>JAVJGI010000040.1:47708584-47904222 GCA_035590275.1 Ibycter americanus
CAATTTAATACAGATTCGTGGGGGTGGGGGTGGGGGTGGGGGGGGTGTGAACAAACCAAAACAAAACGTCCGGGAACCTAATCATGCTTATGCATGTTTATTTGCTAACAAATTGCAGTGAAATTATTCTGTGGAAACATTATACCTTAATGGAGAAATGTGCAGTTTAGAAACTGTTCTGCTACCAAGATAATTTTTTATGTGGAAATGTAGATTGTTCCTGAAGTTATATTTGTTGTATTGCTCCATAATTATCTTTTCTCTCTGAATAGCAAAACTGCTCTACTTTCAAACAAATTTTTGTTTGTTTCTTTCTCTTTGTTTGACAACAGCAAGTAAACTTAACCTTGGAGAGAGAAGAAGCTCAAGATGGAAAAGGAAGGTTTTATAAACTGGATGATTGTATAGCTCAGGCATTACCAAATTTTTATTGAGGTTCTCAACGAAGTTAAGGATTTGGTATTTTTAACCTTTCTACTGTGTAAAGGTTTCAAGACTACGTTATTCCTCTTTAGTAAGGTTTTGTGCTTTTACTTTTCATTATTATACATATACTTTATAAGGGAAAAAGATTATTGTTTCACGCATAAAGTCAAAGCCTTGAAATATGTGTATGAGTCATGTTAAAAACAAGGAAATCATAGCACAATATGAGCCTTTCAGACAGGGAACCACAATAGAACCTAGTGTAAATGTTTGAAGTATTTTGTATTCTATTACTGAAATTCAGCCTTTTCACTGAGTTATTTTCTTCAATTTCACTCTAAGGAATTATTATAATGAGTCATTCTAGGAGCTAAAATTGACCATCCCTGCACTATAAGCCAGAGTTTTCAGGCCAGCTACTGGCTCCTAAATTCTGATGAACATAGAAACTGAGCTCTGTTAAGGCCATGACAGCTACAGAAGTAGTGTTTTCTGGATGCTGGTTTGCATCTGGTTTTTGATTTGCATCTGTGCAAGTACGATTTTTTTTCCCCAGAATTCAGCTCCTGGCCTGGGCATCAGCAGAGTTGGAGTAATATTATATATTAAAATTTGTTTACATTATCATTCCAAAGTGACATGAAATGAAACTTACAACCCACATGTTGTTTGATAGCCCATTTATACTATAAATAATGATTAAACCCCCTAACTTAGTAAATAATGCTCAGAAGATAATACAAAAAGATCTGTTTTGTAGACTCAGAGATTTTCTTTTCTATGGGAACGTTATTTCTGATTAAAGTAGTTGATAATTATAAATAACATTGCAACTGAATGCTGAATGAGAAAAGATATAAAATGTTACTTTCTTGTGACTGATTGTATTAGTCATGCAGACTATAAATTGCTGATGATTAATGGGTGCCTGTTCTGAATAAAATAGAACAGCATTTTATCAACACTTGCTATAATCTTGTATTAGAAATGTGGAAACATCCTTCTTCATTCTCCAAATGTACTTTTAGCACGCTTTAAATATCTCAATTTCAAAGCATTCCTAACTCTTTCACAATGATACAGTATCTTTCAGTAATTAGAGTGAAATATGCTTGATAAATGAGGATGAAATAACATTGTCTGTGTTGAATCAACACAACAAATCTGTATCTTAGCAAGTGGTGGTTTGATATGTGTTCCTCTGTACTTCGTTTACATTATAAATTGATCAGGGCATTGCACATGCAAGGCAAAATTCAGACCTATTGCAAAAGGGCAAAATGTCAGGACTGTAGGAAGACTTTCAATTAGTGAATTTAGCAATGGAAAATGCCTTCTTTCATAAATGGGAAGAAAAAGATGTGGTGGAGTGTTATGTTCTGTGTATGTTTTGTTATGTTTACTATCTATGATTTAACAATGCCTTGCAGCTTTGCATCTCTTGTTTAAAAATGCATTTTCAGCAACAGCAGGAAAAGTCTGATATCAGTTTCTAGATTTCATGATTGTAGGATTAAGCCTTAAAACATGACATAAAGTTTCAAAAGATGAACAGGAGAAATACTGAAACTCTTTTCTTCCTTAGTTCCTTAACTATGGCTTTTAGGAGATGGAAATTCTGCTAACCTCAGCTGTCTAAAAGTTGTGTGTCTAGGTTATATGCCATGTACTTATGGTCTGTAGTAATAGAGAAAGTGTTTATCTCCAGAGGATGAAAATTTATATTTTGATGAAATAAATCAAACATAAATATAATTCAAATTGATATTGCTAGCAAATTCTAGTAACTGAATTTAGATATACTAGGGCACAGCTCAGACTCCCCAGGATGCTCTCCTTATGACTTTTGGATGAACATGAGGGAGCTTTCAGTGCCACTAAGAGCCACTGGAAGGTGCTTTTGCCTGCCTGGACCCTTGTGGTGCCCACCCATCGCCTGGCCTTTGCCTGGCTCGCACAGGAAGCGCTGTTAGATGCAGTGGAGAGCGCACTGAGTAAAGCACTTGTGCCAACAGGCCTGGTTGAAAGATTCACAACAGCCTTGGATGAAGGACCCACCTTGTTTCCTAACTTGAAAAATGGTACTTTCTTCAAGTTAGTTTAAATACATATACAAACACTTATTTGCAACAACTAGAAGAGGCAACACAGTTACAAATGTCTCTAACTTTGCAAGGTAATGCAGGTGGATAAATAGAAGAAAACCGTTTAATTTGCTTGTACCAAGTAAAGTCTCTTTCCCTGCCCCCCTTCATCCATCTCTTACCCTCTTAGTCCAGTAATGCTTAGGGTGTCAGTATCTGCACTCCTCCTTCCCCTTGGAGGATATCTTAACTTTTAAACCCAGTCTCCCCTTTCAAGCCTTCTAGGCAGTGTTGCTGCTGCTGCCTGCAGCTTATATGGGAAGTATATGTTTTCTGCTATAGTAAGAATCATCTTATGACTTTCCTGGTTAGTAAACATGCTTTTGCTTCTCTTTTTCTATTAGGTGACTATTTGGTATTTCTCACTGAAGAAAGCATCTTTCAGTGGACCTTATATAATATGTCAGTGTGTACATTAAAAATATACATGACAAAACCAGCCAGCTTATAGCTTCAAGTTCCATGCCCTTTTCTGGTTAGATATACTGTAACATAAAGTTAGGAAGAAATTGTTATTTGCAGTTTGATCAAACCATATTCTTTATCAGTGTATTCTATGGTGGTTTACAACCTTGTTTTTCTCTATTTTTAGCATGCAAAATAGTAAAAGTTGACAAAAGAGCTTTCACTAAAGACTTTCCATGCCTTTTTCACGCACACTTTGTCATTTATAAACATATAAGGAAGTTGCAGGAAAAGGTAGTATCTGCATGTTCTGTCCATCAAGAGAATGACTGAAAAAAAAATGGTCTGACATCAGTATAAAATAGAAGAAATGTTTTCTGTTAATAAGAATAGAGACCTCATGCTTAATATTAGAACTTCATCCTCACTGAGTTTGCAGATACTGTGGAAAAAGTCCATGGTAGACAATTGCAAGTTGTTTGATGATGATGTTTGTGGCTCTTGTATGGCAGCTGGATATGCAAAACCAGTGAAATGGTGAGCTCTCAGGTTTGCATACAGGCAAAAGCCAGAACATTTTCATGAAAAGGAACCCTGTGTACTCAGAGTGAAATAACCTGTGGAACTAGACATTCAATCTTCTTGTCACAGTTTCTGCAATGTATGAATTCACCTGTAAAACATTGCTAATTTTTTATTTACTACTCTTAGGACTTAGAATGTAACTATAAAGAGTGCATCTGAGACAGCTTTCAGATAAACTGAATTTAGAGGAAAATTGTAACTATATGCTATTGCAAGGCAAACCAACAAATTGAAGTGCAAAAGGAGTTTCCTGAAAAACAAAAAGAAAATCTTGAGCTGATGTGAAAATTATGATATGTGTCCTCCCTGTGTCTCCTCATGAGACTCCTGATGGGGAACTTTGTTGCTGAGGTGTATTTTGAGTGACCCTGAGAAGCAAATAACTTAGATAATGGAAACATTATTTTCTTATACATTCACAGCAGAAGAAAACCGGAATATGAATTTTTACCATCAACTCAAGTATTACACTAAACCCTGGTACTTCCTTCATAGTATAACTTATGGGTCCACATCAAGTATAATGTTGAAAATCAAAGATAAGAACACTAGTGATGGAACAGTTCACAATTCTTGCTATGGTTTTCTCTCATTTTCATTTAAAAAACAGGGAAGTGAAACACTGCTTTCTCAAACATCCCATTGCTTTAATATTAGCTATAAACAGTGCTTAAGTACAAAAAAATTCCACAAAACTCATGAAAAAATTTACATAATTACTATAATCTAATAAAAAATCCTTCATCTATGTGTTTGCAACTACAAATGAGTATTGGATTTTCTTCTTAGAAATAATTATAACTGAATTCAGTTCTTGTGACTTCCTTCCGCCCAAACTGTTTCTGACATCAATGGAAATACTTCTTTGAACTGAAGGACTCAGCGTGAGCAGTCCAAAGTGACAATGCTCAGGCCATCACATCCAACTGGGGAATAAGCCAGGCCAAGCAGAGCAGCAATATATGTTCCTTAGCTGCTTCCCAAGATGAGTACCAGGAGGCCAACCACCTCAAGGGTGTGTGTGGCCATGGTGGATCCTTTTGCACCCCTCCTGGGAAACCTGCATGCTCTATTACCTCTCTGAAATGCCTGTGCACCAACACATGCAGCATGGGGAAAAAACAGGAATAATTAGAGATCTGTGTGCAGTCACAGTGCCATGATCTCATTGCAATTACAGAGAAATGGTCAAATAGCTCACATGACTGGAATGCTGTCATGGATGGCTATGCACTTTTCAGGAAAGACAGGCCAGGAAAGAGAGGTGGTGGAGTTGCTCTTTATGTGAGGGAGCAACTGGAATGTATCGAGCTCTCCCTAGGAGTGGATGTTGAATGAGTCAAGAGATTATGGGTAAAGACTAAGGGGCAGGCCAACATGGGGGGCACTGCTGTGGGTGTTTGCTACAGGCCACCTGATCAGGAAGAGGAAATCGATGAGGCCTTCTACAGACAGTTGGAGGTAGCCTCACAATCACAGGCCCTGGTTCTCATGGGGGACTTCAGCCTCCCTGGTATCTGCTGGAAAGACAGCACAGCTAGGCACACACAGCTCAGGAGGTTCCTACAGAGCACTGTCGATAACTTTTTGATGCAGACGGTGGAGGAGCTAACGAGGCAAGGTGTGCTGCTGGACCTTGTACTAGCAAACAAAGAAGGGCTGGTTGGGGACGTGAAGGTTGGGGGCAGCCTTGGCTGCAGTGACCATGAGATGGTGGAGTTCAGGATCCTGTGTGGAGAAAGCAGGGCAATAAGTAGGGCTGCAACCCTGGGCTTCAGGAGAGGTACCTTTGGCCTCTTCAAGGACCTACTTGGAGGAATCCCATGGGTTAGGGCTCTGGAAGGTAGGGGCA
Source organism: Ibycter americanus (assembly GCA_035590275.1). NCBI lineage: Eukaryota > Metazoa > Chordata > Aves > Falconiformes > Falconidae > Ibycter > Ibycter americanus. The sequence goes on from JAVJGI010000040.1 coordinate 47,713,997, forward strand.
TCCAAGACAGCTGGCTAATATTCAATCATCACTTCCTCCAAGCTCAAGATCGGTGCATCCTTATGAGTAAGTGTCCTGGTTTTGGCTAGGATAGAGTTAATGTTTCTTTTCAGTAGTTGGTACTGTGCCGTTTTGGATTTGGTGTGAGAACAATGTTAATAGCACACTGATGTTGTAGTTGTTGCTAAGTAATGTTTATACTGTCAGTGACTTTTCAGTTGTTTAGGCCCTGCCAGCGAGAGGGCTGGAGGGGCACAAGAATTTGGGAGGGGACACAGCCAGGACAGCTGACCTCAACTGGCCAAAGGAATCTTCCATACCATGGGACGTCATGCTGAGTATATAAACTGGGGAGGGCTGGCTAGAGCAGGCCGATCACTGCTGGGGGACTGGCTGGGCATCAGTCAGCAGGTGGTGAGCAGTTGTATTGTGCATCACTTGTTTCCTTTTTCTTCTTTTCCCTTTGGATTTTATTCCTTTCCCCTTTCTTCCTCCTTTTCATTACAATTGTAACTGTTGTTATTATTATTATTACTTTATTTTATTGTATTTCGATTATTAAATTGTTCTTCTCTCAACCCATGAGTTTTACCTTTTTCCTGATTCTCCTCCCCATCTCCCTATCCCTCAGGGTGAGGGGGAGTGAGCAAGCTGCTGCGTGGTACCTAGTTACTGGCTGGAGTTAAAGCACAGCAGTCCTTTTTGGTGCCCAATGTGGGGCATAAAGGGTTGAGATAACTACAGATCTGACTAGAGTGTTTTAAAACAAATTTTTTATAAGTATTCATTATGTTGGTCTAATAATCACTGACCACAATGTTAATTTCTTTGCTCTCGGAGTTCCTGCCTATGATCTCAGGGTTGCACTATGAACTTTACTTGTGGTATGTGTTCCCTGTTGTGCTGTTTATTGTCCTTGGGGCCTGGGCTAAAGTTATTGTTGTGTTGCACTATACAGTGCTGACTTCTGATATGATAGACTCACTGGTTGTGAAATTAATCTGGTCTGTGTATTCAGCATTGCTGTCACCTCTATACTTCAAGAGTCATCTAATGAGAACTGTTAATAATTACACCTTTCACCTTTTCTCCTTGGAGAGCCAGTCTATGGAGGAGACATTCTACCACATCTTGCCCTTCTCCACCAGGTTAATTACAGTAGCATTTGAGAACTTTGAAAATTTTTGACATCCGTGGGACGTTGAAACCAGCATGATTCTATTGATAAGAATGCTGAATGTGTTCCAGGTCTTGTTTAACATTAAACAACTATTTAAGAATACCACCCAAAGGTCGGCCCTGAAACTGGATAGCTGTGAGTGGCAGGATGTGTGGGATAGTATGGGCAAGTACCTAGGACAGTGGGCACCTCCAGTGTTCTGGAACTTCACACCTGAACAAATGCAAAATTGGAAAAAAATAGTAAAATATCTGGAAAAAGTATGCTGTCACCCTGGCAATTCCAGAGAGGCACAAATCAATACAACAGGCTGGGGTTTAGCCCATGTCTACCAAGCCCTGTTCAACACTATTCAGTACCCTGAAGGGAAAGAGAAGGTCTCTGGATCTGACAGCAAAGCGACAGGCATGTGGCTACTCCAACCCCGATGACAGACACTGCAGCTGAACCAGAGGACCAACCCATGCCCCTACCAGTTACCCCTATACACAAGAAGAAATGGACACAAAAGTCAGCTCACTTAGTAAAGGAGAATGAAACAGGGCCATCACAGGAACAGGAGGAAGAGGCAGAACAAGAGGTAACTTCTTGATCCTTATCCCTGGATGAACTGTCGGATATGCAAAAAGATTTTAGCCATCATCCAGGTGAGCACGTTACAGCTGGCTACTTCAATGCTGGGGTAATGGGGCTAATAGTTTGGAATTAGAGGGTAGGGAAGCCAAGCAGCTGGGATCACTTTTTAGAGATATTGACAAGACAATTGGAAGAGGGACACGAGTCCTCAGCCTCTGGAGGCGACTCCTGTCAAGTGTGAAAGAAAGGTATCCCTTCAAGAATGATATTACATGTTACCCAGGCAAGCGGACTGCAATAGAGAGAGGTATCCAGTATCTGAAAGAATTAGACATGAAAAAGATTGTTTATTATGACCAGAAAAATGTACAGCTACCCACAGATCCCAGCAAAGTCGCATGCATATGACCCATGTGGCGGAAATTTATATGAAGCATACCACTGTCATATGCCAACTCATTGGCAGTAATGAACTGGAGAGATGAAGCGCCACCAACAGTGGATGAAGTGGCTCACCAGCTCTGGGAATACAAAGATAACATCTCTACCTCCCTTGTCTCAGCTGTTCAGGACTCTGAGAGGATAGCGCCTACTCCCCACCTGCATGGACCCATATCTCACCTATTAACAGTGATCGCCCTTCTGCTTGAGAGGGAGAATATAGGTGGCACCACCATGGGATACCTGTGGTTTTACTTGTGGGACTGCAGAGAGGACATGAGGAGGTGGGATGGAAGCTCAGTCTCAATGCTGGAGGCACAGGTACGTGAATTGCAGGAAAACCAATCATAAATAGGGGTTCTTCCAGGAAGGTTTCTGCTCCAGTCTCCAGTGGACAGTTTCCCAGTCAGAGTGGAAGGGCTGATCTTACTCCTGATCCTAGGGAAGGGAATTGTAATCCGTTTTTACAAGAAGTTGAGAATCCTATGACCAGGATTAGAGGGACCCTGCCTCCAGCCATGTGGAGGAGAGAGACAACCGGATTTACTGGACTGTGTGGATCAGATGGTCTGGCACATCAGACCCACAGGAGTAAGAGGCCTTAACAGATACTGGTGCTCAGTGTACTCCAATGTCATCAAGTTATACAGAAGCAGAACCCATTCGTATTTCTGGAGTGATAGAGGGATCCCAACAGCTAACTGTATTGGAGGCTGAAATAAGCCTGACTGGGAATGAGTGATAAAGGCACCCCATTGTGACTGGCCCAGAGGCTGTGTGCATACTTGCCATAAACTATCTCAGGAGAGGGTATTTCAAGGACCCAAAAAGGTACCGGTGGACTTTTGGTATAGCTGCCTTGGAGACGGAGGAAATTAAGCAGCTGTCTACCTTGCCTTATCTCTTGGAGGACCCTTCTACTATGGGGCTGCTGAAGGTCAAAGAACAACAGATACCAATTGCTACCACAATGGTGCACCAGTGTCAATATCACACCAACCGAGACTCCCTGATTCCCATCTGTAAATTGATTAATTGACTAGAGAGCCAAGGAGTGATCAGCAGGACTTGCTCACCCTGTAATAGCCCCATACGGCCAGTGCAAAAGTGTAACAGAGACTGACGACTAACAGTAGATTATCATGGCCTGAATGAAGTCACACCACTGCTGAGTGCTTTTGTGTCGGACATGCTAGAACTTCAATATGAACTGGAGTCAAAACATACTAAGTGGTATGTCACCACTGATATTGCAGCTGTGTTTTTCTTAATCCTTTTGACAGCAGAGTGCAGGCCACAGTTCATTTTCACTTGGAGGGGTGTCCAACACACCTGGAATTGATGACCCCAGGTGTGGAAACACAGCCCTGTCATCTGCCATGGACTGATCCAGGCTGCACTGGAACAGAGTGAAGCTCCAGAACATCTGCAATACATTGATGACATCGTTATATGGGGCAATACAGCAGAAGAAGTTTTTGAGAAAGGGAAGAAAACAGTTCAAATCCTTCTGAAAGCTGTTTTTGCCATAAATCAAAGTAAGGTCAAGGAACCCACACAGGAGATCCAGTTTTTGGGGATAAAATGGCAAGGTGGAAGTCGTGAGATCCCAATGGATGTGATCAATGAGATAACCGCTATGTCTCCACTGACTAATAAGAAAGAAACTCAGGCTTTCTTAGGTGTTGTGGGGTTTTGGAGAATGAACATTCCAAATTACAGTCTGGTTGTAAGCCCTCTCTACCAAGTGACCCAAAAGAAGAAAGATTTCAAATGAGGCCCTGAGCAACTACAAACCTTTGAACAAATTAAATGGGAAGAGTTCAAGCAGTAGCCCTTGGGCCAGGCCGGTCTGGGCAAGGTGTAAAAAATCTCTACACTGCAGCTGGAGAGAATGGCCCTACCTAGAGCCTCTGGCAGAAAGCACCAGGGGAAACTCGACGTCAGCCATTAGGCTTTTAGAGTCAGGGATATAGAGGATTGGAGGTCTGCTATACTCCAACTGAAAAAGAGATACTGACAGCTTATGAAGGGGTTCAAACTACTTTGGAAGTGATTGGTACTGAAGTGCAGCTCCTTCTGGTACCCTGGTTGCCAGTGCTGGGCTGGATGTTCAAAGGGAAGGTCTCCTCTACACATCAAGCAACTGATGCTATATGGAGTAAGTGGGTTGCATTGATCATGCAACAAACTCAAACAGGAAACTGTCATCCAGGGATCTTGGAAATGATCATGGACTAGCCAGAAGGCAAAGAGTTTGGGATGTCACCACAGCAGGAGTGACAAGTGCTAAAGAGTCCCCATTGCATAATAAATTGCCAGAACATGAGAAGCGATATGCCTTGTTTACTGATGAGTCCTGTGTAATGTAGGAAAGTATCGGAGGTGGAATGCAGCTGTATGGAGTCTCCTATGACAAGTCACAGAAACTGCTGAAGGAGATGGTGAATTGGGTCAGTTCGCAGAGGCAAAAGCTATCCAGCTGGCTTCAGACATTGCTGAATGAGAAAGATGGCCAATACTTTACCTCTATATTGATTCACGGATGGTGGCAAATGCCCTGGGGGGGGTGGTTGCAGCAATGGAAGCTGAGCAATTGGCAGCACTGAGGTAAACCCATCTGGACTGCTGTATTGTGGCAAGATATCACTGCCCAGGTGGAGAACCTGGTTGTGAAGGTGCGTCACATAGATGCTTAGGTACCCAGGAGCTGGCCCACTGAAGAGCATCAAAGCAACCAGAAGGTAGATCAGGCTGGTAAGATTGAAGTGGCTTGGGTAGATCTAGATTGGCAACTTAAGGGTGAATTATTCATGGCTTGGTGTGCCCATGACACCTCAGGCCATCAAGACAGACATGCAACGTATAGATGGGCTCGTGATCCAGGGATGGGCTTGCCCATGACACTATTGCACAGGTTATACATGAATGTGAACCATGCACTGCAATTATGCAAACTAAGAGGTTAAAGCCTCTCTGGTATACAGGATGATGACTAAGATATAAATACATGGAGGCCTGACAGATTGACTATATCACACTCCCACAAACCTGCCAAGGCAAGTGCCATGTGCTTACAATGGTAGAAGCAACCACTGGATGGCTGGAGGTGTATCTTGTGCCCCATGCCATTGTCCAGAACACTATCCTGGGCCTTGAAAAGCAAGTCTTATGGTGAAATGGCACTACAGAAAGAATGAGTCAAAGAATGGAACTCATTTCCAAAAAACCCTCATAGACACTTGGGCAAAAAACCCCATGGCATTGGGTAAGTATGTCACATCCCCTATCGTGCACCAGCCTTTGGAAAATTTGAACCATACAACAGACTGTTAAAGGCTATGCTGAGAGCAATGGGTAGTGGGACCTTCAAACATTGCAATACACATTTAGTAAAAACCACCTGGTTAGTCAACACTAGAGGATCTGCCAAATATGCTGGCCCTGCCCAATCGAAACTTTTACGTCCTGTAGAAAGGGGTAAAGTTCCTGTAGTGCACATTAAAAATATGCTGGGGAAAATAATTTGGGTTATTCTCTCCTCAGGCAAAGGTAAACCCATTTGTGGTATTGTTTTTGCTCAAGGACCTGGACACACTTGGTGGGTAATGTGTGAGGAAGGCGAATTATGATGTGTGCCTCAAGAGGATTTGATTTTGGGTGAAAATAAATCAAATTATATGATGTTAATTGCTATACAAAACTTTACATTGTCACTTCTATATGCTTGTGGCACTTGTTTCCACCATTCCAGATTTGGAGATCTGAACCTGACTTCCTTCCTATTGCCACACTAATGAGGGAGAAACTTTGATGAAACCAGACCAGCACAGCAGTGATAAAATCAGAACCGGCTTCCACATACAACAATCTAACACCCTGCACCATCTTTCCTGCCTTGAAAGATGATTATGACAGATGGAGCCCAAAGTCATGGACTAAAAGAACTCAATGGACCTTTAGAGGGATGGTCCATAGACTAAGGGAATGGTGTCTGTGTGTTTATATCGAAAGACAGGAAAGGTGATGTGTTGGAAAGTGTGGCCTGATGTAAATGGTATCAAATAAGGGGTGGATACTGTCCTGGTTTTGGCTAGCATAGAGGTTTTTGGTTTTTTTCAGTAGCTGGTACTGTGCTGTGTTTTGGGTTTAGTGTAAGAACAATGTTGATAACACACTGATGTTTTAGTTGTTGCTACCTAATGCAGGGGGTTGGACTAGATGATCTCCAGAGGTCCTTTCCAGCCCTGACCAATCCGTGATTCTGTGATTCTACATTGATTTGCAAGGAGTAAGAACAAAGCAGTCTGCTTAGAACAGTTTTGATCTAACAAGGTTACATGTACGCTTTGATACTTTGTGTGAAGATATTTAATGTGTTGTGATGCATAGACTCCAACAATAGTACATTGCACTAATTTTCTAGCCAGGGAAATATGAATTAGCAGAGTCTGTTGAAGGCCTGCTAGCAGTGTATGGAAATGTTGATGACTGTTCTATTCAGATAAGGCTGCTTATGTTTAATGTCTTAGTTTCTCCCTTCTTATTATTACTAATGGTCTCTTTATGAAGAATGTGTTCATTGTGCTTTCTGTGGTGCTTCTATTTCTTGCAATATTTTGATTTATTACCATGAAAGCAGTTAGGTCACACACATAAAATTATGATTTCAAAAAGGAATAACTGGCCTCACTGAGAAAATTAAAATCCAACTAACTAACAAGCAACAAAAAACTTTCCAGCTGGAATGTAAAAAATTTTGGTTAAATGAAAACACCCAAATGAATTAAATCACTTTAGGCTACAGTGGCTAATATTTCGGTACATCTCAAAAGTAAGAAATTGTCAAAGTAAACTAGGTTGCAAAACATACCTTTTTACATTCTTCTTTTAAATCATATGCTGACTGATTTAACTTTTGACCCAGAGTTATTTTTCACCATGTTCAAGTTCATGCACTTGTTCTATGGTGCCAGGGCTTTCACTGGTAGGTGTTGTGGAAGCACATTGGTGTTTAAAGCAGGGAACCAAGACAGCCAAGACAGAATTAATGGACTGTTTATAAGTGTTTCAATATTTAGCAGCTTTTGGGGTTTGAGTTTATTACCTTTACAGTTTAAAGAGATATTTTGATCTGTCTTCTGTGTGTCCCTTTCTTGCTGTGAATTAATGCACATGTGCAATTGGAAGAGATTCCAACATCTGTAGATCATTCTGAACTGATATTTTGTCTTACTGTGGTGTGTTCTCTTTAGATAACCCATCTGTACAAAGCCATAAAGAGAGAGTATCTATCTTGAAAGGTGCACAGAAGTGATAAACATGGTGACAGGTCTGTATTGTGGCTGCTGGAAATGAGAGGGACAGTAATCTTACAGAAGGCCCAGCAGATATCCATAAAATGGATTGTTTGGAGAGATATTATCACCAGCTGAAACATTTGAAAACTTCTATACTCTTTAATATTGTCCTAAAATCCAGATCTTCCATCCTTCTTCCTCCCAAGTGTGCTAATATGACAGCTTTGAGAATGAAACAGAGGTTTCTTAAATCAAGGTCAAAATTTTATGAAACTCCTGTGCTTGGGGTGAAACAAAGTGTGAATCTGTATATTCTTACAGGGGCAATGCCTACTAATGATGTATATACAGTAAAAAGGCAATAGGTGGATAAAAGCAAATCTGTATTTACTTTTAAGTATTATGTTTTGCAAAATAAATCTAGCTATTATGCAATATAAGATTTTTTTCATCCCAACATTTTGTTACAGTATTGAGATCTCACCTTTCAGATACTGCAAATAGCTTCTTTCTTCTCTGGTATATGCAAATGATGAGACAAAGCAGGCAGTTATCCTCTGAACGAGCTAGCCCATTAAATGTAGGCATTATCAGACAGTTATAGAGTACTGGAACAGAAATGAAACACTGGGAATGAAAAACCTGCAAAGCTGTTACGTTTAATTAAAACTCACTCATTTTTGTTCATCTGAAAGGATAGATACTTTTCCATAGGCATCTATGTTGTGACCAGGAGAATTCCTGTGTTATGAAATATTCTAGAATGGTGTGCTGTCAATTTATGTGCTGAGGTTATTAATTTTAAGATTATTTAACAAGATTAATGTCACTTACCCTGAGAAGTATTTAATTGTTAAAAATGAGAATGATTCTTGAGTTTTGTGGCTAGAATGTTCCCATGGAGGAGACACATAGCTTTCAGACCTTTTCCATATGTGTTATTATCTTGTTACTGAAACAGAGTGCAGTCATCAACGTATCCACTTGGAAGATGGTGCTGCAGATCTTCCGAGCCTGAAGAGGCAATTGAACCTTGGTCTTAGCAAGAGCTAAATGTGCTGTTAAGCCATTTTTAAGTGGTTCAGGATAAAAACAGAGTAGGAAAGTGCTAGTGCTTTATGTAGTTGTTTTACAGAGGAGGATTACGTTTTGACGTTCTGCGATCCTTCCACTGCTGCAAGAGAAACCATCACCTTCCCACCTGTATGCTTACTTCAAGTACTTCACCTTTCCATGAGGCCCATGAGAATGAATGATAGCATTTTAGGAGACGTTAGAGAAAAATACCCACTTCCACTCAGAAACTATTACTTTAGTTCTTTTCTACTTTCCATGTGAAATGTTTACTATAGTTGTACCAGGTTTTTTCCTCTGCACAGTAATCTTTATACTGCCTGTGAGGTCTGGTCTGTTCATATAGTCAAACATAAATAACTTCCTTGCATTTAAACTCTGGATATAATTTCTTTTACTGTGGAAGCCATTGAAGAGTATCTTGCCATCAGTAATCCTGTCTAAGTAAATAATAATAATGTTATATGGAGATTAATTTGTCTAAGAGAATTGTGAGTAACCTTCACTTTTGTATAACTCCAAAGTGATTTTCATTCCAATAAAAACAGTTTTAATTTTGTTTTGAAAAACCTCTCTGTTTTGTCCAGAATGTAAATATCTGAAGCAAATTTGGACAGGGGAAGTTCTCTCTTTAAATGAGGTCCTTTTTTTTTGATTTGAGAATTTGTCTCTAAAGGGATCCTATCAACAATATGGAAGGTTCAGTCTCTTCCTTCTGCAGCACTGGCTTGGAAACTTAGTACCGTCTGTGTATGAAAGAAGTTGTAGAAGCTACTACTAGTAGTAACAAATTCTATAATTTACTTGCAATTGCAAACAATTGCCAGTCATCTGCAGAATGCAAATATCTAATGAATAACCCGATATGCTGAAACAACTTGTATCCTGTGTATTACAGATAGGAGTACAAGAATACAGTTAGGAGAAAAGAATCATCTTTAATGAAGCTTGCTTATTTAAGCTGTATGCACCAGCTCGTGAACACATGATCCAAAACATTATTCCAGACCACAGTTCTCTTTGCAACCTCAACCTGCATGCCAATGCTACCAGTCTTTGACGCTACCTAGGAAAGCTGATGCTGAGAGGGAGCTGCCTTGCTATTTCTCGCAGCTCTCCCCAAGAAGCTTACGCTGGCCCACTAGAGCTACAGAATTTTGTCAGAGGCCCTTTAGCAATAACATTCAGAGCAAACGAGGTTACAACACCTTATGTAATGGCACTCTCTGGTGACTATCTAGTGATTCCAGTGTCTAAATATACTAAATATAACTAAATATACTAAGTATTCAAAGAGGAATGACCACGCATAAGTGAAAGTATCACTACCTCGCTACAGAGGTAAAGAGTTTGACATTTAATTTCAGAAGTGCCCATCTCAGTAGCAACATATTATAAATATTCATTCATGTAATTAATTTATCAATCTTGTTGCATATTTCCTCGCTGTGCATGGTCCTCATTAAAAATAAAGTTTGAATATCCTCAATATGTCTTAGTTGCACTAAGTTTCAGTCTTAAACATTCTACTCTTTAAATGTATGCACCTGCATCATTATGGGAACACCTGCATAACTGAATGTCACTCTTTATTGTGTGTATCTGAGTGCTAGAGTGACAGAAAAAAATAAGGAGAAACATTTAGAAAATGAGGTTTTGATGGAGGAAGAAATGAGCTGGAACTGTGCCAGACACACTTTGTCAGCACAAACAGTCATCTTGAAAAATTCAGAAACTTCAAATCCCACCCTGCAAAGCAGAAAATGAGTGAAATGGTATTAGTACTGTTTATAATGTAAAGAGTTCAGGGAAGAAAATACATGTTCAGTAACACTATATTGAGAAAAGTAAATAGATGTCCCACAGAGCAGTCCATTTGAGAACTAAAAAAGTTTAAATGTGCAAGAGAAATGTTGGCAAATGACATGATTAGTCCCATATAAACTGTTCCTACAAGATTTTGTTTGCTATTAAGAGAGGCTTGTGGTGTCCTTAAGAGGGATATAAAAAAGTCAGGATTCACTACTCAAAGTTCTATGATCCTGGTTTCCTTACTGACAGCAGAAAATGAGTAATTCCTTAATTCTAAAAATAAACACATATTAAGGTAATACAAGTTGTTATACGTATCTGTCAAGCAGCCCTTAGCTTCATTCTGCTTTAAAATCAAGAAAATACAAGACCATTTCTTTTCCCTTTGGTATTATCTAATGTTTCCAAATCATGTCTTTTCCCGATTAATTTTCTAACCAACAATTATGTATTTTCCATGATTCTTTTGGATTACTGATGAATATCTAGTATTTGGTTTCTATTTGACTTGAGTAAGAAAGGAACTCTATTCACTTGGACTTTATTCTCTTTAACAAATTAGCTTTTTCTAACATGCTATACGTTAGGCATCTTATGAAATCTTTCAGGAAAACTCTCTGAGCTTGTTATAGTATACGATGTCACATAAGGTTAACCTTAAGCTTTATGCAGTCTTGACATATATGTGTAATATTTTCAAGAGCAGGTAGACTTCATGTTAGCTCTATATTTGACTCTTCTAGTTTACTCCAAACTTCTTCTGATCACAGTGATCTTTGAACTGAAATAAATAATTGGTATGTAAGTGTAGGAGAAATTAAAATATGATTCTCAAAACCACAGTATGAGAGACTTGCTAAAGTTTACCTGTATCTCAACCCCAAATCAGCACTTGGTTATTAAACTAGACTAAGAATTCTACATGATATTTCACTAAGGGAAACAATTCAGAGTTACTGACCAGATAAGAATTCATGTCGTAGAGAAGAAAATCTGCATCTCTACAGTGCATTCCATAAGCAACTCTGATAAACGTGCCATAAATTAGCAAAACAACAGCCCAGAAGGACTAAGATTTCCACTGATTCACCAGGCAAGCAAAAGATTTTTCTGCACAGAAGTGGCATAAAAGTGCGCTTTCTTCACTGCGCTACATGTTTTTTATTGAAAAAGTTGCCTTCTTTCATGGTGCAGTGGGGCAAAGTAATCAGAGGTGTGTCTGTTCTTTCGTGGTTTGATAATATCTGAAATTGTAGCTTTAACTGAGGTAAGATTATGTAGCTGTGAGGGGGAAAAGATGGCCAGCCATATATTTTATCCCCTCATTTTTCTGTGTACTTCATGGTCTCTCAGGGCACAGTCAGAGGCACTGGCGTTTTGCACCCCTCTTTGGCTGCAGAGCTGAGATAATAGCCTCTCTATTTTAAGGCAGTAATGGAACCACCAGCCTTTAAGAGTGAAGGTCGTATTTGAGAAGATTAACTCAAAGTGCATGCTTAGAAAAGGAGGTGTACAGATACTTCTCCCATCTATGTGTTTGAGTAAGTCTGGCAACTGAGCAAGTCTGCTGCAGTGCTGTTGCCAGACGGGTAAGCAAAAGGATGGATACCTCCTTCCTCCTTGTAAAGCATGAATAGAGATTGTGAAGAGGGTTGTGGGTAAATTTCAGCCACAAGAAATAGAATATTTTATATCCTCTAGTAAATTTTATTTTTATTTAATATTTTTAATAGACTAAATTAAATTTTTAATGTCTAATTAATTTACCTAATTAGGAATTTGGAGGGCTAGGGAAATGAAATTGAAGATTCAGAAAATCTTGTCATTTATTTGACCTTTCCATTACTCCATTTCCAAAAAAGCCGAAATAATGTGCCTGTAAGAAAGGGAAAAACTTATATATGGTTAATGCTACCAAGATGTTCTGTGTTGCTTCATTTAGAAAACACAATAATGCATATTTCATTCCAAGTATCATTCTGGTTGTGTAATTCTGGGCTGCCACTTTGAAATCGGTGAAGATAAAACCAGGACTCTATGTCCAAGTCCATTCCATTATCAGCGGTTCTAGATTCTGGGCTGTATGGGGTAATTTGCCATCGCCAAGAAAGGGGATTCACACCAACGTATTTCTGCTACTTTCTTTTCAAGGTAATGACTTGACAGTTCCTGGTTCTTATCTCTGTCAGCTTGAGTCCTGGGCAAAATCTGAAAGACTTTTAGTAACTGTGGAAAACAGTTTACTTCTTGTCCTATGATCCTATGGTGCCTTTTGTAAGTTGTAGCTTGCTACATTTTTTTAAAGAGACTGGAAAGAATGATCATGTTTCATTTCTCACTTATGAAAAATTACTTATTTGGAGATTTTTGAAAAGCAGTTCTGGAGTAGCTGTAACAGGTTGGAGACTCTAATCCACAATTTTGAAGTTTTGTTTTGCACGGCTTAGCACAGGTAGTGAGAGGAAGAATCCAATTTGCTGCTGACAAAGAGCCACTTCCTCCCAGAATACCATGTCACTGCCTTCTCTTTCCAGCTCCCACAAATGCTTAGACATTTCAGAAGTTGTCAGTCACTTTTGCAGAAATGTTCTAGTTCACCACAACAACAATTCTATGGGAACATCAAAGGAGAACAGAAATAATAAAGCAGGCAGGCCTGTTTGTTTATCTTGCAGTTTTACAATACGGGCTTTTCCTAAACAAATTTAGGACTGATTTTAATGAAATTTGTATATGTGTCTTTTATGTTGATCAGTGAATCCACTTTTGAATTCAAAGCCTAATCTTAGCAGCTTGTATTCATCTTCACATGTGAACGCACCAGAGTTGTGCAGTTTTAGTAAACTTTTATTGTGCCTTACCTTAAAAAAAAAATTCAACATGAGTATAGGCTGCCTACTTTATAAAAAAAGTTCTGTTTAATTCCATTTCAAGAGATGTGCACCATTTATAAACAAACACCTGAGGTTTAAATGTTAATCTCCATTATACTGGTAATACTTGCTTTCTTCCATGTCCTTTCTAAAAGCAGGATCCACAACTGATTTACATTTATTCTTGTTTCCTCATTTTTATCTTTCACTACTGCATGAGCATGTTTTTACTTTACTACAATAATACTTGCTCCTCTTCTTGTTTCTCACTCTTCCATTTTACTCACGATTGCTTGGTGTTTTCTGTCATCTATTTCTGCAGTTGTTATCACTGTTACTTTCAAGTGTCCTTTAAAGAAATTCTGTTTAATACAGATTTTTATTTAAAGTTCTACCTTCTTTTTTTCAGTGACTTCTACCACCCTAGTTATGTGATTATTGCTGTACTGTGCTCATTACACAGTGAGGCCTGTTACTCTTGTTCCTTTTTATCACTTCAGGACAGTCACTATCGCACGTGACACAGGGTAATCAGAGTGATCTATGCCAACACTAATACCCACAGTATAAATCTGCAGAGAGCTGGGAATTTTGGTTGGTGAAGGTTAGAAGAGGTATTATCTGACTAGCTCCTTTCTGCCAATAATGTGGATATGTCTTAGTCTGTCAGTTATTCCCAGTAGCATTACTCAGAATGCTGAGTTTTTCCCCCCACTGTTATTTCCACTGAGTGTTATGTTAGTGATCATTTGGTCATAGCTAGCACTACACCAGGACTTTAATCATGATTTTTGAACCAACTTTCTGGAAGCAAACACTGAACTTATAATCACCATCAATGCAAAATTCTTCATGCAAATATTCTAGAAAGCAGATGGATGTTTTAGCTGTTATATAAAGGTGTATTTCCTAATTCTTGATTGCCATCAATTTTATTGTATTTGAAGTATGGTTTCCAAATCTACCAAGTGCGTGGATTTCAGTACATTCATTATGCACTGACCACCTCTGGTCCTGATGTCCAGATTTCCAAAATGTTCCTCTCATTATCTTACAGATTCATCTTCCAGTTAAAGACCCTCAGTCCTGAAGACTGGGAAGCTTGACTAGATTTCTCCTCTCAGTTGCCTTTGAGACTATGCATTTGACCGGGCAGAAGTGTGCTGTGTAACTGTTCCTCAAGCTAGCTTGCACCCCCCGGCCCAGCATTAATTAGCCCTCCCATTACTGTAGACAATAAATCCCTTAAATACTTTGCTCTTTAGGAGGAAATTAGAAGAGTTCAGATTAAAAGCCTTTCTAGCCTTTGATATTTCTCAGTAGCTGAAACATTTGTTACATTTTTCTGTTAACTAACAGAGTGATTGTGGTATGATGGCACATGTATACGCTAAGTTGTGCTTGTGGGGTAGTCTATGGTTTTGTTGAGAATGCTGTGAAAAGCCTCTGACCTGACCCTTAATCTGTAACATCTTTCATTTGTGTTTGAGATAAGCAAACATGTAGATGCTTCCTTGAGATAAGCACCAGACTCCAAGTTGCTGGCAGCCTAGAGCTTTTACCAGAACAGGGGGAGCTATAAAGCAATTTTTTTCCTGTGTTATTGTTTACATTTCATTAAAAAATATGCTTAGAAGACCTAATGGGGGGTATGTTTGGTCCTGCAGGTTCACTTAAATGTTTGTATGTATAGATTAAAGATTATTTTATCTGTAAGGAAATCAACAAAAATAAATGAAAGCCTTTGAGGGTGGGGGATAAGGGACAGTGCAAAACCTTTAAAATTAACTATCTTTGTTTGAGATTTGTTCCAACATTCCCCCTGTTAAAAAAACTAATAACTTTATTTGTGTTACTCTATGTGCAAAATATATTTAGAGTCTGTGTCCAATATGACTAATAAGACACTAAATATAATCACAGCACTGGAGTGAGGAGGAAGTAATAGAGAATTTCAGACATTGCTCTACAAATCTGGTTCTTCATATATGTCACTTTCAGGAAAACAAATGTTATTTTAATTCTTCTATGACAATTTCTATTATTTTTATAAGCAGAATGTCTAAGATAGACAAAGTCAAAGTGGTGAAATCTCTACCTGTGCAATTTCAACATAGAAGTGAAGTTTCTAGAAAAGGAAATGCTTCACATGGAGCTATTTCAACATTGTCAATGGAGAAATTCCTACTCGTAGATTTTATAGCAAACTATAACAGATAAGTCACTTCTAAATCGTTATGAGCATTTGTAGATACAGTAGACATTTTTTGGACTGTTTTTAAGTGTAATGCTGTGTTAGACTATGACTGGATTTAGCCATAGCTTAATAAGAAAATCTGATGGAGGCAATTCTAGTTAATGATATATGAGTAAGGATGTATGAATGTATATATTTTTCTCCTGTAGTTATGTTACTGTATACTCATACAATGCGCTGTGCTGATGTTTAAATTGTGGTGTAAACCAGTTTGAACATAAGAAGAGATCCCCAAAAGAGTACATCATCACAGTGTATGTGTGAGACACGAATTTCATGCGAATTGCTACAGAAAGACATGGACACTGAAATCAGCCAGGTGAAATCAGACCATAGTTCTATGACTTAAAAAATTTTACTCAACATATGCAAGATAGCAATTGAAATTCTCAGTTCATTAACCCTTTTCAGCCCCATATGTCTCTGAAGAGTATAAAAAAATCAAGATGGGCTTTACAAAAAAAGGATAGTTGGAGGAAGTTCTGAAGAACAAGACGTGTGAGGGTTTTTTGTGGGAAGATTTATATCTCCCATAAAACAACTATAAAATCAAGTATTAACTGAACTATTAAAATGATAATTTCTAAAACATATTCAATATTGAATTCAAGATAATATTGAGGAGACATTAACGTTTGACTTTCAGATCTCAAAGTCCATTTTTAAGGCAGTTTACAAGGATAGTATCCCCAAAAGATGTCATGGATTTTACCTTCTATTTTGCCTGGAATATTTTAATAAAATCATAGGATCATAGAATCATTCAGGTCAGAAAAAGCCTTTAAGATCATTGAGTCTGAGAGAAAATAAATTTTTAATTAAATAATAAAAGCTTAGTGGTGTTGTTTCTACTTTCCTAAGATGTAATCCCCAAAAGGCTACAGTTATTTGGCAGAAAATTCTTAGGTAAGTAGTGTACCACATTGATGTATATAAGTATTTGCAGGGCTGGAGGACTAGAAGTAGACAATAAAGATCACAAGGAGGAAGTAAATGCAAAGTAACCTGCATGCAGTAAGTAAATCTGTGTACATTGGAGTGGAAGTTTTGAATATGAGTACATGAGGAAAGGAGAAGCTGCTGCTGAGGGTAAAGTTGGTCACATGAGTTCAAAGTTTGTGGAAACTTTTGTGTGTGTGTATGTCTGTGTAAGGGTCAGGTTTTAAGATCAGAGTTCTTCAAAAGTTTGTCATTACAAGCTTCCTTTCTGCATAATATCACCTTGCCCTTGAAGCTGTTTTTCTAACTTCTAACAAGTAAGACTTTTTCTTCTTTTTAAAGGAAAAGAAATTTAGCATAAAATGGTGTTATTATGGGTGTTTAAAAGAAGAAGGTGGGAACTGGGGAAAATGTTAAAGAAAGAAGGGGAATGGTTAATGTGAAACATAGCAACCTAGTGATTTTTTAATTACATGACAGAAACTTTAGCACTGTCTTTGGTTTTTGTAGGCAACTGTAAATAAAAAGTGTTATGTAGGCCCAGATAGGAAATTTTATGTGTTCAGAATGAATGGGATCTGGTTTTAATTAGGTGATAAAACAAGAACACATGATCTATGGTGCTGGAGTGATAACTTCCCCCTTGGATATCAATGAAGGAAAGCTGTGTTTGTTTTAATTTTTAAGTTTGATTGGTAACAGCAGAAACCTTTCTCTGGGAATTGAGGTAGTGGTTCTGACAGTGTGAACTGAAATAAAAAAGGATTTTCAAAAATGAAATGAATGATTCCTCCTTTGTGAAGTTGATTTTGTCACTATGCTGCAGTCCCACATGAAAATTTATGTATATCTAAGGAGGGCGGGTTGCCCCCAGTCTCCATTTTTTTCAAATAGTTTGCAAAATTAAAAAGATACTTCTCAGTGTTAAGGTACAAGTTTATTTGTGGATATCTTCAGAAAAGTGTCTGAGAAAACAATCCTATTGGCAAATACTTCATGCTAAAGAGTATTCGCAGATTGTGCTCTCCTAGAATTTTAATCAGCCTTTAGTGGAATTATCGAAAATATTTTTTTAAAATATATGATAACAGGTGAATGATCAGAGCTGTTGAGGAGCTCATTCTTATTATCACATGTATAAAAAATGAAGATGGTCAATTTTTTTAGGACTTACTTAGATGTTTGCCTTAAAAATAATTTTTTAAAGTTTTTCTTCTACAAGAATGTGTCCAAAACATTTGTAATTTCATGACTGGTTGGAGATGTCATTCCCGGCAGTTCTTGGGCCAAGTGACTACTGAGGATCATAAAGGAGCAGGCATGGTTTATATCCAGTTCTCTCCAGTTTTGTGTAGAGGACAGCTTTGCTGCACAAGACAGTCCAAATAAAATGAGGTCAGAGATATCTAGTCTGGGTTTTGCATGGCAGCAATGTTTTACAAAACAAACTAGCCCCACTCCCCCCCACACCCTTTTTTTTTTTTTTTTTTGAATCAATTCTGAGTTACTGGGTTTCCTTGCTGCACTATAACCAGAGATGAAACTATGTTCACTACTTTGGCAAAGGCAGCTTTATGGATTTTACATCATTATAAAAAATCCCAGCTGCAACACTATTAAATATGTGTTCAGTATGCTTCCTTCTCAGTTGTTCAAGCTACTTTTACTAAAGTTGGCTAATAATATATGTTATTAGTGCCCAGAGAGGTAGTATTGGGGCTGAATAAAGTAAGGGGCTAAGGAGAAACTACCGGTTCTATGAAGATGGAAACTTTGCCATGCTCTGCTACCTGCACCTATTAAATTTTTGCCTGGGAAAATCTTCCTCACCACATGGTGCAGAATCTCAAAAAAATTAATTTTGCTTGCAGATTAGTAATTCTTTAGGACCTTTGAAGTGGAACAGTGGGTACTGCTTTATGATTTTTAAAATAATGATAATAATGATTCTAACGTGAAGCACATCTTTATCCCCACTCTGCCTAGATCCATGAGATACTCTTTTTAACGCTACCTTTGGTAGAGAATAAAATGGGAAAGAGGCTGAAATAAGAGCACCTTCCCTATCTATTCTTATTGTGTTTGAGAAGTAGGGGAATTACTATCTTTGTAATTATACCCTTAGACAAAATTTTCAAATCTGTTATAATCTCTCTCATGACATGACCCTGCTCACACACCAATCATTTATGTACAGACTTCTCTCTGCTTCATATTCATTTATTTCTTGTGCTTTCTTAATGACCATGTCAACAAAACATTAATGGGCAGAATTTATGCTAAGTACTAGTAGACTTACTAACATCAGATGTCAAAATCAACACACTTAGAAAGTTTAGCTTTTCTAAATAATTCCATAAAACATGAAAATTAGTAGAGATAGCACATGTACAATTTCATCCTATTTGTAGAGCTATTAATAAGGGCTTTCTTTTAGATGTTCTCTTTCTGAACACCCACTCTGCTGAGAGTACTGTCCTCTCCTGTCTCTTAAGGTGGAGTTGAGTCAGCTGGAATCAGTGTCATTCTACAAGATTTTACCACTATGTTCTGGGATATAGGGTTTTGAGACAGTAGCCTGCCACATTATGGGTGGATCCAACTCTTCCATCCGAGGCCAATTCCCAAAACAGCTTCACTAAAATCACTCATCTTTTTGTAGGGAGCAATCACTATCTGCTCTGCCTCGATGTGAAGCTGTAGGTTTCAACAACTTTGATCTGTTGGTGTGGGCAGCTAAGTGGTGATGTTAAGTTCCATTTTTCTTAGTGGGCGTTTGAAGCAAGCAGTCAGGAAATTCGGTTTCCCTTGACATCAGACAGCAGCAGGATGAGGCGTTATGATTTGCCAGCCAGGTCAGAAATGTGTGATTCAGATTTGTATTCCAGGACAGTAGCAGCTGCCTCAGCTCAAGGTCACCACAATGAATAATACTTCAGCACCACCTGCCTTCTAAGGCTGCGCTTTGCTCTTCTACTCAAATGTGTTTGTATCCATAATGTCCGTTGCTGCAGAATTTAATTACTGAGATAGTCTCTTTCCTTTCTGACTTGCCACTTGTCTTCATCGTAAGAACAAGCATTCCAAACACCTCCCAGTCCTAACATCAGCTTTTCTTAACTAAATTCTCCCTGCAGAGTTTAGTTCCTCTAAACGACCCTATTCCTGTAAAATTCAATTGTTTTTGGTTTAGATATCTCACTGTGACTGTTGCAAGTGTTTTGGCTTCTGTATATTTTTTAATATTACCTGACTTTCACTTTGTGTTACTGTCTTTTAGGCCTGGATGCTAAGTGTTCAAAAGGAAACACATAACTCCTTTTTAATGTTGCTTCGCAGGGTTTGTTATGTGGCATTTGATCTCTTCATGCACTGGCAGTTGTCCCGGTAGGCCTTGGTCCTTCTTAAAAAACAAAACCAAAAAACTCTGCCTTTGACAACCCTCCTTCATCAGAACCCAGATGAAGCTGATTGAGATTCTGGGTAGAAGCAAGTTCCCTGAGTGCAGCTTTGTGCCTCATATCAAAACTCCTCTCGGTCTCCTCAGAATGGCCCTTTCAGAGGTAATCCTGACTGGATTCAGGAGTTCCTTTGGAAAAGGTGTCAAATGCTAAGATGGGGAAATAGATGTCAAAACATGGTTGTTCATACTTTGCACAGACTTAAATGCACACTGCTGTATCAGATATGTATTTATTTATTTCTAAATGTGTTGAACGATGTTCAAATGAACGCATTGCTACTACCTCCATCAGTCTATTAGGCCAGCAAACCCTGCCACAACAGAGAATCACTGTTTTGCTTTGGTATGTTTGGCAAATGTCCCCTGGTACCTTTGTCAGGCTCTAACCATGGGCACCCGTTGTACAATGGCTACATGGATGCATGGCTTTATGGGCATACGCTGCACCGCTGTGCGGTTTTCTGTTCTTATCTCCCAGGTCTTATGTAGAAGAAAAGTCAGTGAACTTCAATGACATAAATTTCTGCAGAGGTCAGAGGACACAAATGTTGAGTTCTGCCTCAGTGTTCAGTATTTTATTGTTCTTTATCCCTCAAAGGTAACAAGATAACAAGATTAATAACAGGATAGGTAATCAACTGATTTTGTTGTGAGAAATTATTAACATTCTTCCTGTAGAGCAGCTTTCACAGTTAATTTGCCATATTACCATTGCTTATAGCTCTGCAACTTCCTCTTTACAGATAGATATAGTCAGTATTTTATTTAGGATTAATATATTCCAAATAATTACTTTTACCTCATTCCTGGAAGAAACATTTGCCTTTAAATGGCATCTAAATAAAGCTGAGGAACTGTTCAGCTATTTAACTGCTGAGATAATAAAGGTAGTATAACTGACAAGGCAAATGCAACAAATTATTTTTCATGACATGTAGAGGAATTCTGAATAGGTCCTGTCACCTAATAGAGGCTCTGAAGCCATGAGAGAACAAGACAACCACAGCTTACTGTTATAGAGCAAAACAGGAACAGTGTTGGGCCACCTCTATCCCTGGTTATCTTCTGTGCCTTAGACATGCATGATGACTGCACAGAAGGCAAAGGTGAACAAAGACCATACCTGCTGTCTTATTGAGCCAAGAGACCCTATGCATTGCTCTAGAGAGTGATCATGAATATATTGCTTCATCTTCTCTAGGGATAAAAGTTTCTGTAGCTTCTGTTGGTGGTGAATGATATTATATTTTTACTATTTTTATCTCACTGTTTCTTACTCTTACGTATCCTATCTAATCTGGGTTTTGACCTGTGTGCATTTAAAGAGCTTGATACGGTTTTGGCACGAACTCACTAGGGAACTAGCAGAGTCCATTTGTAAACATTTCTGCCCCAAAAGCACACTGCTCAGAAGCGTAACAGCTGTATATCCTGACTCTGGCAGGTATCTAACATGGTTTGACAAGGTGGGAGAGACACTGTGATGCCACCGGCTGATTCAGTGGCTTCTCCCTAGACTGTTGGATGCCAGAGTTGGAGACACGGCATCATGTGTTTGCCTGCTGCAAGTAGAGACATCCTCCCCTGTTTATAGTTAGGTTCTGTTGTATTTGGAAAATGTGGTAAAAACAGGATTACTTACGTTCTCTGTCCAGGGCAGATTTTGGTGGTGTTATGTCATTAAGTGATTGCTCGGTCTTCTCAGCCATCTTTCTGGTCAATGCAGTCGACATTCCTAGCTGTCTGGTCCTGTAGGCAGGGGATACCTGATCTGTTCCCTCTTCCAGTATCACAGCTGAAGAGAAAAAACAGACATTTGTAGTCTGTGCCTTTGCTGAACCTCTTCATGACCTGTTTGAGTGACTGAGGTGTTTGTATCAGAGTGTGTTTCATTTGCTCTAGCAGATGCTTGGAAGGGGAAAGGACCATTTCTTCCTGAGAGGCAAACAGATGGGAGATGCAGACGCCACTTAGAGCTGTGGTGATGGAGATAAGCATGGAAGACACTCCACATCTCTCAGCACTGAGAGGACCTGGCTATAAATACCTTAGAGCTGTCTGTCTGAGCCAGGTTTTTCTCTGTTAGAATGTACCTTTCTGCAAGCAGGTTGGGCCACTGTTATCCTTTCTCTTAAAAGACTTTTTATTTATTGTCTCAGTTAAGCTAGGCTGGAATGAAAAACTTTTGGTTAACATATTGCAGTAAAAATCACTTTCTCACAAATAGTTTCTTCTGTATGTAAAAAAAATAAATAACAATAACATTGTCCTCTAAAGCTAAATTTTTCTGGAAAGTCCTAGAAAGAAGTTACAGGGACCATGTGTTTTGGAGAAGTGCTTTTAAGGTTTCTTTTTTTTTTTTTCTTTTTTTTTTGGCAAGTTGGCAAATAACAGAGATTCTGGTTTTCATATCAGACTGACACGTACTTTGCTATTCATGGACACCAGTGTCACCCCCACCCCACTGAGTTGGAGCCATGCTGGTAGTATATGCTGGCCATGCTTTCACTGTATAGTTCCTTGTGGATTACTTGTACAAGACTGTGGCTGAGAATTTTGCTAAGACTTCTGAAATTCATGTCTTTAATTCTGGCTTTTCAAATTGTTGTAAAAGTACTGTTCTTGAAGAAATTATTACAAACATAACTTGTCAAGACCAAATTCTTCTTGCTTAATGGATACCTTTGTTCAGAGCATAACTTCTAATTAAAGCTTAACTTTAAATTTTATAATTAATTCTGTTGTGTGTAGTGGCTCCATAAATCTTCAGTGGTATAAAATGTATACTACTGAATGTAGTGTTGCAAGATGTAAATCTGTAACATAGAACTTTCAACAACAGAAATGTCATAAACTAGAGATATTCTTGCCCCCTTGTATTCTGAGTTAGTTTTCTTTTTTTATAATACACTTTACACGGTGTGGGGGAAAAAGACACACCACAACGCATATTTGTTGATAGGAATTGTTCTATGCAAACTCATGGGGGGAAAAAACACACCACAACATATATTTGTTGATAGGAATTATTCTGTGCGAACTCATTTTATTATAATGCACATTGAACCATTAGGCGACCTAGGTACCATTTAGGTAAATGCTCTATCATGTTTGTTAATGCAATACTTGATCTTGTACAGAAAGAACACATTTTTTTCTTATTGCTGCTGTGAACTGTTGTTGTGAATTGTAATTAGTAATATTTATACTCTTCAGGGATTATGTCTTTTATTAATATTTGGTATCTACTTTTTTAATAGTGGAAAATAGTTGAGTGCTACAAAAGGTTTCTTAAAAAATCTTGTGAATTTTTAAAGGTAACGGTTATGCATTTGCATTTTATAGCATAGTGGTACTTAGGGTTTTCTGAGTACTGGACCTTACAGCATTACAATGACAAAAGCCAAGATGGCCTTTTCAGGAAGACAAATTTTATGGAACAACAGGGATGAAATGAAAACCCTGCGTAAATTATAATGCATTCCAAAGCGTCAGATGTGACATTCCCAGGGAATTTAATATTGTTAGATGCTGGAAAGCAAATGTTGTGAGTTATCTATCATCTCCTAGCTGTTAAAATACAATCCCAAATAAATGTCTGTGTAAAACTAAGGAATGTCTAAAAAGTGAACAAGTAAACTAGGGCGTCTGGGTTAAAACTATTGTTCAGCTCTCTGCAACGTCTGCAAGGGAATATTTGACTATGTCTTTAAAAGCAAATAGTATGCCACTTTCCTTGCTGTTCTCTTCCTAAATATTCCAAGTGCTTCATTGTCCTTTGCCAGTTCTCTGAGTAGGCTTAGCAGAGGCAAAGAAACAGTAAAGGATTTTCTTAAATAAAAGGGGGGGGGGACCAAAAAATTTTTTTATTTCCATTCCATTACTTTTGTGCTTGTTGTCCTTCATTCATGACAACTGAGAGAGATGATCAGAAGGATAGAAAAGAGTAAAGCACAGTTACAGGAAATGTAAATCTCTCCAGCTTATCTTGGCAGAGGATAAATATCTATAGAGTCCTCTGAATATAACCAGTGGTGCACTCTGTATGCCATCAAGTGAAATTTGGCAAAGTTCCTTTTTTTCCTGGGCCCTTTCAGGATCTGCATCTTGTTCTTTACAGACATTTTTTGTTCCTTTAGTTGTAAGTTCTGTCTGATAACATATAAGGTGTATGTTTCTTTTGAGTGTTTTACTGTGAGCAGCAGTAGTTACAGTCTTAATGCATTTTCCAGACAGCATCTAGTATCACTACTCTTAGGCACGCAAATAGCCTTGTCATTAGTTCTTGCTCAGTAAATTTAGTGAGATTTAAACAAAAACTTTTAAAATATTTCCTTCATATTTGGTTTTAATATATACCATGTACCTTTATATATAATACATCATTCAAACATGAACCATCTATAACAATAATTTTGAGATAACTAACTAAAGAACAGTAAATTTCTGGAATTTTGTGTGTGTGAAGGGAGATACGTATATTCATATTTACTTTTGGTACTAGACTGAACCAAAGCCTCTCATCACTAGACTCAGTTGTTCAAGGTGATGGTGGCACAAACTATAAGCTCTGGCATAAAGGCAACGTTCTTCGGGGACTGAGCACCACTTTTAAAGGAAATCTGCAACCTCATGCACTGGTTTTGGATGGTTTGGCTGTGCTCTTTCAAAAATCATTTGCTCACACACAGAAGGTGTAGCACAGGACACAATGAACTTAATACTGACAGGTCTGATATTCCTGCTGCCTTCAACAAGCTTGCTTAAGTGTAATAAGCGAGTATAAGATTTGGGATCTCAGTTGACAGGAAGAAAAATAAGCACTGATACTTTCTTTAAGCAGTAGAACTTGAGCTGAAAAATAGTGACTAAAGTGTTGTCATGTAGAAATGCATCTAAGGTGTCTGCTGAAGGCCTGGCATCTTCAAGTACCCGAGGACCTGGTCTTGTGTAGTCACTTGCATTTGTGTCTCTGTGTATAAATATGCCAAAGAAAAAATCCTACATATTTATGAAAGCACTGAACATGATTGTGTATTAAACCAACAGACTCCAGTGTGTTTTCTATATTTCTTAATGTATTTTCACTGGCAGAAGTGCCGTTATTACTTGCCCATATTAATGTAAAAGGTCTTTGTAAAGTCTCAACTTCAGAAAAGTTCATCATAAGAAAAGAAATAAATAAATACTGTCATGAATCCCAGAAATCATTGCCAGCTCCTTTGAGGGTGAAATTTAAAGTGGCCACATTTGGCACCAGGTGTTGTATTAAAGGATGTCATTTGTCCTGAGTTGTATTTGGGGTCACAATTAAAAAGATGTTAATTCCCTGCCTCAGCTATTATTCTTAGGTTCAGCCCTAACTCCTTTCATCAAAGTCTGGCTCTGTTACTCTCAGTGCCAGTAGTTTGTTTACTGGGAGTTATTAGTAAGGCTCATGTCTCTGTCACAGCCTGTTAACTCAAAATTACACTGACTCAGAGCTGCTGCATTAACAGGGCTTGGAAGAGATACACAGGATGGATCCACCAGACTATTTTGAAATTGTGAAAATCGATTTATTAACATCTATTAATAGACTGGCTCCTGTGCTCAGTAATAAAGGGAGAAGACCTCTCTTCCCCCTGTATCTGCAAAGGTCACTCAAATCCTGCACTCCTATTTTGCTGTCAACAGTGTAAGTCTGAGCGATTTCACTTCTCTGCTGCGGAATGGGAGGGGAGGGATATGAATTCAGTTGATTCTTTGAAGTAGTTCTTCAGACTTAAAAGCACTGCTAGTCATCACCCAGGAGGGAGGAGTATTCACAGTGGTTATGGGAGTCTGTTCCACCCTACAGCCTTCAGGGTTTCATGACATCAGGGGTATTATGCACACAGAGTCCTTCAATGAAACAGAAATTCATTTGGTCAACAGAAAGTATGTTTGCCATTCCTAAGGAAGAAAAATAGCTTTTGCTGAAAGGACACAGTGAGTTTCAGCTCTGAACAGCACCTGCTGAGATCAAGAGCAAAATCACTGTTCCAGCAACAACTGAGAATCTAAATTCAAGTGGCTTGATCCTGGCTCCCTTTCTGGCTGTTCCAGGTGAAGGTCTGTTAGTGGAAGGTATATACATCTATATACAGTATATGTCCACTTGCTGGCCTTAAACACCCAGGTCTATACAGTAGCTGGCCCTGGATCCCTGATCTCTCATCCCAGCCACTGGCATGCACGTACATCCCTAAGGTCCACAGCTCCAGTTCAGCTGTTGCTACTTAGACCTCAACACACATGGACAGACACCTGCACTGTGGATCCTCCCAGCAGCTGGCCTCACACTCCCAGTTTAGCTAGTATCTGGCTACCAGATCCACCTTAAGTAGATTTTGTATTTATGGAGTACATATTCATTTTAGATTTTAAATTTGTATACAAATGTACTTACTGGCCCTGAATATCAGAGCTGATGTCTAAAGCATTTGCAGTATCTGGTGGCTATGACTAGTAGACAGTGAGTTTCTCTAGAAATACCTCCCCCACCTTCTGTTGTTCTGCTGTTGGGTTTTGCTTTTGCTCTTCATACCCATTTTCTTTTTTCAATCCTTTTTGGGATTACGAGGGCAAAGGGTTGAGAGTTTTGCTGTGTGTCCTGAAAATGGCAAACTTTGTGCAGCTCCCTACAGTCTACTAGTCCATGCACTAGTGAGATGACACCCCACGAGTTCCTGCATGCACCCTGAGCTTTGAGTCCTTCAAAGCGCTACCAGCCCACCAGCTGGGGCACAGCCTGCTCTCTGCGTGAGAAAGGGAGGATGCAGGCCTAGACAGGGACACAGTAGCATCAAGGTGACTACTGCTAATCTCAGACACAGTTTAGCTGCTGCTCAAAGTGCTTTCCTGTAGAGGAACTGTAGAGGGTTAATTAACATTGATAATATACAGTTGTGGGCTTGCTTCTGGGGTGGTGGGTCGGCTGATGTGGATAATGTACAGCTGTGGCTTGTTCCTGCCAAGTAACTAAATAGCACTGAGGAGCCTGGAAGAGAAAGAGCACTTGATGGAGAATGGATGAAGAAGAGCTCAGGGATGTAGGAGAGACAAGGAGAGGCCCTGGGAGAAGCTGAGAGAAGAAAGGGGCCTGGGTGAGGAGAGGCTGACTGGAGGAGAAGCTAGGAACCCGGATGCAGCAGAGGCAAAAAGCAGGGTGGGCTGGCCTGAAGAGGGTGAAGAAGCAGCATGGACAGTAGATGAACCTTTGAAACCTGTGTGGGACTGATGGTGGTGCTGAAGCATGAGGGCTGGTATGGGATGGTAAAAGCCTTGTTGCAGCCTGGTAGTTTTGATAATGCTGCAACACTTTCCCACTCTGAGGTTCCCCCCCACAATCACAAATTTTCATGCTTTTCATACATCTTATCAAGCTGACTCCTTTCTTAAAATCCTGCATGACCTCCTGGTTTTATCCCTCTGATCGTTGTCCTATGAAGCTTCACTGTGGTTTGTTTTCTCTTTAAAGGCACCAGGGTTTGGGCAAGTGCCCTTTCAGGCAGCTCTGTTTGGGTATTCCCTTCTGGGTATTGCACCCACATAGACCTCTCACACTCACAGTCCTACTGGGATTCTGGTGTTACAGCCTGTGATTTCCCCAAAAGGAAGAAATAATATTTCAGTACAATGCTAATTAATGTAATAAATCCTGGTTTACAACTTTTTGTTGTAAATATGATGGCTATGCCACAATGTATGTGTAGGTAAGAGTGCCTAAGAAACTATCCGGAGTTTTGACATGTGTGTTAAATTTATCAGTTGCTATCCAGTTATTACATTTATCAAACTTTTGAGCAAAGTTTTACTCAGATAATTTGTTCTCTGTAGACAGTTATTCACTTAATACTGTTTTTCAAAATAACATTTCAGGAATTCTTTCTAAATAGATTAGTCAAAAAGCTGTAAGGTTTGTCCTGCACAAAATTTCATTGTGGATGCCAGCACATCCCAGGAGGGAATGTACTATTAGATGCTATACTGTATTTTCTGGGCTATGCTATGCATTTACATACTGAGAGAAAAGAAGATATATTCATGGACACATGGAATCCTACTGCAGATGTGCTATGATTTTGATTATTGCATTTTTCTTAAGTGGAACAGTGATTGTGGTGGGTTGACCTTGGATGTCTGCCAGATGTCCATCCAGATGTTCTCTCACTCCCCACTCATCAACAGGGCTGGTGTCAGGGGAAAAATAAAAAAGCTTTTGGGTTGAGGTAAAGACAGGGAGATCCCTTACGAATTACTGTCACAGGCAAAACAGAAGCTGGGAAAATTAATTTAATTTCTTTAACTCATCAGTATGGGATGAAAGCAAGCATTATAACTGTTATGTTCTGCTTTGTGTTCTCTCAGACCCGGATTTTGAGGAGACGCTTTTTGAAGAGGCCCTAGGTAACTCTCTTCAAGCTCAATGGAAGATGGAGGAAACAAATGGCAGCTACAGCAGTAGCCTGGAACCCTGGGTCTAAAATACAGGTACAGCTGGGCGACAAACAGCTTTGTAAAAGCTATGATAAACTTGCTAGCACAACCTCCAAAAGTGTGCTTTTGTAGTGATTTTTTCAGCATTCAGTATGCTTCTACTTTTCTAATCCATTTATTGTGTTCATCTGAGCACATACTGGGTAACTTGGTGATAACTTGATATTCAATTCCATTTATGCTGATGGTACAGTAAGGAAACCTTACAGGTCATCAGCTCCTAATTGCAGCTTGAAGGGTGCAAGGAAGGAAACTGGAAAGGAACATGAAGCGACTCTTTCTGGTGAAATGGACCACTGACATATTTAAGGGTGATCCATGGGTCTGGAAATATATTATGGAAACCAAGAAAAATGCACTGTGGAAAGCACAGTCAAAGGAAAGAAATTTGGGTTATGCATAAGTAAAAAAAGGAGATTTCTATGGTCAGTAGGAGATTGATGTTATACAGAGGGGATGTTGTGTCTTTTATGAGACTTTGCTTTCTTGGAAAATGTTGTCTTTTTATATGTTCGCAGTTCCTAACTTCTTTCTGTCACATCTTAGAGACATTGTGTTTAAGATTTGCAGTAAGTGTGAAAGTTCCTTAGTGGTAAACCAGGAAAAAAAATAAAATGAGTGAAAGAGTCATTAAGGATTACAGATATAATTTGTCTGTAATATCTAGCTATAGGCCTCAAAACCACAGTTGAATTCATGGCTTTTTTCAGATTATAATGTTCTAAAATTAAAAAAAGGGATTATTTTTTTTTTTTAGCTTTTTAACAGCAGGGTACATTTATAAAATTTACACTCAAGTTGATGTTGTGAAGAATCTGGGGCTTTTTGTTGTAATCCATCTATCCTCTCTCTCTTTTTTAGCCTGATGTTAATTTTGGATTATTTATAGTTGCCATTGAATTATCACCTTTGTGGTGTTTGTACTGTATTGTTTACAGTACTCTGAACACTGCTAGTAGTTTCTACTGTAGTATTTAGAAAGTGAAACTTTCTTACAGAATTTTCATAATCATCTTATTTGCACTGCAGGGCTCTACCTTATTTGTCAGGTTCTCTGCTTAACGCAATAACATAGTAAGTATATGCTTGCAGAAGCATTGTAGAGATTGTCTGAAATAATTTTTCTCATTACATCAGTATTTCAAGTTTATAAAAAAAAAAAAATCTTCATTACAAATTGAGTTCTTGAAAACTTCAATTAACCGAAGCAGTTTTTTCTGCACTCTTTTACCACCCTTGGCTTCAATTTCCAAAAGAAGTGTTTCAGTGGTTTCAAAACTAACCATTCCTGTTAAACAAAAATTAGGTCTTGATGGAGCTGCATTGCTTGTATTCTCTCTTCCCTACCCTTTAACATATCTCTGTCAAGACAAAACATTTTTTCATTCAACCCTCTGAGCAATTTAATTTCAGCTTTCAATAATTATTGTCCTCTGTGAAATGCATTGCAATAGTACTACAAATCCTGATGTAGAAATATCTCAAAAATCAGCACGGATTTCTTTCAAGAGGCTAATTTGTTTCACTGTTAACAAATTCTTTTGCAAGGCAGAGCAACTTGTTCTCAAAGGTCCTTAACATAATAAGTTGACTAACTCCAAAGTTTAGTCCTTTTTAAAGGAAACACAGGTCTATTGCATTTGAGCTATTAAATGAAGAGGGGGTTCTGTGTTGAATAACATACAAGACAAACTGCTTTTGTTAGGGGTTTAAACATAAAATTGTTGAACATTGTTCAGTGTTAACTGTGTACTGATTTTTGTAGAGAGTATCATTGTCTTGAAGAACAGAGGAATATAAAATAACTTAAAGGTTATTAAGCTCAGTGTGATGACTGCAGGGAAGGAGCTGCCTTAGTTTCTGAGTATGGCCATTAGCAGTGCTTGTTTTGCTTTCTACATCTTCTGCTTTCTGTCCTACGTTCTTCTTTCTTTCCTGTCTTGTTCTTTCATCAGTTTAGATTGCTAGATATTACACAGCTGCCAGAATGAGTATGTTCTCTAGTTCACCATTGTCAAGTACCAATGCTGAATTGTATGAATTCATGTGTCCACAGAGCTGTCTAATACCCCAGTGTTTCCTTACCTTGGTTTATATCACTATCAACAGTGGTTTGCAAATGCTTTAAGATACACAGTGCACCTTTTAATCCATTTTGTGAAGTATCTAACAAAGCCAAGATATACTGCAGTGCTGGAAAACAAATATTAAATTTAATTTGACTGGCAGCTCAGAGCAGCCCAGCTACAAAAGTGGTGGAGAAATGAATTTCAAGGCATTGTCTTGAAACAAACCAGGTTTAGTGATATCCACATGCTGAATGAATATTCTCCATTTTTGAAGATTGTAAGTTGTTCCATTAACAGAAGTTTATGTACAAATGACTAATTATGAAATTTGATGCCTATATTAATATAAACCAGAATCACCCATCTAGCAGAACTTCTTTTCTCTTACAGTCATAAAAGCATTCTTTATTATCATGGCAGTTTTAAATACTTTCCATTATGACTAGAATAAAAAACTGGTCCCATAATTAATCTAGTTTATACAATAGCAAGATCAGTTTAATGGGAACTAATTCATCTTTTCCACATCTAAATTTCTAGGACAAACTCTTTCATAGAAGAGTTTAGAAGTTCAGCTTTTGTATAATTTCCTTGGAATATTACTTAGCATTTTCTTGCATATTTTTTTCCTTCTAACTCAGTGAAAGTCTATTGTCTCTGAATTTTAATCCTGTTTTCTGTAATTTGCTGGTATGGAATAGAAACTCCTCTATGCCAGCCTCTTCAGTTCCAGAACTGGTACTGTGTTCATGAGAGAGCAAATGAGCTAGACAGCTTTCCTGGTAAATGTAATTTACAGATGTGAAGACTTTTGCTTCATTTTTAATGAAGAAATTATGTGGCTGTGTCTCCCTCTTGTGGCATTAAGATATTTTGACAAGCAGCTGTTAATCGTAACAGAACCATTGGTAAAGAGCACAGCCTTTCCTGGTTTCTGATTTCCCATTGCTATTAATTTTCTAATGCTCAGTTTATGTGATGTTTTAATTGATCTATTAAGGATTCTTAGAGGTGTAGTGAAAGCTTCAAGTTAAAATTCTGGCAAGATTTAAACTCTCTTTTTTGTACTGTACTGTCCCTGAAAAAGAAATTTAACATTAACAAGGGTAATTTTGAACTTTTTGTTTTCTTGCACTGTATTCAGACCCACTTTTTAAGGTCCAGTTAATATGAAGACCTCCATTTTCTCACAGAAAGAATTTCTGTTTCCCAGGACTTCTGTTTCCAAGGTCACTGTATCAAATACCAAGTCAGGTGTCTCTGCTCTGCACCTGAAGAAGAGATGTGTTAAAGCTTCAAAAAAACAACCCATCTTAGATAGCTAAGAAAAACCCTTACAATCTAGTTTTGTTTGGTTCTGAAACATTTTGTTTTAATTTCCACTTCTAGTTTTGAAGTCCTGAAGACTCAATCATCTATTGACTCATCAAGACCTACCAGTTTTGGCTTGTTTCTCTATCAGTTTTTACACACTGAGTAGTCCAAAGTGATTGCCTATGTAAGTGGAGGAGTATAATTTTTCTCAGGAATGGCAGGCATAATCTCAGAGCTTAAGAAACCTTCAGGAAAACTAAGCACCCTACCTCAGGGTGTAGTGGTATATAGTGGCAACTTTTAGTGAAGATCCAGGAGTGTAAAAATCTATCTAAGGAAGTCATGTATAGTTGTTCCTGTTATTAAAGCCCATGTCACACAGAATGCTAAATGTCTTCAATCATTGTCTTGCAAAAGCAACTGATAAGGGATACATTCTATTAGTAGTTTGGTAGATCACATTCCTGATTGTAGTTACCTAAATGCACTTGTTCCCCAGGCAAACAAGATTGACAGTTACCAATCATATATCACATTTCCTTATAACTACATTAAGTGGCTGGAGATGAACACAAAGCACAGCAAAGACAAAAACCCCAATATAGATGTCTCTGTTCAAAGTGGGCTTCTTTAAGCATAACCTGCCTTTGGAAAAACAAACCAGATCTTAAGAAATAGCTGCTATGTAGCTGAATATAAAAAGTGCTCAAAGGTAATAAAATGCTTACACGTGCCAAGTCTATTGAAGCTGTTGTACAACAGGAATTATAGTTCAGCACGAAGTGAAGGCACAGACCTGTCCTTCAAAAATGAGGCTGATCATGATGCAGAATTCATCATCAGCAAACTCTTAGACTCCTAAATAATCTGTCGTTGTAGGTCAGTGATTAGGACAGAATAACCACACACCCAAACTGGCCAATGCAGTCACAGAGTATGTTTCCTGTTAGAAAATAGTAAAGAAAGTCTTCGAGGTGCTGTTTTGTTCCAGACTTCAGAAAAAACAGAGCAAACAAGGGAAAATGCTCTTTGTCTTTGGGCCAAAGAGTTTTCTATCTGTTTCTCTAGCTGCAGTCCTAAGGACTCACCTCCTATAGCCTGAGAAAAGATGTGTCCTCTCATTCTGTAACCTGACCTAGAAGGGATGATCCTGGGAATCTTTTCTGGCTTTGTGGTGTTGTGGTTTTCTGAACTACATGAGATAAGAGGCACACCGGAAAGAGTAAGAGATGAGCTTCAAAACACTCTGTCTTATTACAACAGAGACAAGAATCTGAAATTTCTATGTCCCAGGTGAATGCCTTAACCATACAGCTATAAAGAAGACAAACGTCATCTTGTCTGGTGAATAATGATCATAAGTGGAATAGCTTTTAACAGAAGAGGCTGCTAATGAGCATGTACCGGATTCCTAGCCTGGTAGTTAAGGGTATTTCAGAAATCTAAGCATCACTTGCTCTAAGTCAGATAACTTGCAAATTTGAAAACAAGACTAATGTCTACAAGGAAAATTACTTATTCGCAGTCAGACATAAAGGATTTGCACACCTAGACAAAGGTGGTGGTGGTGGGGGGAATCCCATTACCAGAAGTATTCTGTGAAATCTGAC
Source organism: Ibycter americanus (assembly GCA_035590275.1). Classification (NCBI taxonomy): domain Eukaryota; kingdom Metazoa; phylum Chordata; class Aves; order Falconiformes; family Falconidae; genus Ibycter; species Ibycter americanus. Next base: position 47,747,425 of record JAVJGI010000040.1, read on the forward strand.
ATACTTGGTCTCAGAATTGAGATTTCCAGGACTGGGCACTGCAGATGAGAGAGGATAATATCTAAATTAGCATGAGACCATGGACTAGCTGTGAGTTATACTGCAAGAAATTTAGATGTTTTAGGATCAGAACTCTCTTTTTTTTAGGGTATTATAGTTATCTCAGTGCTTTTGTAAGCCTGAATACTCAGCAGCTATTACAAACATTCTTATAACTTATTTCTCTTTTTTCCATCTATAAAATAAGTGAGAAAAACCATTGTGATTATGAGAAGACAAAAATCTAAATTAAAGTAGTTTTAATATGTTTTATGTGAAAAACTTCAATACTGTCAGTTTGTCCCCATTCACAGCTTGGTAAGAGACTAGCTCCTTTTATTTTGTCCCTGGTAAGCTCTATTTTCCGGTTCTTGTACACAAGAAGGATATTTGAAATACTATTTGAAATGCAGTAAAATATGCCTAAGAATAAAACCAGTCAGGGAGTGGGTTTATGCTAGTTCTTGGAGCCAGATGAACATTACTAGAGAGAAAAATGATGTAGCACCTATACAAGTCGGTCTGATGCTGAACTGTGTCTTATTTTTGTTTAATTGTCAATAAATGGGGATTAAAGTTACTTTCTCATCTGTCCTGGCAGTACTTCAACTCTGATCTAGACGTTTTATAGCAATGTTCTGTGTTCTAGATGTATATTTCCATAGGCAGTGTATTTTTTGCTAATAAAATCACATTGCAAGTGATCCCAGCTGTGTAAAAGCCATATATTTGGTCATAAATAGCAATAAAACTGCCAGAGACAATGTAGAAGAAAAGTTATATTATGGCTGAAACCATAATATAACAAATATAGTGACATTAATTGTTTAGGAAGTTTATTCAACAGTCAGTCTAGTTTTTTCCTACAGAAACTACTACTGCAGATACACAAGACAAAACTTCGGTTTGACTCTAAGATCCTGGGTTAGCATTGAGAAAAGCCACGTTTGAGCTTCCAGATGAAATACATCGATCCAGAATAACTGGTGTGCAGTAACACCATTAAGGTGTTCCTTTTTCTGCTATTCCCTGGAGAGCTGGAGAGCCAGCTCTCCTGCTGTGGCTGTGGAGCTCGGTAGGAACAGAACTGTTACGTGCCTCCACTGGGTGGCAGCCCGAGCTCTTCTCAACCCCGAACCCGATGGCTTTCTCTTCAGCTGGAAAAACATCATCACCGTCACATCTCAGCACTTTGTAAAACTCATGAGACTTCTCCGTACATCTAGTGAGTCAGGTGTTGGCCCCTTTATCCTCAGGGACTCTCTGATTACCCATAGCAAGATGGTCTCTCTCCTGCTAATGGCACTTCAAAATGCAGTTCCCAGATTGTGTTTTAATTAGATTGTGATTAGTTCAAGCAAACTGAGGATTCCTGAAATGAACACCTTCACCATGAACATTCTCTACTCACAGAATTCATTGGAGACATCTAATGGGTTTAAGTAGACTATCTGGAAATTAAGGGGAAAACCACGTACGGTGTGTCACATAGCCTTTTATTTTAAAGCATGCTGAAGCACCACTGAAGAAAGCGGATCTTCACAGCAGTGAGAGATAGCACTTTTGATCCTCTTCTAGGAAGCTTGTGCCTGTGACTTTAGTCATTACTGTTGTCTGTTCAGCTGTAGTCTTCTAAGTTCTAAAAGCAGAGTCAAACACTGTCGTGCCTCTCCTGCTCTGCCTCGCGCGACTCTGGCAAGGGATGCACTGCTAGAATTCTTTCCTTCCAGCCAGCAAGAAACAAAGGTCACAACTGCTTCAGGTGGCAAAGGTCTCATAATTTTCAGGGTGGTAAAGAGAAATTGCAGTGTCCTGGCCCTGCTGCATAAAAAGTACAAATCTGTAAAGTACCTGAAGTCTTTCTGTACATTCTGTTGGACAGTTTTACTTTCTTCTCTTTCCAGTAATTTCAACAGATTTTTACAAAGAGTTTCTTGGCCTCACAGATTATATAACATTTTAGTCACTGTTTCACCACAAAACATAATACAAGAAAGAAAATTCTATGGGACTCTGGTGTATAAGCAATACTCTTTTTAACAGAAGTCTGTTAGTCTAATCTAAGATCTGTAACCTTGGGTTCTTTCAGGCCTTTTCATAGATTTCTTTAGGAAAGATCGCGCTGTTTGCCTCAGAGGATATATAAGGTAACGGATCCTTTTTTCTATGGACAGGCCCGATGAACCACAGTGTATCACTGAAATATGGTGCTAGCTTTGGAGTTTGCTCTGGTTTGATTTCAGAACTGTGAGTCAGTGTGCTGGAAGCTTCAGAGGCATGTCATGCAGAAAGAGGCATTGTACACCACTTTTCAAAGTCTTTTCCATCTCAGCACTGGAGAGATTTACCAAATCAAATCCAGGCAAGAATAACCTGGTAAGGAAAGGATAATCGTCAAAGAACCTACCTGCACCCTAACCTAGAGCATTTATACGAAGGTTAGTGATTCAGTTTGAGAGCTTAAGAGTCCTTGAAATGTTTTCAGTAGAGTTTATTTGGAGATTTCCACTGAAATTAGTGTTTCCTATCAGAAACATGTAAATGAAAATGAAGGTTATCTTTAGTTTCCAAGGATGAAATTTCAGTTCTAAAATAGATGTGTTTCTTATAGAACTGTCCTCAGGAGGCTTTGTTGTTGTTTTGCAGACAAGCTACAATGAAAACATCCTCTTGCACTAGTTTCTTTCTTGCTCTTAACAAATGGGAAATATCAAAGGCTTCTGCATCACTTCCATGACGTAGGCTGCCTCAGAGCCTAATGGCTCTGGTAGTGCAAGCTGGTGTAGCTGATTGTAGTCCACCAGGAAAGGTAGAGCTCTTCACACCTCCTCCTTAACTTCATAGGAGTATTCTCATACCCAAAAGAGGGGTATATTACTCCTAATTTCTAGGAGTGGTGCCATGAGTTGTGGAAAACTCCAGCTACAGCAAAGAATATTTTTGGATACAGACCATCCTCTAGCAGCAGAGGTCACCATAGACATACCACCAGTGGCAACTACACCCGCTCCCTACGGCGAATGCAGAACTTCATTTGGTGGCTTTTACTCAGCTTTGCACAAGTTACCTGGGGGTGTGCAATCACACCTGTGATGGTGATTGCTGACAGCATTTTGAAGGAACAGGCTCTCAAATAATAGGAGGATTGTGGAGGATTCTCACTTTCCTAAGAGTGAGACCTGGACTGTAATACTTGCTTCTAAGAGAAAGGAGAGTGAACATGGACCTCAGCTTTATCTCCAGATATTTCAACTGCACTTAACTTATCTTCCACCCAGACAAGTCACTTAATACCTGCAATGAAGTAACGCAGCATGCCAAGGGAAAGAATAACCTTTTTGTGCCTGTTGCTTTGTAATGTGGTGTGCTGTCAGTCTTCTAGTGTTCCGTGGAAACCAGCTGTACAGCCTGGTCTCTGCCTGTGTGCAAGTGGGTCTCTGTCCCTCACCTACCTCATGAAGGAGGGCTGTCAGAGTTAATTTTTGTGAAGTGCTGCACAATTACTACCTGACAGACGCCTAAATACAGACCATGGTTAGTGTAATAGAGTAACTGAAGGCCTTAACAGAACTGGTTTTGCTTTAAAAATCTCTTCTCTCTCTGGGCACTCTCTGTTTTAATGTTCCCATCTTCTTTCTATTTAATCCTCATCTCATACCTTTTGTTTCTTTTCATTGGCCCTTCTGGACAACTGTTTTTGGGAAAGCCTTTTTATATCTCTTTCCCTTGCTCTCTAATAGATACCATCATCTTTTAAAGAGCAGCCACTCCCTCCCTCAGCTAAGTACTATCTTGGCAGGCAACTGGGGAGGAGGAGTCTTCTTTAAAAGGCTTTGAAATTGTGTTGTTAAAAAAATATATAAATAAAGCAACAAACCTTTTAATAGGGCTTTGAACAATCATCCCTTTCATTCCCTTATGGCCTATTGTGCTTCTGGCTTTTTTATTATTTAGTGCGCATCAAAAAAAAACCCTCCAAATGTTTTATGTTAAGCCATTAAGAGTTTATTTGGGTTGAAAATAAATAAATAAATGTGGTGCTAGCAGTTGGGACTGTGAGCACATGCACAGTTGCCTGGCAGAGGCAACCTATAGGAGCCACATCAGAAGGCCAGAATAAGCTTCAGTGAAAGACCAGAACAAAAGCATCAGCAGCATTTGTTTCTGGTTAAGTACTTTTGCATGAGCCTGACTACTGGAGTGGTTTACCCAGCTTTTATCTGTTTCAAATTCACCTCATTCCCCCTACCCCTCTCTAGAGCATCACTGCAAACTCTAACAAATGGTAATTACATGGAAAAGGAGGAAGCATGGGATTTTTAAAATCTTCTTTTGTTTTATTTTTTTAAATCACCTGATGGGAGCATGTGACTAGTTGGTATCGAGCGTTGCTCCTGGAGTTATTAGATACCTAAATGAATGTTTTTTGCATTGCCTGCCTGGATTTTTTGTGCATTCAGGTTTGTTTTATAAGTGCTGGGTGTATTTTGTGAATAGCCAGAAAAAGCATTTTGTTTCTTTCTTTATTTCTACCCCCTTCCACTTTTGTTTGCCAACTCTGCTTGTCATCCCCAGAGAATTCTGCAGCAGGCTGGTGACTGTAGCTAGGGCTCCTCTGTGTGCGTAATTACTATCAATCTTGCTGGGTCTCATTTCCCTGGTGGGGCTGCTGGGGAGAAAGAGAAGAGTCTTTGCCATTAAATGCATTATTAGGTTCACATTTTAGCTCCCACGTGACCTACATTTGGTGAATCAACATCAAAACCTTCTAACCCTCTTTCTCCATGAGGGTGAAGTATATAGTAATTTTTGAAAAGCACACATATAGACTGCTGTTGGTATTGTTAAAGAATTAACAGATTGCAAGAGGTAGATAGGAAAAACTTCTGACAATCTGAGCTTGACTTTGCTGTATCAGGTTTGGGACTCATAAATAAAACAGTCCAATACACTTCATGAAGATGAATGGAGCCACTGACAGTCCAGACCTCAGAAAATCAGGTGAGATGTGTCCATCTCTGATCAGGCTTCAAAGGAAGGACAGTACCTAATGGGTGCCATTTTATGTGTGGGGCATGGAATGTCAGGTTGCAAATGACAAAAAGAGCTTCTAGGGCATGTAATCTCAGGTACATCAAAAGCACCAGAACAGAAACATACCCACAGCACAAAAAAAAGAGAACATGACACTGTCTCTATAACAGTGACATTTTCACTCTTTTCTCTTTTGCAACATGTTTGCTGATTTTAACCAAAAAAAAAAAGGGGGGGTGGTCAACTCTTTCTTTTATAATTGCATGGAAAAGGAGTATGATCTGAACAAAATTTTAAATGCTAGACACCTTTAACTGACTTAGTTTGGTAGATTTCCCTATAAAAGCAAGGTGTACCTTTCAAAATCTAATGACAGGATCAGTAATAGAGCAAAAATCAGTCAGATATTTGGACTTAGGAGGTTTAATGTTCTGTAGACCTTGTTGATGTGTACAGCCTTCCGCATGTTGGTTGTGACTTACTAAAAAATAGGTACTAGAGCTCAGAAAAGGCTTAAGAGGAAGACCTAGCTGAGGTCTTCCCAGTCCATAAAACAGGGATTATAAACTTTCTTACCTCATAGTGATACTGTGAAAATGATCAACCTACTGTATACTGCAGCATTTTTGTAGGCAGGATATGTTTCCTAAGATACAGATAATTAAGTGGAACAGTGAAGTTATTGGGAAAGAGGAAGAATACATGTATACTGTTCTATAATATATTAATAATTTTAATGAGATGAGAAGAGCTTATAAAGTAAACCTGGCATAAAACCAAAACAAACATACAAAGATCGGTGGAAAAATTCCTGTTGGCTAGAGTGCTTTTCAAAGCCTACATTAAAAAGCAAGAGCAACTGTTGTGGTATCTTCAGCCATTACGGAGAAGTGAAGGTTCACCTGATGTCTGTAAGTGATTACTTTTGGAGAATGGTACTGCTTGACAAGGCACAACTGCAAACTCTGACCAAAGACAGGGTGTTTGTTGGGTACTAAGAAATAATGACATTTGTTTTAAAAATCCTGAGACTTACTTAGACAATGTTACTTGCAAGATTGTTCACCATTCATATTTTGAAGGCATTATTTTCAAGTATTGATAAAAGAAATATAGTTAGGGATTTTAAGGGTTGTGTATTTCTACAAAACTTTTATATTTTTAAAAGCTATACTTTTGTCATCTAATTACTGGTCATGAACCATTCAGTTGTTAAAGTATATCAGCAGCTGAATGTCCTTTATGTCATACCTGTAATGATTCTTACTCCTGAAATAAAGATTTGGAAGAACTTACGTCACAAACCTGTAAGAGCTTATAGAGGTATTTCACTTGAGGTAAGATCAGAATACACATTTACACTGCAGAATGAGATCCCACAAAAGGAAAGCAGACTAGTGTTTATTTTACAACATAACGTCACCATGTGTCATGTTGTCCTCTCACAAACATACATGGCAGGTGTTTTAGAACACCTGCCTTTTAGACCTTTGAAAGCAAAAGAAAAAATATTTACTAGGAAGCTGTAAAAAAAAAAGCAAGCATGGGAAAAGCTCCCACGTAGATGAGAAAAAAAGGACAGTTTGGATTGGGTAGCAGAAAGAGGATTCCAATGCTGGTCTGACAGTTAAAGAATGGAATTACAAGGAGACTAATGAGAACAATTTTTCATCCTTCCACATCTGGAAATAGCTGTTGTCTGTGATTTGTTGTAAGTATAATGAAAAGCACTGGAGTGGCTTGGTGTGAGTGGAGGCCAGTGGCCAGTACTGGAAGCACTGGGTCTATATGGTATTTCTCTGCCTGGAAGGAGCTGAAAAAAACATTTCTGCTTCTCTGCCAAAGTATGGCTTTGTGACTAGTGGGGTAAGAGTTTTCAAAGAATAGATGGGTTTAAAATAACAACAGTGGGTGGATAAGGTTTATGATTTTAGAAATACTTGAAATTACCAAACTGAAATGCAAAATCTAAAGTTCCTCTCATATTTAAGCCAAACCCAAATTGCTTTAAGAATTCAGTTCTATTACAAGGCAAAGTCATGAAGTTGGGTCAGAATTCCCACTTTGAGTTCTGGGAATACTGAACCCTTGAAACATGGGTATGGCTTTTATAATTGAGGCCTATTGCTTTAATGAACCACAGCAAAAGATTTCACACAGGTGTTTTGAATTTTCCTGGGTGTGAAGCAGGGTAAGCCACTGAGTGAGTTTGTTTCTGTGATAAGTCTGGAAGACTCTGAACTAGATGTTCCTTTACCCGGGTCCAGGGTCCCAAATCTAGATCACTAGTTCCAGATGTTCCTTTCAGATCTCTTCAGGAAGAAAAAAAACTTTACAATGAGGAAAATACTGTGCAAAGACTATAGCAAATGTACCCAGTAGACTAAGCAAGACTGAAGTTCTGCTCTGAGATGGTGAAGCAAATATAGCTGAATGTTAAGACAAAGTAACACCCGTCGCCACCGCCTCCTCCTCTGCGCACACACACACACACACTCACACAACTTGTTTACAAAAGTGCCTTGTAGTGACTGCTGGTGGTATCACTCCGTCCCATGCCCCAGAGCTATCACCGGGCCTCATGGGAGATGTGACTACAGCATCGGACATGGGACTGTTTGTTCACTCACTTTCTGTGAAGAGAGTTTTGAACTGTGTTTTGAATAGACAGCATTTTCTTTGTGTGGTTGGTAAATAACACAGAGCAAAGTTAGTCAGCAAGTTGCATAGCTTCTGCATTCTGATTCTTTGGAGCCCTTTTGTACCAAGCTTGACAGGATGTTTTTAACAGAATGTGACCTCACTGGGATACCAGAGGTAAGGAAAAAAGTTATTGGGGCTGTTGTGGAATATTTGCACAGAGCTGACTGAAAGAACTGCTTTAAAATGCCTCTTGGAAAGAAGATAGTTTCATGGTGATCCCGTCAACACCTTGTTCGGTGAAAAGCAATGTCTTCCACTCCTTTGTAAGTTATAGGAAGTCTTGATAAGATTTTCTATTTCCCACTTGCAGAAAAAGATGCTGATTTGCAAATCTCAGAAGGATTATGCACTTGGTCTAATGTGTTGAGCAAAGGCCCATTTCTAGTAACAGAGCATCAAAATGTTGTCTTTCTAACACAGAACAGAATAAGTGGATCAGATCCAGTTGTTCATCCGAGTCCTAGAAGCAGCAGTACGGGAATCGGAGTGGTGGGAAACCCAGCAAGACCAGGCGACGGCAACCTTCTGAACACCCATACTCAATCATCAGGTAAAGGTAAGAAGGAAAAAAGAAACAAACCAGTATTGATGCATTTGCTGGGTAAGATCATGTGTGGGGTTTCATCACAGACACTAAAGCTGAGGCCGCCGCTTGTAGTTTTGCTCAGAGGTAGAGCAAAGGGGGCTGTGGTACCCTGGGGGTGTGGGGCTGTGCAGGCACCCCCTCTCCTCCCTCTGCTGGTCAGCACCAGGGGCAGGCGGCTGCAGGCGGTGGGGGGACCTGGCACCTTTGTGCCGGGGCTGGAGGGGATGCCTGGCTTGAGAGCCGCCCCTCAGGGCTTCTTTAGTGTGTTCCTCGTGATTCTAAGCACTGAGAGCCTTTGGGTGTAGTGGTGCGAAGTTCAGCAGCGGCGAAAGAAGGGAGAGAAATCCGAGTGTTCAAGAAGTCGGGGAAGATGATTAAAAAAAATATGTCGTTCAGAGATAATTATTGTTACAGTATAAAAATATTATGGATTCATGCTGAATATCTGATTTGTTTATATTCAGGATCTAAAGAGGTTTTTATGAAAAATGAAAAAAAAATACATTATTACACAAAAAAGCTTCATGAATAATAGGCATCTTGCTGTTCTGAAATTGAATTAACAAGATGTGATCTGCTTTACTATGTATACTAACAGAACAACAAAGCCTTATCTTCTCTGTGGTCAACAATTATTGTTTTTTTCCAGACAGTACAGGTGACTTACACAGAAAAAAAAAAAAAAAAATTGTTTGGAGTCACTGATAGAGCAGTGAGAGGAAATGAAGTTCTCACGATATGTAAAACTGTTATTCATACTTAAAGACTTGCATAACAAAGAAATCTAAAAATAGGCTTTTAAAATTGGAAAGTTTTGAATGCTGCTGACAACGAAAGTGTTCTTTGGTAAATGAGGATGGAAAAGTTTACTCATTAACTTATGACTAACTAGAGTTGCTTTTTACTGTAAGGCATACAAAGAACTAGAGATTTGGGTTTTCTCATGATCAGTTAGAAAGCGGATGGGTTGAACTTCGTTTAGTAGTATAAAAGATGCAGTGAGCATGTCACTGCTCCCCGTAAGACAGGGTAATGACTTCGGTTTGAAAAAGCATTTACAGTGGTACTTTTATAATGTCAAACTTGCTACTGTACCTGGAATCACTGGTGTGTGGTAGATAAGCTACAATCTCTGTCCTGATTAGAGCAAATATTTCATCTGAAGAAGCTTCTAGAGACAAGTGTGTTCTCTGAAGCGGAAGTCTGTCAAATGGGGATGATGGAAGATGATGAATTTATATTCACAACTTTGGCATTTTTGTTGCAGTAGTATTTCTGGTCCTTATCATGGGTCAGGTGCTGGGTATTGTACACTACAAAACCAGATTTTATATACCAAGCAGCTAATGATACAGACATGAGACAGCAATTGAATAAAAAAAATGTGAAAAATTATTCAGTCGTGAAAAATACACCCAACACGTTCAGATGGAGTTTTCTGATTTTAACATCTTTGTCCAGCTGTATCTGTACTGTTAAGGTGTTTTTTAACTAATGATTTTTCATAGTGTCTCACCCACTACAGGGAAACTGGCACCAATGGTTGGAAGCTTGATCACTTTTTGACCTTCAGTCAGGGGGAAGCTGGCAGGGTGGGATACGATTTACTTTATCCCTGAATTTGAACAAGAGAGTGCAAAAGTTCAATAAAAGTAGGCTGTTTAATATTTATGAAAGCTGTGATGGAGAAACCAGTAGAGGTCAGTACAGAGTGCTGAAATGGAAGCAGAGTGCCAAGGCTTTGTGTATTTATGTTCTGTACTTTTGATCTTTAACTTTTCCTTTAATATGTGGTAAAGGCTTACAGACCTTTACAGTCAGTATTCCTGTCCTTTTCAAAAGATAGATTAAAAATACATGGTTTAATATGATAACGACAAAATGCTTAAGCAGAGTAATTTAAGCAACAACATGCATTTTGTAGCACGTTATAGCTTGCAGAGAGGTGCTGGAAACCTTATTTTGTGGAATCACTGTCAAAACCAATGTGTAACACTTATTACATATACTGCAGTGACAAATGTGTCTAGCTGATGGTTATGTAGCAAAAAATTAAGAGAGAGAAGATAACTTTTAGGAAACAAGTTTTCAGGTACTTGAAGTTAAAGTAACAAAAGAATTTTTCTCATTTTAGGTAACAAGTTTGGAAAATTGTAATTAAATGTTTTAAAAGCCTTGTCTTTGTGTATATACACATACATACAGAGGGAGAGAGAGGCAGACAGACTGTATATAAAGTTGAATTATCTTTTGTTTCACTTTTTAAAGCCATTGTTTGCTCGTGGTTTCCTTTTGTGATTTAAAGCAAGGAAAAGAATCACCGCGTATAGTCTGTGCATGAAAAGATCCTTCAACATATATTAGCTGCAAAAGCTCATCTTTGAAAAGCTTCTGTTCAGGCTGCTTTCTGTGGATCTAGAAAGAACAACCTGCCTGTCCTCATTCTGTTTCCTTGCACCTTAATTAAGTACTTTGAAAACTACCTTGCTATTAAATAGTAATTGTTGAATATTAAAGAATTACAAAAAAATTATCACCAGATAAAGGTGGCATGTTCTATTTTGATTCAAGTACCAACTTACATCTGCTGTCTATGAGTTTAGGGAGAAATTTCCCAATACCTTCAGAGAGAATCACAATATACAGTGAATATTTTTGAAAATCCTCTTCACTTGTTCTGCTTACCTTCATGTACTTCTTTAAATTGATTATGGAGGCATCAGAAAGTATCCAGCACCTCTGAAAACCATACCTTCTTTCTATTTGCTTTATCATGCACTTAAAAGTGACAAGAACTAGACAGAGACTCTGCAACCTTTTCTCATGGGCACTTGTGTACCATTAGTCAGATGGTGTAAGTGTGCCTGCGGTTCAGAGGGCTTTAAGGGAGGATTACTGTAGGGGAAGGATTCCCTGATAACTGTAACAGCTATCAACAGTATAAACTGAGGTGGGAAAGAGAGGAGATGTCATAAACTGCTGTTGCATATCTGGTCTGTGATGTGTTTTCTCCACACTTCTGTCACTGCAACATCACACGCAGGTCTTCCAACTCAGCACAGCTGAATTTTCTTGCAAAACAACACCTTCTTTCCCTAGGTAAACTTCTGACGTCCACACCATTTTGACACACAATATTTTCTAATTGCCTTTTTCACATCTCTCTCATTTTTTGTAGGGTAAAAACGGTGTGAGAAGTTGTATTTTGCTGAGCCACAGTGGAAGTGCTCATTCACAGTAACTGATATTCTTCATTAGTTGTTGTTGGGAGAGAGCCCTCCTCCTCAAAGGCTTTTCCTGAAAAGTAGCGCAAAGGGTGAAGTTAAGGTGTTTCTTATAATACCTAATGCCCTGGTTTTAGCCAGCCAGTGATGAAGTCCACAAGTCCAAGTATTTCTATTACTCCAATTAAGTTTGTTTACATGTTAAATTTCATGAACATCTGGTCTGCTTTTTTTGTGTAACATATGGGGTATAAAGCCCCAGAATTCAGAGACCAAAATAAGGTTGCTGGAAATGTGTAGTTCAGTCAAGTATAATGTTATGCTAGAAGTTTGCTGTTCTTATCTGTATGCAGACCAAAGATAGAAGATTACAGCAGAGCTGTTCATGATTAAGGAACAGAAGGTCTGTCTTACCACTGAAGTTCTCGGTCTCTTGATAGATTAATGTTTGATATTTTCTTGATTGTGGTATTACATTCATAAATTCTTACAGGTATAGTAACATGATATTCTCATTTTATCCTTCTTTTCTGATGTCTTTGATTTATTTGTTTGCTGGTTTTAAAAAATTCTCCCCTGCAAAGTAAATATGCATAGTTAAATTATCCTACCACTATATAGCTAGGTTTTATGTTTTTTTGAGTCAGGGATAAATTTCTCCATTTTTAGTGTATGTGTGTACAGGGGTGACTTCCAGCTTTTCTGCATTACTTGATAGGGAGGTATCTGTCATTTAACTAGAAAGCTGTGTGTTTAAGCACATACCAAAAAATTGTGGGCTTGTGTCCAGATGGGAATAGTACTAATTCAGTCAGTGATGATCAGTAATCAAGCTAGCAGCACTAGTGAAAATCTCTTCGTATAAACAAGGAAACTATGGCATTTGCACCAGCAATTGAATAAATTAAGGTTCCTTACCTGTAATTACATTATCAATATGCAGATTGCAGAATAACCTAAAATAAATTAGAGCAAATAAGTTAGAATAATAAATGCAGGCAAATAAATTGTAGTATCAAACATTCCACAAGGAGAAAAAAGATAGATTTTTCACCCATTTCAGGAATGAAAGGACAGCTTTAGGAATTGGCACAATTCTGGGAAATGTACTCTATATCACAAGAAAACATCAATATAATAGTTTAATTTCTGGTGGTTCTACCATTTTAGTGAAGCATACGTATGGAGGCAACTTTCCTTCTGAGGTGCTTAAGGGATCAGAAATGGTGCTTTTGCCTGACTATATTAGATTGGATGGTATAGCTGGGTTTGGTTTTTTTCACTTTATACTGGAGTTCTATTGGGTATTTATTACCTGTCCCTTTCACTGTGTAGCTCAAGTCAATACTAAGCTTTTCTTTTTCATTTCCTTGCTTTCCCATATGTCAAGAATAAACTTCAGACTCCAGTCTCTCCTTGATATTCTTTATCTCCCACTGAAATCAACAGGATGCTGAACTCAACTCCTGAGTGTCTTACATATCCCAGTAACAGAAAAAGTGATTGTATGGGGTGGCCTGAGACTCAGCACCTGTAGCCTTTATAAAGTCAACATTAAACCTGAGGTATAGGTGGAGTTAAGGCTTTCTAGAAACTCTGAAAATCCCTTTTCGTGGAAAATTTCTCAATCATTTGTCTTATACCTATGTATTTCCAAGAGGTCAATATTTCCACTGTCACCTTAACTGTAAACCAGATAAATATGAGTTCAGTTTTTGTAGCACAGATTCATGATTATGTTTACAAGCTAAGTTGTTTTTGAAGACCTTTGTGTTTTTAACAAGTCTCTTCTGAAAGTGAATCTTGTGTTTGGCTCTACTCTACAGAATAACTCTTTTATGAACAAACCGTAATACATGCAAAAGATCTTCTGTAGTATATGTTTGTGATTACTCAATATAATGCAAGGATGTATTAAGAACAGGCTTCACACAATAGAAAATATTTAACAAGTACATAGTCTAACTTTTTGCTTTTGTACTTTAAGAATAAATCTCAATTTCAATTGTATGCAACAGGTTTTCCCAACACTGTAAAAATACAATGAATAGCAACATTATTTAACTACATTATTTGATTATTTGGGGTTTTTATGTTGGTCCAGAAAAAGGAATATACCATTCTGAAAACTTTTTATCTATGTTTATATATATTGTATTTTTATCAATACACTCATATTTTATGTCTGTCTATGTATATGTATACAAATATATACAGAATATTATGAATTTTCTGCAGGAAAATACTACTTGAGAGCTCATTAATATTTTTATGATCTCAAAAAATTCATATTGATGTTAATTTTGTTCCAGGAATTAAGATGTTAAGCTTAAGAAAGTGTTTAATTCAAATTAGATAGAATATGGATAAAAGTCTTAAAAAATACTAACTGTGGCTTTAAACAGCACGAAGCAGAAACATGTCTTTTTCCATGAACCTGACTCACAGAAATATTTTATCTATTTTCTCAGCAATAATTTTCTTAGTAGTGCTCCTATAGAAGTGTTAATCATGTGATTGCATGTGTCAAAAATATTCCATTTTGCTAGCAGATTTATACTACTTCAGAGAAAATGTATGAGTAAAGATTTTCTGGTAGCTTAATGTTGGTGGTAAAGACGACCACACAGAATATGAATGCTTATACTCGGTGTGTTTCTACCGAGTTCTCTTGCAAGACAGTGATTTAAAGTAGCATGGATTTTAATTCTTGACCAATCTGATTGCACTCTATAATGACATGACTGGATTGACTGGATTCATGGTTAAGGGGAGCAGGGAGTGCTCTGACTTTACCAAGGTTTTTCAGCAAAATCTCCCACGCATCCTTATGTTCCAGCAGGGTTATTGCAGAGTAGATGGATGGACTACTAGATGAGTAGAAAAGTGGATGGATCATCAGACTCACAGGGTAGTGACTAGTGATTTGTATTCTGCTTTGATGCCTTAGCTCCTCAGGGGACTGTCCAGAAACCCATCCTGTTTAGTAACTTTGTAAGTGTCTTGGTGGGGAGTGGGTTATACATTATGTGCTGACAGTGATGAAGGTTAACAAAACACTGGGCTGTATCAACAGCAGATAGGTAGTAAATCACAGGAAGCTGTAATTTCCCTTTACTTGGTACTAATCAGGCCACATCTGGAATATTGCATCTAGTTCTGGATACCCCCATACAAGACAGATGTTGATCAACTGGAGCAAGTTCAGTGGAGAGCTACCAAGGTGATTGGAGGCAGGAGCATGGGCCCTGTGAAGAGACTCCAAGAAAGCAGGGCTTGTTTAATCTGGATAAGAGAAGTCTGCAGGAAAAAAAATCACATTTAGGCAGAGTAATTCCGAGAAAATTATAGTCTTGCCATTTCTGAAATAACATTTTCCTTGTAAGTGAACAGTGCCTCCTGCCTCCTAAGGAAGCTCACCCATTCCCATGCCTCAGGTGAGCTTGGGTGGTTAAGGAGCTCTAATGAATCTATAAATGTTGCAAGAGATTCCCTTACAGTTAGGCAGAAGATGTAGCGCTGCACTACTTTGTAAGGGCACAGTACTGTTTTCACAGGGGTAATAATAGAAAATTTAAAAAAAATGGCATTCCAGATGTAATCTGATGGTTTATCCAGGTCCCTGAACCTCCTGTACCTGCTGGGAGAATCCTTCCTGCTGAGCAGTCCTTGCCATCACTCCTGGGATGTTGGAAATTTACTGAGTACAGGTGTTTGGACAGCATGGTGAATGCTGTTGGTAGGAAACCGGTGGCCTATGGATTCTGAACTGTGCCTTGGTTTGATTTGATGGTGCTTATGCCCTGGTTTTGTTCTTTTCCTCTGAAATCTGATGTCAATATTTTTGCTCAGGAAGAAAGAATTGCATTAAGGAAGTCATAAGAAATCATAGAATCATAGAAAGGTTTGGGTTGGAAGGGACCTTAAAGATCATCTAGTTCCAACCTCCATGACATGGACAGGGACACCTTCCACTAGATCAGGTTGCTCAAAGCCTGGCCTTAAATGCTTCCAGGTATGCGGTATCCACAAATACTTTGACACATTTTTGTTCGGAAGTGAAAATAGTAGAATAAAGGGGGTCACTAGCAGATATTTGTAAGCCTATCTTTTCTTTATGCCAAGTCAACAAGACTAACAGTGAGGACAGGGGGCTAAGAGAATAAGGAAAGGGTTCATGAGCTCTCTTGGGTCTTTGGTAGAAAATACTGTACTTGGGAATGTGGAAGACATTGTAATCAATCTTGTACTGTATGGATTTACACTCTGGAAAATATGAGGAAGTGGCTGGGAAGATAGCAATGTGGTCAGCCCTGGAATGGACACCAACAGAGTGGTACCATAATGTTCAATCTTTCCCATCCAGATGTTCTCCTGTTAGGCCAGGGAAAGCACCTCTCCCCTACTTGCTTCCTCCTGATTGCAGAAGCAAGTTTGATGTATGCATTGTATGTTTACTGGTTTGGTTTGTTGTCCTGACTCAGGCTGGGCTGATCATACGCAGGACTACCCAGCAGGCAGCACTGCTCACAGGACTTGCATAACTTTTAATCACTTTTTTTATTTCCTACCTTTTTCCTTTTCTACTTTCTGATGTTCCTTTCCCCTCTCTGGTTATCTCTTTCCTGCTTTAGTCTCCTCCCAAAACCCAGTCTGCCTTAATTTCTTTCTCCTTCCTGATTCCGACTTTGCTAGATCTCTTTGCCGGTTCAGTATTTCTGATACCATTGCTGATGTACTTGTGGCCTTGCACGGAATTTCTACTACAATCGCCTGGGTACTGTTGGCCTTGCATGACTGTACTCACCTGAAGGTCCCTAGTGGTTCCCTTCGACTATCTGTAAAGTCTGAGCATTGGTCACATAACTCCCTCACCTGTCTGTGAAATCTAGCCTTTCTTCACTACCTTATCTACAAAATGTTTTAGCTTCTCACTTTGTTATGTCTCAATAGTTTCTTATTTTCTGTTCATGTTTGCATGGGTACTGTTAGCATGTCCTGTTCAGTTACCTTTAACTCCAGGCAGGACTCAGGCAGCAGCCTCATTGCTTTCCTGAGCCATAACACCAATAGTATCATCCTTAGTTGATGATATTGGTGTACAGTAGCAGAAAAAGTAGGCAGCAAACCAATGCATTTGATAGTAATTGGTGTAACAATGTAGTGTTTTCACTTTCAGAAAAATAGTAACACATTTATATACCTCTTCTGTTTCAAACTTTAAATTTAAAAATTAACAGTGCAGTGGGACAGCCATAATTCAGGACTCTACATATGTGATTTCCATGACTATGTGATCACCAGGCAGCATCACATCTAGGACAGGATGCAACCTGGAAATGAACAGAAGTGAGTGCATGTTTCCTCTGATGTGTTCAGTCATTCCTGACCCTGCCTGCTTCAGATCGCAAGGCAGCAGTGATACCATGATGCAGATCTGCAGAGGGAATGAGAACACAATACAACAGCTTTGGAGAAGCTCAGAGCAGTCAGGACCATGTGTGTTGCCACTATCATGGTGAAGGGAATAGGAGATAAGGGCATGAGTGATGGCAGTTAGTGATGGATGGTTGAAATGTCTTTAGGTTCCTTCCATACATCCTGGCACAAGAACCCGTCTGTCACAGCTACTCAGGTGTTACAGTGCATGGAATGGAAACAGGAGCAAATCTGCCTAAGTTCCAAGACAATAAGAAATGATTAACATTGTGTGAGCAGGTGTCACCACAGTGACCATCGTAAGTAAGCCTTGCTGCAAGGTTGGGTGTGGTGTCATATTTATTTGTTCCTGTGCTGGTTGTATGAGAGTTGGCTGGCTTGATGTATGACAGAGCAAGGTCTCATCTGCTCACAGTTGCACCAGCAGACCTAGTCAATGAGAGACAAAACTTTCTTCTCGTTGTTCCTGGTCAGTGAGGGCACTGGGAAGCAGAGCAAGTAGGAGCAGCTGAAGTCACAGCTATCAATGCATCGTAAGGGTGGGAATAAACACTTGGAAACTGGATTCTGGAGAAGTCCCTAGTTCTAATCCATGGCTAACCCAGATGACTTCAGGTAGTCACCTGTTAATCAAATGGGAATGTGCTCTGGTTATGACAGATTGGACGCACCACAGCTGGAAGGCAAAAATCACAACTGGAATACTATAAGTCTCTGGTATTAGGTAAAGAAATAGGTCTTCAAAATCACTGTTTACACACTTTTTGATTTTTAAAAGAACACAAACCAACAAAATAAACACTTTTCTAAATGATTTAATTTGAGACTTTAGGAAAATGAGTTTGATGCTGCCCATTTTTATGTCTTCTAGAGATCATACTCAAACTTTTGCTTAGTGGGTACGTCCCTCTTAATAGTTAAAAACTGTAGAACCTGGGGTTTTCAAATGATTCTTTAATACCTTGGAAATAACAGTCAGTTGACTGATTTCTCTGTTATTAAATCTTTACAGTACTTGGCTACAAGTACGACAGAGAAATAACATGCGTAATCATTTCTGTGATTATAATGTCTGCTGCTTGGTTACAAAAAAAATCTTTCCAGAAGAAAGAGAAAATGAAGCCCATCTTATTCACCTGATTATATTATCTTATGGCTAGTGTTATCACAGAGGAATCAGGTTTATTCACTGATATCTGGAGGTGAGATTTCATGAGGGAAGTGATTGAGGCACAATGGACCATACTGACTAAAGATGAAAAGATAATGCTTTTTCTTGTAGTGAAAAAAAAGTTCTAGAGATTTTTGTATAAAAAACCCCTACTTTTGTTTCTGAAATAACACAAGGGTTTCCAAGAATTTCAATGGAATTATACAGTTGGAATATGATGATATGCTTGGACGGCTTTTGTTTCTTTGTTAAATCAGATCTAACACTATCCAACTTATCAAAGATATATTGTATTTGGTTACAGTTTAAAAACTCTTTTGTAAGTGCTGCTAAAGAATTCGCATCCCTCATTTAATCAGCTGACAACCTAAGAAGTGTTTGTACAAGTTCTACAACTGCATCAAAGAATGATTGAAAAAGGGAAAACTTGAAATTCTGATTTTCACGTTTGAGATACGGTTGATTTGGTAAATAAAGATACAATCTTCGAGTGCACTTGTTTTATCTGGGGACTCATTTCACTTGGATGGACTGTTCTTAGAGCCCTTTTTTGGTGGTCTGCTCCCACTTAGCCCTGGATATTTGGTTACTAGCCTACAGTGATTGTGAAAGAAGAAAACTATGGCAGATTAAACCCTTCTATAAGGTGTTTTCTGTGGTGTGTGACCATAGTTGTGCAGATAATCTGCAGAGATATAGTGAGCATATTAAAGATACTTCAGTATGAGAAATCAGTGCCGTGTACAAGGGTTATGCCAAATGACTAAAGAGCAGAAGTTCTTTGCTTCTTTTTGGAACTTAACAGGATGCAACTTTCCTTTCCATTTACCTGGACTGCAAGAAAGAGAAGCACATTCTTCTCTTTTTTATTAAGCTTTTTAGTATGGGAACATTCCTCAAGCAAGATATACTTGGAGCCTAACAGATTCCATCTCCAAAGGCAAAATACATTCTATTCTCAACACACTAGTATGAAGGACTGAATCTTACTTTAAATTATTTGCCTTTTTGCCCAAATACCAAGTAGATTTATTTAACTGAATAAAAGATGGTCTTGAATGCTCAAAGTACTTTTCTGAAATAAAATGTATGTTATGCATGTACAATGACAGAGGGAAAGGAAGAAGCAAAGATTGCCAAAGACATTCTGAGAACGTTTATTGATTGAAAACGAATAACTAGATTTTTCTTTTTGTTTTGTTTTGTTTTGCTAGGGGTTTTTTTCTTCTCTATATTACATGAAGTGGTCTCTGTCTGGGTGTAATTTTTACTTTTTAGTGCCATCTGCACCTGTGGCCTTTGGACTTAATGTTTATGACAGATGGACTGGACTGTGTTTGCACCATTTAGTGTATAATCCTTCTGTATGTATCTATGCCATGCTAGGCAGTGGCACTGGCCCAATGGGCATATTTATTAGTGCAGACTTCCTGTCTGCTTCCATTGTTCTGTTGCAGTGTCCTTTGAGCCTAATGGACCTTGCTTTGTGCTGGGCCCACCTACAAAATATTGTTCCTAATTCATGCCAGATTATCTGTTGCAGACTTTAAATTTTTTTTTCTCTCTCTTTTTTTTTTTCTCTAACACGTTTGCCAACTAGAATGCTTAAAATGGATCAATTCCATATTGTAAATGCTCTTCCTCTCCTCTCAGCCTGCGAGCTTCATTTTAGAGCAAGCTTGCTAGCTTTGTTTGCTAGTATTGAGACGTTTGATAAAAAGGAGAACCATTTCCTCTGGAAAATGCTGCATCTCATGCTACCTAAGCTCCTGTTCTACTGGAAGCGGAAGTTGTTCCCAGCAAAGCGATGGCCCCTGTAAAACTGGGTGTAATAAAGGCAGCCCCGGCTGCAGGAGCCTGCTGGCCCATGGCTGGCAGCCTGGAGCTGTGCGGCACGTCCCATTCCTACTGACTTCATCAGCGCTGTGTGGCGGGTGTGGGAAAAAGGCCAGGCTACTATTGCACAAGAAATGTTGCCTTCTCTATCTGCAGAACAGCAAAATAAATGCAACATTCAGGTACCTGCAATTTTTAAAGTTTTTTGAAGGTTTATGAACCTAACAATCAACAGATATGATATCATGATAGCAAAGAACAATTTAGTGTTGTTCATTTATCTCATAAATCATGAGGTTACCTCTCTTAAATTTTGGTACCTGTTACAGAAATGCATGAAATGAACCTCACAGTTGAGCTGTAGCCACATCAAATTAGTGGCAAATTTCAAACAGACATTTGAAAATCAAAAGCACCCTTTTCTAACCATCAGCATATATAATCCTAACAGTTAGAAAGGATTTTAAAATATTTCTACAGAAAGTAATCATGTCCTTGTAAACCCTTTATGGAAAGATAGGTCACCTATACAACTTCTCAGACTACAAAGCAAGACTATGCATTCTGTGCTCATATTGTCATGATCATGAGGAAAAGAAGCATATTCTGTACCATACACCTGGATTCTAACAGGGATAGTTTCTGGGGTGGATCCTGCCAATCAGATTTATGCAGAATGAGAATGAAGACCTGGGAGGGAGAATTTATCATTTCATAAATAAAAAAAAGAACTATCAATATTTTCATATCTAGAAAAACCTTCTTCATAATATTAAAATAAAGCTGTAGAGTAAAAAAGAAAAGAGGTTAAGATGGCGTATTCATGACTGAGAAGTAGAAAAGGCAAAAATTCTTCTTTCAGCCATTTTAAATTTGGCATTTCTGGTTTGCAGTTAAAACTTTAACTATAAAATACCCATCCAGAATATGTAACTGAGCGAGCTTGGGTTTGAAAAGAAAGTATGTTGAAATCTATATACAAATACTGATGTATGGTTTTAATATCTTCCTTTTTTCATTCACCTTTAATGCTGTCGAATACTTAACACTTTTGAAGATCAAGAATCCAAATTGCAATGGTGAAACTCCATACAGGCATTTTTATGAAGGAATGTTTATATTTTCAACCCTGAATTTAATATTAAAACATATGATTGAAATTTGAAAATCTCACGGCAATCATCTTTCACAGTGCATGCAATTTTTTTTTCTTTCCTTTTGTGACATCTGAAAGAGTTTCATCAATTTAAACTCGTAGTTGCACATCTTGAAGGAATATTTTTAAGAATGCAGTGTAGAAAATGTGCAAGCTAGTTGTGGGCAAATCCTGTTTAATACCCTTCAATTTGAATTAGTGGTGTGACGGTTCTGAAATTTTTCTTGCATTTGCTGTGGCAGTATTGCAATTTGTTCCTGATAGATTATTGCTCACCTACTCTATGAAAAAGCAGTTTTCTAAGTTGCTTTTCCCTGCTGCCAGTCAGTGTGATGATGAAGTATCTTCTCAAAACTACCATAAAAGCTTCAGTATCTCTTTTTCTGTAAGACATTTCATAAAATTTAAGGTGAGAGCAGAGGCTGGTACAGAGGTATTTCACAGAGGAGACAGGATATTGAGTGTTTATTTTTTATTTGCTTTTCATTCTTTTGCTCTATAGAGTTCATAGCCATCTTCAGTACAACAATGGAGATATTATGCAAGTTTGCCAGGACAGAGAAGTAATCTTCTACCACAAAAGTCTGTCTGTTATGTGATAAGATTAGCTTTAAGGTTATTGTAATGTTTGAGTTTCTGATTAGAACCCTCTGCAAATAACGACTTGAGGGGTTGTGTCATCATATAGGCAAGCTACATGACCATTCAGCTGTGATTATCGTAACTTCAGTGCCAGCAATGCACAGTGCCCCAGAACTGCAGAGCTAGGTATCGTGTCCTGCAAAAGGAATTATTCAGTTAATCACAGAAGAGCCCAGGGACTGAGCTGATGGAAGCACATAATAGCAAGGTTATGCCTATCAAGGATATGCAGCCTAAACCTCCCAACAGTGAGGCACCATAGAGACAAGTGTTACGTGATGGCCCCCCTCCCTTGTGAGTCATCATCATATCCCTTCCCTAAAGGTTACCTGACTACTAGCCAAGCCGATGTACCATACTACCATCATCTACCCTTACACCTGCAGGGTAGCATCTGAAGCTACAACAAGGGGATTTTCCATTACCCTGAATGGCACGTATCTATGAACACTGGACAGTTGGCCTCATCTGGTCTTGACTGAATTCACATTTCTGTTAGAGGAACAGAAGTAAGTCTAAAGTGCTTTGTAGAACATCCAAACTGGCCAATGACTAACTACATGTCCTTGGGAACATGAGACAGGAGACCGTAGTCATCTGTACACACTAGCTCAGGAATATTTGCTTTCTGTACATAAGCCTCCTGTCTCTGCATGCACATACTGAAGATTCAAGACCCCTCTATTAAAATATTTTTATATGTAGATGCATAGCTTAGACAGAATCCTCAAATATTTTTTGTCACTGAAGCCATTCTCGCCTGTTAGGCCTCTGTTACAGTGAAATTCCTTGTGCCAGGCCTTCCACTTACTACTTTTTCCTATAACTATAATTTCTTCATATCTGTAGCCTTTCTTCTGATTTGTCTGATCTACAGGAATGATCCAACAGTTTTGTGATGGAAGAGAAATCTACATTTGTGGTCCTACAGAAGGTTCTTCAAAAGACTTGTTCAAAGCCAGGGTCCACTGAGCTCTGGATCAGTTTTCTCTCTGGCTTTATGGTCATCAGCGTTTGCAAAGAAATAGGAGAGTGTATCCCTCTGTATAAGGACTAGTATAGACAAAACTTGGTTAGTTTCTTTAGCCAACCCCAGTAATCAGACCAACAACAGATTTTAAATTCTCTTCTTGCGGTAGTCTTCAGTGGTGGGAAAGTAGTTTTTCATGTGGTTGACAGCCTCACATGTGAGCCTCACAGCACAAGTTCTGCATGTGACTCAGATCAATTTGGCCAGCAATGGGTTCTGTGTGGGATTATTTAATTTGTCCCCCTCACTGCTATGAATCCTTTTCTTCTGTCTGTTAGTTGTATTTCCATTCCACCAGTTAATACTGCAATCAGTAAGGATGAGAGAGTAATTCATCCTTTGTACGGGTCTTATGTCTTTCTTCCATCAGGTACATGTTTTCCCTAAATCCTGTAATGGCTCAGAAACTGGCAACAGAGACAGATGGAGGACGTCACACCTACATACAATTGATGAAGAAATGATGGCTGTTGGCCATTGACTTGCAGTGACAGAAACCTTTAACTTTTACATCAAAGGAGCCCTTTTTAAGAATAGTGTCACTACCACTGGTTGCTGAAAATGGAAAAACAGATCCTCAGCTGTCATGTACTTTATTATTGATTCATGGCGCTACAACAGCAAGCCAGTTACACAGCAAAACTATCATGTAAAACAAGCTAAGCCAAGAATAGGGAAGTGTTTAGTACATATTGAAAGTGTCTTGAAAAATGTAATATTAATATAGAAATCTGAAATGAAACATATCTTTCAGATTAGATAAATTTTAAGGCAGTCATTGCTGTATATATGGATTACCAGAAATCTGACTTTGAGAATAAATGATGACCTAATCTTTCCTTAACTGAGGCTGATATCAAAGTTAGATTCTTTGTAACACTACTGACAGATTTTATGAGGATCTAGATAATTCAGTGAAGGTATCTTCATAAAATGATAATTCGTAATGATCTTCATAAACTTGTAGATAAAGACTTACCCATGTTTGTGTAACATAGAAAAAAGATTGCTGAATAGGTTTCTGTGGGAAAGAACAGCTCAGAACACCATAAAATTTTATATATATCAGTATCAGATTATAAAAGCTGCAGTGTTGACTGCTCATATGTATGTTAGGTGGTATCTTCCCAGATTAATAGTTTCTTCTATTTAAAATAGTAGTTGCTCTATGATTTTCCCTTCATTAGTGGGGACAAAAAAGGTGTATTTGGGGAGGACAGGAGGGAAGGGAAGGTCTAAGACTTGGAATTTCCTTTAATTAATCAACTTCATTATAGAAAAATAATGGGTGAAATGGCATGAAAAATAAGATTTGTGTGTGTGTGAAATAAATGCAAATGTATTAAAAGACTGATTAATACTAAGTTCCCAGCAGTTAAAACAACCTCATCTTTTCAGTACTCTGTCTGAGTTTACAGAATATATATTCTCTTCCTTCTGACTATTCTGTAGTGATTTCTGTTAATTATCATCTGAAAGACTATATAGTCCACTTCTTACTAACATAAAAATGCAGTAACTCTCAGAAATTGTCCCACTGATGCCTATGAAGCTATTTGCAAGAGAAACTGCTGGCCAGAGTAAGCAAGGGCTCCGTTAAAGGGTTCAAATGGAAGATAAATTTATGTTTACTTGATACATTCTTATGCACTAACATTCCTCTTGTTTAAATCTTTATTTCTTCTTCTACTTGTATTTCTAAGTCCTTCTAACTCTTTCTCTGTTTCTTCCTCTGTTTTTATTTTTCTCTTTCCTTCTCCTAATATTCCATTTTAACAAGATTTTGTGAGTCACACTGATTCCAGGCAAACAAGCTGCTGTACTGTAAAATAAATAGCCTTGAAATGCTACAAAGTAAATCACTTGCCTTCAAGATTAAGCTAAAATGTTTGCTTCAGCTTCATGTCTGAACATCCTTCCACTTAACCAGATGATAGCAGACTTTTTGCCAACAAAACATATCTTTACTAAACCAGGGCCATCTTTCAATAAGAACAGAGCAGTATGATGCCCTCTGCCATCAAAACATGCCTCTAGCCCTATCTATTTATGAGGAGCTTTGTACTGGATACAAACTGATCATGAATGTTATCCAGCTTTATATAAGACATCACATGGTATTGGTAATCTGATACAGGGTTTTAAATGGATAGCTACACTCACTGCCAGTTTTAAGTGCCAGCATTTTTTTCTTCCCTTTTGCTATCAAATGGTATAGCATGTACTGCTAAGCAATAGTCTAGCCTTCACTGAGTTTATGCTTCCTGCGGAAGAATTGCTACATCTTTTTTCACCTTTTATTTTTCTGAACACAGTAAACTATTTAGTATTCTCTGATGCAGTATCCTGGAAATAGATTGTTGCAAGAAGAATAACCTATATTTTAATCCTTGCTCCCAAATATGTTTTTTTTTCACAGGCTTGAGTTTCAACATCTATTTGCTGTATGTTTATTAAAATAGTTATGCTTTCCCATTGCAGAACTGGAGAGTCTTAAGAAACAGATATGGTTTCAAACAAGAAATATGACTTTTCTTGGTGCTTATTCTTGCAGAATTTTACTTGATCACCTGTACTTGTATTTGTAAACCTAGAGAATTAGCCTTATTTGTGGATTAGGTATATAATTGACATTCGGTCCATGCAGGCATGAAAAAATCTAACCTGGTGTGAGAAACCTGAAGTGTGACTAACATCCTGGATTTTTGCTTTGCAACATAATCTAGAGGATGGATAAGCATTAACATGGAAAATCTAGCCTCTTTTTCCCAGAGGGCACTTTTGCATTATTGTAGCTGAAATGCTTCATGTACTGTATCACTTTGATCTGAAAGCAAAAATCTGATGAACACTTGAGTATTTTAAAGGTAAAGATAATAGCTTCAATCCCCTGAATCCTTAGCTTCTTAAATCATTTTAGGACAAGTCAAACTAAGATTCTGGAGCAGGTCTGTGCATGCTTAAGGGAAAGAAAATTGTCTAATTTGTGCCCTACTTACCAGAAAGCAGGTGTGGGAAAGAATATGGCAGAGGGAACATTTAAAAAAATGAAGAGAACCTATGTGAAAATTTTGCAAGCAATTAGTTGGTAATACAGATAGAGGCAACTCAAACTGGCATTTCAGTATCCAATTATTTATCAAACATCCACTTGCAATTGAAATAGCTTAAGCAGAGATGTGACTTGGAGGCGGGGGGCTAGAACTGGTAAGGAACATTGCATGCTGAATATTTGTTTATATGTTTCTTCTACTATCAGAGAGAGATCTGTAGTTTTATATGCTTCCCTAACCTCATGCATTAGAGAAATTGAATAGCATGGGTGACTTTAAAAGGAGTGACATTAATGTGAAGACTAAGGATTCTTTATGTGCACAAACCCATGATGGTTCATGCCATGAACAGCTGCTAGCCAATAAGCCTTTTAAAAAGCCTTTTGGAGATGACACTGAAAATCCAGAGCTCACACTCTCACTGCAGGATTTGTACACTGAACTTTCAAAAATAGGGCACCCCCAAATACATGTTAAGGGGTAATCTAAATGCCTCTTAGGGTATCCAGCTGTTGTGGTTTAACCCCAGCCGGCAACGAAGCACTACACAGTTACTCACTCACTCCCTCCCCAGGTGGGATAGGAAAAAGAATCAGTAGTGAGAAAGTGAGAAGACTCATGGGTTGAGATAAAGACAATTTAATAGGTCAAACAAAAGCCACTCACATAAGCAAAGCAAAACAAGGAGTTCATTCACCACTTCTCAGCAGCAGCAGGTGTTCCACCATCTCCAGGAAAGCAGGGCTCTGTCACACATAACAGTTACTTGGGAAGACACATGCGATAACTCCAAACATATCCCCTTCCTTCTTCTTCCTTACACTTTATATGCTGAGCATGATGCCATGTGGTCTGGGACATCCCTTTGGCCAGGTGGGGTCAGCTGTCCCGGCTCTGTCCCCTCCCAGCTCCTTGTGCCCCCCCAGGCTGCTCGCTGGTGGGGTGGGGTGAGAGGCAGAAAAGGCCCTGGCTCTGTGCCAGCTGCTCAGCAGTAACTAAAAGATCCCTGTGTTATCAACATTATTTTCAGCACAAATCCAAAACATAGCCTTATACTAGCTACTGCGAAGAAAATTATCTCAGCCAAAACCAGCGCATCAACATACCACTGAATTTAACTAAAACTTGACTTAGTACCTAACAGAGAAGTTGTACAATGTTAAATATATTTAGATATTTAAACATAAATTTCACGGTTTTGAAACTAGTGTCAGTCGGTGAGTTGATTGTACAAATATATGTCTGAGTGAATGTGGCTATTGGGTATTTTCACTCTAGACTTTGTGCAGGCTGCAAAACTATCACAGCTTCTGTGAGCACAGAATGAGGTATGTAATAACTGAAGCCCACTATTGAAACTACATTAAAGTTTCTACCAACAACCTTCCACGGAGCTATTTATGTTGAGGTTACGTTGTAAGCCTTTTGGGGACACTCCTCATTTATACTCCACCTGAACATAAATGGTTACTGATTAGAGCTATGTTATAAGAAATAAATAATAAAATCACAGGATTTGCTTATATTTTGGGCAATTGCTGAGAATTCCATAGTAGCACTTGTCATTTTCTGGCATATGGTAAAATGGTTACCTCTGCAATTAGAAGAACACGTGTGTCTTCTGCACTGAGAGAATCTTAACAACTAAAAATGTGGCCGTGATAAGCCAGAGAAAAACAGAAATAGCCTGTTTGTAATGTATTAACTGAAGAAATATATTCAGAATGAAAATAAAATGTTAAAAAGCATATTCTCTTTCTCTGATGCAAAATATTCTAGGAGCTAAAGGATCAGAGTGCCAGTTCCAAACCACCACAGCTGTTGAGCAGTGATACAACTGGCCATGGAAACGAACACTGCATTTGAGGGCTTCTATCCTTGTACATTCAGCACTAAGGGCTAAGGAACCAGAGTTTCATTATGGAGACATGAGTGTGAGCTGGCAAAGGTACTACAGCCACCTGACCATTGTACAAATATAAAAAGTCAATGTTTATCTATACCTAAGCAAGATATTTAAAAATTTATTTCATTTTTAATGAAGTTAAAGCAATTTAAATTATAAAGGTTTCTGGGACTGGTGTCCTACATGTCCTGACCAATGCATGGGAAAAAAAATTATATTCAACTTTAATGAAATTACAAAACATTTCCTTGAGATTTGATCCTGTTGCTTAATAGCATTGTCTCATCTTACAGACAGCTTAGCTAATTCTGGCGTAATCAGAGATGGCTGTTGGATCAAGAGTTGCAAATATGTCAGTTAAGAATGTAACAGTTGCACCTTCTGCTTAAATTCTGTTATTGTATCTTGAAGTATAAACATTCAAAATACAGGTTAATAAATAATAGAAACTTACACCACTGCAATGGAATTAACAATTAAAATAATGATGCACATACAACTTCACTTGAACTGACAGACCCAGTTATAACAACTTTATGCTGTGCAGTAGCAATTTGTCCCATTGTGTCTGATGACTACAATTATCAGGGCAGGAGAAAAGACCTTTAATCACAATCTTAAAATATATTGTGTGGTTCCTTTTGCATTTCTGGTTAGCCTCTTGTATGCAAATACTACATTTACTCCATTTTGAAAAGTGTCTCCTATTTATCCACGTTGATCTTATTTTATTTTGCAGATTGGCTAACTTGCTTTCTGCAAGTTACACTGTAAGGACGGCTTTAACGGTTGAATTAGATTGTCTGTTCACTTTTTACAGTACACTTTATTAATCTAAATGTGTGGTAGCCAGGCTTAAAACCAATACCTACAGGTACCTTTTCAGCACAGTGCTCAGGAAATTAACCATGGAGCTCTCATTAGCATTAATGGGTGCTTAATGGCTAATTTACTGTGCACCACGCTTAAAACATACCCCCCAGGGTGCTCACCAGTCTGTGTGGGAGATCCCTCCATGCTGATGGTACTGTAATTTTATTTTATTAGATCAAGCTGCAAATGAAAGATTTTGATTTCTATGACATCTATGCCTAACTCTGATTCAAAGAGGAAACACACACACCTGTGTTCATTATGAATTAGCTGTGACAGCAAAATAATCCCATCAAGGAGTTCTGGCAGAAAGATATAGTAGAAAAAAGGTGTGCTATCAGTACCTCTGATTTCTCGTAAACCCGGAATGTTACACAGAATATCTTAATTTTATGTTAAATGTTAAACATTAAAAGCATAAGCTTTCAAAATAACTATTCAGAAATTTGGAACTGCTGTTGCAATTTTAGCTTAGCCTTATTATGCATGTGGGTTTGATTACAAAGGGAAAACAAGAAATTAAGATAACTGGAATCAAAAGCTCAGGAACTTATGTCTCCAACAAGAAGTTTTCACAGTCAAAGGAGCAAAAATACACTGGAATTCACACTCCAATCCAAGAAGAAAAACTGTTGAGAATGCTTCCAAATTATGTTCTGAATAATGAATTTTAAAAGAACTTTAAGCAGAAAACCTATAAGGAATGGGGGAAAAAGAAAACAACCAAGAATCCTGTGCTTTGGTGACTAGAAAACAGTGGGATAAGGCAAGACTTAAAATCAATCTGAGTTTTGCTTTAGAAAGATCATTCATTTCTTGACAGAGGGCAAAGAAGGAAGAGAGTTGACATGTGCTTAAAATTATCTTTTGCATAGAACAGATTGAAAATTGGTATCTGTTTCAGTTTTTAATGGGACCAATGCTGAGTACAAAAGCAAAGGCAGGCCTCCTAAAACAAAGCTCACTGGGCTTAATATATGTGTGTATAGGAGACAGGCAGAGAAGACAACACCCTTCCCAAAGTATGGGAATATGAAATCACAGTCAGATAGAATGTACTGGCACCATGGAATTGTGGAGTAACATAAATAGCAACTATGTTTAAGATAAGGAAGAAAATAGGTAACTTAGGCTAATACGGACTTACCAGTGTGACTCAATCAGGCAAAAACTTAGAAAATACTGAGGATCTAGAAGAGATGGAAGTAAACAGCATAAAACAAAGAGCTCATAGATCATGTCAGATTAATCTGTAACCTATCTCAGGTAAGAAAATTAATTTTTTGGATAAAAGAAATGCAAGCCAGTTGAATTTGTCTGGACTTCAGAGAAGCTTGGGAAATTATTGGTTACATTGAAGAAAGTGGGGGTTAATAGGGAACTCTAGGGAGCACCCGTCCAAGCCATGAGCAGCCAGTTTCTTCAGGAGAATGCTATGGGAAATGGTGTCAAAAGATTCACTAAAGTCTAGCTAGATAGCATCCACAGCCTTTCCCTCAGCCAGTAAGCTGGTCACCTTGTCATAGAAGGAGATCAGGTTAGCCAAGCAGGACCGGCCTTTCATAACGCCATGCTGGCTGGGCCCCATCACCTGCTTAGCCTGCATGTGCCTCATGATGGCACTCAAGATGATCTGCTCCACAACCTTCCCCAGCACTGATGTCAGACTGACAGACCTGTAGTTGCCCAGATCCTTGTTCTGGTCCTTCTTGTAGATGGGTGTCATATGTGCTAAATTTCAGTCAACCGGGACCTCCCCAGTTAGCCAGGACTGCTGGTAAATGATGGACAGTGGCTCAGTGAGCACTTCTGCCAGCTCCCTCAGTAAACGTTATTTATCACAAATTTTCTTGGCCACTGTTTTTTTGTTTTAAACATCCTTTTCTCCACCATTTTCTATAATGCTGTACTAAAGAGCACCTGCTACAGAGTTTGTCACTTAAAGTCATGTCATGAGTATCACGGATCCTTACAATTCACAATGGTGATATCATTCTTGTACATTACACTCTTTAGCATCACTAGTCTGTGACACTCAACTATTATTAATTTTTTACATTAACCTCCTTCCCCCTTACTGCACAGATACGTGCTGAAACGCTTGCTGCTGAAGAGTGACCTGCTTATAGTTTGGGTCAGCATCACATCAAAAATGTTTAGGGTGGTGCTTTGCATCCTAATACCTTCTAAGAAAGGTATGAATAAAACTGAGCTTGAGTAGCCTTGTTTAAGACACAGAATGTGACTGCCTCCAGAAAAAATCTTTTATTTGTTCCAGATACGTTTACAGAAGTTCTTTGTAGAAACTGGCAGTGTATTTACAATGGATATTTGCCCAAGGATAACTAACAGATATATTACAATCTCCAGTCATGGATGTACTGTATTAGATGCAATTAAGTAAGGGGTGCAGGATAAAATATGATATACTGCAGCTGGAAGGCTAATATCTTTCTTCTGACAGATACACAGATTGACCCCATGTAGTAGTTCACAGTAAGAAAAGAAAGGTAGATGTGGTTTCAGTTGAAGAAGGTAACTCCAAAGCAGCTTTGCTGGGCTGGGAATAAAGTGGTTCTAGTGACACAGACAAAGGAAAACTGCAGGTCTTGCCTACCCTTCCATCCTCTGGTAATGTAACATTTGTTGCTGTGGTGTAGGTGATCACAGTCACCTGTTTCAAAAATTTTCAAAAGAAAAACATGACTCCGTAAATGTCCATTATGTGTTATCTGTGCTGACAAAATATACTAACTGTTTTAGAAGGTATGTGCTGGTGCCCCTCAGTCAAGAATGCAATTTCCATTCCTATATTCTTCAGTATTAGCAGTTTCATTAATTTATTTCTTCTTAGCCTGAGGGAAGACTGAAAATGCTTGTTGAGTGGGTGAGGTATTGAGTAAATAGCACTTGCAGGAAAGGGTAGCAGGCAACAGCCTGTTCTTAACACAAGAAGAAATAAAAAATGCTGCTTTGATCACTGTTATGAAGAAACCTGGAAAGAATAAACTATCAAGAGAGTCCTCTACAATTGCAAAGTAGTTTCCTTGCATCTGAAAAAGATATATGTATGGCAGAATGACTAAAACTCTTTTCTAGAAGGGTGATGATTCTGGAGTAGGCTGTGTAAAAAGGGGTATTTATAACTTCTGGAATATGCCCACCCTTGTTCCCACTAGATGGACAGGTCCTGCCTTCTACCAGATGTAAAAATGACATTCTACAAATGCCCACAGGAAGGTTTTTATGCTTCTGGAAAAACGATTAATTAAAAAGTTCAAAGGGAAAAATCCTGGCCACACTGAAGGAAATAGAAGCTTACCCACTGGCTGCTGTAGAGTCTGACTTTTCTCTCTTGTTAGCGAAAAGTGAACTGAAAATATAGATAAGACCTGATGTACTTTTTAACAAGATCAAGTCCATCTTCAGCTTTTAAAGAATGTGAGGACATAATACACTATTTGCAAGAAACATCAATCTTTAACTAGGTAAGGAGATGGAAATGAGATGGTATGATTAATGATACAGAGGAAGATGTAACATGAGTCAGCACAGACTTTGCCATTTCTCAGATTATTATTTGTTTTGACTTTGAATCTTCTTTCTCTTTTATTCTCTCATAAATGGATTTCTGCTTCTCCTTGCAGTGTAGGCTTAAAAGAAAATGTAAAGTTTTCTGAGAGATCAAATTCTGAGTTTTAAGAGTGATCAGTCTTACTTAGAAGACTGTATTGAACCTACTTTCTGTGGATGCAGGCATCCATCTTCGTTTTTCTTCATGGACCTTCAGGTAGAACATGAGGTTGGGTAACCTAACTGTGTTGGTGACACAGGGTCTGCACTCATTCTATCACAACTGCTGTAAATTTTTTACCAGTTGCCTAAAAATTGCATTTTTTATCTTCCGTGATAACATTTTAAAAATTCTTATCTGGTCTCATCAGTGCCTGATAAATCTAGAACACAGAGGTGGTTGGTTGGGAAAAATGCGTGTTAATGGACTGACGTCTGTACTAGAAACACCAATAAATGTTTAGTGGGTCTCTTAACTATTTTTTAAACTACATCTATGTGACATGCTGCTATCCAGCATGGAGCTGCCAAAATTTTCTAGTACTGGAATCTGGACCTAATATGAGCTGCACTATATTAGTGTGATTGATGCCGGCTGATAGTGCATTCATGTTGTTTCATGTACCTGCTGGTCACATGCTCATTTACAATTCCCTTATCTAACTCAGGCACATCAATGCACTGTGTGATATGTGTAAGTCTTTAGACTGCTGCATGCAGCAGGTTCCTGTACAAGTTGCCAGTACCCAGGTGCCTACATCTTAAATGCTGCACCTTGGAGCACCTTGGCTCAGGTGGTACTTTTTAGATGTCCTTAAAAAGTTTTTGTAACTTGAAGACTACTGCAGCCAGGAAACATAAACCTATACAAAATTTCCCTTTCTTTTCTTCTTGTTCCCCTTTAGCCCTCTTCCCACCACAAAATGAACAGTAAGTACTACCTTGTAGCATTGAAAAAAAACCCCAAACCAGGAAATACATATTATGTCCATATAGCACATGTATGGGCTATAGTCTCTTAATAATTTTCTGCTCTCATATCGCATAAACCTGTGCATCTTTTGCACTTAACCACAGACTTGTAATAGTCTTTCCAATGAGCAAGTGAACAGTGGTTTTCTGCTTGTATAAACTAAGTGATGATGTAGCTGCATGGTATGACACAAATATATCTCTTGTATATTTACAGGGAGCAGAATACAGTCTAGTTTAATTATGCAAAAATATTTATCTCTCCCCTATTACCATATCTGAAAAGTGTATTTCCCACTCCCACAGTTAAACGTATCCTCATATCAATTTCTCATATGTAGTGCTCAGCACAGTGCTTTACATTTTCAAAGTGCTTTAGAAACATTAACTAATTAACTAATGCATGTCATTATGGGCCTGTGAATCTTGGATGTCAAAAGGCAAAAGACAAGGCAACCATAGTGAATTAAATAAAACACAGATTAAATTGCCCATATAGCACCCCCAACATAGTGAATTTCTCCACCCCATGTAAAACTACTCTGTGACCTGCACTACTGTTTCTTACTTCTTCTGGTGTGAGATACCATTACTTGGTGATAATCCTTCCCTTTGGTTTAGGTCTCAGAATTCATGGGGCCAATCCCAACCACACGGCACATGTTTGTTCCTGCTTTAATACATACAAGCATAGGATTGTACTGTCCTTGAGATGTGGTTAAGATAGTGTTTATTCCAAGATGTACTCACTATACAGTCTTAGAATATGAATGAATATAAATGCAGTAATCTTGACTTCTGATATGTAAAAAATCCTATTTGTCAATTTAGATCAGAATCATAGTCTAGAAGTTAAAAGCTAAATATGAGATTTAATAATCAGAGATATTTATGACCTTTGATACAGCTTTAATTTCTAAAGAATTGTCTGTATAAAGGTGTCTGATCCATTTCCTGGGAGAATGTCCCTTATATATTGGATGCAGGCCACTAGAAAAAAAATAGTTTGACTCACAGCTTATTCACCATCATTCTCTTGCCTTGGATCTCTTCAGATAGGGGCAGAAAGCAAATTGTTTCCTAGACGAATTTTTATGACTGTTTGCTCCTGGCCTTCTTTCTCCCAAGTTTTTCATGCCTACCCCTACACATGAATATGAGCTTACTCATGTGACCCAGCTACATGCTTTTCATTCAGAGAATAGTTCCTGATTTGTAATGGTGCTTTTGTGTCTCTTCATGACTGGAGACATGTTCTTTCATACGCAACTGAATACAACCTGTCACTTCACCAAAATACAGACCCTTTTGACAGTATGGATGTATTCTCTTCCAGGACCACTAAATACCAGCATTTTGTGCAGAGGCCTGATGAATTCATATTTGTGTGACAGGTGAAAAATCTGAGTATCCAGTGCCTTCATAAGAGAGGGTGAAGCTATTGAAGCCATTTTGCTTCACTAGGCAGGTGGGTTGTTCAGCACAATTCCACAACACTGTGTTCCTCCTCTGCAAAAAGGGAAAAGCATCAGGTCTTACATGGTAGAGTAGTTTACTGATCCATCCAGACAATCAGGTTGTATATTGCTCATTAGATTCCACTTACCAGAATAAAAGATCCTAACAGCTACACTAAAGGAGAAGGCTGCAAAGGGAGAAGGGAGCACAGCAGAACAGGCAGGTTTCTGGGTGTGGCCATTAGGACGATCACAGCAGGTCACTCTGCCTTTTGTAATGACCAGATGGGCAGGTTTGCTGAACTGATGTGAGTGTAACACAAAAGGGTTGAAAACGACTTGCTGAAGTTATTCTTAAATTTTCTGGAAAATTAGAATTTACTTCAGTGATTTTATTCTCTTCCATTCTATACCCACAAGCCCAACTTTTCAGTGTTCTTTGGGGGCAAATTAAAGTTGTAGGTAAAAGGCGTCTTAATAACTGCTGGATAATAACAAAAGTTCTGACAATTTAAATTGATTTTGTACCTCAGTATTAATAACTGCACAGCCATTATACAGCTATTAATGACGATACAGCTATTATAATTACAGCTATTGTAATAAATGAGGAAATTATTTCACTGGCTTAAGCAGAAACATTATAGTATCATCTATATGAAATGGCAGTTTTCCCTCTGCTGCAGATACTTCATTAGCACAATCATACTTCTCTAGTAGTAGCACCTAAGAGTCCCTTATTGGTATAAAACCGTTCCTGACAGCAGTGCCAAGTCGCCTTGCAGTTAATGTGAAGAGGCTTGAACTATAAATATTTTCATGACCTTTATGAATGCAACCAGATTGCTAATTTTAAATTACAAGTATTTGAACAGGTTGAAAAAGCTGGACTGTACCACTGAAAATTTGCTATTAACATTTTTTTCCCCAGAAATGTATGTTCAAGTGATTAATTACTTTATGTTACACTTGTCATAAATCTCCCTGGTGCACAGTGCTCCCCCATCTGTCTGTCTCATTGCCACATTATCTCTTGCTCTAGGTGTAAGTACAGTTCCTTCCTCTGCAGATACTTGGCTAGATAGACACCAAGAAGGACTTCTTTATAGAAAAGGGGTGCAGAACTCCATCAGAGTACAATGTGCTGTCAATTGGGTTGTTACACAACAAGCTTTTAGAGCTAAGGATTGTCTTTTTAATTGTATACATAGTGCCTCATGAAATGGGCTTCTCCAAGATTCCACTAGCCACAGCTGAGGTCTCTGATCTCTACTAGAATACAAAAATAACTATATTCAGTTCAGACCTGTTCTTGGTTTAAATCTATAACAATAGTTGATAGATCAGACCTGCCCTTCATACTATAGCTAATAAATAGTGCCCTAGTGCAGAGGTTCTAAATAAGATATTTTGGCTGCTAAGATGGAAGCACTTTTTCTACAGCTAATGAAACTTTCATAATGCTGGGTTGGTCCCTGTCTATCAGATCTTGGGAGACAATTTTATAATCAGGTCTTAATGATATAAATGCCTATGGTTGGCACATTCAAGGACATCTTTCGCAGCTTTGTGAATAAAAGATATTATCACCTCATATAAAGTAGGAAGGAAAGATGAGGTGCATGAACCTGAACTGTACATCTGGGGCTAGTTTAAGGCGCAGTGCTTTGTAAAATCTGATTGTAAAACTAGACTTCCCTGAAGCTTTATTTGGCAGTTTAAAAAAAGACTGTTTTACTTCTTCATGTAATAAATCCACATCTAGTATGTATCCCTAGGCCAGTGCTAGACGGAGGGGTTTAATTCATTGAAAATAGTTTGAGATTCTTGCAATAACTTTTATCTTAGAAGCACGTGGGTAGATGTACAATTAGCCACATACCTCTTATTCAAAAATGACCACTGTGATTTACTCCTACTGTATATAACTTGTGCCTTCTCATTGCCTTAACCTTTTAAATTCATAATTAAGCAGTGGTTTTGTCTCTTTGATCTTGTACAGATCAGCAGAATCGGTTCTTCCATTTAAAGTAGTACGTGCTTCTGTATACAAACACCTCCTTAGCATACTGCTTGAAAACCAGGCATGTTTCTTGTGTTTCATATTTTGCGTATAATCCTTTGGCACCCACCATTTCAGTCATTTTCTGTCCTTAAAAAAACCCAAACAAAAAACAAAACAACCAGGAAAAAAATATCTGTGGTACAGTCTGAAGAGGGAAGTCATTTACAATCATGATGACACACTCACAAAGATCTGTGTTTCCCCCATCATATTTCTACTTTATTCCATTGAAGTGAGCATGCAAACATATATTTTTTTCCATTTTCTTCCTAGAAATGTTCATTCTTATTTAACTATACGCTATGTATTGAAATGGGGTACATGTAAATAAGTTTTAGTGACAGCTCTGTTCATAAAAAGATTAAAATAGGATACCAAATGTTTAGTCAATTGTTAGGCTCTTTGATTAGATTCAACACATCAATAGCTTGTTATTTTCATGAATTACTATAATTCTGGCTGTTTCCTGTTTGCTTATAGCATATGTTGTTTGCATTTATATTGTAATTTGCCTTGCAATTTGCCATATAATCTTAAGGAAACATTTAATGTTTCCTTGATATATAAGGTCCCCTACAGTTAGGTTTTCAACACTCAAGCTCAAATAAAACATTTGGATTTAAGCAGAAGAAAGGAAATTAATAATAAGATATTAATAGGAACTTTTTCAAAGTGTTTCAGAACTTTGAGAAGAAATTGTTTGAAATGCTTCTGTGTTGAATACACCCACAGCTCAATGTGACATTCCTAATAATTATGCTCCTGAAGGCTGACTAGACAGTATTTAAAACAGAAGGAATTCTGTCACTGATTACACTGGGGCAATAGCGACAAGTGATTACACTGGGTCTTCATGTGAAACCATGATCTCTCACCATGAAGTTCATTGAGCATGAGCAGGACCATACCTAGAGACCACCAGCACTTCTCAAGAATGTGTTAATTGGAAAACAGGGATTTGTCATAACCAAGGTTTCTGCTGGGAGCAAAACTGAGACAATACTTTTGTCAGAAGTGAACTCTTTGATGAAAGTGGAGATACAGCAGACCCTCAACTCCAAATACCTAACATCCCCAAATTTAGGGAGTTCCTCGTGGGTGTCTACCAGGTTTAGGCTTCCCTTCTGGATGATTTTGACTGAGGACTGGAACCTAGGTAGTTCTGTGTTTCAAGCATGTAATTAACAGGGAATTACAGTATATCTACATGAAAAGCTATAAAGAGATGAAAGCTCCTCTGCCTGTTTGCTAACGTATGAGGGAAGATATAATCATTCTAGCTCTATAGAGTGCTATGGTAACAGTGAAACTCCCAAGCCAGAAATATGTCTGTGTATATTAATGTAGAAATACCCTGTCCGCCTTTTTCAGAAACATCTGCTGTGCCCCACTCCCACCCACCACCACCAAACTAGAACTATAAATGTTGTATAAATAGTTAAATATTCAGTCATTTAAAGAGAAGCTGTCTAGGAAGTGTGTTTAGTGCCCATCTTGTAAAAGATGTAGTTTCAAATTGTTAGCCTGAATCACAAACCAGCTTCAGGTTTCCTGAAGTATTTTCGTGCTTTCTTTGTCTCTCTCCTCTCAAAATCTTTTTTTTTTTTTTTCCTTTCATTCTTTGTCTGGTTGAAAATAATCCCATAACATCATTAGATACCAATGAGAATTTTGATTTTGCAGGTAGGCAATACTAAAGTTAGCCTTCATATTATGTAGTGCAAGGCATCTGAAGTAATACAAGTCACCTTCTGAGGACTTTACCACTCTCCAGTATTTGCCTGGGGAAGAGTAACTCTGAAGTTCAGTGCACTTAACTAATCTACATTAAATGTGAACACCTTCCTATTACAAAGCAGAAAAGACAAATTGTGAGGTGTTGCAGTATAATAGGGTGGCCTGCAATATATACTGGGCTAAAGGAGGAACACAACAACAGAAGAAAGATAGATAGCACTGCACTTGGAGCACAGTGATTTACAGAGGCTCAAATAAAATCCAGGTAGCATCCGAACACTGCAGGAATTGCAAAAGGAAAAACCAATAGCTGGAACTCTAAGGATAGTTCTATATACATTTACTGTTTAAAGAGTTTTTGCTTTTAGAATTTTAAAAATTATGAAATGTATTAGCTTTACTTTATGATTTCCATTGTAGGAGCATGTGTTGGATATCTGCTTACCTGTAGCTCTTTTTCAGACAGTTCCCTCCTATTTACCGGCTTTTTATCACTTTAATTACATGATAAATAGTACAGATTACAGATTTTTCCTGATTAATGTTGCTACTGAGGCATTCACTCTTGGAATACAGTTACAAGAAAATATGTATTTACTCCATCTTTAGGATTGTTTAAATAATTAAAAAAACCCCAAAAAACACCACACCAAAAAAAACCCTTGTCACTTTGTAAATCTTTTAGAAAAACATTTTTGTTTTGCCAGATCTTATGCTTCATACAGACGGCATGCACCATGCTAACAGTCAAAATACAGTATCCCTGTAATATCAATATTTCATACACAACTGTTTCATAAGCTATAACCTTGAAACTTAAAACAATGATTCTCTGTCATAATAAAGATAATTAGGGATGAGCATCCCCATTCTGTTCATTTTTGATCTCCTCCTAATCTCTGTAAGAATATTAAACTCCAGTAATCCATAGATAATATGGTGGGAGTGACTTGCCACAGTTGTGTACTGTGATCAAATTAGTTACCTCAGAGGCATTTCTTTTCCAACAAATGAGAAAAACAATCCAGAAAAGGAAAATAAAATAACCTGTTACTTTTGTTGTTCACACACACACACACACATTTTACCTGGGAAACAGCTATTTGTAACAACAAATCTAAGTGTAGTTCTCAGTGTTATCTGGGGATTTAAATTAATTCTATGACAAAGGAGAAATTAACAGATTATAAAATTTTGACAAGTCAAAGGTAAAATAAAAAATTATTTGGGCACTTTTGTTCTCATCTAGTCAGCATGTAAATGGGATTTTTGTAGTGGACTTCATATACATAAAATATATAGAGAAGGGTTTTGAAGATGTGGCATGTATCCTTGTAACTGTGAACCTACACACCAATGACCCGTGCTGAAGTTCTGAGGATATTATCTCATATAAAGCCTGTAAAACTCCACCAAATAACCTGCATTCTCTGATATTTCTTACTTGTCTAGATAAGCAAACTCAGATTCTTCAATCTTTATTTCTAAATCATATTTTCTAAACCTTATCCATTGCCGTTGCTTTCCTCTGGACTGTTTCCAGTTGATCCACATCTCCCTGCCAAAAACTCCATGTGATACAGCCAGAACCAAGTAGAGTGGAAGGATGACTTCATGAATCTAACATGACACTCTTATTTGTACACTGACTTTCCATCATTGTATTTATATATCACAGTGTGATGTTTGCTTTTTTCTTCACACCGCTGAGGTGCTTTTAAAAAAATTTTCATCTTTTATCCTCCAAACACTTACTCAAATGCTTAAATTGACTTGAATTTAAGGGGACAATTCAGGTGTGTAAAACAATGCACATAGTTAAGCATTTCAAGGGTCAAGGCCAAATAGTGCTGTCAAGGAGTAGTTATAAACCAAACTGAAGAGCTGAGTTAAGCACACACTAAACCAATAGCAGAGTTCTCTAATGAAATTAAATCTTTTCTGATCTACACTTTAGATGTGGGATCTGAATGTACCATTGTATGAAGAACTAAAACCTGTAACATTCGTATTCTGCATCACTGATCTGCTGTTATCTCATGGAGACAGCAGGGAAATTATTTTATTTCTAATCCAGTTTTGTTTTAGTTTTTCAGTAAGTGGAATATATTTTGATTCACTGACTTGCAATGTTTTATTAGGATACTAGTCAGAGTGAAAGCAGACTACCAATTAAAAATTTTACAGAAATGCTTCTCATATTCTGGTAACAGATTAAGCAACAATGGGTTGCTCAGATAAAATGTGTTTATTTCAGATTTGCTTAAGGAAAAAAACTCTAAAATATCTGGTGTTCAGTTTTCTTTGATTTTGTCACAATGTATTTCAGTAATTAATCAAAACTTTAATACTAATTGTTCATGTCTTCATTCACGCTACCTCAGGTGTGTAAATTTGGTTGGATTTTTTTTTTCTTCTTTGTTACCATATCTTGTTACTATTTTTATAGACACTGCCAAGAAGTTTTTCTTTTCATCACTGATTTTCTGAATAATTAATTAAAAACGTCTTTTTTAATGATTTTATCATTATTATTATTATTATTATTATTATTTGGACATTTTTACCTATGTGATTATGTAAATAAACACTTAGCTAAAGGTACCATTATTGAACTGCTCTTAAGGATGTTCAGTACACAACAGCTGACCCATCATAATGTGATTACTCATGTTGCCTTCATTTTCATTTCAACCAGAATGCGGGGTTTTCTTGGTCCTATTGTAAGAGCAGAAAAACAATTATTTTATGCATGACTGGTGATGGTGATGGAGACTCTATATGGGACACAGCAGGAAGCTGAGAACTGCTTGATGCTTCAAAATACCGTGTACTTAAGCACATTCAAATGTTGTAAACCCTAAGTATGCAGCTTAGTTTTATTTGTAACTTTAGAATTTCCAGTCTGCTGTATATATATTTTTAATTCTAATGGCACATTGAAAATATAATACTTTTCAAAAAATGTACGATGCATCAGTTTTAAAGCACAAATGAGTTCTGACTAAGTGGATGCTTTACTAGGCAAACTGGTGTTAGAAGTTAATTGGGTTTGACTAGCAAGTCCAGTTATTGGCACAATTTATAGCTTTTGCAGAATTGTGACCATTCTGCTATCATACAGTAATATGCACAGTGTGAGGACTGACAGTAAGTGCTTGCTATCTGACAGTAAGTAATGAATCCTAGTAAAAAATATCCTTATAAAATAGACCCTTTTTTGAAATGAAACAGAGTACAAGACTATTTTTCAGGATGCCTGAACATTTATTACATCAGCATATAATTAACTTTTCATTGTCTTTGCATGCGGTGCCAAATCTGTTACAGGAATGGTCAGTTGTTGCTTCTTTGTGGAAAAAAAAGCTTCCCAGTGAAGAAAAAATTTGTTAGAAAATATTGTTTTAATTAACAATTATTCTGTAATCTGGGAGACTTCCTCCTTCTTTCTGAAAAACAGTGCTATAACTTAAAATCCTAAAGTAACATTTCATAAATCCTACCGATCTCTTGCATTGTAATATTTTTTTCATCATGTGCTTGAAGTAAATTCAACTAAAATAAAACATTCTGCAAACATTTAGACACACAATTGATTCAATCACTTCAGTAGTTCCTTTAGTATCTAGCATAAATTTGAAATCACTGAATAATATCACATGTATGTGGAGTGCTATGTGATGCATTTTGGTTTTGTATAGTATTAAGTGAGTTAATCGGAAGAAGCAGTTAACTACTGTAGATGAAACCATTACTGTGAAGTACATAAACTTTGCAACTAAATGCAGTTTCTTCTAGGAGAAAAATTACTGAATTTGCCACTACCTGTGTGACAACAATGTTTCTAGTTCTATATGGGTACTGTGAGCCTTAGAGGTTGCTAATACATCTATCCCCCACTATTTTTCCTTTAATTATCTGAAGCCTGGAAAAACCTACCTCCCTTGAGAGCTTAACTATTGTTAAAATCCCTGTTTTCCTGCAGGATAACCGATTCCTGGCAATTGCCCTGGAGCCCAGAGTTTGCCTTTGCAGGCTCATGCGTGCACATCACACCACCCGTCTCTTCTCCTGACTGCCAATTCCATCCCAATGAGCTGGCAGGGTGCTCAAATTCACATCAATTCTGTTCCGTGATATTTTCATCAAGTTGCCAAGCCTTAATTGCATAAGTGGGCTACATGGGTTTTTTTTGTCCTTGCACACCATTGTAAATAAGACTAGCTACACGATGCTGTCTGTAGGATATTTTATATTTCAATGTTCTCATTTTTTTCTGGGGGATCACTTTGTGTTCATCCCTTCATAGGTTGCTTTTCTAGGCTTCTCCCTCATATATGCACCAATGAATTTAGTTTGTTCTTGACTTTACATCTCAGAGAAAGCTGATTTTGTCACTTCATCAGGGAATCCAGACAATTCACAGAAAATCTGCAGAAGGCCAAGTCCTTTATTGTCTGGTTTCACTGGCACTAGGTGGATCACGTGAGTCAACCAAATGCTCTTATAGAGAGGGAACGATTCGCCATCCGCAGCTGTACCTGGAATCATGGTCCGACCTCTCCTTCGCTGTGTGTGCTCAAACCTGAAATCAGCTGCCAAGGTGATGCCAACAGCAGTTTTGGTACCACTTCAGTGCAGAGGGTTTGGGAAGGTGGAAGGAGTGGATGGGGGACTTAACTGCTGAATGGGAGAGGCTTGAGAACTAGATATAGGAGAAATGCAGTAGTGCTTATATTCTCTGCTTCTTTTTCTGATTGACTGCTTAGTTCCAACACTGATGTTGCAAAGTGTTACCGTGATTTTCCTCTGGCACAGCATTTCTAAAGCAGTAAGGGGAGCAACCATATTGCAGTTACAGTTTAGGTGAGGAAAAAAGTAGTAGACCTGTAGATTCTGATATTGATGTTGAAGATTAAACCAAAGGCTGTGTTTGAAATTTGTTTTTATTCCACAAAATAAGCATTTAATAGGTCCTCAGTGTAAAATTCTGAAACAGAATTATTTCCAGCCATCTTTAGAAAAGTGCAGTCATTGGTCACTCATTCCATGCCACTGAAAATTGTAATAAAATGAGAGGTGGAGGATATGTTTTGATGCGGATCTAATACCAAAACTTCAGGAAGCTAGCTTATATAAAGTGTAAACACAAGGCTTGTTTATTCAAAAGTTTTCTGATTCTGTTACCTGAAAATACATCACTACAGGCTTGTTAGTCAGACCTCGGTGCCAGGAAAGCTCATGGAGCAGATCGTCTTGAGTGCCATCATGTGGCACGTACAGGACAACCAGGCAATGAGGCCCAGCCAGCATCGGGTTATGAAAGGCAGGTCCTACTTGACAAACCTGATCATCTTCTATGACAAGGTGACCCTCTCAGTGTATGAGGGAAAGGTTGTGGATATTGTATACCTAGACTTTAGTAATGCTTTGGCACTGTTTCCCACAACATTCTCCGTAAGAAGCTGGCAGCTTGTGGCTTGAATGGCTGTACTGTTCATTGGGTAAAAAACTGACTGGATGGCTGGGCCCAAAGAGTGGTGGTAAATGGAGGGAAATCCAGTTGGTGGCCAGTCACAAGTGGTGTTCCCCAGGGCTCAGTACTGGGGCCAGTGCTGGTTAATATCTTTATCAATGATCTGGACGAGGGGATCAAGTGCACCCTCAGTAAGTTTGCAGATGACACCAAGCTGGGGGGGAGTGTTGGTCTGCATGAGGGCAGGAAGGCTCTGCAGAGGGATCTGGACGGGCTGGATTGATGGGTTGAGGCCAATTGTATGAGGTTCAACAAGAAGAAGTGCAGGGTCCTGCACTTGGGTCACAACAACCCCAGGCAGCACTACAGGCTTGAGGAAGAGTGTCTGGGAAGC
This sequence comes from Ibycter americanus, assembly GCA_035590275.1. NCBI lineage: Eukaryota > Metazoa > Chordata > Aves > Falconiformes > Falconidae > Ibycter > Ibycter americanus. The sequence continues at coordinate 47,791,791 of JAVJGI010000040.1, forward strand.
TGCCTGGTGGGAAAGGGCCTGGGGGTGCTGGTCAACAGTCAGCTGAACATGAGCCAGCAGTGTGCCCAGGTGGCCAAGCAGGCCAATAGCTTCCTGGTTTGTATCAGAAACAGTGTGGCCAGCAGGACTGGGGCAGTGACTGTCCCCCTGCACTTGGCACTGGTGAGGCCATACCTCGAACACTGTGTTCAGGTTTGGGCCCCTCACTACAAGAGGGACATTGGGGTGCTGGAGCGTGTCCAGAGAAGGGCAGCAGTGCTGGTGAAGGGTCTGGAGCACAAGTCTTATGAGGAGCAGCTGAGGGAACTGGGGTTGTTTAGTCTGGCGAAGAGGAGACTCAGGGGGGACCTTACTGCTCTCTACAACTACCTGACAGGAGATTGTAGGCACGTGGGGGCAGTAGGTCTCTTCTCCCAGATAACAAGTGACAGGACATGAGGAAATGGCCTCAAGTTGCACCAGGGGAGGTTTAGATTGGATATCAGGAAAAAAATTCTTCACTGAAAGGGTGGTCAAGCATCAGAACAGGCTGCCCAGGGAAGTGGCTGAGCCACCGTGCCTGGAGGTATTTAAAAGACGTGTGTGTAGATGTGGCATGTAGGGACACGGTTTAGTGGTGGACTTGGCAGTGTTAGGTTTACAGTTGGACTTGATGGCCATGAAATTATTTTCCAACATAAACGATTCTATGATTCTGAATAGCCAAAAGTCTAGACACGCTCCACTGTCTGCATCTGGTTGTGACTGAAGAAGCTACCACTGCCCTGTTACCTCTGGTTGCCTATCAGTAGTCTTGTAGGTGAATATGGTTACACCACCTCAAATGAATTCTTTACTTACTTTCAACAGGAAGTTGAATGGAATGAAATGTTGAGCTGAAACACATGCTCTTATGCTGAGTATTGATTTTTATCTGCAATAAATTGTTAATTACTCTGTTTTCTTGGCAATATGCAATTACAACCCATAACTTTTCAGTGTTTAGTAACAGTTTTCCTTTGTATTTCTACATTTCCCTGAAGATTTAACTGCTGACCACAGTTCAACATTTCCAAATCAATCATCACTAGGTAGTTTAGAAGTCCAAAGAAAGACCCCATCAACTGGCCGCTTGAGACAGTGGCATTAGATACCTCATATAAAGATCATCTCTCCCTAGATACTTCAGAACTGTAAAGAAGTACTCAGTGACTTCAACAAGCAATTCAGTCTTAGAAAGTAACATTCATCTCATTTTCTGCTTTCATTCACTGCTTAAGGAATACTTTGTGGACCACATTCCCAGGCAGTACTGTCTTAAAAAAAAAAAAAACAAATCCCAAACGCTGATCTCATAAACATATAGCCAGATTATTTTCTTCTTATAATTTCTAACTGTGCTTTTGGAGATGTATCTTGAAATTTTGCTATATGGAAATTTTTAGCATCTTTTCTGAGTCCTGCATGGAGAACTCAGTGCCTCTGGACACCTGAACATGTTAAGAAATATGAGTATGTTAAAAGGACAAGACAATGAAATTAAATTGAAGAACCCAACTAGACAGGATAATCGTTTGTTCCTTTGCAGTCACTGAGCAAACAGGGTGTTATGCAAACCAGGAAGTGCTCGTTTTGCTCAGTCATGTTTTAAAATAATTATTGACTTTTCTCCGTGCTGCTGTTTATGTGGAGATACGTGGCATTGTAATTTTATGGTGCATAAGTTGTTTTCACAAAAAGTCACTGTTAACTTCTTCGGTGCTGTGAAGATAGAAGCACAGCCTAACAGTGGCAACAGCTTTGAATAAATTGTTCATTCATTTGGGTGGAATATCAAAACGTACAGTAATCTATACATCCACCCGCATCAAAGGAGTACATTTCACATGCCCATTGGGTACATCACAAATCACTGAAGTGAGCAGAGTGACAACCACTGACTTTGTCACTTGTCCTACTGTCACAGTAACATACTCAGATTATTCAATAATTTGGTTTGGGGGTTCAGTTAACATATAACAGCATATACTCATACTATAGAAGGTGTGTACTAGAAAGTATTATTATGCCCCTTTGAGGCAGTATTTTTGTTAGTGTAATGAAGTATAGCTCTGAGTCAAGTAAAGATACATGTCTTAACAGCAGCTCAGAATTTAAACCTTTAAGTAAACTCTACATCCTTTCTCTCAATGATCTATCATGCATATCATGATGCCAGTACCCCAGGTTTGAATGGCTCCTGCATGGCTAGTCAGAGAGCGGCATGTGGGGCTTTTGCAGGAGTGAAGTCCTGGCTGGCTGCCCAGCCTTCCCTCTCTTTTCCTGGGGGTTGGAACTGTCAGGGGATTCCCCAATAACAATCAATGACCCGCTGGCTCTTCTGGCAGCATGCCACCAAGTTGTGAAACTGCTGAGAATTACATGTCCTGATTCACCCTCACATATGCCAGGGAGCTTCCAGCCAGGAGAATATTCTAACCTGTTAAACAAAGATAATGCACATATTCTACCTCCAGTCAAGCATTCCCACCCTCAACCCCCCCACCCTCCACTTTTTAACATGGGACAAAATACGTGCTTTGGCTGTTGGACTCATGCAAGCACATGCTGAGGTCTCTTCATGTTATGTTTTACTGAGTCAATAGAGATTTTGTGTAATACCTTTCATACCATTTTTTGTTTCATTTTCATGTGAATACCAACACAATCTTACTTCAGGCTCCAGTTATTTGTGTTTGTGTTAATGCTAAAGAGTTCTTGGTAGATTTTGATGAAAGGTAATGATAATTATATTTTATCTCAGCCTTCATTTCTCATTTTAACTATTACCTTCAACTGTCTGTGGGCTATAGATGCCAGCTTGCTCCACTCTGTATACAGCTACTTTTTGCACGTAATATTTTATGCTACTTTTTGCAGTGGAATCCTGGGTCAAATAATGACTAACTTACCTAACCCTTTCCTGCAGTAAGGGTTGCAGGATTAGCCTTTATGAAAATGAGAGTGCAATGAAATATTTCACTGGGACCAGGACTAAGTTTCCTATATAACCTGGTCTGAAACCTTTGTGTGGCATATGTTCTGTTGAAATCATTCTAGGAGAAGTCTGAGCTATAGGAGTTCATGGAGGTTTAATGAGACTTTCTGCTCTGGAAGCTGATATAGTGGCTTGGAATTAATCATGTCTCATCCCTCGGGGCCTAGTTAGGTACTTTATCAAGGTTCCAAAAGATTTTCCTTGATTAAATACTTTACAGTTTCCAAACAAAATTATAGAAACCTTTGAGCCCTTTTAGGTGTAGTAGCTATAGGTCATAGATAAAGCAGGATATCATATGTAAGTGTATTAATACTGTAGTCTCATACAGTTCAGTCACACATATCTAGGACTATTTTCATCTTTTTAGAACAAATGATGCTGTAAACAATTTCATTTATCCCTAGCAAATAATTCCTTGTCAAATCTCTTAGAATGTAAATTCACCAAAGATTTCTAACACATATTTTATTATGGCTTCATTTCTGGTACAATTTTGAGTTTTAATTGCACAGGTTAACATTTTTATTGTTTTTTAAATTAATGCCAACTGCAAAAAAGCTTTTTGAGAGACTGTTCAGTAATTGTAATCCTGCAGATTCATGCATTATTTAATCCCTTTTAACATGTCAAATAAACATTTCTGTATTTGCTGTAAATGGAACATCATGGTAACTCCGTTTTTAGTCACATCATAGATACAAGAAAAGACAGTAACAGTAACCCATCTAACAATATATGTGAGTAACAAGCTCTCATTATATAACTTACAGATGTGGTCTTTAAACTTATGTGATCATAACAGTATTTTTTTAATAAAATCCCCCTGATGCTAGTTGGAGTTCTGAACATTGAATCAGTTACTGAGCATGATTCAGCGGATGGTGGTAAAGGATAAGATTCTTCCCAGTATGTTCATTAAATGACTGTTTTGTATCTCCCAGCTATTGCCAAATATTTACTTCTAAAATTGCATCTAAAGCAGTTCCTGCCTGTTTAACAATCATTGTACTGCCTTTTACAAAAAAACATTTTTACACTAATCTAACCGCAAGCAGCAGGTGATCTTACACTTTTGGTGTATAAAAGCTGGTTCATGGAAGTTGGTTTGTGCCTCTGTAAAGAAGCTACCTACAGGTGGGTGAACAAGACACGTATGTGTAATCATGTTTCCACTTTCTGAACCAGCAGAATGACTGATTTCTCCTTTAGAAAGAGATGATAACTTGGATGAAACCTTATTGAAAGGACTGGGTAGCATAAAATTCATGCATTAACTTTAGTTAAAACCATGCTCTCAGATGAAAGGAAGTCGTTGTTCAAAATTGTTCAAAAGCTTTTAAGTCACTTAAGTGATTTCACTAATATTTCAGGTGGTTTTTTCAAATATGTCTGTCTTTAAAAATTGTACATTTTGCCTTTTTTATAAATGAGTGAAGCAAACACTGGAACTCATACTTTTTAAAAAATTAAGGTGGAGCTAATCAAGGTAACCACCACTTTTATTATTCTACTTTATTCACAAATCTTGATTAAAAATCTATGAAACACACAAATTGAAACATAAAAACCCCACAAGCTGTGTTTCTAAGTGGTAATAAAAAAATGTGGATGTGGACTCTGCAAGGAGTTTCCTTCAAACTTTTCCAGTCTCCTTGTGCTAGATTTTGGCTAGCCGTTGAGTGAAAAGGTAGGTTTGTAAAATCCAAAGCTCTTCTAACTTCCTGACTCATGTTGCAGATGCCAGACTGTGTCTTGAACACAGGAGGAAGAGCAAATAGTGTACTCTGCACCATATGTTTTCCCACTGGCCTCACACCTTGTTCTGCCCAGAGACATTTACCTGTGAGTACATGGGTCTGTGACTTCATTCTCCTCCATATGGCAGAGTTGATCAGAATTATATGGCAACAGGCCTTTAGAAGTTGCCAGCCTCTTTTCTCCCCATACATGCATGGCTGGACAGGGAACTGTGACTCCTTTGAGTCATACATCCTTCCCAGTACTGTTCCTCACATCCAGATTTGCCCGAGGTGATGTCACATTGGAAGATCCACTGGAGAAAAGTTCTAAAAGACACCTATTACTTAATGCAGTAAAGCGAGTGGTGTCTACCTTTTTTTCTTCACTTATTGTGGCAAACACATGCACAAATGAAATTCACATTTGAATTGAAATGTCATGTATCTGCTTTGAGACCAAAGCAATGATTAAGATCACCTTGCAACATACTGAAAAGAGAAACCTTAATGAAAATCCTGAACTACTCTAACGTACAGTGGCACACACTACATTGTAATAATTGGGTGTGTGAACAAACTGAATGTAACTGTATTGCTGTTTTGCTGTCACTAGCAGAGATGGCATTAAATACCTCAGCAGCTTTACACATTGTCTCTCCGTTACTAATACTAATGATATCTACACGGCAACCCAGAAGCATAATTACCTTGCCGTCACCACTCACACTATACTATATGAAAGAAAAATGAGACCCTAGCTTTTCTATATTCCAGGCATCACAATACCATGAACATGAAACATAACTGTGGAACTGAGGAAACATACTGAATAGAATACAAATCAAGAGCTTAAAGACATAAGCATAGCTCCTTCATGTGCTGATGGAGGATGTTCTCTGTGAAGATTTGCCCATGATCTGAGCAAAATGCACTTTTATTTTCAAATGCACTTTGCCCAGCAACACAGATGTGAACAGGCCAGACTGGTGATTATCTGAAGGTATGGGGTATTTAGTGATGTATCATGGATATTGCCCATCTAGCTTGGACAAAGTTTTAACACTTTTAAAACACCTACCCTAGTATCATACACTAACTGCATGTCAGGTTGTTCTGAAAATATGCTATTACCTATTCCAAAAGCACATGCATGCCTAGTAACTAATATCTCAAGTCACACAGCAAGGCTGCCTTGCGGTTATGGTAATGCTAGGGCATGCACTTTGTTGTTTACAGTCAGATATGTAATTTCTCTTGGCCTCACTGGGCATTCTGTATGCATGACACTTGATGTAACTTTTCCTACAATGGTAAAAGATCCTATTTTCTGCTGAGTAATGATCCCTTTGCACTGTGTGTTTATGTGTGTGTGTGTGTGACATAATCTGCCTCAAAAATTCAACTGAGTTTCCTTGTCTGTGCAGGAGATAGTATAGGTGCAATGTAACATAATATAGCATAGCACGCTATTCAAAGTAGAATTTCTCATGAACAATGTTGGAGGTCAATGCTAATTAACCAGATTGATATTATCGGTAGTTAACTACTGTAAGGCTCAAAAAAACCCCCACCAAGAAACCATTTTATTCTCCTCCACTCCTTTTTTTTATTTTTGTAGGAAGAATAAATGATATTTCTGGTACAGCTAATGCAGTGACAAGGACTGTCGAGCTACATTTCTTCAGTTATGATGAACCCAGGTGTTAAACATGGCACATGACACCAGCGCGCACCATGCAGTGAGGCAGGGGCACTGGATGCTGACAGAGAATCAATAATGAAGTGGAAAAGACAATGACACTCTATGGCATTGTCTCTCTTCCTGACAGATCTGTTAAGCCCCAGAAGTATTAATTCAATTGCTTCAGTAGCACCAGACTCTTTGATTTCATTCAGAAGTCAGCACTCATGGGGAGACAGAGCAGCATCTATAATGCGTAAATATGTTTCATGGTCCTTTCTGTGTAAATACTTAGTTATCTAAATTTCTGATACAACCGGTGAAGTCATATTGAGTTCCAATCTTTTCTTCTCAAAGACAGCCATTTCTGCAGCAGAAATCCAATTTCAAATCAGAGCTCCCCCTTGGATTAACTCCATACATGAGCATTTCAGGGAGACCCTAGTGACAAATTTAGTTAAAAGTTAATGAATTCAGTTTAGATAAATGAGATAAAGGGTGATGTACAATAAAAAAATTGAACTATGTTACTAGTAACGATATAGTAACAAAGTTGCATTTGATCATTTTTCTCTCTCCTCTACTCATTGTAATGACCACTGTAAACGCATAATGCTTTCTGCTCTTTGTTCACCACTGCAAATACAGCTACACTCAGTATTAATTTACTTCCACATCCCTGTTTCTCCCAAAAGGACAACATGCATGTATTGAGAAGTCTCAATCATCAAATCCAGACCAGGAAAGACCTGAGCAATATCCTGGTAAAACACATCTGAAGCATGTAGGCTGGAAGAGCTTAGGCAGCCTCTGCAATCAATATTGTTCTACAGATAAATACAGAACCTGGGTGTATTCTTTTTTAGCTCACACAACTTTTAGAAGTTAATGTTAATGACTTAAGTTTTAGATCAATTTACCTAAACTACAGTTAATTTTCATTCATTGAATTTTCACTAGTTGCAATGGGCGTTGCATGCTTTCAGTGTTTTTTTAAGATTAAGCTATTTACACAGGTTCCTTTATCTTTATTTGTGTGTCTGACATTTAAGGATCATTCTCTGAATACTTAGGCCTCTATTTTCATGTGGGTACAGACAGAGAAATGAGAATGGTGAATTTAGGTTACTTCCATATCATCAGGCCAAGTAGTGCTTGTGACCTGCGAGGTCCAGAATAAAACCACAGGGAGCTTCAGCTCCACCATCCATCCTCACAGTGCAGTTTCTGCAGAAGGAAAACTTGGACACATGGGACAGGTTACTTTCATGCCATACCAGAGTTAGATAGTGTTGTTCAATATTAGAAAGTAAAAAAATACCAGTACTGGAATTGCATCTTAGGAGGTGTATTCACAGAGGAAGTTTTAGAAATAATCTGGGATGTAAATGTGATTTGTGATAGTGAATCATACAGGGCATTCATATTCTTCACTTGCAGTTTTGTTTTACGTTTACCTAAATTCCAAAGGGTAAAGTTGGTGAAAAGATGTACAAAACCGGTATATGTCTATCAGTACAAAATAAATCTGAGAAACGTACTTGAATGAACTTCTGCTGAAAAATCTAGGGGAGAATGTGAGTTTCAGCTAGTCATAGAAACTTTATTTAAAAGCACACACTGAGGTTCTGAAGTTAAGATCCTATCTCATTGTTCTTTTAATTTTAGTTGAGTATACTTATTTTCTGTTTTGAAAATATATTCTAATGTGGAAAGAGAATGTCCACGGAGGGACCTGGCTGGAAATAGTGTTTCCATTAAAGCCATTATTGGATGTTTCTTTGGGCAAAACTGCCTTAATGAAGCCTTGTTCCATAAGAATTCAGAACTCTTAAACCCCATAATTCTTTTTCTCATGCTAAATCAGGAACCATGCAAGAAATGCCAAAATAAGATGCCATTTTGAAACCTCAGTGAGTATGGAAAGTGAATGTTTGCACAATTTTGTGAACATGACTCTAATGGAAGAAAACAAGATCACTTTTCACATCAGTAACTCCTTTTTTAAAAATCATTTTGCCTTTATTTACTTCTAAAGGAGTCTTAAAAAATGCTTGCAGCATGACCCAGTGATAGGAAGAATTAAGATCACGTTAGAGACAGGAGAAGAGATAGAAAAGAAACAGGTAAGAAGTGTGGCTTGCTATCATTCTCCCCTTGAACAGATAGTTCATCTTTTCAATCTATATTCATATCTTTTAACTCATAAACTATTGAAAATTTGAAGCCACCTTATGAGCAAGCATGTATGATCTTAATTCTTGTAAAAGAGAAACAAATATTGCTTACAGCATCCGAAGGCTGGGTGTACTATGTATAGCCTCATGTTACTCTGACAAGGGTTTCATGTCAAACTGAGGAAATTACATTGTCCCAAATTTTCTCCAACAAGACATCACAGTAGATTATCTGGCTGCCACCACTCATCAGGCTGCAGCTGCTACCCTGCTCTGTTTGTCTGAACCAGCTCTCTCTATCTCTGCTGAAGTCAGACGGGATGCAGACCGTGCTCTGAAGCAGGTTGGATTAGCAATAATAAGGAGGCAGATTGAGCAGCCAGTAAAGAGTCAAACATGACTGGTGGTGCAAATCCAGGCTCACCCAGGCTTTTGTTTGCTGCTTTAGTACAAGGGCTGGTGGGGTTTATCCATCACAGCATTAAAAAAGAGTACATTGATGGTTTTGACCTCAACATTATCCCTTTGGTTTAACTTTGACCTCCTAATTTTGCACCAAAGGGGTGTGGTTCTGCTTAAGCATGCCAAGAATTGAGAATGTACAGAGCGCTAGCAAGAATTTTGTGGCAGTATGTAGAAGCAGTGTATTGCTGGTAAAATGTTATAGACTCTCTCTATTTCAAAAGGTTTCATAATTCTGCAGCTGTATACAAATGATCCATTTTGTTAATCTAAATTCCTAGGGTCATTAAAATTTTTTTCTCTCCTCTCTGAAGTAGTTTATTACTTTGAGAGAAAAAAAATCAGTTTAAAGCCAGGTAAGGGAGGAAAGCTGACAAAAACATAAATTAGAGGAAGAACTTAATTTAAAAAGTGTCAAAAAGGATAGATAGTCTTAGTTCAATAATAAAGCCTGGTTCAAGAGCCTTCTATCTTTAAATAAAGCATTCAAGCACTCTATTACCTGTATACAACCAATCTTTGATTTCCAATCTAAGCCTATTTTTGCTTCTTATGTGATTAACATACAAATGCAACAAAAAAAAAGTGGCTACCCTGGTGACACCTAGGACATGTTTTTGACTTTCATGACAGTGTCAATGAGAGATTCTGTATGATTTTGAAGGTGAGTCTTGCATAAAACCCTCCTGTTTTTCTTGATCAAAATACTATCACCACTGAGCCAGGTTATATCTAAACTTCCTGGAATATTTCATGCTGTGCCTTGTGCTGCTTTACAGACACCAAAGAATTTCTAAAGATTTGACTTTTTCTGGGCTACCATACCATGGGCCAATCGTGGATACCTACTTGAAGTCATAAGTGTGCAAACAGGGCAACTGTACTTGGAAAGTAGAAACGTTATCCAGAGTTGCATAAACAACCTTGTTTTCCATAGGATATCATGATTCCTGGAGTCCTCCCTGGCAGAATATCTCTCAGGGTAGTACCTGTAAGTTACAGTCCATTATGGGACTCTCATTTCAAGATACTCTATTAGAATGTAATAAAAGCAACATACTACGAAGTTGAGGAAAGAGTGTACTTTGCATTATTTTCTGATAAACATTTTGCTTCTTCTGATATTGAAGACTAGACATGAATTTGCCTCCCAAGCCAAAGATCAACAACAGCCTGTAGAGGCAGTGATCACAACTACTATGTCAAGACAAATCTGGGGTAACTATGGAAGTCAGCTGATTTCCTTTGAATATATATTGATTTGCAGTGAGAGCAGCATGTGACTCAGTACATTCATCATAATTAAAATAAGAAAAGTAATCCTTTTTGTAATTCCACAACTTGATGTAGAGGGTTGATGGTAGCTTGAAAGTCAGATGTGTTGTCCACTACTAACAAACAAACAAAACAAGTCAGTACAGATAGTGAGAACTGTGAATTCCTTCTTCCTGATCCATGCCGTCAGCTTGCTTTTCACATAGTGGGACCAATTGTAAGGAGAGGAGGTGCATAATTACATCTCTGTGGTTCCTTTTGGCTTTCTGCTGAGATTGAAAACAAAGATGCCTGTTATGATGGTGAGATTTGTGGGGTCTGTCGTACTTTGTTTGGAACAGGACTAAGACAGCAAATAAATTTCACATAGATCATGCATTTAAATTGTTGCCTTTTCAGTACTGGGAGCAGTGGGGCCTGAGGAGTTTGCAAATAACTCTAATCTTCAAATCTCATCAAAAAACCCCACCAAGTTGTTGGCTATTTAGTTATTTAATTATCTTTATAGCAACAGCTGCAACATTTGCAAACACTCAAATCTGATTAAAATTAAAGATACTGAATTTACTAGCCAAATATTTCAGACTAATGATCACTGAAATGGCGGTTAGCCAAAATATTTAACAATTTAATTTCTGGTAGTGCATACTGTTTGAGTTCTCTAGGATCCACTGCCTCATTAATATTTCATTTGTGATGAGTTTCTGAAGTTCTTTGTAGCTAAGTTACAACACCATCAAGCTGGTTACTCTGCTTTTTTTCTTATGAAGGAAATTGTCTCTTGGGGGATGATAATTGACTGACTGGGTTGGTCTCTGAGGATGTTCAAGGTCTTCCAGGTTCTTTATAAGCTGCCATTTATGTCTGTTATTTTTGTTGTTCTTAGACAAGCTGAGTGTCCAAATGGACTTGTGCTCTTCAGCTGCACAGCTGTAGTGAGGCGGATGCCCTCTTGAGGGCATGCTGAAACCCACTCTTCGGAAGTACATCCCTTGGTATGGAAGTACTTGCTCACTTTGCCTCTGGTCCATCTTGTTAAGAATTGTAGCTGAGAAAGTGATTGTCTTTTACATATACCTATGTCAAAACAGCCTGCGTAGGTTTTACCGAAGTTTTATTTAGGTGACTGTATTGTTGTTGCTGTCTGCCTTTACTGTGCTGCACCATTTTCTTTGTCACAATTTTGTTCTTTCTTATGCTTTGACTGTTTCTTGGTTCCTTAGATCAGAAAATTTGCATGTGTTTCTGGGTGTGTACACAGACTTACTGACATTATAAGATGCTCTCAGACAGAGACAAGTAAGTGTTACTAATACAGAATTCTAAATAATGAATAATGGCCTATCTAACTACTGCCTTCAATCCTTTTTTTTTTCCTTATTTCATACACCATTTCACTTCTCTCGCAGTTCCATTTTCAAAGACTGTAATTTTTGACATTGTTACTTTCTTTCATTGGTCCTGTAGTGCACCATGATAATTTTGGTTGAAGGAACTGATGCTGACAGATGCACAACCATCAGAGAATGTTCTGCATTTGTAATGGCAGTCTAGCCAACATATGTGGTTTTCAACAGAATGAGACATGCTTGTACATTGAAAGCACTTTATTGCATGCACTAAAAGTAAGATCTTGCAAGATTATTAGATTCTGACATGATATTTATTTTCTGGCTGCAGGATGCTTACCTAAGATTTTCTCTGTACATGTCCAATTCTAGTTTGATTGTCCTTATATTTTAATAGTCTTTGTAACCTCTCTGTGCAAGGAGGAAGGAAGGGAAATGGAGAGAAGAAGAAATTGCACATACAAAGCCAGTAGGAGAAATAACTTCTTCAGTGTATTTTTTTTTTTCTCTCCGTTGTTTCTCCTCTGGGTTTTTTCTGCAAGATTTTGGTTATGGTGGTAGAGCAAAATGCTACCACCTACCTGGTAACTTGTTTGAAAAGGGTGGAAAATGGTTTCTCTGTGGTGTACTTGGGTGGAGATAATACTTCTGCTCTGCTCTGTTCTTATCCAGTTTACAGTGAGCTTTATGCTTACTCTTTGCCATTGCACAGCTGTTGTTTGGGGCTGGGAAGAAATGTTTACCTCAGCACTGAACTGGTAGATGAGTCTCCTCTTTACTGCAGGGCTTGGATGTGTGAAGGGTAAATTTACGTTCAGATTAGTAGGTGACAATGTCTAGCAGAGATGCTTGCTCTTTTCTTTAGTAGGCCATTAAAAAAAAAAAAAACAACTGGGAAAAACTACCAAGGGCTTGTGTTTTTCATACTGTCAAGAGACAATCATAAGCAAACTTGCTGCAGCGGGTCTTAGATGACTTAACTTTTGTCCTTCCCTGTAGCACCAGCTCATGAGGTACCTGATACAGCAGCTACCTAGCTCTGTAATTCATGCCTCCCACCTAGTCATACCAATTTGTATCTAACTTGGAAATTTCCCTCTCACTAACATCTTATAAACCAAGTACGTAAGTCAAATGGACTCTGAGGGGACTGGTTAAGGAAACAATGTCTTGGAGGGTATGGATGATACCTGGGTGGCCTTTCCAGATTGCATTACTAAATTCATGGCTCTAGTAAGTCACATTCTTGGCATCTAAAGGTTCTGCATGGTCAGGTTTCTGGTTGCCTGTATCTTGTAAAAACCTGCACTGGTTTGCAGACACCACCACTTTTGACTTCACAATAGCAAGAGCTTCATCTCTATATTAATTCAAAAATAAAAATAAATGTGCGCAGGTTCTTGGTAGTGGAAAGTTTTAAGCAGAATAAGAGCCTACTTTCAGTCTGAATAGCTAAGTTTTATACTGAATACATGGTTAATAATAGCAATTTCTACATTTACAAGAAACAAGGAAATTTGTAAATATAACCCACTGCATGAATACAATATCACAATTAATAGAACATAGAACAGAAAAGAGGGTTAAGAAGGCAGACATTATAATAAGTATAGTTTTATGTGTAAATCAAAAGATTTAAAACTTTAAAAATTACCGTGCACCAGAATCAGCAGTAGAAACAACAGAGCTTTAATCTAAAGTACACTAATGCAGCTCAAGTATAATCAGGGTTGAATAAATATTCATCACCTGTACTTTATTATATGTCCTCTGAAGAGAAAGATACAGAAAAAAGTACAGGGCTATATTAAAATTCAGTTTTTGGCATTGCAAGCTGGTTCAAGTCATTCATTTATATGCAGCTTTATAGCTAAGGGCTGACCGGTATTGCTGCTCAGAGAATGTGCAGTTCGTCAAAGTCAAAATGCTTCACTAAAGTGGCCAGTTTTGCATGAATTCTATTTGAAAGAGAAAGGTGTGGGGGGAAATTCCATTTCTGTCAGAACAAAAAAGGTTAAAACATTAACTTCAGGCTGATTTTTCCTGTTGACATTTGGTATGGTGCCTTAATACAGAAAAACAGTGTTGCAACTGAATTCTGAATAATCAGAAATTAGCATTTGAGGTTTTGGTTGTGTTAGCTTTCGCTTTTGTTTGGAAAAGAACTGTACTTTCAATCTTAAACTTGTTTATATAGTTTTAGTGTCCTCTTCAGATTAAAATAAACAGACATCTGACTTTATGAGAATAAAATTTGACTCTTTCTCAAGGCCTAAGAAACAATTTCTTTAATTTTTATTATTTTACCACAGTGTTGCCCTTTTCTTAATTCTGGTTTCCTGCTGTGGTTCCAGTATCCTTTTTCTGCTGAGTAACAGGAAATGCCTTGCACCTTTTAAGTCTGCTTTCTGCTCAGGAGCAGCAAACATGGGCAGTAGAACTGAGGTTGCTGAAAAGAATCAAGCAGGAATCCTTTATAAAATTTACCCACTGCTGTGCCCTGGAAAGCCTTTCTTAATTCACAAGCTGGGTAATAATAATTGGAGATGAAGTGCAGAGAGAAGAGCTAAACACTGCTCATCCAGAGTAAAGTTGTTTGCCACTTTCCAAGCCCCTACAGATAATGTCCATAATGAAAGCATGCTGCATCTTCCAAAGACTGGCATTTGCTGATAGGTAAGGACATTGGGAACTTGGCATTTTCGATCAAGTGAGATTCCTGAAGGAAAGGATTTATTCCCTGCTGCTTCATCACCTTTGTTCCTGCACTGGCTAAGTGAACTCAAAGACTGCTGAAAACACCAGCTGAGGATGGTTTTCACAGCTTTATGTTTGTGCTTCCAACCTCTTTGGTTTCATGTGTTTCAGGCTGATTGTTTTTGTAAAGTGTCAAGTAACATCAACAATCGCTAAAGGTCTTCATCCTTAATCACTGATTTCACTCACTGGTGAAATCTTCCCGCACAGGGACCCTTGAGGAGCTGAAGTGAGATACCATGTAAGAATATTGTTTCTTTCAAGCATTCTGTTCTTCTGAGCCTCAGTTAATTATACCCACGTTATACAGCCACCCTAACCGAATGGTAGTTAAGCATACTCAGTTAGTCACTGGACTGTGAATAAAGCTCACAGCTTTTCCTAAGGTGAAAGTAATTAGCTCAGTAACAAGTAATTTCCAGGTAGGGAGGTGAAAATCCTGTGAAAATAATTGACGGTAGGACTACAAGTAGAAACCAGGTCATCTAGTTCTTGGTCCTCTACCTAAAACATGAGATTATTCTTCCCTCTGTGCTTAGAAATGTCATCTCATTCATCAAGTTAAATATGCAGTGGATTAATGATATGAGTGTGTTCTAGACAAATTATTTCCCTTTTGAGGGTCTGTCATTGTAAATGACAATATTATTTCAGTAAGATTTCATATTCTTTGTAACAATAACAAAAATTTTGGACAATATTACAGATATTCATCAGATCCTTTTAATGCAGGTCTGATTTACAAATCGTTTGCTTTCTTCTGTAGATAGATGAATGTATTATTGGTGAATAAATGTTTCCATTATTCAATTAGTTGTATAGATAGTCAAATAATGTTTAATTATGTGACCTATTCACATTTTTCTATCACTTGATACTGAAATCCTCATGAGTAATTATTTTCATTATTCAACCAGCTCTTTAAATGATCAAATAATATTATTAAGTTAAATTCAGTTATTATCAGCAAATGAAGAAACGAGTATTGGAGTATTGTTTTTCATTATTTGCTTCAATGCATTTACCTATGCCACGAAACTGCTTTGAGATGTTTTCTGTAAAAGTAAAATCTTTCATACATTCACACCATGTTTCATCTTTAATTTAACACTAAGATAAATTCAGGCTGAGGAATAAACCTAATGGGATGGGGGAGAAGTACTGCATTCCTCTCTTCTCCACTGTTGGCATGGAGGTTGAACATTTCCTCCATTCTGCTGGTGGTTTAGCATATGCTCTTTTTTCTTCCAGTATGAAGGACTGTAGACAACCATTTCAATAAATAGACTCCCAATATTTGTATTTCAGTGATGTTAATGCTATTTGTTGGAATTCATTGTTCAGACTAAAGGCAGATTAAGTTTCACGTTACAGTCTTTTTTGTGTCTTTCTATCAAGCCAGTTTCCAGGATTTTTCCACCTCTGTTTTTATTTGGTGTATTTTGTTTTCAGTCTGATATGATTTTCAAAAACCACTGCTATAAATATGAGAGAATATTAGTATAGGCACAAGAACACTGCAGTGCACTTGACAGATGGAAAAGGTTTACAGTGAATCTATCATTGCCCTATGGTGGAGAACAACACTGTTCATAAATTAATGTTCATTTTATTACAGCCATATCTTACCCTCAATCTGTGTGTAGAACTCTCTCTGAAGTCATTTTGATCTGTGTGCATCAATCAGGGGTAGTATATGACACTTAGGACCACATTTTCAAATGTTGGCACTTGGCATCTGGAAATCCTGTATCTTGCATGCCCAAAATATTTATTTATATGTGCAAATATGGATAATTACAGGACGTTTTAGTGAGTGAGATAGTTAAACTGGTGGGTTTGGAAACTTCACAGATTAACTATTTGAGTTAATTTCAGGCACAGGCTTAAACCAGGTGTGCCTCATTTGAAACAGTTCTCTAATCTTTCCATTCCTGAATTGATACCCATTTCTACCTGGCTATATCATTTTGCAAGGAGAGTACAAACCTCTAGCTGTGTAGTTCAGGATAATATCTACTGTAAAGTAGTTATATACATATGTGGTTATATAGGAACACGGTTAGCAATACCACAATTCTGAACAAAGTCTTTGGGCCCTGTGAATGTTTATATTAACAGTTATCTTTTAAGAGTTCTGTAAAATTTGAGAACCTGACAAGTTCTATTGTTTAGATGCAAGTAACTGCTGCCTATCACTATTGCTGATAACTCAGACCTAAGATAATATTGGTAGAAAAGGAGTCCCTGAAACAAGTCTGTGATAATCTTATACTTTATAGCATACAGTCAAATAGAACAACAATTTTGTCCACAATTGCTCAGTATGACCTCTAGATTTTGTGAAATCAGCAATGATATAGGATTGTATTCTTCTAAACTCATATTATTAGAAAAGTCCTCTAACTGTTTGGATTAGTTAGATTGGAGAGAAATAATTTACCGTCAATATAATTTCCTGTATCTCCCTTTGTGATGCTGTAATGAAGTTATTATAGTTTGGCCCTTCAGCCTATGACAGATTGAATTTTCCATGACTTGATGATGTGACAGTCATTGCTCAAAGGCAAATATACTTTGGAACTGATAAACTAATGAAAATGAATTTATACTTCAAGTGAACTTTCTAAAAAAAATCTTAGTTTATATTTTAATGTAAATTAAAAGCCAGGCAACATCATAATTTAGTGGTCTCAAGAAAGCAATAAGTACCATCTGTGATGTGAAAACAAGTATTACTGCAGGATTAGGGAAGTTGCAAAACTTGAATCTTTTATTTTCTATACTGTTGGACTATGATGATGACCAATGTCCTTTTAAGAAACTTGAGCTGTATCATAGGCTGATTTAGGATAGAAGGAAGAACTGGATACAAAATTAATTTTCTTTTGTCATTTTCATACAAAGAACATGTGAATTATTACTCTCAACAACAAAAGCTTTACCCAGATTGTCAATTCACTTATTTCATTGCCTTTAGGCCAGAACTCTGGACAAGGGTTTGGTGCTGTCACATATCCTTTTCCATCTCATTTAAGTGATCTGGCCTCTGTTTTGGGAATGCATTTTTATTGTGCTGTTAAGCCCTGTGTCCCCTACATGAATATTTCATATATCTACTAAGTGCTTTCACTGAATATATTAGCCCCTGGTTTTCTCTCTCTCTCTCTCTCTTTTTTTTTTTTTTTTTTTTTTGGTGATTCCTGTTGCCACAAATGAAATGGTAATCATGGCCTAAATATACATGAATAATCCTTTATGGGATGGGAATTTTCAGATGCCAATAATAACTACTTTGTCAGGTTTTGTTGGCTAGGCTATTTAAAATGTTTAAACAAAATCTGTCCGTCATATTACGTAAGCATTTTTCTATTTATATCTGCCTTTACCAGTCCACAACAAACATAATGAGCAATAAATGAAGCAGTGGCCAAAAGACACGTTTATGACTCATGCGGATGCCAAGGGACCATCCTAATATGGGCACCGCTTGGCATTTCTGCTAGCAACAGACCAGAGTGTAACTCTTATTTGACAGTAGTTTTTAAGTTTACAGTTAAAGGCCATAGACTTTACTCATCTTAATGTAAAGGAATGTTCAAGTTTCAATTGACTTATTTCACTGATTTGACAAATATCCGGGGTCAGGCAACCCTGGCAGCTCAAACTAATATTTTACATCCAAAGCAGGGTATAAACAAGAACAGAGTTTGTCCTGTATTGTGGTAAAAGGAAAACATGTAAGTGTGCCCATGTGCTACTATTCAGACTTCATCATTTCCATTGGACCTAAACTAAATTAACATCGGACTTCAACCACACCTATGTTTGAAGAAATAAATTTGGCTGTGGTAACAGCAAAGATTCATAACATCATTTCACCGTTTCTTGTGATGGCTAGAATATTCCCAACAGTGAATCTGCTGGTAGTTTATGAAGATTGCATCTATTCAGCTAGAAAAATATGTTCACCACCCACAAGAGATTTTGAGATAAGGATGGAAACGGAGCAAACAATGATTTCCTAAAAGGGCAACAAGGATGCCTTGTATCATGTGAGAGAGGAGACGGTCCATGTTTTCCTGCCTCTGTAGAAACCTTCTTCGCAGGTATGCTAACCAAAGGTTTAAAAAGAATGAGCTAGGGGACTTTCAACCCTTCTTTTTCTCCCATTCACACACTGGAATAATGAGCCAAATGTACAGGTGCTCCAGGGGATTTTCTTGGGCTATCTGGATGTGGAACACCTGACAGATGAGCAGATTCACATGAGCTTTCTATCCTGTTAAATATTTCTTATTTGCTAAGCATAGTTACATGTCCTTTTCCTGCTGGAAACAGTGCCGTACCTCCCTCTTCAGAAGGTGCTGCAGGAACCACTTCACTTATTTAAAATCGTGATAGTCTTCTCTGTAAAAGTGAAAGCTGTACATGCAAAGCTTAGAAGTAATAGAACTTGCTTACTAATGCGCAGCTCTGAAATAACCTATTTCTTGGCTACACAGAAGAAAGCTATGCTAACCTTCTGAGTCCTCCTGCATCAGTACATGAGAACTTCAGACAAATTCAGTTATATGATAGTACTTCTTTCTGACAGATAAAGTGCTTTATACGAAGTCCACTTATGCTGATACAAACTGCTTAGCTGATTGCCTGTACTTCCCATGAGACCAGCCTCCTTCGTTCCCCCTGCAGAACCCCTTCAGCAAGAAGTTTATGTGAAGCTGCATGGTAGGATGCAGTCTTTGGTTAGACAGGGAGTCAACTAAGCGGGGTCATCTGACAGAGAAGAGGAGCCCATATATTTACCACCACGCACGTCTGGAATTTATTGACATCTCTATGTCGGAGTTTTGCAGCTGGTTTATACTAAAAGCCGAAAGCATGCTGAGTTCAATGGAAGCTTTTTTCATTAAAACCTGAGTGCCGTCTCTCAAGCCCTAGGTGTTTATTTGTTGACTTTTCAGAAATAAATATGAAAAAAAACTGGTTTTATGGATGAGGAGAGGCTCCAAGTCACCAAATGACATTTTTATCTATATGTTTTGTTTTTTATTTATTTTTCAGTCATCTGCATATTAACATTTGATTAGCAACCGCTTGTTTAAGAGAGCTTATCAGGTTATCTGGCTAGAGATAACAAAGCATGTTTTCCATAGAGGCTTCCAGACTAGAGGCTACACAGATGTGCCTGAGTTAAAAGGATCTCACTGTCTACTTTGAGAAGTGTAGATGGCTTCTGTATTTAGAGAAAACTCATCTGAAGCATCACAAAATAAAATGTACGGAAAATATAATATTCCATAATTAAGATTTCTAATGAATTGCCTTGTTAATCCATACAGTGTATGCATGTTGCAAAATTTTCCTGGCTTAATTAGTGCACTTGCTGATTATGTTTATTTCCTGATGTACACACTGATTAAGCATTGTCCATACACTGAGGCTTGAAGCGGGATCAGTCTACAAAATAGTACCTAGCCGTTTAACTGGAGACTCAGAATGCAAATAGATCAACTTATGTGAAATTAAATTAGTTCTAATAGAACCCATTTTGACTGAGCAGCTGGTGACACATTATAAACAGAATTCTCTTGTTATGTGAAATAAAGGGCTTCTGCTAACAGATGCTTATATACTTTTAAGCCACAAAAAATGTCAGACTACGTTGAAGGTCTAAAGTTAATGAAAGAAAATAAATTCTGAGCTTGTTAGGTAACACTTCTGCACTAGGTCTCAGCATTGCTAGTTGAATAGTGTGTAAGGTCAGCTAGCCCTTTGCAATGCTCCATGTGGGAACTTAAAAGGGAATAACTGCTAAATCATTAGTCTCACAGCTAACACATCAAACCTGTTCTCTTTAACAAGCCGTGGCTATGGCTATGGCTATCAGCTGATTTCTGAAAAAAACTATTAAGACGTTGGTACTGTCCCCTAAATCTTAATTATTTCATTCTTTTAATAGAAAGTGACTACTTCTCTTTATTACTCTTTGCAACATGATTTTGGACTGGTTATAACATGCACACTAGCCGTGAAGAGTTAGTGGTGTGCTGTTCTTGGTCAATACTTGACAATGAACTGCACTTTTTTCCTGGGAATGCTGTCAGCCACACTGAAATGTGTTAAAGTCCCAGTGACAGGCCTTTTCTTAGTGACAGAAGGTCTAGTGGATGGTATGAATGAGTGAGGTGTGTTTTAAACTCCTGGATATATGGTTTATTTATGGACAGTTTAAGCCTCCAAGACAAAGAACGGAATAATTTCAACAGAACTAAGTAATTAAGCGAGTAAGACGTTAAAGGCGTAGATGTGCATTTTCTGGCTTTAATGGGTTTAACTCTGACCATGGTTTTATTTGAAGATGACTTTTTTTGTGAAGAAGACATTATACTGGCAGTTAGGGGCTCTTTGGTTCTTGTTCTGTGTTTGGCAGTGCTTACCCCACCAGAATTTCTGTCCTTAACTGACTTTCTAAATACAGAAGTGTGCAAATTAATGCATATGGATCCTTTAAAACATTATAAAATTAGTCATATCTTTAGTAAGTTAATTATGAAAACAATCGAATGCTCCATTTTCACTCCATTCCTGGTACGTTTGTGATTTTATTTAGTTTTTTCAGTCAATGGCACCTACTAAGCAGAATTAAAAATATCAGTTGATCCATTCACAGTCTGGTAGTTTTTTCTGGCCTTACTCAATTTTAATTTAATATCAGTGGACTTTATGGAGTTAGAGGTCTACAGAGCTTAAATCACAATATTTTAGGCAACTCCTGCAGAACCTCGATGAGTATAGATAAATGTAAGTCATAGTGATTTAAAGCTCTAATTCTTACTATCATTTGAATAAATGGACAACAAATCTTGATTCAAAGAATTGCATTTGTACTTATTTTCTTAATGCAAGGTTGAAGTACAAAGATGTGAATTTTCAGCTAGAGTGCGTCTTATACTACATTTGCTACTTCTTTTTGACAACCTGGTAGATACACTAGTTTCACATCTAAATATCATCTGAATATACATTTCTTCACTTACCTGTTTTGTTCATTTTGTTTGAAAACGGAAAATTACATTTATTTTTTATATAACGGACTTAATTTTTTGCCCTCGTAATTTGGGTCACGCTGTTTTTGTATGGAAATAGCAATTCAGTGTGGTTCATCTATAATCAGACATTTCTTTTGCATCTGCTACATAAAATTACATTTTACATACGTTATAAAAAGAGTTGAAACATTCTGCATGTAGAACTAATTTAGAAAACAAAAGAAGTATCGTGTGGTCCATGTGTGGTTTAATGTTTTATGACTGATAAATAGTCCTTCACATGTTTATTCACACATAGATTTGAAAAGAAACCCAACTTTGACTGCTTCTTCAAGACCTGATAGATTTTTTTTTCACCTTGAATGCCTAAAACAGAAAGAAAATTTTCTTCCTGGATACACAAAAAAGCGTGATTCAAGTTTTCTTTGTTAGTAATGTAATAGCAGCTTTTTAAAGTGTGAAATGCCACACTCTTGTTTTCTGAAAAATACTTTTGAACAACAATATCACTGTTTTCAGTAATATTTGGAAAGGATAAGTTTAACATTAAAGACAATACTCGTGAATACACGATAACAAAATACATGTGTTATATGTTTTGGCAGTAATGTTAGGAGACATTTTGTAAATGTAAAATGTAAATTTTGTCTTCAGAGACAGTTCTTTATTTGACCATTTCAATTAATATGTGTGTGTGAGAATTAAATTTTTAAACTCATTTCCTCCATCGTCACTTAAGGTTTTAATACTGCAGAAAAGAATTAAAATGCATGAGTCTTTTAGCAATACTCATTGGTATATTATAGTTATGCTCCGAAGAGTTTTCAGTCTGTGAGAAAAAAAACCCAACCCATCTCTTTTGTAGAAGTTAAGTTTTTTGCCTACTGTCCCTAAAAGGGTGGGAGTCTTTATATGCAGTAGGTGTGCTTGTAAGTATGGTGGGCTCTTAGATTTAATGCCTTAAGGCAAGGCTCTTAAATCTGGAAGGATGCTCTGACCTATCAGTATAATGAAAACATTTAAAAGTTTTAGGTTCCCTAATGACAGACATAACACAAATGCTAACTTGATGGGGTTTTGCAGGTACTAGTAACAATGGAGCAATAGATAAGAATGGAGTTGAATCTACATCAAAGTTTTGGAGATCAGGGCATGTGTCTGGATTTATATGCACTTTAATCTTTGGTCCATGGATGTTCATTTTTTAAAAACTCATCTCTTTTGTACTCTCTTGAAGACATTGAAAAAAACCCAACAATCTGACTTTTAATTATTTAAAAGCAATCTAAATTTATGCTTAAATAATCTTACTCTTTTACTTGCTGTTGGTTGTTTTTCAGCAGCCTTTAGTGGTGGCGAAGCATCCAGACAACTGAAAAACACTTAATGCTAGTTAAACCTTTGTGCAATAGAAATTGAGGCTAATAATCTCATACCTGGGCACTGGTTATTATGATCACAGTTTACATTCCTGACACTGTCTCTGTGGTCTCCCCCGTTTTATGCCCAGAAAAAGGAAAAACAGCCAGCACTCATTCCAGACTGAAATTTAAACAGCCAAAAATCATTCTACCGTTAAGCAAGAAGACAATACAAAGCAAGCAAACTAAATCCAAATATGTTTAAATTGCTGCTTTAGCCTGCATGGCCTTTTCATATGATTCATACAAAAAGAAAAAGAAATAAACAAACTAAATTAGTATCACAGCTCTGACAAAGTGCAAAGCTTCATATTTTTCCCCATTTCTAAAATGTATCAACTGCACAATGCCGGTGTGCTAGATCAAAATTAAAACCACATGAAGTGAAATATCAAACTTCATGCTCAAAAGAACTAAGAAAGTTCCCGAGACACAACCTTAATTTAAAGAAGCAAAATTACAAGAAGTCATGCAGAGCAGTATTCTCCTCCTCTCCTTGGAAATGTGCAGCTCTTTATTATGGAAAGGCAGTAGCCCCTCTATAGTTAGGGTTGCAATCAACTTCCATTATAAAGCCCTATTTTAGCCCCCTGTAACTTTGGCTTGAAAAATTGGAATACAAATTGCCATATTTTCTCCAAAAGAAAAGAAAAGAAAAATAGATGAGAATTTTTTGTTTATTTGGTGAGGTGGGAGGATTAAGTTTTATTTTTACTTCTTTTTTTGTGTGTAAAATTGAAGAAAAATTGCTTAACTGTTACAAAGTTTAAGTCACTAAGAGGAAATTAATCTAATCCAAAATTTCTGCTTTTTTTCTTGCTACCATATCTATCATTATTATTTGAAATTATTTGCAAATAATTTAGCAAAACAGTCCCTTTGCCTTTTCTCTATTAGGAGGGATGGGCCTAATTTTTCTGCTGGTGGTGACAGTAACAATATTTGGTTCATAACTTGTATGGACATAAGATTAGGCAATCTGATCAAAATCTTCAAAAGCAATTCCCATCTAGTAGTGTGGTAAGTAACTCAAAGTGAAGTGTAAAGCACATGTTGACCTTTTTGGAGTTTTTGAGCAAGCGTTTAGTTTCCACAGCTCTCCGCATATTTTTGTGCAAATTTCCAGCACAGAGGGAATGACTGTTAAACTAAAAGACTGCTTTTAGAAAGGCCAGAAGAAAACATATACTTAGTTACTGAGGGCTAGTGACTTCAATCGAGAGATTGCCTATGCCTAATGAGACTGCGGTGAACACTAGCCACTCCCAGCATTCAGCCTTAGTATCCACCTTGGCTCACTTCCTAGGATTAGGTCCAGAACAGCCCCTGGCCATGTAGGCTGTTCAACAAACTGTGTAAGAAAAGAAAGCAAGCACAGTCCCTGGAAACATACTTCCCTCTTTTTTCAGATAGTTGTTATCCCATTCTGGATCTAAGCATTTTAAATTCTTTATGATTAAAGACCTGGCATCCTTGCAACTCTCACTGATTCACTGAGGAGAAAAAGAATAATTAAAAAAAAAAACCAAACCACAATAAAAAACCACTTATGGCTCTCCCTTACTTTTGTGTAAACTTTTTAGGAAGGGTGTATAGTACTATTTGCATTCTATTGAAATGATCTCTTCAACGTTAGAAAGAACAAGGTTTTTCTTCCCTGAAGCCTTAATTCCTCTGTGTATAAAAAGTTGCACGTGTGTGTTTATGCATTTATATAAAATACGTATTTGTGTATAGATACTTGAAACTGGAGATTATTTTGCATATACCTATTTATAGGGGTTTGGACAGCCCAAATTTTGTTGTACCCTATGTTATAATATTATGTATTGTAATTATTTAGTGTATTAGTATGGTATTTTTAAATGCTGACAAGATGCATCAGAATGTAAATTCAAATCCAGTTGTGATCATATACACACAATACTGCATACACAGGTGAATCTGACTTCAGGTTGTCTCCGTACAATGCTTAAGATGTCCATGTGAGATCACTGTGTGTCTTATAGTACAACCTGACTTTTGGAACATACGATAGTAAAGATTCAAAGTTTAGCAAGACTATTGCAATATTGTTAGAAATAATACAGTCTGGATAATTTTGGATATTTTAAGAAACAATAAGATCTGGAAAAGTTTTAAAAATATAACAGAAAAATCTGCACTAGGAAAATTGTTCTCCTGAACAAATCAGACTGTTTTCAGTAGGATATATCTATACAGTAAATCCTAAAAAATTAGAGCAGAAGAAAAAATATTAATCCTGTGTCAAAATACTTCAGAGTGAAAGAAGGAAAAAGATGCCAATATTTTCTCTCTTTGTAGTCACGCAAGATAATTTTAAAAATGCTTTTTTTAGCTGGCTGTTTTCATTGTGATAATTAATGTTCAGACCCATTTGAATTTTGCTTTGCCATTCAGAATTCTTAAAACCCAGGAACACAAAGATCACTGTTTCTACAATGTCATTAGGCTTTTCTTTGTATAACAAGTATGTGCTGCACATAAGCAGAAAGGATAAGAGAAAATGATGCGCAAGATTTCCCTGATGGAAGCAGCTGTCAGGGATCAGGTAAGACGTCGCTGGCAATAGCTGTTGGAGTTTTGTGTATGTTGCTGACAGAGCAGCAGAAGAGGTTGTCTAAGCACTTTCCCAAGACATGGCTATCAGAATAAAAAAACTGAAGAACCACAGCTGGAAGCCTAGGGAGCTCTGAGGACAAGAACTTAGGCTAAAAGGCAGGCGTTCAGCAGATAAGTGTTTACCTGTTGACTTCTCTAATCTGGAATGGAAATGGTGGTACGTGAGCAATAGAAACAAAGGCAGGAGCTTGCCTGCAGGCAAGTCCAAATCAGAGATGTTTCCTGATGAGAACCTACTGTACGGTCCTACTTAGAGGGTCATACGTGGGCTTCAGTGAAATGGCTGTAAGGAAAGATATGAAGGGAACTGAGGGAAAGACACAGTTGTCACAGCTCAGGATATTCATACATCTATGTTGAATTTTGTACTTTTCAGCACTATGTGGACAATGATAAGTGAGCTTTGTGCTAAGATTTCCAGGGCTTATTTCCTCTGTTGGAAAGAATGATTTTCCCGCACAAGATTTAGTCTGATGCTACAGATATTCACAACGAAGTTTTCAGAGGCTAACACTGGAGGTGTTAGAGATGTCACCTCTACTAGCTTTTGTGACGGTGTGTGAAAGGTAGGAATGACAGATACAGACACAAATGCATAAAAAAGGCAGCAATCAGATCCGTAACTTAGAAGTCAAAAATTCTCTAATGTAAGGTTGACCTAAAGAGAGTAATTTTGCTTTTAGAATCAAGACTTCCAATAACTTGAAAACTACTTAATTATGACATAATCCAACATTGTGACTCAAAAACATTTTTGCAGCTGATCAGCTATCTAAATTGCAAATGAAAATCTGGTAGTATCTATGATAGAAAGTTCCTTACCACAACAGTGATATGATTATTGTTTTTTTATTTATGCATTTAATAATACAATGATCAGGAGAAAGATGTGTTTGAGGGCTTTTTTTAATTAACAGCAAGAGCTGAGAAAATTTGTTACTCTTAATATTTAGCCTTATTATGGGATTTTTTTGAAAGGTTTAATCCATATTTGACATCACCTACACCTAATTTTCAGTGCTTATTAAATAACTGCTTCCAGTTACTTATTAAGGCTATATATTAAAGTAAATAAGACTGTGAAGAGAAAAATATTTACATTTCCCAGTTTTAGATCAGCCTGAACTTCATAAAACTGTAACTCAAAACAGCAATATCCTAATCTCCCTTTCAGTGAGGTAAATCCCAACAACAAAACCCATTAAGGATGACTTTTTTTTACATCCTTTAAATGGAGAGTTGTCCACAGTCCCTTGAGTATTTTTATAGAAAGCCTAGGAGAATTGGGTGCATGTCTGCACTAAGGCTTTGAGAAACTTCACCTGAAATGCCTGTTTCCAGCCTTCTGTGGTAGAATCTATTGGCAGGAAAGGAGTACTCCAAAATTTGTGGGCTTTCTCTAAGGTACTGTTAAGTAAACATTTAAGAAAGAAGGTGGCTAGAGAGAAGATGAAATCTTTCTGTTATTTCAGTGAATAGAGTATTTCATAGAGAACATGTCAAAAACCTTAACATTCCCGTGAGCCAATATGTAATTTTATTTGGATAATCATTCCCTTGTTAATATTAGGTAAGGTATCTTTTCTTCTTCATCCTTTTTATTCCTCTAAATTGACACTTTTGAAGTAGTATGTTGTACAAACATGGTTAGTACGATTTTGAAATGTCATTTCAAAGTTGAATACTTAATGACTTGTAGTTTTTCTGCTATGTACATATCTGGCAGTTTTACTCAGCACAAGCCTGCTAACATAACTCATTCCTGGCTGATTTACTGTTTTTATTCAACCAGGTGCTACATGGGTTTGGCAACTTTGGCAATGCTATTGTCTATAATGACTCTGCACTTGGTGGTTGACGATGCCAACACGTGCGATGAATTCACTGGCACTAGCGGAGAATATTTCATTCCCTTATCTCTTTGTGAAGAATCAAGCTTCAACTCCCATAATGCTTGTTATCCAATACATCTCATGTAATATTTTTTATTTCTTTGATACTTCTCCACTTCCAGAATGTTCAGTTATAATTCTGCTAAGCTAATAGCTGTTCTTCAAGTAGAAATGTATCTGTTACGTTGAGGTTTCTTCATAATTATTTTCACTGTTTGTTATTTCTCTCATGAGGCCTCTTAGCTCTATTTTGTTCAGGAGGCTGTATCATAAACAAGTTTTGCCTTTTTAAGATATATCTGAGTATCATTTGGCAAGATGTAGGAATACAGAGAATACATTTATTACTACAGAGGAATGAAAACTTCCTTTTTTTTACTGTAAGAGTCTCTTCTTCCTAACTGTGAAGATAAGCTAAATTCAGGTGAAAACACTGAAAATTTTAGTACTATTTAATACAATATTCATAGTAGCAATTTAAAGTTCTGTGCTGTTTTTGAAGTTTCCGCTGAACTTGAATAGCAGCCATATAACTGCTGCACAGTCTACAAGGAAACTTTCTCTGTCAGACTTCGCTGTGATCTAATCTGGTGTATCACAAGCACTAATTTACAGTTTTATCGGTGCTCTTTGAAGATTATTTTATTTATCAATAGAAGACTATAAAGTCTTGTACCTGAGCATTCATATTAGACCTGCACAGTTTCTTACCACTGCAAGTCTGAATGGTAGCTACTGCATACTGCAGTGCACGTTTATTTCATATGTGTTTCTGCAACAAGACGTCACTCTCTTACTAGATTTAATTTTTTCCTAAGTGAGCAGTTTGAGGGATGATTTAACCTTTTCTTTATCATTTTTTTTTGCTATTCTTGTAAACTTTGAACTTCCTACTGCTTAGAGGGTCAAAATAGGATAGGTGTTGCACCTTACACATATTTTGTTTTTTAAATAAAGTCTCAACACAAACAATCCAATCTTTGCCAGTTTGTCATTACTTACTGGTTGGTAAACTATGCAAAAAGCAAAGTTGAGTTAAATCTGAACTTATTTAGGATTAATTTAATGACAATATATTTTTTTCTTACTTATGTGTTCTCAGTGGAATGTAAGAAATACCTTCTAAACACTTTTTTCAGCAAGCATTTTATAATATGTATGGCACTACAACTATATAGATAAGAATCAGACAGAAAAAAATAATCAGTATCTACAAATTTCACCCATTCTCTCATCACATGTTCTTCCCATGATGGGAGAGGATCTGAATAGCTGTGTTAAATGAGCTGTACCTTTAAGATAAATGAGACAGTTCACAACCCAGGACTGTACTTAACACTAGAAAATACAAAGACAGTGACCTAAATGCCAGTCTCACTCCATGATCAATTAGGGCCATGCATAGCACATAAAAAAAAAGGGGGGGGGGGGAACTGGGAAAAAAGCTCCATCTGGTTCAGAAGAGAGTGGCCAGTCCCATAAATAACACAAGCTGTCAGGAAAACATCATTCCTATAGTACTCTGTGTATTGGTTTTCTGTCCAACTACAGATCCACTGCAAGAAGCTTCAGTTTTGCATAAGCTTTGACCACACTTATGTCTTCAGCTCACATTAACAGCCACATTCATGAGTTATTCATGGGTTATATGAGTTAAATTAACAGGCTGGAGAATTAAATGTACAGAAGTAAAAAACATGGACATTATACAGTTCTGGAATCCTATTGCACACACACACACACACACAGAGACACAACAAAAAAAAGAAAAACCAAGTAGAAGAAAAAGTCCAGGTTTTCATTTGAGCTGAGCTTTTCTGAATAAGTAAATAAAACTAATCAGTAACATTATATTTGGAAAATGTGACTGCAAACTCCACACCATAATGTGAAGTAAAGATGAACAATAAGCTTTACTTTACATTTGTTTGCATTTTAAATACTTCTGTTGGTAGCTAATAAGTAATTGGCTATACTAAAGACAGAACAGAAACACTGCTGTTTTTTACTGGGTTAGAACAGCCATACGTTACTTTCACATTCAGATATTTTTTCGTAGTGGAAAAGGAAAGATCATTCAGTACTGAACATTCATATTCTGGTAGCACCCATTACTTGTTCAGAAGGTGAGGGTGCTGGGCACTGTACAGGCATACCATAAATAAATAGCAGGTCTGGAAGTTTACAGTATTGGTGCACAACAGAAATGGGCCTGCGTTTTTTTAGATGGAAGCTTTACCTTCAAAGAAATTGGTGACTGGAAATGCTAATACAGAACACGAGCAATGCCAAGGTAGTGTTGAGCCCTGCCAGAGCAGGGGGAGGATCCGTAGGCCCAGCACCACCTCAGGAGTTTCCTATCACTTGCTTCAAGTGTCTCACCATCCTGATTTTCCTCCAGGGGTGTGTAACGCCACTTGATGTCTCCTTTCTGGCTTCAAATTTATACACCACTTGTGCTCCAGAGAGAGGACTGAAAATTACTTTCAGCAATCTCATAAATTTTGAGGAATTCTCCTGTGTGAGAAGCAGCAAGCTTCCTTGGTCCGGTTCTGTGCTAAATCTCCAGCACACGATGGAACCGGCACTTTCCAGTGTTTTGTCACTTACTTAAACATCCTCCCCTCTACTGCAGAGGGAGACAAAGGATTCTCCATTTTTCTAAGGTGTCCCCTGGAGAAAAGAACAAAAGAGGTAGAGTTTCTGTACATATCCATAGGCATATTTTCTTAGTTAAATATGCAGTTCATAGCCGAACTTTATTTCTGAGGAATCAGGCAGTTACGTGCTTAAAACATTGAAGGACGTGAAAGTCGTGGCATGCACAGGATGAAGAGAGGCTGTGGATGTTTTGTTTGCTCAGAGGTAAAATGGTGATCCCCACTCTTTCCCATTAAGCTGTTGAAGATAAATAGCAAATTGTGGTATTTCTTTCTTTTCTCCGGTTTGCATTTAGAAGGTGACACACAGAAAATTCACTTTGAAACATTTCCTTAAAGGCACATGATAAATCCCTAGGGAGAAATTCGCAGCCTGGAGAGAGCCTTGTGCTTGGGTTAGATAGTGACAGATAGCAATGGAAATACAGTACTTGATGCTCCAAACTAAGAGACCATTATGTGTGCAACTCACAGTGAGACCATGGCAGAATAAAGCTTCCCCCGTCCCCACCCAGAAGTGTGGCTGCCTTTGTAATTTTAATTGGTCTGTGTTTGTGGAGTGGGGCCTCTATTTACTTATGGCTTGGGGCTTGTGTTTACCAAGCCTGGTGGAGGCCAAGTGTCATATCACTGAAGCTTAGTTCCTGCAAGCTCTCCTGCTATATCTTGAGGCACTTTTCTTTTCAGTATCTGTGCCTGTCTAATTCGCAAGCTTCTGTGAAACAAGCACAGGAGGGTACAAGGCCTACAGGGAGGAATTACACCTAATTACTCAAATAATTGCTAGGCTGTTGCCTTCTTAGTCACTGAAAATAATTTCCAGGTCCCTGGCTTTTATAGATAGTCTTCTAGAGGCAGGAGGACACAGCCCCCTTTTTAACTCAGCCCATTCAGTCACAAAATCAGAACACTCGAGCCTGCAAAATTAATAAGCACCACTTCCATTACATATATTTTAGGTTGTTGTTGCCGTGGCGATAAAGTCAGGGACATTGAATCTCCTCTGTTGAGCCATTGTTATCATCCCTGGCCATCTGCTGCAGAGGAGTGATATTCCATCTCATTTGCATGATGACTGATATATGGGAGGTTTGGAAGGACATATGCCACAGCAATCATGTGATGAAAATTAAAGTGAAAGTTTTGGGCCCAGAGCCGAAAAAAATCTGTGTATGCGCATGAGGCTGTTGATGTGCAAATGTGAATCATATTGAGAAGGTTTGAATAGGGAGGTGTGACGTAAAGAGGGGACACAAACGCAGGTGCTTATCTCTAGGCAGTCAAAGGCACTGGATGTCATATCATGGGAACTACCTTTCAAAGACACAGCTTTAGTGCACAGTTCAGCACACAAGGGAGGAGAAACATATAAGTTTTGGAAACAAAAATAAAGTAAGTTTAACAACTTTTTCACACTATTCTGAACCCATTGATGTTTAAGCAACCTGTACTATTAGTAACTTTCTGTCTTTTCTATTGTTTGTGCTCTTGTTTTGCAAAAAGCAAAAAATCCTGTCCATATATCAATGTTGAAAGCTTGAGAGATTTGTATTAAGAAGTTCGAGGGGTTTTAATCCATGTTTAAAATGCTCTCTGCAAACTTTTTTTTGTTGTTGTTGCTGTTTAAATGACACTAATGCTGTTTCTTCCACAATGTATGCTTGGTCATTATCTTAAATATTATTTTGGGCCTCAATTAAAAAATAGCTACTTGTAACTGCCTTGGTAAAGCTTTCTGAATAAAATGTCATGGTGTAATTGCATTTATACTGCCTCAGTAAAGCCTTTGTTCATATACATTTTACAATTGTGCAAATTTGCAGCTCTAGCTATTTGATTTGAGGAAATGATCACAAGGACACTTTTCCTCTCATTTTGAAAAGTTACTGAACTTAAATACTACCATTGGAAAAAAGAGAGGGGAAAAAAACGAGATGGGAAAGGGAGAGAGTCGGACCAGTGTATTTGTAGGAACTGTTCGATAGATGCACTTGCAGTTATGTATTACACACCAAAGAGCTTTCTCATGATGTTTTAGAACGCTTTAAAATCATGTGTAATGTTTTTGAAATGAAGATTGTTGATCAATATATTTAATAGCATTGCTCTAAAGTGAAAAACAGTCTTTCAAAGCGTGACATTTCAGTCCTTTAAATTATTTGGGATTCAGAGAGTGAATTGAGAGCTTCAGATTAAAAAGCTAATACTGTACTTTAGAATGAATGTCTGTGTCAGGAAAATCTTTAGAAAGTTAAATGACAGTAATATCAGGCAAGGTTGAAGAATGAAATGGACCTTCTGGGACAACATTTTGCAGGAGGATGATTTTTATGAAACAGCATTTGATGCTAGAGAAAGTCTGTTTAACACCCTGATCAGCAATAGCTCTCCCTCTCTCTCTCTGTCTGACTTTCTTTTGTCTTTAACAAAGCACTTAGTTCAGATGTTTGTCTTCCTTCATATGTAAATAGCAAGACAATCTTCTGCAAGGTGCTGTGAATTTTTCATTTAACAGATTATAAAAGCACAAATCCCAGATTTTATCCTTAAACTATATGGGGTGAACTTTGTTAGTTAAAGATCTTTTTAGGATTCAAAATGACCATTTATTATCGCTTTTGTTGATTAAATTAGTTAAGTTAATTGCATAGATGTGTCTTCTTTGGTTTGGCTGTACAATGGTTCTGCAATTCTGGGGGAAAATTACAGCATTTGTGATGAAAGCTTTCTCTGAGACAATAATGTATTTCTGCTATAAGATGGTTAATAGATAATCCAGATTCGGAATGAGGAATTTCTAAATATAGGCTTTGCCTCTTTAACTTCCTAGTTTGGAGCATTTTATTTTTACTTGTAAATATCATCTGTGTATTATAGTACTTTCATGCCTGCAGGCTAAGATTACCAGTCTTCCTTTTTTTCCTCCTCCTTCTAAATATTCAATTACTCAATGGTAATTATTATTATGTGGCCTTCTTGGCTTGCTGCATTATTAGATTAATATAGATTTCTTGTGCCAAATTAGCGGAAATCACTGTTATACACAACAACGAATCCCTTTTTTTTTTTTTTTTTTTTTTTAGTTTTATTTACTTTGTGGAATAACAGGAAGACTTTGACATCATGAGGTTTTATTCCTGAGACTTTTAATATAATATATATTTGAAAGCTGAGCGGGAGAGGGCGTATTTTGGGTTTGCTTATTCTTTTGAAGGTTTGTAATAAGTAGAAACTTTGGTTAAATTATAATTTAGGTCATTTAAAGATCTGTAAATAAGGACCTTTGTGAATGAAATGACAGTTAAAGTCCCCTGATCTCTGGTTATTGTGTCAGAGGTGTGTAGCAAAGGTAAGAAAACCAAAAATGAAAGAAAAGGAGCTGTCCAGGGTACTGCAGCGGATTGATATTTCCTCTTACTGTACAGAAAAAAAATCTGGACCGAAGTGTTCACAAAAGTGTCACCATTTGTTACTTACCCAACTCCACCCCCCAAACTAGATAAACCTTATATTGAAGTTAACTATAAAAAAATCTGTGTATGAAAAACTTATTTCAGGATCACGTCACATTTCTGTGAATAGGAAATATACCCTCAGATCACAATAACTTTCACAAATTGCTTATTAAAACTAAATTTTTATGTGAAGGTTTTGTCAAAGTTGCAGGCAATAAAACTTTTCCCATCTAAACTAATCTTTGAGTATAACACAAATGGTTTCTATGGTAGTGCAGTAATGTAAACAAAACAAACAAGAAAACCCCAGATCCCAATCCTGCATTACTTGATTGCTTTTGAAATGAATTCTTGTCCTTATGTGACCTGAAATGTGTGGTTACAAAGCTATAGAAATCCAAACGATCATATTTGTTTGATATGAAATGAAAAAAAATAGTTAAATTGAAAGTTTAACATCATGAAATTCAAAATCCCAAGTGGTATATAAACATTAAAAGAAACTTTGGACTGCTAATCCTAGGAAATTAGTTTTATGGATTGAATTCAACAAGGCTTCAGAAATGGTTCCATCTGCTGCCTAGCAGCTGGTGAAAGGATAAATTTAATTCATTAATTCATTTGGAAAAAAGGATCCAAGTAG
Organism: Ibycter americanus; assembly: GCA_035590275.1. Classification (NCBI taxonomy): domain Eukaryota; kingdom Metazoa; phylum Chordata; class Aves; order Falconiformes; family Falconidae; genus Ibycter; species Ibycter americanus. The sequence continues at coordinate 47,826,019 of JAVJGI010000040.1, forward strand.
TAAAGACTTCATTGCTCATAATGCACATAGGTGGAAATCAAAACTGAAATTAGGTCCAGTTGATCATCTTTGATAATGAGGAACATTTTCTTTGTCATTGTTATAATGGTTTTGATCTAGCAGTTGACAGTATATTGACTATATAGTGTTAACTGGTATTTGTATGTCTCAAAAAGTTGAGAACAGTTCCAAAAGCATCACTCCTTTTCCGGGAGAAACATCCCTAACTTTTGGGAGTTACAGATTATGTAGGTTTAAAAAGCTGGAATGTTTCACTGAAACAATATTGTTGTCTTTATATGAATATTTGCAACTTCTTTCCTGTTAAGTCAGTTTAAGAAAACAAAACCAGATACCGTTAAAATTAGAAAATAAACTTATTCAGAGTTTGGTCCCTTCAATAATCCAAAACCACAATGTCAAATGTAAAGAGTTTATTACTTTTCTTTACTTTTCTATTAGTCACAAGCGTCATCTTTTCTTTCCTGTCTTCACCCATTTTCTTTTCATAATAAGTGCTAAAAACTTGGAGCAAGAAGGAAAAATATAAGTTAAGGACTGAGAAAGGGCAATATTGAAATATCCAGGGTTTTAAAGGGAAAAATAATTGGACAAATGCTTCAATAAGAACTTGACATTTAAGTTGTAGCTGTAAAGTTATCCAAATTATCACAGCCTCCAGATACAGATTTGTTTTTTTAAGTGGTTGTCTCTACTTCTTTTAATCTAAATCACAAGCAGTGAGTGCAAAGTTATCTAAGGCTTTCGAACTGTGAGATGGTCAAGTGGCAAAGGCTGTTGTTTGCCTTATACCAGGCACACAGGTAAACGCGCTCCTCATTACTTGCTGAAGGATACACAGGACTGATGAACCTGTTATCCTGAAACCAGTTAAATATCTGCCAATGCCCATTTTCAATGTTTCTGCTTGAGATGGTGATTTCATGAATGATATTTGGCTTTTCCCATTTCCTCTGTAGCCCATAGCTCACTGTGGTGGGTTTGTTGGATTTACTATAAAGGTTCTGTTCGCACCCTGTGGGTTGGGTTAAGAATTAGGATTTATGCATTTACTTCTACTGTTGCATTGTTTATACAGCTTTGGTTTAGTTTTGATCCCTTTTTTTTTTGCCTTTGAGGCTCTTCCACAGTGTCAGCTGCTGACTGATAGTAGGAGAACGGCCTCGTGGTGTGAATGAAAGGGACCTAGCGGTTGGTAAACAGAGATAAGGAATAAATAGAGCACAGGCAAAAGGAGATAGTTCTGTGGGAGCCCAGATTGCCGCCAGTCTGTTCAAGTGAGATGCAGTGCCTGTCCTTTTCCCAGATTAAATTAGTGTGCGAAATCTCCAGTGACCTCCTCCCCTTCTCCCCATACTCTTTAGCCAAGCTGAACAGCCTCTGCTGTAAAGTATTCATTTTATCCAGGGACAAGTTGGACAATAGAACTCTCCCTGTTACTTATGGACAGCTGTCGTGATTCATAGGGCTTTTCAGCATTTCATTTTTCGTAAGAGTTAAAAGGGTTTTACCTTGTAACTGACGAGAGGTTAGAAATGCAAAGATGCCAGCCCAGAGGTTGCCTGTAGTAAGGAAGTTAATAAATAAATATCACCACCACCACCACCCCCGACACACACATACAAGTATCCCCTCCCCAATGTGCGGAAGGCTGTGTATTTTGTTAGGGCTGCTCGTCTTATTTAAAGGGGTTTAATTGTGATAACATGATTACACTGAAGCATGAACTGCATGGAGAAATTAACAAGCAGAGACACAGCGATGTACAGGGCCCCCAAGGTTCCCTAAATTAAAGGTGACCAGTGCAAACCCAGTGAGTACCCTTTTCCCTTCTTTGCCCTTGCTTTTGCCTACATCTCCTACTACTTTATTACCTGCAAATAACTCCCAGGAAAGAGTAAACCCTCACGAGATACCTTTGTGGTCCCGTATTTTTTTTTCTGTGATTTACTGCAAATATATTCAGCATTTTGACTGATTAAATAGACCTTCGGCAACCTTGAGGGTCACTGTGTAGAGTATGTACATAGAAAATGCATCAGCCCATTGTACCCTGGCAGCTAATGAGATTGGTCGTTAAGTAAATGACACAAAGCCTACAAAAAAAGCTTAGCAGCTCACTAGAGTATCACAGAGTGTCCCTGCACACCACACAACGACACAAACAGTGGACTAACCTAGCCCACCCCTGCTTTATTCTACATCACTGCTTCCCTGATGTCAGCGTGAGAGGCAGAACAAAGGCTAAAAGGCACACGGTAAGTCAGTCTGACAATTATGCCCTAGGGAGAAAGTAGAGCAAATCTTAGCCTAACCATGGGGTTGAAAGTCCGTTTCTAGACAAGTAGGTCATAATGAAGGGATTTTTTTTTCCCCCTGTCACTTCACGAAGGGGAGAAAAATGTCTCTGGAATCAAGGTTGGGTTTGTTTCTTGTTTGTTTGTTTCTTTTTCTCTCCGTCTGATTTGCCAGCTGACAAAAGTTTCTGGAATTCCAAAAGTAACATGAAAGAGTATGTTTTGTGAACTGGATATTGCAATGATAGTGTAATGAAATAAATATTCTTTGTAAGAACTGCTACACAGGAACCACTGCCTCAGATGTACATGAACATCTGATGAACTTTACAGACAGAAAGTTTCTTTCTACTTCTCTGTAAAAATCTGCTGAAAATGTGTTGTATGTATGAATACACATTTCAATCCACTAGCCACTTACACCCTTAAATACCTGGTACAGTTTGAACAACTATGCAGATATAAATGAAATTGTTACTATAATTTTGGGGTGTTTTTTAAAACAGATTTTTATATGGTGTCTCTCTCAGTGTTGTCTTTTATGTGAGCTGAAATTAGAGAGTTGAAGATTGCTGTTAAACAGTTACACAGTCATTACCTGTTTTCTTTGCACAGCAGCAAAATATTCAGTTGATATCTTAGAATAGCAGGTGCCTGCCTGTGTAACCAATGATAAAACCTTTTCTAGCAGTGTTTCAGTTTATATCTCAGGATCCTTTATTTTGCTGAAAAATGGCAACAGGAAGTTGCCAGAAAGTCTTGTTTGCATTGCTAAAATGTTTCTGTCTGCTTTGCACTTTGGAGGATCAGGGGATGTTAGGTTCAAAATGACATGATATTATTGCAAGATGCCTGTGTGAATTAAGTAATGCTTCTCCCTGCTCCCAGACCACTGAGAACTGTATGTTTTAAGAATGCTTTCTCAAATACAGACAGTTAAAGAAGTGGGGTTTAGATATCAGCCTGCATTACAGTTGGTTTTCTGTTGTTTTGTTTTGTTTTGTTTTGGAAGAGTTATTTAATTTTGGAAAACACTTGTCAATAGACGTATATTTAGATGTGTCAGGATAACCTGTTCACTTAATTAAAACTCTTCATAGGTCACAGAAGTCAGTTCATTACGATATGTCGCTTACCCAGGGACATGACATCCTTTTTACTGCATGGACAATAGAAGTATCATCACAGCTTATAGAAACTAAGATAAAATGTGATATTTTAAGATATGCATTTGATGATTCTTTGCAAAGGGGTGTGCGTATGCGTATATACAAATCCACATGTGTATATTTATATAAAAAGTGTACATATGCCAAATCTATGTTCACCTATATAGTATATCAGTTCACTGAAACTCAGTATATATTAAGTAACAGTTATGACTGCTTTTGCATTTTCCAATGATTCCACCTCAGGAAATTTAATGAGGAAGTAAACAAACTCAAGTAAAATTTTGTATTTAATTTTATTTTTCATATTTTTAAGGTGTGTGCATCTCAGCAACATATTTTCCTTATGTTACCTCAGAAAATATAAGATGTGCAAGCATCAGAAAAAAAGGTTGCTTTTCCAGCTGAGCCCTATAATTCATAACTAGTTGCTAGATCAGCAGAGATTTAGTAAACTACAGTGCTACAACACAGTTTTGCTAATTGATATTAAGTTTTCAGTTCATTTTAACAGGTACAATTTGAGGATATTTTATGTTCAGGTGCATCACCACAGCTTTTAAAAAAGAGCACATCCATATCACACCGTCATCATGCTTTTTACACACCTAAGTGAATGAGAATAAAGGGTATTTGAAACTTCAGCATTCACCACATTAATGAATAAGTTCAGCTGTCCTTTATCCTATTAAAAGTAGAGAATGATTTCATAGCGGTAATGCACATGCAGCAGTGCTACAAAATTTGTACTGTTACTGTAATCCGACAGGTTGAGCCTCAGTAAGTTTCAGTAGTTTTTTATAGCTTCATTATTTTTTCTCATCTGTCATTTCCTTGTTGCACGTAAGAGAAAAGGCAGAGAAAACTTAATTTCTGATAATTAATGCTCATCTGATCTCCCTGATAAACTACGTAACATATCAGATTTTTAGAAACCACTTTTTAATAGACTTTTTGGACCTTACAGTCCAATGTGAGGCCTTTGTACATATCTTTGTGCACAGTTCCAGGGGACAACACTGTGAGTTGTGCGTGTAGATCTGAAAAACTTTATGGTATTACACAGCTGGTTTGAATAATTCTAATTCATTTTTTTACATGCTCGTAAATTTTCAGGCCAGTAATCTCAAAATATCTGATATTCCTGATAAACAAGTATCTCCAAGGTCAGTCACAGACAATCTTCCCAAAGGCCTGGCTCTATTGCAGCAAAATAAAACACACAGCAAGTAACATACAGAGTAAACTTTATATTCTACTACATCCATATCTATATGGGGCATCTAGACCAAAATCTATCTGTTACTTAACTGATTAATTTTGGAAGTGTGCGTATATAACTGGGACTTCTTGTAGTTTCTGTGCACATAGTTTTGGATTCTTAAAAACTGTATAAGCAGAATCAGTGCTTCTGAATTTTGATTATCTTGAATCACTTCAGACTAAAGATACGGTTTAATTAGTGATAAAAAAGATTACTCCCTTCAACTTTTTTTGGTACTTACATAAAATCATTTTGGAGGAGAATTGTTCTCATTTACCGTCATGGAAGACTTCTAATAATGCGAGCAACTTTTGACTTTCTAAATGACAGATTTCTGGTTAAAAAAAAAGTGATAAACTAACAGAAAAGGTTACTTGATAGTGAAAACAGGGCTTACCTTCTTGGGTAGGTGAACACTGACAACAGCATTTGTACACATGAGTGATTCCACTGAGGTGAGGTCGATGGCTCACTTCAATGCAGTAAAGCAGGTGTGTAAGTGTTTTGAAGATGAGGGGTTTATTGATTTTCTTAATAGATTCAGGTAACATTTGCTAGCTCATTTTTCAGGTTTGGCTTCATATGTGAACTTTTCCCTCCATTAAGGAACTTCAGTTAAAAGGACCTAGCTTTTAATTTAAAGACATGTATTTGAACTCTGCTCCATGAGGCGTTAGATTAAAAAAAAATGCTTTAGAACTTTTCCAAAATATCATTTAATGTGAGGATCTGGGATCCTAGTTTCTTCTTAACGGTGTTTCTTCAGGTGATACTAAAAGTCACTAGATCAGGTCCCTAAATCTTAGGAGAAAATTTGACACCTTCAGTGTCCCTCCACCCCCCAAGTTAGAGCACATGTACAGCAGCTGGATTGGTACAGCAAAGTAGTAATGAGTCCAAAGGCACCGTTATGGACTGTCAGGTCAATAATCCTTAAGCACAGAAGGATATACACGATATAGAGTAAAAGTTCACTTTTTAATGAGCATCAAAATACTGTTTTGCAATCCACATCAGAGATATTAGGGTAGTTAAGAAAACTGACACACATACCTTTTTCAAATAAAATTTCATATTTAAATGTTTGAATAAAATAAATGTTAAAATACAGTAGGTAGGCAGATACAGTATCCCAAATGGAGACTTTTTTGAAAATTTACTTACTACTGTTCTCAGATCTTTTCTTCCTTGCTGTATCAGAAGAGTATAGGATGTTTTCATCCTGTCTTGAAATAGCATTTTTATGATGCAGTCCAGTAATAAATTTGGCTTAGGGTGACTTTTGTTTATTTTGTTTACTTTTTCTACTGTATGATTTTCTCCTACTTTGGGCAGAAGTTTGACAGAATCTAACACACAATCTAGATCTTGTTACAGAAGTAAGTTTGAAAGTAAGGATAATGGTCACAGAAATCCAAGGCTGTGATTTTTGTATTAATCTGTTTTCTTTTATATAATTCCATTTCTTGTGATTAAAACAACCCCAAACAAACCACAAAACATTTAATAAACTTCCCACATTTTTAGAAAATATATTTTCTTCCCTAACAATGTGGTTAACTCAGCCTCCATACAAAGTATGGAAAGTCACCAAATCCTGAACAGGAAGAACGACCATTGCGGTACAAATGAAGAGACTGAGTACACATGACATTTTCATTGTAACTCTAACATTTTATAAAATTAAACACCATTTTGAAGTATGGGTCCGATGGGAATCATCCTATATATAAGCGTTCGACACTTACTGAACAAAGCGCAACTGAACACATAAATCACTCTAAATAACACTGACACTTGGTCATAAGAAACATATATTTAAGGCTCAAGTGTATGGTCAAGCTACTTTATGGAGAGCCTTCCCATTTTTGTGAGAAACAGTGCTGTCTACAAAAAGGGTTAAAGAAAATGCATTCTGTTGCATCTGCTTACTAAATCCCTTACTTTAGTAGAAATTCAAATTTTGTAAAGATTATTCGTTTTATTGATGCATATAATTATAATCACAAGCCATCTGCTGATTTGGCAGGCATGGTTAAAATTCTCTAACTCTCATAACCTTTCAAGTACAGTGCCCTTGGGACTCTATTTCACTTTTATATTTTGGAAAACATGTAGGGACAAACAAGAGAGGTCATCTGCCGAAAGTCAGACCTGTAAAACATTAAAAGAATAAAGATCATGATGACTGCTCTTGTTTTAATAATAAAGAAAGCATTTTTGATTTTATTTCTGACTTCAGGAACGATTATACTGGTTTCCATCACACACTTTGGGAATCTGAATTTTTTCTGGAGATTAAAGCTCTCTCCTAGCACTCCTAGGATGTGGGTTCCAAGTCTAAACTAAAAGAACAAATATTGCTCAGTTTGGTTGTTACAGGTGAATTAAACATATTTGACCTTGGCCTCAATTTTTCTTTTTACACAATTCCCATTACATTTCTATTTGAAATGTTTTAACAAATAATTCTCCTGTTTTTAATTTTAATTTTTTTTTTTTTAACTTGGTCGTACTGAGTTTCACAGGGAGGCACCTATCACATATTTAGCTTTTTCCCATGAAGCTCAAAAGAGCATTTTAGTTTAGAGGGCTACATACAATAAGGCATAAAACAAGAGGCTAACTTTCTTTGCCCTAGTCCTTTAGAAATGCATGCCTTTATTTATATTAGCCTACCATTGCTGGCAATTAACCACAATTATACATCTTTGGGCTTTTAGCTTATGAGAAGTCTTGTTCTCCATTTTCTTGTGTCTTTCATCATGCTTCGCCAAACTATTTTCTGCTTGACAATTCTTTCTCTTTTTTTTAGTCTTTGTTGTTGTTGTTATGTTACATGTGGTGTTACTCTGCTGCTTCTAGCAGAAAACATCCACAAGGGGAAAAAAAATCTAGGACATGCTCTCTGTCATAATACAAAAATGATCGCATTTCACTGAGTTGTAGGATATCGTCAATGCTCTGGATTAGGACAAAGGGTGTTTTAGAGAGGAAATATATGAAGATGGAAAACCTTGGTGCAGAATGGGGTAGTCCAGTGACTTCCTGATATTAGCAGAAGCCAAAGACAATTAACCCTCAACAGAACTGTCTTGCTTAATGCTGTATTGACATGTATCTTGCAGGAACAAAAGATGCAACTCTCACTTCTGTTTAATTAGTGTATCTGAAGGCCTGTATGCAACATGCATGCTGCTTTACTTCTTTTGGAGGTTTGATTCTCACCCCACACCCTCATTATAACAAGCAGGAGGGAAATGCACATGTTTGAAAGTGTCTTCACAGCTGAAACTAGGGAAACAGGCCGAGAGTAGCTCTGGTTTATTTCACAACCAATTAAGTATGACATCTGTTGAAACTCAGGAAATAAGTCTCCCTTCCCCCTGTTCATATACTAACTTAAGCTGCCAGTCTTTTGTTTGGATATGGTGAATTTGACTCATAAGACTTTTTTTCTTTGGAGTAAATATACAATATGAAGAAAACAAAACATAAAGGTGTTTTTAAACAAAACAAAACCAACTAGGTTTCACTGAGTGCATGTAAAAAGCCTTTCCTGACACTCACAAATCAAGCAAATAATTGTGTCAATAATTCTTTGCCTAAACACTCTCCTTACATGTTGAAAAAAGGGCATGTTTGTGGCGGGCAATGTAGGCACAATAACATTTTCTTTTTGAGAATCTGGCACATGTTGGCTCCCAAAGGCCAGCAAATTTTGCTAGAGGGAATTTGGATTTTAATTTCTTTAATTTCATGACTGAAACTTTGGGACAGAACAGAAGACACCAAAATGAACAGGGCATGTGGCATTATGTATGGTTAAAACAAACAAACAAAAAAAGAATTAAATGCAGACCCACTCTCACTGGTGACATCAGGTTTCTCAAGTACACAATAGTTCATAGTAAACCAAGTAAGAAACACAGATAAGCTTAAATAGCAAATTCAGACTTAGGAAAAGTACTGTATTCAGTATCAGATAATCGTTCAAGCTGAGAGACACTTCCCATTTATCAGACACTAATCTATATGACGCTTTCATTTACTAGGAAAACTTTTATTCCTTCATAAAACATTGTCCAATCCAAATATTAAAAAGATGGTGTTTCAGTCCATACCAGTTCCTAGAGTTCAGTTTCCCTCTGTTGTGCTTAGAACTTTATTGTCTTCATTCTTCTATATCTAAATAAAGAAATACTTACCCTACCATGCTGTCCTTTTTCTTTCTCTGCCTCTTGACACTGGATTCTCCTGTGTCTCCAAAGCCACACTGCTCATATCAAAGCTGTGGCGAACTCTCCTTTTCTTTAATTTTTACCATCCACTAGTGCTCCCTTCTATTTGTTCATCAGCTTTGTTTTGTTTGCCAGTTCTTTCCTACAACGACTGGCACTGCCTTCATTCCTGGAGGATGGCTCCCTACTCTATTTCTCTTGCTTTTTCATCCCTATTTTAAAATACAGCTCAGAACCACATAGCGTACGTGTTATTTAAGCTGTAAGATGCTGCTCAGTGATTGCCATAGGCTCCTTGGTTAGGAATCCTCTGGTGAAATGTCAGTGTGCACAGTGGAAGTGTCTAGTCCTGAGCCAGTCATCCAGGTTCCCTTTAGTCAGTGGAAATAAAGAGACATTTCTTGGATGCAATTCATCTCACCTTGAAGTAGATGTATGAAAAAAGTAAGATGTATCACACATCTACACAGTGGCAGAAATGCCTGCAGGTTGCCTACAGACTACCCAGAGACTATGGGAAGCCAGCGGTTACTACCTCAGAAATATATATCTGCATTTCAGGCACATAAAGTTAGGGAAGTGAATCCTGTCTTTCCTGTCCAGCCTACAAACTGGACTTGATTTCTTCTTATAATTTGTCTCCACATAAACTTATTATTTCTCGCAGTTTCATACAGGACAGGGATATGAATAATGTGGTATACCTTAGACCAAAAGTTTCCTCTTGTATATACAGGGCATTGATGAAATTCAGTGTGTGCTCAGATATTAATGGAGAGCAGAATAGCAGAACTGAATATTGCTGTGCGGCTCAGAGAACCAAATTTGCCCCTGAAATGTGATATTTACAAAGCGAAGGGGGCAATTCCCTGCTTTATTCTTAGGAGTCATTATATTTCCTTTCAGGAAAGGATTTCTTTTCTCAAAGCTAATTATTAAAAAATAAGAAGAAATGAGCTGTAAAGATTAACAATACATCCATTTCAAAATTCGGTAAAGATTTCTACATTAAGCCAGCTGGATTTTTTAAACACTGCTGACAGAAGCATTTCCAGATTCAGCTCCACATTCTCCTGTTGGTCACTACTTGAACTTTGTAGACAGTTTTAGGGGTGTCTCTGTGATTTCTCTCTCTTGTCAGTCTTCCAGGACTCTGTTTCTCAAGCTCTGAGGTAATAGAAGGATAGATTAGGTGGTGGTTTTGCACTTTTTCTGTGGGTGATTATAGTGATTCGATGTTCCTTATGCTATCATAAAAATTACAAGCAAGCTTTCCGTTCAAAATTTCAGTTGCTGTACATACTTTGTATAGATTTCAAATACTTTTTTCCATGTTTAAAGAGATTTGATGACACAAATTTTTATTTTTAGAGCATTATTTATCATAACAATAGCTTTAGCACACAGGTGTGCGTTTTTTTTAAACAAATCCTCATCCTTTAAAGCTCTAGGGACAGGTTCTCAAAGATCCTCCAGACTGAGGCAAAATGCTTAAATTGTAGTTCTAAGTAGGCAAACCAGAATTCCTTCAGGAATCAGAGCTGGATGGAGCTCCACTAAGCTATGCTAACCCTTATGTAGTGTATGATCCCTATGGAATAGTGTGTGGCTATACACTACCCTAATCTGTACCATGGGAGGCACAGGTTGGCCTTGGAAGCAGGGAGCCATAGCTAGGTCTCTGACAGTGTTTTGCCTTTTCATACTCTTTCCCTGAAGGAAGGATAGCCACAGTAGTAAACTCTTAAGATTATGCTCAGCTTGATCTAATTTTATAACAATGAGTTTTACAAAGGGTTAGTAACTATGTGTCCCCAGTAACACTTCCACACATCAGACTCAAAGTCAATGAAAATCATGCATAAATTGTGGGCATACAAAGTTAATTATGGAATAAATTGACACCAGTTCAATAAACATAACCCTTTAGACTAATTTAACATTTATCCTGAAAAGCTTAACCTGCTCACATACAACATTCTCAGAGTTTTCTTCCCCACAATCAACATTTTAGTGTCTGTTATTAAACAGTATCTTCTCAAATATCCCTAACTCACTTTGGATAGTGTGCGAGAATAAACAGCTTTAGCCCCAAATGCTTTGGGCCCAATATTATTTATAGCAACATTAGTAATACCACTTATTTTTATTGTTATTAATTTAAATAATGTGCTACTATTTTGTGATCATAGGGAATAACACTGTAATATTGAAGAAGTGCAAGTTGCTTTCAATCAATGATTGCCAGCCTTCAAACAGCAAGTTCAGCATTGTGAACACCCTTCAGGTCATACAGCTTGTTTCCCTATTTATTTATGGGATTTTGGTATTTATTTGTTAGCAGCATGATGATCCCTGTCTTTTAAATTTAAAAGTCACAGGGCTATTTTGATGATATTTTAAAAGTAAAGAGGTCAAGTTTTTAAGTAGGGACAGTATGGAAGATATGGGGTTTGGCCCTAAATTTTTCAGAGATGCCATCTGGTATGCCTCCTCCCTCCTGAACCTCCAAGAGGGATCCCCACAGTAGGACTATCATCAACCCAATAGGGTCTTTAGAGAAGCTGTCTTGTAGCATCCCAGTTGCTTCAGCATGCAGCATGAAGTCCACTTCTAACAGAGAGCTAGTAAGCCTTGCTACTGACAGAATTCAAGTTAATCAGACTGCACCTCAGGAAAAGGTGAAACTCAGTCCCAAGTATTAGGTTTTCCTATTCTCCAAATGGAGAGGACCTGTTCCTGGTTTTTCTGCCTGTGGAAGAAGAAGGCATAATGTTCCTCTTGAGAACTCAAGAAAGGACAAGCCAGTAACATGTGAAGACCTCTGAGGAGATGGAGAACACCCATGTTATCCCTAAGATAAGATTAAGTGTGAGTGAGATAGTATGTTGGAAGAATGCATAATCTCTTGGGCAGAGGGAGAATCTGAGGCAAAATGGGCATTACATACTAACAGTTTTCCCTGGCCTGACCTGAGTGATCAGAGGTTTCTGTGAATGATTAAGCCCAGTTAATGCACCTTCAGGAAGTTCACTTTCACATAAAACTCCAAAATCAAGAAGGAGAATCAATTCTAACAGAGCAATAAATACATATCTGCCTTTTAAAAGACTATAACCACACTGGTCATGTTTTCTCATTGCTCAGAGTGTCCGAGGTCAATACAGTTTACACAACTTAAGGCCCCTAAGAGAAAGAGGTGGTGCATTACAGCAGTGTTCAAAGGAAAGTATGCTACTCATTTCCCAAATGACTATTCAAGTAATCCCTTGGAATACCATGGTACTTTTGCCTTGGCATTTTCAAAAGCAAATTTATCATAATTTGAGCTGCTAGTCCTACAAGAGTAATCTGCACCTGGAAATCTTAAGTTTCTTCTTCCATCATCATATTCAGATAACCATATTCCTGCCTTAGATTTGTCAATTACCATGATCTCATGTGACACCCAGCAAGACATTCAGCCTCAAATAGTATCTTCATGAATGGGCCAGTTGCAGACACAACTGTGAGTAGCTGAGCTCAATCTCACATAGCATGTACTGTGTGGTGTCCCTTTGGTGTATGGTGAAAATTTACTTTCCCTGCTAACACCTATGGATCTTACCGTGAGGAAATCTGCTAAAATCAGGGCAACCTACATATTGGCAGTTTTAGCATAGAATCATGTTTTGAAGAGAGTGCCAGCTTAGAGTTCTGCCTTGGTTATATGAAAAACAAACATTTCCTGATTGTTGACCCAAGCAGGACTTGAGCTTTGGAAGCTCTGTCACAATGCCCATCTTTAGCCATAGTCTTTGTAACCTCCCATGAGAAAGCTGGAGTAACCACTAGTGACTAATTGTAGGTGCCCACTGCTGCTGTAGCAGAGCCCATGCCCTTATTTTCTTGCCAATGAAAGGAAGCTAGGTGTGATTCCCCTCTCTGTTATTAAAGTTAGCCTTTCTAAATACCCCCCAAGTTTTATACAGTCCTTAAGGAGGACACATAAAAGTGATGCATGAGGATCACTCTTGATCTTATATGGCTATAAAGAATACATCCTGTTCACCTCAGCTAGAAAATGATGTGTTCTATTTGCTTGCTGTTGAATTACCTTCTAGAATTATGTAAAAACATTAGCAGGTTACTGAAAGCCTTAAATCATTGTCTCGTTAGATTTTGCCATAAAAATAATAAAAACTCTTTCCTTAAGTGCGTTAATTTTTGCACTATTATCTGTTCTACTGCTTAAAAAAGTATTTTATAAAGAAGTTTTCTAGTTCATAGATCACAAGATATAAACAAACATCCTCACCCAACAATCATGCAAGACAAGCTAGGTAGTTACCCAGATCTAATCTTCCTTATATAAACTATTATGCAATATTACCAAAAAAATGATTTTTTATTAGTTTTCGTGTCCTTAGTTTTCTACTCTTGTCAATTAATTCATTAACCTTGAGAACATGGTGTTTGCCTGAAAAATACAGTTGTTTCCATGAAAAGAGGCATGGAAACGGAAGGAGTTTTATGTATTCTTTTTTTTTAAACTGCTTTGCAAATTCTTTGCACAACAAACCTCGCCAATATGTAAACAGGGCTCTAGCTACTGTGTTTGTCCACAGCAAGAGCTACAGATGAACACAGTGTAGTTGTGTGATGACAGGAACAGCTGACTCATTAGTAGAGAGCAGTGAAAGGTAATTAACCCTGGGAAAAGTACAGCTGCCATGCGAGCTGTTCCTTTCTGTAGGATCTGATTAGAAATTAGTGTTAAACCACTGATTCTTTAAAAAAATGTCATTGATAATTCACTTTCTTTCTCAGGTGTGGCCCCTAAAAGGGGCCTAGGATAGAACTAGTGTACAAAAGGTCTTCTATTTAAAAAGGTCTTTTCTGAGAGAAGTACACACCTGTTTGGCTGCTTCTGGACTTTTCTTAACCATGAATATTGTCCCAGCTTTGAATGTTTTGAGGACATCCTCCAAGTCCGTGGGCAGTGCAGAGAATGCATTGTCAAAATGATTTAAGGTAGAACTTTGTCGGTTGCCATAATGGCACCTTTAGTGAGGCTGATTACTTAAAAGTCACAGCTACTAGTTCTTGTACCAGGACATAGTTCTGATGCAAAACGATGCAGACCTCTTCAAAAGAAAACAAAAATCTGTCTCCTGGGGTAGGTGAGCACAGCATATGAAAGAAAGGATTACGCCCTGAGCATGAAAGCCACCCCCCAGCCCACCCCTTTCCCTGCACACATCTTGGCATTTGAGGTGCCAACAGAAGAGGCAGAACCCATGATTTAATCTGACATCCAAACAACAAGCCAGCCTATTACATATATAACCAGACACCTGATACAGGCCTACTTATCAAGAGTGACATAACAATCAACTAAAATAGTATAATTTCATTAATATGCTACTTGAATTTCTAAACTGTTGTTGATTATTTACAGCTGTCACATCCAAAATAGTTTTTAGTCATCTTACTTTGTAAGATCTTCTGGCCAGGACTGTATCTTTGTATACCTGTGTGATTAATATAAAGTGCATGTGAGTGCTTTCACATGCAAATAACATGCATTATTGAAGTCCATGACAGCGTTCTGGTTGTTTTCAAAGGATCCAGGCTTACACTAGGGAGTCCGAAGGGCAACTGCATTTAAAGTGATAAAGTTTGTAAGCCATCTCTCCATAGGATCATATTTTTCATCTTGCTCAAGTCAAATTTGCTGCAATAGGATGAATAATGCATTAGTATTATTTTATCAATATAAAGTAATATTACAAAGATATGTTTCTGTAGTGTTATTTTTAACTCAGTAACATTGAGAGCAAGAACATTCAAAGCAAAATGGTTAAAGATATTTCCTAGGAGAATGATTCTCTTTATAGGAAAACAAGCGAAACAGATTTTTAAATAAAGACTTGACATTGGAAAAGTACAGTTATCTCTGGATTGCCTAATATGTTAGGAGAGAAGAGAACAGAAATGTATTTTAAACTATTGTGCCATTCACCATGCATTAGTTAGTACCAATTCTTCTCAGAATTGTCCTTTTTCATTTGTTCTTTTTTTGTTTGTTTGGGTTATTTTTTAAAGTAAAAAAGCTTGAAAAGAAAGAGAAAACATTTTTTCTTGGAAATCCCAAGCAACAGCATACGCTTGAGGTATCAGGTTGAGTTTCAGAGGAAGTGAAAGCATAAGCAGGCTATTAAATTGAACACATGAGGATGAAAATAATATTCACTACCTTAAAGCATAGTTAGAAATGCACAAAAGCTCTTAACAGCACTCTATGTCGTTATCTGCATTTAGCTGAAAGGTGAAGAGACTTGCCGAAGGTCACAAAATAGATCAGTGGCAGAGGCAGGAAGAGAGTTCCAGAATCCCTTTTTTCCCAATTATTAGCTCAATCACAGTGCCTTCTGTTTATGTCTATCACGGAAGACAGGTGTCATTTTAGGAAATAACCTTCGCCCCACTCTAGAATCATAAAAGGCTCTGAGAAGAGAATTTAAACCACCATCCCTGGTGCCACTGACCTCTTAACGTACTTTGAACAGACTGAAGACTCTTTCCCTTGCTCCTCACACCCGACAAACATTTGCTGAGTGAAATGTTTTCAGATAAGAAGTCTGTCCCAGCGAACATTTTGCATGCACATTTTGGTATCTGACAATCATTAGCCATTTTTTTTGCATATTCTTTACTACTTTGATTTTCAGGTGGTATTTTTGTTCTTGGTTTGTTTTTCCTGTGCTCTTCAGCATGTTCCCAGGATCTTCAGGGCAGTGTAGTGCAAGCACGCCCCATTATCTTTAGCACTTAGGGTCATTACAAGTCTTTTAGATGGTGGCAGACTGTACTTCACATGGCACTCTTGAAGTTAATGAACATATGTGATTTGCATGTTGAGGGAAGGCACACTTCTTCCCTTTGTGTGACTTTCCCTTTCTTGGGACATGTCTGTCATGCTTAATGAAGACAGCTTGCTGTTCAGAAAGGGGAGGGTGAATGCATAGGATAGCAGAATGGTAGTAACATTTCTTTTTATAAAAACGGTTTATATTTTTAGGTTTGTTGTTCCTTTTGACTCCATGTCTGGGAATGTTCAATGAGCTAATTAGCCGTGGGTTTGGTCCAGCATAAGAATTGTGATGTCCTAATTTTGGCTATTAAATCAGTCCCAAAAAATTTGGCTGGAACAGTCAAAAATCACAGGGAAGGAATATAGTAACCTAGATTAAGCCTGTAAGTATTGGAGAAGTGACCACTTTTACTGAACCTAATCAGCTCCAGCACTTCTGTAGACGTTCCATGCAACCATAACAGCACCCCCATAAAACTGCCCTTCAAACCCTTTGACTCTTAACTAGCTTGCTGGAAACCATGTATGGTACGAGGACTGTAACACTGGTGGCTAAACAGCAGGTGCGTAGCAATACCAGAGCCAGACCAGAATCTTCCTGATGCTGAGGAAAGTTATAACAGCGTAATTAAAACAGCACAGTTTCACTGCTCTGAGTTATACTGATCTGTGTGCTCAGATGTCTCCCACTGGCCTCAATCCTGCAACTACTAAGTACCCCTTCAATGACAGCGTGGTCACCTTTTGCTGAAACCAGTAGTAGTCCCCCTGCCACCCCCCAGTACCTCACAACCGAGATGACTCCATGCAGGAAAAGTCATCCAGGCTGAAAAAGAATAAACATGTTTTAAAAGAAAACAAACCCTGTGTTCCAGAGTCAATGATGCATGCTCTTTGAACTTTTCTTTTAAAATTGCTCTGAAATCATAAGGTTGTTATGGTGTGGTTTTACTCAAAATAATTCATATCATTGTAACACAAGCCTTGAAGTTAAGTGGCTACTTTAATGAAACATAGTTACCATAGTTACAGCAGAAGAACAGAGAATAACTTTTAGGTCTTTTGAAGCTATGAATTAGTTTGAAAAGAGGAAAAGGAATAAACAAGCATGCAGAAGTTTATTATTCAGTGTTTCATGCCTGACCAACTCTAAAAAAGAAAAACTCTCCCTAGACTAAGGCATTAACATTTTCCAGCTGAAATCTATAATTGCCCATCAACAAACAAAATTACATTTCAACTCCTCAGTATGTTTGTTTCCATGTTTTTTCCTATGTCTCTTTTTTCCTGAAGAAACAGATTTTTCCAAAGTTCTGCTTTCAGCATTTTGTTAATAACTGACATTTTACAGCACCTTGGTTGCCAAAAAATAATGCCCTAAAGGCAATAGTACATTGCTAAACACAACTCATGAAATCTATGGTCTAGCTCTATTACTTATTATAAACACTATCTTAAGGCTGATGAGAGGGAAATGAGAATTTATCATAGTGAAGATGTCTTCTAGGACCAGCTTCATTGTTTTTCAGTTTAGCATTGAGATGTGCTCTATTCCTGAAGTGTTAATGGAGGTCACTGCTGTTGCTCTCCTTTACTGTGTCAAAGCAAAGGAGTTCCTACATAGTTGACTATTGAGAAACAAAATGATGTTCTTTCCAGTATATCACCTTCAGCTTATGAGCCTCTAGAGCAGCAGTGATTAACAGGACTTTTACAAAGTTTCTGTGTAGTTACAAGGACAGCTTCAATCTTCTGTCATTTTTTTGCATTAGCTATGATTATGCTTTTACCACCAAAATGCATTTATTTTAAAGGTAACAATACAGACTCAGAGAATAGCTTATGTTTCATCTATATTTATCAGCACTCACTGTACATTTGTGTCTTCATTACCAGGAAATATTAAGGGACATTGTGCCATCTATTCCTGTTTACAGTTTATTATGCAGAGATAGGAAACACTTAGCATGTAAAATGAATGTAGAAATTATTCCTGGATAGAAACACGGACATTTCCCACTCGTTGGCTCTTTCTCCTCCATCACCGGATCAGAGTGTAATTGTCAGTAATCAGGCCTGCTTGCTGCTGATAAAACCACTCTGAATGCTAGCAGCCTTCTTTGTGTGATGACTCAATTATTCCAGAAGTGCCTCATCAAATCTGCCCCATCAGCTGGGCTAATAAATAAGGAGAAGAAACTAGCCCCCCAAAGCAAATTATAAATCCATTTGCATTAACCATTTCGCTGGTCCATGATCTAGGCAGAAATAAGCATGGCAGATTGTGTTAAGCTTATTTGAATATGTTTATAATGTTTACAGCATGCAACCTTTTTTTTTTTTTTTTTTTCCACAAGGTGTTGGAATTACTGGTCATGAATAGCATCTAAATGCAGTTATGTTAATTACAGCAAAGCCTCAGGCATCTTTGAGGGGTAGTTTGTTGCTTAAATCAAGTGAAAGTTAAACCCTTCTGCTAGGCAAAATATGATCTTGCACATGGCATTGGAATTACTGCTGTGTTTAAAAGAGAGGACGAGTGCAAGGGCCGTGTTTTTACAGGTACTGGAAGGACTACCACCTGTGCTACCAGGCTGTCTTGCACTAGTAACGTGACCTCCTGTTCATTTCAGGGTAGAACTAGGTGAGGTAAAGTTTAGTTTGATAGCTGGGAAACAAACGCAATAGTTGAAGCAGCAATAATTCTGTTTTGTGTGTACTCTGCACTTAATAGTAACAAGTGTGAAGAGGAGTACTCTGCCCAAGGGAAATTCCTTTCTGAAGCTCAAATTATATGAAAATGGTGTTTCCAAGTAGACTTCTTCAGATTTCCAAGACTGCCCATGTGTACTGCAGTGAGGGTGTTAAAGTGAAGCATCAGGCCAAATGAAATTAATTTGTTTACTCATGTACTGAACATTACGCATGTGGTTAAGGATCTCACTGAGGTAACACATAAGTTCGTGCAGAACAGTGTGTAAAGTTACATGCTTCAGACTGTGCAGGGTAAAGGTCTGACTGCAGTCAAGAGCTCAATATATCTTCATTCATTTATAATGGCATTTTTTGCTTTCACATATTATTTTTTCCTCAAATACGAAATATGTTGCATTATTTTATCTTGAGAAAGAGAAATCACTTTCACTGTAGAAACATGAAGAATGTTCAGGGATCATAATGGTGACCACATTGGATTTTGTTTCCTTAGCTGTTACTTCCACTTTGAGTTAACAAATCACAAACTGTTGTGATCTTTCATTTTCATATTTGCAGTATATCAACTAGTGATCTGCTAAATGAGAGAAAATAGAATTCATCTGTTGGAAATGATATCCCTTATGCTCAAAAAAGGTGTTAGAATCTGTTACAGATGTAGTACAACTTTGTGTACTGCAATTCTGACTGAGAAAACAACCTCAGACGTCTGGTGAGATAATTCCTGACTGTACAATATGTCTTTTCTCCTTAGTAAATCCTCAGGAACTCTCTAGTAATTTGACCTGAATGAGTGGACTTTTACCCATAGACAATGGGTCAACAAGAACAGTTGCTTGAAGGGGATTGTCACACACATCTGATGTTGAGGATCAGGGCCCAAATAGTGATTCACATCAGGATCCTGGTGTGACTCATGGATCTCAGTAGGATGGCACTTCAGAGTCAGTACAAAATCATGTTGCACTGGAAATGGCTATAAACCAAAGGATGAATTGCAAAGGTTCCAGGCGACTTCACTGAACCATTACACTGACAAATCAGGCAACTCATTTATTCCATCTTTGTGGGTTTGTAAAGTTTATTATTCTGGTTGAATTAAGGTGCTGGTGAACTTTTTCTTTGCAGGCAGGCAAACTTCACCTTCAGGATTAAAAAAAATCTGTTCAGACATGTAGAGAGTTGAAGTGCAGGCATAATTTGCTGTCTGTAAATCCTTTTGAATTCTTCACTCAAACAGACAAATAAGTTAATGCAAGCTATGAATACATGGGGCCAAATGAAGACAGATGTGGACTTAAACAAGAGTGATCCCATCAAAGAACCTTTGTTGACAAATAAGTAAACTAGTTCTACCTGATTACAACCAACAAAAACCTTATCATCAAAGTCATCAATAACATAAATAGATGTTCTTATGGGCTCTTGAGACTGAGATATTAATTTTTGCAGTTGGCATTGCAGACTTTTATCTGCACTTCTAGCAATGCCTCAAAATCTGGTACATGATTAATTTTATAATTCATAAAATATACTAAAGTGTTTCTCAGTAGCTTATTGTGTGAGATCTTGATGTTACTGTGAAATCAGCACTAACTCTTGTTTGCTACCTGAAGTATCAGATCCCAGCACTTATATTTGAAATGTATGTTGTTGCTTGGAGTGTGGACAGCGGGTGACGCATAATTTATATTCCATTAGGGGTATGTCACATCCCATGACACAGCATAATCCTACACACCCTGCTTATAACATGACAGATGCATGACATTGTATTAGACTTTTTATGAAACGCCGTATCTTCGAATGTGGGTACTCACCCACGAATCAGCTGTATGGCAGCCAGTACCTTGTTAAGTGAAAAAACAGAAAATAGCACATTTAAACTTACTAACTAGTAACTTCTGTTGCCATTACACACAGAAGTGGGGTTCAGGTTTTGTGCTTTATATGAAGTCTTGCTTTTGTCCTGCTATAGCACTCTCTGCTTTACAAAGCTATCTGATGATGTCGCGTGCAAGGTGGATGGGAGTAAAATGGCAAATATACTGTTGCATGTAGTTTTCCAGCACAATTTTAAAACCTGCCCCTCAGCCCCTACCCAGCCCCGACTCCTTCTCTTAAAAGAAGGATTTTCAATGTTATTAGCTTATTATGTAAAGTTAAATGTGAAAAGTTTTTTATGTTTTCCTGTCCTTTGTGCACTTTTCCAAGTGGATCTCAGCTGTGCTGTCTTAACTCTCGGTCCCTTAGGATGAGAGAGACAGCAGATGGGGTTAGGGCAGAGGGCTGATGCTTCTGACAGCAAACGGCCTGGTTGTTGAGTGGAAGCTGTGAGCGTCAGGAAGCTCCTTTTCCCTAGAGAACCAACTAACCACTGAAGAAAGTTGAAAATGAGCCCTTTGAGAAACGCTATTAAAAGTAGTAAAAAATTGCAATTGTGCAGATGATGTGCTGCTGTGTGGTTATTCGGATGCTAATGAGTTTGACATTAGGGAACTCAAAGGGTTTACGGCTACTCCCTTATGTGATTTAGTTCTTTATTGGCAATCTTTGAGAAAATAAATGAAAAATATATTGCTAATAAATACATAACATGATAGGATTTTAGACAAAAAGCTGCTAAGTTTTAGGCTTTAAAAAGAGCTTTGTTCACTATTGTAGCTATTCTCAGAGATCTTTTGGTTTAGGTTAGTGTGTTTTGAACAAAGAGGAAGAGACAGGTAGAAAGCTTTAAGACTCCTTTTGGTTTTTTTCATGGATATTGAAATAGAAAAATGGGGAAAGAGGCCTTTGAGGATAAACAACACCTTTTTTCAGCAACATATTGACTAGAAAACAACTTACAAAATCTTTTCGATATTGGACTGTTTTGCTCTGGGTTTTCTCCCTTCTTTATCATCTTGCATCTGTTGTCTGTTTTGCTATTTGATAAAAGTGTATTTATTTTAATTAAAAGTTATTGACGGGATGCAACTAATATTTTCTCTATTGGGACCGAAGCAGAAATTAGTCACTGAATGAACTCTAGCTTTCCAGAGAATCTGTTTAGAATGAGCCTTTCCAGTTTCAGAAAAATAACATTACAAATTTTACTGACAAAACTCCATCAGATATCATTAAACGAACACTTAAAACTTCGCCTTCAAGTTCCAAAAGCTTGTCTGCAAACTTTGTTATAATCAGAATATATGGAATGAATAGATCTATTTTACTAAATACACTGGATACTATCTGAAAAGGACCTCTGAAGTTGCAAGTGATTGTAAAAATTTTATATTTAGGTCACTAGTGGCAGGAGTGATGCTGAAATAAAGCCTGCCCATAATAACTGCTTACGGCTAGATTTCCCTAGTTGCAAGTGCCTACAACTTTAAATGTCCGAAGGGTTTGGGTATTGATTATTTCTGAATACAGTATAGTACACTCAGATATAAACTTCTGCAGCTCTTCTTCCATTGCTGTTACTATTGATTTAGCAGGAGTTTCCTCACAGAAAGGAAGGAAAATTGAGCATGGAGAAATGTCAAGGATTTCGTTCAGTTTGCTTATGGTGAGAACACTATCAGTCCTCCAAGCTTTAAACTTTGATTTGATATTCAAAATCAGAAAAAAATAAAACTGAAGGGGTTTCTGCTATTATTAAAATATTTTAGAATGCTTCTCATTTATTTCACATCATGTACTGAACCATCCTATTCAGTCAAAGGGGTTCCGATGCACTAAAAAACATTTGACTAAGGATTTATACATAGAGAAACTACGGATATTTGTCTGTGCAAGAAGAAAAACTTTTCTTAGAGCTGGTCTATTTCATAAGTCATCAGAAAGGGCGTTAATAATATAAAGAAAGTACAATAACAAAAGAAAAATTGCTATTCTTTCTGCCTTTAAGAAGCATCATTGATACCTCTATACCACATCTTTGAAAAACCGGACAAGAAAACAACACATCTGGATTATGCCCATTTGATTTAAAGAGTGTCCTGTTTCATCTATGTTTTATTTAGTATAGCTGTTTTTTTGTTTTCTTTTGTTGTTTTGTTTTTGTTTTGTTTTGTTTTTCCAGAGAATGAATTTCAGGATTATCTGTTAAATCAGGCAAGGCATCCTGGGCTGAGTGACGAATTTGGTCCTTTGGAATCTGCACATATTTTCACCCGGAAACACACAAAGGTGGGATAATTTCTTTACAGAAATGAATTTGAGTCAAAATATATCTCTCTATTAGTACTAGAAAACTATGTGGTTTCATGTGTAGTGTCTTGTGCGCTAAGACTTTTTCTCACATAGCACCGGCGCTTTAAGAACAGCAGTCTTCAACAGTCAGGTATAACAATACTGAACAATTGAAAAATATATAAATCTTTGTAAATACCTAGAAATTCTAGTTTTGAAGCTTCAGAACTCCACTCTGTTAGCATTACATACTGACAGGAACACAATTATTTTTAAATCTATATGACTTCAGGAGTGAGAATGTATTTCATAATGAGCTGCTTAAATTTAATCTGTGAGGGATAGCTTATTTGTGAATTTTTTTTGTTAATACCTATTGAGATTTTTTAAACTATGTATCAGTTAGGTGGGATTAAAACTTTTGTGTATTTGTAAAAGATATCAAGGTGTCAAACCATTTTTTTCTTTTTGAATATTGACACGTTCTTTCATCTAAAAAATTATATTTAGTACATCATAGCCCAGAAAATAGTGACAAGACATTGAACATCAAAAATAAAAATCCAGGAAAAAAAGCCTCAAGAAAATAGAATTACACATCAGCTTGTGTCGAGCTGCATTTCAGTGTGGTAGACTATATAATTTTTATCTAAATTTAAAAAGCTAGCAGTTGCCCCTTAATTTCATAAAGCTGTGACTCTGCCCTCTAAAGCCTTGGTAAAGAAGACTAATAGAAATATTTGGCACATGTTGGTTACCTAAGGGAATAATAGAACTATTTGCTGTAGTCGTTTGGCAAAAGGACATAAACATATGGCTTTGGTTTATATTCAGCACTGCCAGTTGTGCAAAGTTGCATGGATGAAGTATACAACAGCAGTGACAACTCAGAAATCAGAAGTGAGAATCAAAATAAATCATCCTCATTACAAAGCTATCTAAGCCTGCCTTTGATTTAAGGTTTATTTTGTTGCTGCATATTTTCAAGTAGCGACCTCAATATAAAAAACATCCATTTCTCAAAAATATGTATACCATTCAACCACACTATAAAATGCCAAATTATCAATTATTTATATGTGGTATAAACATGCTCTAAAGTTTGCATTCAGTAGATGTACTTACTTATTTTAACTCCTGAGAAATGAATACATCTGAACCAATTATCTCCATGTTATTCAAGTTTCTCCTAGAGAAATCAGGAATAGCACTGTGTAAACTACAGCAAAAGTTTCAAAAATAAAGATGACTCCTCGGCTAAGAATAATCAAAATCACAAAACAATGCATATTTTTAGTAACAACCTTTAAAACATCTATTTGGTAAATATTTTTACTCCTTTCTGACCATTAACATGTTATTAAAAAAAAAAAAGAAAAGCAAGAAACTTTAACCACAGTACTAGCAACATTCCTAAAAATTTTGACTTTAGAGTTTTAATTTTTTTGCTGCCAGTAATCAGAATATATAAGCTTTATCTAGAAGTTGCTATATGCGTACTTTGCATTTCCCTCTTGCACCATACTTCTCACCGTCAGTCTGCCATTAATGCTTCGTATTTAAAAAAGCTGTCGTGGAGTGACAGAAAGATGCAGTCTGCACCCATATACACCGAGAGAGCCAAACAGTGCTCCATACTTCCGGACAGGCTACAGGAAATCTTGCTTTCAGATTGATTTTAAAATATCTTTTTCTTCATGATTATTCTCTTCTTTTGTGTTAGATTCTTATATGAGTTATTGAAAAGAAACATTAAAATGGGAGTACCAAAGCACTGAAAAGCTTGCTCTGAGGGTATTTTTTGTTGTGGGGAGAGGCACGCATCGTGTCGTGTCACCTTGGGGCACAGCACAGCACAGACAGTTTTGCAGTGCTTAGCGGTTTCTGACTTCAACTTTGAAGTTTGTGACTTGTTTTTAAGACTTGAGGGTGGATTTGTGTGCCTTAAAAATCATCAAGTTGTTGTGGGTTTTTTTCTGGCTAAGTTCATTGGGCTAGTGACAGATGTGGCTGTTGCCTCTATACAAATGTAAGTAGTTTGCAAATTAAAAATAGTAGAGAAAAGCAATTCTTTTTTTCAGAACTCTCAAAATCACTTAAGGTTTGTCCTAAAGAAATTGTTTGCCAAATTTCATTTTGAAAATCAGGTGTAACTTTTAGTTGGAAAATCACAATGAAACATCAGCTTTAATAGTCCTTACCTCTAGACAAACTGATGATTTCTTTTCCTCTAGCTAGTTACACAAAAGGAAACAGAGTGCTGCTCCAGCAGTGTGAAACCCACTCAAGTAAAGTCTTGCTTGTACAAAGATTACAATAGAAATTAGAAAGTGCATAGCTCTTACATTAGCTTTCTAGGAGGTGTATTTCACTCTTACCTATGTCAGCAGCACTGGCTTCCCCAAGTCATAGCTTATTTGACAGTAATGTGCTGTAAATCTATCTTATCAAGATCGCAGTATCAATTTTGTTTCTGAAATTCAGAGTTAAAAATGTACAAGTAAACTTGAATAGTTGCTATTATTATTATTGTTATTATTATCACTTAGTGCACATGCCCTATTTTCAGCTGTTCGTCATATTCTTGGATCCCATTATAATATCAGTACATGCACATGTGCACAGATAGACTCCAGGCACACAAAAACCCAAACTCAGAGCCAAATCCTGATTCTCTCACTCAGGGAAGTATTTCCAGGTGCTGCTCTCGAGTCTGCTGACTGCAGTGGGATGGTACAAGCAGAAGAAATAACATTTGATTTCTGCAGCCAGCAACTATGAAATAGTTTGCTCAGAAAGTATGATTGCTGCTATTCCACCAATAAATTCATGTGGAGAAACATGAATACTCTGAAGCAGTCACAGAGCAAGTTACTCCAGTTTCTGCCAAGCAGGATTTGTGGTAGCATCGGTGACTCCAGTCAGTTTTCTGGGATCTAGTTATTGACTTACCCTTAAGTCTCAACCAAGATTGGAAGAAAGGTGGAGGGAAGATCAAACAGAAATTCATGAAGTCAGAGAGAAAGCATTCATAAACTTAGGGAGATTTGTTGGAACATGTTTTCAGAAAATAATTCAACATCAACATCCTCAGTAGATTTCCAAATCACAGAAGTGGTGCATAACTGAAGTAATTCTAAAGCAAACTTTTATTTCTTAGCCTGCTTGCCTAACGATTTGGGATTGCATAGATGCTACCTCTCTGTCACTGTGTTTCCGACTGTGTATCTCCCACTAATTTCTTTTGAGTCCATTAGCTATTTTCAACTAATTTTGAAAGGAAAATGTTTAGATGGGTTTAAAACCCATCAAATTATAGAATCTAGGTATAAGACACAATGATAAAGTGGAATTAATTCCACTATTCGCTTGTTATTTTTGTGAAGCTTGCCCTTAAAAAATATGGGACTATAACTACCAAGAAAATTTTCCTGGCAAGCATTTAGATATTATCCCAATGGTCCTGATGACTAAAAACATTAGTAGTGTGAGGATTTTGTGCAGATATGACCATTCTCTTTATCCCTTATGTCTTCTTGTCTCAAGATGACATATGTACTGGGAGGGAGGGCTGACCATCCCCAGCTTTGAGATCATAAAGCACCTCCCAGAATCCATCCAATCTTTACAGTGCACAGCAGTAAGGACATGTGCCTCTCAAATTGAAACCTTGATAACAATTACCTCTAAAAACTTTGGATGGAGTTTCTCACTTACAGTCTAATGTTTTTATTGTTTCACTGGTGATTTAAAAGTTTGAATACTTCTTGCTGATCATCTGTGGCTGTAATTTCATGTAAAACCATCACTGTGTAGACAAAAATCAGAAGGCAGAGACTTTGTTCACTTTTTTTTCAGTATCAGTCTGCCTCTGAGAGGACTATCAAAACCCAAAGATATTACATTTAAATTTTGAGCAAAAGAGGTCTTTTTGCTGACACACTTACAAGATTTCACAGGGTTTTTTCAGTTACTTTTGTATAATTTCCAAGTTAACGCATGGGACATTTTGTAAGTTAAGGTGTTTTCTATGCAACACAGACTTGATGATTATTTTAATATGTGGTAAGCACCAGGCTAAACAGTCCTATAAATTTTAGAGTTTAGTTGATTAAACATCTCTCATAGTTTCGAAATATTACAAGGAAAGAAAATCAATAGAAAAATCACCTGCATTGATTTTATTGTTGGTTTTCACTCATTGTGCAGTTTTGAAATATTCATCACAATGCAATGTGCTATTTACACCAAAGTAACTGCTGTTCAGTAGAAGCAGTGGACACTTTTTGTTTCATAATTAAAAGAGCAGCACTGTGATTGGTGTGGTATTTATTATGAAATGATGACAAAGGAGTACCAGTGGTTTTAATAGTTTTAGCTTACAGGAGCTGTTGTTAATTTTGTCTGTGGAGTTGCAGGTGAAATAATGCACAGTGGATAAATAGTCTATATTGGTTTAACTGAACATAATATATAGTGTGTTCTGGAGTTGTTTGTCTCAATAGACTATAGTAATCAAAAGTAATGAACCTATTATGTGCAGGACCTTGGAGAGCATAGAATGGCAGTAAAAGTGTGGCACATAAAAGGTTTATTAAAGGAAATTAAAGTCCATCATTGCCACACCTGCTCCCCTATTATAAGTCTATGGCAGGTCAGTGCCTTCAATCACAACTCAGCATCAGAGAACAGAGCCATGTTTCCCATTACCATTGCAGTCACATTGCAAAAACTCATTCTCCAGGTTTTAAGGATAGTAACAAGTAAAGGCTACCATCAGCCTCACTACGTAAACACAAGCCACTTATGTTCCTTCCCTGCTAATAATCAACATCAGATGTAAATTTAAACAGGGAAAAGATATCATTGTCTGGCTTTGAGGTGCATTTCGATCATTTTATACTTTCATATCAGATATCACTAACCTGGATTCTAGAATTAGACTTCTTCAAGTACACAAATACCCTTTTCAAATGCTTGAATTCTTTCCTGCAAATAGATATTTTGATTCCAGTAGCTGTATACAAAGTGTAACCATATATAATAACAAACAGAAAAAAAAACCCACAGGAAATTAGAGAAATGCTTTTTCTGCCCTAGAAAGGCTGACTTCACTCTTTCTGTTTCTCAGGTCAATTTTGTCATATTCTGCAATGTTCTTTCAGATAAGACCTTCAAAACATCTCAGTTATCTGAGTCATATAAAGCTAAAAATAAAGCGTCCTCAGATCTTCAAACTCTAAATGGAAAAAGGCACAAACAGAGCTTCTTGCATCTTCCATCAGTAGGGCAAATCAGTTCTGCTGATGCTCAGAAAGGAAAAGTGAAATAATAGACAGGATCTTCGACTGACATTGTTTTCTATCTTGCGACCTTTTGCAGAGAAAGATGCCAGGCATAGGCAACCTCTGGTATCCACAGAATGCATCTACCTATCGCCCAACACAGTTACATAAATTAGATGCTGGTGTCTGAATTTGTTGCTGCACATTGATCTGCAGAAACACATCAGAGTTGCTTCATCTACAGTATGTTTGACCATCACCATTTCACAAACAAGGAAATGGAGATTCAAAGCAAAGATAGTCAGATACTACTAAAGACTGAAGAAGAATTCCAGAGTCCCTGATATTTTGCCTAGACAAGAATTCCCCATAAGGGAGTCTCGCTTATGTAAAAATTGAGTTACTTTTAGAAAGAAGAGGAGTTTACCTCCCTGGACACGATCAAAATTACACTGTTGTACAATCTGCTGTGTGTCACTGCAGCTCTCCACACCAGAACATGAAATCTTAATCCCTTTGAATTTCAGGGGTTTGTAATAAAATCCATGGATTGAAAACCTGCCCCTACAATTATGAGTCTGGGCCAGATCCAAGACCAGAAGGTGCATATTTCCAGTGCTGGTTTAGATGTAGCCAAAAGTGTCATGAAAACAGCTGATCTTGAAAGGTTTCTCATATTTCAGTTAGAAATCTTATTGCAAAAGCTGACATTCTGGGGGCTTGGATTTTTTGGTTATTTGGTTGGGGTTTTTTAATGTGAAGTACAATCCTGGACACTACATTCTCCCAGACACTCATACAAATCTGTCTCTTTGACCAAAACTTCTGCAAGAAGTAATTAAGTGGTGAAATGTTTCAAAGACATACATCTATTCAAGCAAGAGGGTTTCAAGTTTTAAGGATGAAGTCTTCAGAAATGCAGGTTCCAATGCAGCTATTAAGATATGCTTCACCTACAACAATAAAGCAGTTTGCCTGTAGGCACTGTGGCTTTCTGGGACTTTTTCTTCCAGGAGGTGGATGCTGAAAGCAGCACTCATACAGCATTGCTGTTTCTAACCTTATGCTTTCAGCTAACACCTGTAGACCTTGTCATTAAACCTTACAGAGTCACTCATAACCATCACTTTATTAAACAAATCTGTATCATTAAAGGTATCTCCTAGGTATTTACTAGATATTCACAGATGGCTTTTTATCTCTTTGACAAGATTAATAAGGCATGATTATTCTTCTTTCTATTACTGTCTAGGCTTTGGAAATGTGAAAAAAAAGCATTGGAGACTTTTTTTTTCCTCAATGGCAAAAGGAATGAATTAAAGACTTTGTGTTAATATTACAGATGGATGCAGATGGGGAAAATAAAAAGCTGCGCACACGCTCAAAAGGAACCAAGGGTGAGTTAGCAAGCACGTTCCACGACCCTGTACCTAGCACACCATGAAATATGACAGTTCCTGTGCACAGTCCCTAATGTGCAGTAAGAGAGTGTGCAGCTTCCTTAGGGCTGCTTTTTTAATCAAGGCAGGACACAGACTGTTGGCATTAAAAGACACAATATTATTAGCTATGGTTTAAAGAAAAGCAGAAAAAATCTACTGTATGCTATTTTCTTTGAGCTATTTCTCAAAGAAAATAAAGGTTATGCTTTTTATTATGCAAACAAAGGTTTTCCATAGAGAGTAGAGCTAGACAATATTGAATGGATGCTTTCAACATAATGCACAAAACTTTGTCTCAGCCAACTGAATGTTTTTCTGTCTATTCCCATTAATTATCTGCAAATTAGTTTTGTAAATGGTCCAGAAGTAAATTTACTTTGATCAAAAGATGCAGGTGTATGTGAGAGGAGAATCCTGTGCTGTTTTTAAATACTAGTGCTTGTGTTTCATTTTGTAAAGTTATGACATAGTTGTATTTACCAGCTATTCCTCTCTTTTTGTAAGGAACAGATGGAAATGCAGTACTGAGAGATAAACAGGCCCTTAATGATCTCAACATCTGGAAACATGATTAACTAGCAATATAGCCCTTCCAGGAAAATAACTTTTTATTTTAATTCATAACACTTTTTGTGACTTTTGATAATGAGTGAAACATGAAGATACTTCCAAATAAATGTCAAAGTTTTGCCTGCCATGTGAACATTTCTGCTTATGACTCTTTTCAAAGGTGAAAGCACCCTTCTCTTGTTCTGATTTTAATGTGAATCATGCACTCTCACGATTGTGCAAAAAAGACTAATTTGATTAATTGTCACAACTCAGTAGTTTTGAATTGTTAACATCATGCCTTCAGCTTCAAGTTGTGGTCAGAATGAAAAAATAAAGTGTGGTTTGGCTTAGCTAGTTTCAAATTACTAAAGCAGTGAAAAGTACTAGACTTCAGTTAGGAAAAGACAGAGGAAGGGGGTGGGAGTGCCACAAACTGCCTGCAGACAAGGGGATAAACACAGACAAGCTGTTCTAAAAAATGTAAGCATCGTCATATCAAAATTTTGATGCATCCTTCAGTAATGTTCTCTTAAATTAATGTAAAATTCATATCTATTTCAAAAATACCAGAACAGATGACCTGAACAAAGTTATTGAATAAGGAAGTTATTCTCATTATTAAATTCATTCAAATTTTTAAATTTTAAATTAAATAACAAATTATTAAAGTCATTCTCAGCATTAAAGTGTGTCTTCTCTATTGGTCAGGACTCTGAGTTAAAACAGTCTGGCTGGCTTAGCAGACTTTAATTGTATTTAACGAGGGATTCATACCCTTTTCACTCAAAAAACTAGTAACACAATTTTAAAACTTATGGATGTACTTTATATTTTTTTATACACATGCACACACATCTGTAGGAATATATCTATCAGGAACTTTTTCCTAGAAGTGGAAACAAAAAAAGTTGCCAGTGCAATATGAGTAATCCTTATAACCACCTGTTGGCTTTGTCAGTATGCTGTATATACCCTTGTGTGAGTAGGTATTTGTAAACAACAGCCTTCATCATTCCCAAACTGAATTAAAATTCAGAAAAAGAAGAGATTTGTCATTCTATTTTCAATAAAAACAAATGCCTTCTCTTTTACTCTTGTTTTTTCTTATTATTTTTCCTTATGAAAACCATACTTCAGGCTTTATGCATCCTAAAATAACTGTGGGAATTGTATGTTCAGTTAACATTTGCCACTAGTAGCTACAATCCTGTGGTTAGCATGAAAATAATTGCCTGTGTTTTGATAGCCACTCCTCTGTCATCAGAG
Organism: Ibycter americanus; assembly: GCA_035590275.1. NCBI lineage: Eukaryota > Metazoa > Chordata > Aves > Falconiformes > Falconidae > Ibycter > Ibycter americanus. The sequence goes on from JAVJGI010000040.1 coordinate 47,857,306, forward strand.
ATAGGCAGGTGCAAGATTGCTGAAAGAACAAGTCTGGAAGTGTAAATTAATTAAATCTTTCCTGCTTTTGTTAACAGTTCAAGTGGACTCTATAGCTCAAGAGCTCAGGTAAGAACTCATGTTGTTTATTTTTCCAGTTTTATTTTCTCATTATATTGATAAATTCATACCAATGGTACTGCTACAAAATAGAGAATCCAGCAAATGATGCATTATGTAGACATTTAGCATAGATCTGACAAAGGGTACTTGATGCAGATCCACTTTTTAAATATACCAAAAATAACAGCAAAATGTAAGCAATAATTATGCAAGCATAATCAAAAGTAATGCAAAGTAGGCAGGATTCTGGTATGCTGTGTTTATCTTCAGCCTGTGTCAGGGCACACAACAAAAGAGTACAGTTTCTCATCAGCCTTCAGTCTTCTTTCTTCTGTAGTGAGTATAGTATGTCAGCATCTGAACATTCTAAGAGATATTAACATTTATAAGGTTTTGTTAGATGGCTTTTATAAAACTGATAGTCTCTGTAAACTACTGTAAATTCTAAATGCACTAATGGCTCATTCTACCTCAGGTACTTGCTGAGGTTTCATATTTTATTGAAGTAGCACAGAGTACTTTTCAAATTTGCATTAAGCATGGCAGTCCATTCAAAACCATAAACTGTATAAGAATATTTCAGATCACAAATAATCTAGTAAAATTTTAACATTACTACTTTAATCTTACTAGTTTGTATACCAGCTTCTAATAACTCGTCCAAGAGCTTAGAACAAACTCTGGGAAGACCAGCATATTATTCAGTACTAAATGTTCAAAAAAAGAACATGTACCAGCAGATTCAAGTTTTCTCTGGGACAATTTCACTCTTCATGTACTCGAAGGGAAATATTTACAGGTAGCTGCGGATTGCCAGAGTTATTGATCAAAATTACAATGGGCTACAGCTGCAACATAAATACTGAAAACATGTTTGCAAAAGATCTTAAGAGTTTTTCTTACATTAACTTATTTTTTCTGTGCTCTTCATCGCATGCTACTGAGCTGCTTTCTTAACCACAACAGGCATCTGAAGTCTGTGCTTGTGTGTTCATCCATCTAGGGAACAGAAACATCATGTGATTTATTTTATCAATCAAAATGCCACTCTCTCTTAAGATAGGACATGAAATATTTACAGGAAGTTATTTGCAGTGAAGTTATACAATATTTTAAGGGTTTGCTTTACAATAAAACTGAGGAAATTACAAGGTTCTTATAGATATTCCATGAACAGAAGTGGAAGCTAACTTTTCAGATAAATTATTCATGGTGATTCACTCATTCAGCTCTACCGCGAATCTCATTTTTCTGTATGGCTTCAGATTCCTGAGATTTAGTGCTTCTCCTTTTTCCTCTGTGCATCCTTAATTTATGCACCAGAAGGATGCATTAATCCGAAGAGGCAGTCATCCAAAAATGAGGATGGTCCATGTGTTCCTAAGAGAAAATGTTTGAAAAATAGAGGATGTGTAAGTTTCTGCAACATCAGGGAAGCTGTAATTTATGTATTATCAATTACTATAGCTTTTCCCAAGCAATTTTGCTTTTCCATGTGAAATACATGCTATCTTAGGAACTATTGTGTAACAGATTACTGTCTCTGTCAGAGGTGTGGACTACCTCCATAAGGAAACATACATTGGTTTAAAACAGTGAGCTAAACAGCCAATAAAGCCTTTGCCCCGTCCTTAACTTGATATTTGTAATTTCTACAGTACCAATTTCCATATTGGATATCTCCACAGTCAAGTGGCTTCACTGGCATGCAAGTCAGGTGATGGACTTTTATGAATCTATTTGTTTATAAAAAAATAGAGGAAGAGAGGCAGGGGCTGCCTTTTGGAAATGTAGCCTGTGAACTGCCTTCTTGTTACTCATACCCATATTACTGTGGAAAAACTAATGAACATTCCTCAAGAATTAAAGACTGAAATAGTCTGTTGTGTTCCCTTGATACAGATATTGGAACCACTGTCTTTTCTGACCAAGGTTCTAAATGCTGTGTTGGCTGAGAAATTTAAATCCATGCTTAATTAATTTCCCCTTTTCCCCTGGCTTATCCTATCTGACAAAGCACTTTTGCACTCCTTATTGAGTTTCTGTTACAAAGTGCCTTGGGATACTCCTACATGAAAGGCACTACATAAGCTTACATGCTTATATTGTATTATTATTAGTTTCATAACATTGATTGGTTCTAGAGCATTTGTTAGCCTTTTCTTATTCTGCAAGTTGTGTTTCACAAAAGTAGAGAATGAAATAGATGAAAAACAGAACAAAGAGTTGCAATCACCAATTAGATTCAACAATGCATGAAAATTTCTCTCTTCTAAATTAAAGGGGTTGCATTCTTGCTTAATGGAATCCAATGCCAAAAAATCTATTGATTTCAGGAAAGCCAAGATTTCACCCAGAAATCCGGCTAATGGTTTTGTTATCACCCATTTTTTCCTGAGAAATAGGACCACCTTTCTGCATAAAAAGTATATTTTCAGAAAAATATTACTTTAAGGGCCAAGTTGGGTTTTAATTTTTTTCTGTTTAGTAAGATAACTAAAACTTCTCTTGCACTGCACTGGGTTTTCAGAGGACAGTACTTTTCTTCCTGATACTACCCACTTATACACAACTCCTATGTAAATGTCAAACTGGCACTGTTTTCATGTATTTGTATGCCTTAAGGCACCCCAGATTTCAATATTACATAATTAATTTTCTTTATACATTAATATTATTAATACTTCCCTGTTATTCAGATCTATAAGACTTTTTTTTCCCTATATCTACTGTATATGCTGTAGTATCGAAGGATAATATGCTAAACTTAGTAAGTCCTTCAAAGCAGTACTGTTTCTCCTTCCAGTCTTAATTGTTTACTTCTGAACAACATGGTTTAATTTTTCATTTAAGAATGTAGTGCTGTGGTAATTTCATTGGCAGCTAAACTACCCACAAGAAGAGATGAATATTTTATCGAAACCTAAACGTAGCAAAATACAATATGTGGTAGAACTGAGTGCTGAAGCCAGGAGATCTCTGTCCCATACATTCAAGTTTGAATCTGACACCTTTTGGGCATAACAACTCTGTTGTATCCATCTTCCACAAGAAGCAGAAAGAAGAGGTCTTCTCTTGGATGATTTAGTCATGGCCCACTGAAAGGACCAGGACCTTCAGCTGTGTTCAGGATTAGAATGAAAACCAAAGGGAAGTGAGGAATATTGGTGTGATGTATTCTCATTACTGTGTTCTATTTAACAGATGGGATACAGTACGGTAAACCATCTGTAGGTTACAGAGTGGCAGCTGGGTCAGACCAAGGAAGAGCAAATTGGATCGATCCAAGCATGGGATTACAAAAGCATAGATCAGTTTGGCGAAGTGCATATCTGAATAGAAAGTGTACCTTTTCTGGGTTAGATACAGGTGAAACCAAGTCTTTCTGGCTCTGTCACTAATGATTAATGAAGATTCCACAAGGAACTGGTCTTTCAAGTCATGGAGAACAGTCCTGTTCTTTGGTGGGAACAGTTACACTTCCCCTTACTCTCTCTAGCATTGGATCACTTCTTCAAAAGGACCATTTCTCCAAAAGCAAAGAGAGTTACTTTTTTATCTGAAACTCGTTCCAGATGTTGTGAGACATTTTACATATGCAGATAAGTTGAACTGTTCAGTCTGAACTATTGAGATATGAGTATCTTGAATATTTTAGCAGAGAAAGAAGTAATAAAGCATAGCTGTCTGGATGTCTCTCTGATAGAAGGAGTAACTGGACACTTCACTCTGCTGCTTTTTCTTGATTAGGAGGGTGAGAAACCAGCAAAGCAACCCTGCAATCAATGGTACCGAAGCATTTCAGAAGGTTTATGTTACTGAAATGTATCCCTTAACTTTAAACAAAATGTTTAAGAGGTATGTCAATATAAGTAACCGTATTGACAGCATACTAAAAAGTATTTTGCTAACTGAAGTAGTAATTACTTATTCTACAGTGCTGACTATTTTGCTCATTTCTTCTAAGTTCTAGTAGATTATATGTATCAAATTATATCTGAATTCTAGTTTCAGACAGTAATGGAATGAAGGTAGAAAGTTTGGTAGATAGAAGATGATATGGCCACTCAGGAAAAGTTCATGGCATGAAAGAAGAGGGCTGCGCCTGCCTAGCTGCATTTAGAAAGGAATGGCTCATTGGTAACTCTCTTTCTGAGCTTCATAAAACCAGCAGGCTTTTAAAGAAGTATTTGTATGAAAAGAAAGCAGTAGTCTGGCAGATGACCAAGGAAAGAGGTAAAAGCAGTACTTAGATGATGGAAAAAGTGGGCACGTGAAACAAAGTCACACAAAAAGGCTCAAAGATGTTCCTCAATAAGAATCGAGATTATGACTGTAGCTATCACCTTCACAGCACTCTTATCTCATAGCACCGCTTGAAAGTGAGAGGGTGACTGAGAAAGCTGTTTGTTCCTAGCCTGCATCTGGAAAAACTGTCAGGTTTGTCCTTTGGGCTTGGCTTCTGTTTCCACAGGAGTTTGTCATAGACTCCAATCTTCTGGAAACTGCTGGGTACTTAATTACCATCCGGGGTTAAACCACAACACGGGGAAAAAGCACATTTGTCATCATCCTGAATAAGCACACTTGGGATAGAACTGAGGGGGACTCCTGCTTTGCCTGGTGACTCATCTGTCTGCCACTGGCAGAGAGTGTGGGACCCTCGCAGTGCTTCATGTGCTTTGCTGAAACAAAGTGTATCCCTGAGTCCCAATAGACTTAGTAGTAAATGCTAAATGAAGATGGTCAATAGTTATATGTACTGCAAGGAAATTTATCCTGATTTTGTGCAGATGTGTCGGAGCTTGACAAAAAGTCTTTTTTTACAATTGAAGATTAGGTGTTGACAGCATACATTCCCAGCTCTCGTCCCCAGTGTTCCCTATGATGGTAACTGGCTGGGACAGAGTTGTGCTACCTTGTCATTTAAATATTTCTCCGTGATATGTCTAGATTAGGCATTTCACCTGGGACAAAGATCTATATCATGCTGTTTCTATTGATAACTGATCTTCAATTAAACAATGGACATAAATCTCGAGAGTACCTATTCCCAAGGTCTGGTAATAGAATGATGACTTAAGGCTATCTACTGTTTGCTCTTTAGCTTCAAAAAGGAACTTCCTTCCTGCCCTAGCCATTGTAGAAATTGAAATGGTTATGGGACTTTGAAAATATTAACCTCTGCCTCAACTCCATGATTTCCTGGTATAATCAAGTCTGTCATGTTGTCATCAATCATACTTTCTTAAATTCCCAATAAATCTTGTTAATTTCTTATTCTTTTCTGACAACACTATTAGGTTCTTAAGGAATTTAGGCTGTCGTACTAGCCAGTACTCTCCTCAAAGTATCTGTGGAAATCTGTTTTATGCTAAGGAAAAATTATTTTGTAATTGATGTTTGATAGAAAACATTGAACAGTCAAGCATAAACAAACACTGAACAATCAGTACATGGTGCAGTTTACTGTGAGGCAAAGGTATATGCTGGTCACAGAACTAATAAAATAATAGTGCTGGAATTCACCTATCCTTATTATTACATCCTGTATGTCAACCATTCTCATCATAAATAATAAACCAAGCATAAACGTAAATTGTAATAGCAATCAAATTTATAGGTCTGTCATGTCTAAGTTCCTCCCTTGTTTCCTCCTTCATCTTACAGTCTGCCTCTAGTTAGCCATCAAACTGTGAAATCTACAGTGCTGCCATTCCTCCTGTCCCTTTGCTCTGCCTCTGCCTCTGCCTCTCCCTTTGCTCTGCATCTGCCTCTGCCTCTGCCTCTCCTCTCTTCTCCTCTCCTTTCCTCTCCTCTCCCTTTCCTAGAGCTCTGAGGAGCTGATGGACCTTAGGCTTTTTGCCTTTTTTGTAGTCCCGCATGCTTTCATACCTCAGAAACAGATTGTTCTTTCAGTATTGTTAAACCAGTAAACCAGAAACAGTAAAAAAGAAATAAGCACAGAAAGAAATTCAAACCTTTTCCATCTCAAGTTTTCCATTTTCAAACATTCATCTGAGTGGGTTAAGGCCTGCATGAAGAGTTTGGAACTTGTGTATGGAGAACAAAAAATAAAATATTTTTTTCCCACTAAAATCTCATTCTTTGAAGGAGATTATAAAAGGTACTAAGAACCTCCACTCTTAAAACATTGTCATTGCTTCTGTGAAGAGAAATAATACCATATAGTTCTGGATGACCACAAGTAATGACTAACATTTTGCAGGTAAGCCTGAGGTTGACACTTATTTGGCTTAACTACTGAACTGTTCTGAATAACCACTAAGATGGTTGAAATAGGAACTGTATCTCATGATCCTTTTGAGATACCTGCGGCTGGAGTTGTGAAATACAATGAATCATTTGCTTAATTCTTGTAGACATTAAGACCTTTTAATCTATGCACCGTGACCTTTGCCTTTTCCTCCTGGATTTATTTAGAACATTAGAAGTAGTATTTCATGTTCAGATTTCCATTTTAGCTTGCTTAGTTGATACTTTATGTGCATTTGCTTTATAGGTGACTTTTATAGCTTTCTTCAATAACAAATGCATTAGATAAGTTTCTAGGATATTATAGGCCTCTCAACATCTACTACATTCATTTCTAGACAACATCTGCAGTCTCAGTGTCTCTTTTGTTATTTTATTTGATTGTGATTTTACAATTTTTCCAATTAAAACCTCCATTTAATGTATTTTTTAAAAAAAAACCCCAATGATTAATTAGTTTCAAAGTATGCTTTTCTGTAATATTTAGTTTTATAATATATGTCAAATACACATCACTTTAATTGTGGCTGCTAGACTGGCACATAGTTATTTGCAGGTTTTTTGTACGTGAGAGCTTGTTGCATGTTAGAATGTTCCTTGCCTTGAACTAAAACTTGTACATTATTTCATATATTACAAGTTGTCTTCCCCATCACAACTTCTGTGTTTAACAGCACACAGTAAATGTTATTCTCCCAAACCTACACAGGAATTTAGAGTTGCATATGCCTTAATGCCTTCTGCTGTGTGACAGAATGTGTTCGCTAACATTATAGCCCCAAATGGTTGTTTCCTCTTATGGCAGATCTTTTCTCTGTAGATGACCACAAGCAATATGCCAACCGGTGACTTCTGCCTCATATATATCAATCATGAGTTAAATATTATGGCTGGCTGAATTGCTCTGTCTGACTCATGTCAAGGGTGGATTCAGCCAAGCAAAAGCAAGCTGCAACAGACTGTGGACAGCCTGGAGATAGCAAGGAAAGGAAAAGAATGCAGCCATGGGACCTCCTGCTACATTAAAGGGAGGTACTGGCTCCTGACAATGAATTGCTTACGGTTTCATTGTCTGTTGTCAAAAAAAAAAAAAAAAAAAGCAAAAGCTTATCTTCTTTACATCTCGAACCAGACTGTAGTTACCGATATGCTTTTTATTTAAACATTTACTGGCGTTAGCAGGCTGACCACTCACATGCAAGGCTTTCTCAGTGTGAAGGTTTTGTGGATGATCTGTAGATTTGCCTAGAAACGCAATCCATCCTAAGCCAAATTCTTGGCTTGTGTCCCACTGGAATTTATTGACCTACTGAACCTGGACAGACTGAGTAAATGAAAAAGAGGCTAGGGAGGCTGGATTTGGCCCAGATCTTGGCCGTTCATTCATATTACTGAGTTTAAGAACTCCTTGAAGTCCACACAATAAAATCTTACCTGTTACAAAAGGGTCCAAATATACAGCTCTAGCCATACAGAGTTCTTGATCTATGAGCTATAGAATGACATCATGAAGTCATCCGTTTCATTAACATAGTATTTCAATTAGAGAGTTTCTGTGCCTTGTTTTTTATGTAATCTGAATATCCTGATGATCCTACAAGATTGTAAACTAAAAACAAGAAAACCAAGGAAGAGTTTTTAAATCTCTGCTGTCCTTCTCTGCATTGTCTTTCCTGTGGGGAGAACCCTGCTAAAATAGTAAACTAGAGTTAAAAAAAAAAGAGAAAAAAAAAAGAAAAAAAGAAAAAGAGATTTTTAAAAAGTGCTATTTCATGAGCCTTTTGTAGCTTGAAATCATTGTCCTTTAGCCTCAGGCAACATAGTGAGCTTGAGGCATGGGTAAATTTCACCATAACTGCATGCTTTTTCCTATGTTATTGCTGACTTACCATTGCTCCACTCTTTTTACGTGCTTCTTTTTATTTGCCTAATCATTTCACAGTCCAGTTGTTCTTTTTGGTCAGGTGGCCTATAACATTTAGTTTACTGTCTGAAACATCTCCAAGCTCAGTACATAATGACTCAACACCATTACCCATTTCTCCCCAGCCTCTTCTTATGGGGGCTAATAAATCCTCTTCCACCAACAAGGCTATGGCAGCTCCTTTGCTTTTCTTATATGTCTTTTTAAAATGAAATATATCTTTTAATATCATGCCCCAGCCACCTTTCAGTTATGATACTGTATTTTCTCCACATTATTGTCTGTGCAGTTCTGTTCCTTTTTTCCTAGCTAAACCTTTCATTTGTATATACAGACACTAATACCCCCAAGTTACAGAGCTCATTTTGCTCTATATTAGTGTTCATAAATATGAATTTCCCTTTTATCTTTCTTTCCATCTATACTTCATGTGCATTCCTTTCATCTTGGTTCAGCCTTGGACTGAACTTCTCACAACTATGGCATTTTGGAAGAAGAGCTTTGCCTGTGTGTGGCGGTGAACTTTCCTATTTGTAGAAGGCCCTTTAACCCTGGCATGGTTGTTACGGTGCACAGGAAAAGCCTCTGTCACTTTCACAGATACAACTGTAAGCCAAGTATGCAAGTTTGCTAGGAAGGGGTGAAATGTATTTTTTATCCTGTGTGTGATTATAAACATGAGAAACAGTCAGATTTTCTTTAATTATGATTGGAGTAAGTCATGCTAGTTCTGAGCTTCTATTACAGCCAATTCACCAGGTCTAAATGATGAGCAGTTCTTTTCAATACATTTTATTGTTTGAAGTTCTTATCATCTTAATGTTTACAAATGTTGATTGAAGAAAATTACTTTTATGTTATGAATTCTCTCCAAAATACTTTTTCAGGAATTCCCAGGTAGAACTCTTTTCCAGATTATATTTCATCACCCAGGCTGAATCAATGAAATACAACACACTCAGTCAAGGAGTCCAAATGTTATAGATTATCTAAAAGTTACTGTGGCCCAGTTTACTTTATAAGATACAATAAAACATTAATGTCAATAACTCTGACTCCAGATTAGCAATCAGGGCAAATACATGTTTACCTTCTTGTCAGTCCTTCCCAGGACTAGCCTCCAAAATGTGAGCATTGATGTGAGCAAAAACTCACATCAGAGTTCTGCTAATAAATGCTTTTTTTAATATTTTCACATAAAGCCATAAGTTTTAATTGACTTTTTTGAATATATTTTAATAATGGTAAGAATTATTTAAAAGAATTAGAAAGAAAACTTTTTTTTTTTTCTGGTGTAACTTAATCTTAGACTGCCAATGAACTGTAGCTCAGCTCTTGGTTACAATTTTCTCAGTTGCACAGTCTTACTCCTTGAAGTTCTTCAGCTAGTCAGTGTGTTGCCACCTATAACTTGTAAAGCAAGCAGCTGTTTCTGGACATGTGCAATTTTTCCAAACTTGGCAATTCACAGATCTTTCTCACTTTTACTTTTTTTAGGCAGGTAGAATTGTCATTTCATTTTATCCATGCTCCAGCGTGGTCCACTATTCGGGGAGAAATTCATGGACTTCAAAAACACCTGTAAGCATACTTTCATATCCCACTGAGTAGAAAGTTTAGAAATGGGAAATACATTGCAGGATGGAGCATCAGAATGCAGTGCTGTAGAAATCCTAAGAATGTATGTAGTCCATACAGCAGACAAGATAGAAGGTACTGTAAAGTTGAAGGGTACAGAGAAGGGGTGAAGTCATTAGAGCCTTCTCTTGAACCGCCATTCTCACTGATGAAAAGCATCTCATCAAGTATCTTCCTTTAAAAAAAAAAAAAAAAAAAAATTAGATTAGTTAATTTTCTTGTCATTTTCTTTATGTCTTTTGACTTAATTTTGCATCTAGTACCTATACAGACTTTAGAACAGAATACAATAAACAGAATTACTGCTTAGTTGTAATTTTTCCAAAGGCATAATGCTTGTAGACTATGTTCCAGTATCCATGATCTGAAGTGATGCAATTTACCTTCTTCCTTTTAGAAAACATTCTTCTGTCTCTGTGTACAAAATCCATGTCTCTTAAAAATAACTTCTATTTAGTTTTCTGAATCTAGGATATGTCTTTGTATATAGCTAGAATATGTGAATTCTTTCATATTCAGTAAGTAAATTCATGGCATTGGAAACACCATCTTAATCCTTGGACGCTGAATAGTTCTTCACAGACCTGACTGAATGTGGATTTTCAGTCTTTCTGTGGAGACTTCAAGTTCTGGCCTTGAAAAGACAGCGTGTTACTACCGTCTTTCTGTCCTCACTTTTAGAGCAACCTGAGCTGAGAACACTATCCCTCTCACTTCTACTGAGCTATAAAATTTACATACACTCTTTGCAAACAAAGAGGGTTAGGTAAAGAAATGGAACATAAATCTGTCTTAACCTGAAGACAAACAATTGACTTCATAGTCACTCTCCCCCTTCCTCTCCAACCACTGTCGTCCATCTGAAGTGGCTGTAATTAGCAGCACTCATTTGGGTTTTCAGTTGCTGTGATCAGACTACCAACAGTTTCTTTTTTTGGACTCTGACATTCCAGCTCCTTTCATGAACCTCCAGCATTCATGGTTCATGTAAATAATATCATCGATGTCATTTCCACTAACATGTGATCCATCCTAGGAGCAGATCATCCTCTTTTTTTTATCCAGTTCTAGTAATTTCAGCTGTTCATCATCACCTTATGAGGAGCTCAGGATTTTTGTGTGGTTTTGGGGGATCAGATACTTTCAGCTGTAGCCTAAACCTTTAGAACCCATTGTGCTAGAGAGTTAGAAACCAGCTCATCTGTTTCTTAAAGAACAAGCTGACATAGAAGAGCACTAAGATAGGGAGTCATTCAGAATTTCTGTTCCTTTTAGGTACCTCTGATTCAGTACAGTCTTAAAATTCTTAGAAGAAAGCCCTATCATGACAGGCATTTGTAAGCTACTGATTCGTCTGTGAGTGGCAAGTGCCCCTGAATTTTCAAATACCAGCTTTTCCCTCCTGTAAGGAAAATGTGGTATTTGACATCCACAGTTTTCTAGGGCATCTGCAAGTTTGTCACCAAAACCTAATCAATGCCTAAAGCATGTGGAAAAATCTTTATCACAGTATGATTAAGGAGTAGTTACGTAAACATTCTCCTTGCAACCACTGATGTGAAGTTAAATGGTTCTGCAGATCAGAAGATGATGTTTCCTTTAACTGTAATTCAATAATCTAACACTTACTTTTGTAGTACAGTTAAGCAGTCAAAAGTCAATTCAGGTTAAGAACTTAAAATTACTTTCTGAACAACTGAAATGTTCCACTAATTGTTCTTGCACAAACCCACATGAGAAGTGGGCTCCTTAAACAGTGTTAGACGATAAATGTAAGTGCCTTGATATTCAAAGACAAACACTTATTTTCTCTCTTGAAGCTAAGGAGTGTACATGAGATGCAGTGTGTTCTCTTATAATTTTACGTGGCATCCGTTACAGGCATTAGTAAACACCAGTTGTCAGACTGAACATACCCCTGGTTTTACCCACTATGGCAGTTCTTCCCTGTGTGGTCATGCTTTACCAATCTGCAGGCTGCTGTGAATAAGAAAAAAAAAATCCCCAGAGATCTGGAATTCTTGCCAGCAGATTAACAACAAAACAACCTTGCTGGCTACAAAGTGGTTAAAGGTTGGGTTAAAGGCTTGACAAACACATCACTTAGATGAATCAATTACAAAAAAAAAGACGAACACGACAATTTTTAGCAGTAGGAAAAGCTGTGTGTGGTTAGGAATGCTTAAAACCTCTCTTGTGAGGCATTGCTTTATGGTGGGGAGCCAATGCACTGTTCTGCCTGTATACTACCAGTGTCTGCAAGATATATTCTGAGCATAAATAAAGGAAAGAGAAAGACCCAGTAAATTCCCTCCAAAATAATTTAGGTACTAAATACACATGAAAGATTTACCATGGGTTTTTTTTTTAGTACATGTAACAGTCTTACATGTCTTAGATTTTAATGTCTTGGCTCACACTATGATAACTGACACAAGACTGGTTTTGGTTGCTGAGTCATTGACTAAAAAAAAAAAATAATAATCTGCTTCTTATAGATAGTACTAAAATGATTTATTATTCATAAAATTTAAGTACAGTTAAATTGGGGGGAAAAAAACAAAACATGTATTGGCTTTGGGCTCATAATAAAAAGATTTTCTCCTGTTTTATGAGCCTCAGATTACCAAATAACCCTTGACAGCTGAAGCAGTGTTCCATGCCAACAAGCAGGCCATTGACAAATAGCAACAAAACTATTAGACGTTGAATTTAAGAGATGAGTAATAGAGAAGATAAATTATAGGTTTACCATTTGACAAACTACAGCTTGACAAATCTGTGCTAACCTAAGTGTGTGTGTGTGTGAATGTACATAAGCAAAAGAGAAACAGAAACTTTTAAAGACAAAGGTGAAACCAACATGCCATGAATGTTACAAAGGTATAAATATTTTTTTTTTCATAGTAGTTAAATTCCTAGTGTCTGTTATCAAATACTTAACGAATCATCTGTAAGTACTTGAAAAAACTACCACTTGTGAAGTTGTTTTTCTGGTTTAATTTTCATTTTTAATTTTAAGCACTGTAAGGTAGAAAAGAAGGGAAATTGCTGGTACATGGTAGATCTTTAAACCGGCCCTTGCGAACTAATAAATTCCAGTTAAAACTCAAAACCAGCAGTTTAAAAAGTTGCCAGCAAAAACAAGAGTATATTCTGCTGGAGCTGAGAAATCTCTTCTGGGCCTACGGAGAGCAATTTGCACTTCCCAGGAAAGAAGCGACAACTGCATTTTGTCATTTTCCTGTAATCAGAGTGGTAGGTGTCAGGAATGATTTTACTTAAAGTTGAATTTCATGTATTCACTTACTTTAAAATGATGGGAGCATAGAGGAAATCTGGGTCAGTGGCCACTTGTGTACGGAAAAAGATATGATAAGGATGAGCAAATGCTTCAGTCTTTCACAGAGGAGAAATTTTCTAACGTGAGCAACGTGCTTCCAGGCAGAACGGTGGGCCTCCTGTCCTGACATTGATACAGCAGCTTTTGACTTACTGCTGTAAACTCTGGTGGTTGCGGTCGAGTGGGATTTTTGTGCTCTCACTTCCCAGGGCAGATGTGCAGGTGGCAGGTGGCAGCAGTAACCCCCCATGGGTCTTGACCGTGGTCTGGTAACATCTGAGTTTGGCTGTCTTTCACAGTTGTGGTGAAAACCCGATGTGTTTGATAGCTGTGATGCCAGCCAACAGTGATGGTCTTATAACATTATGTTACTAGAAAAAGATTGTACTTAGTGAGCAAGAATACAGCAATCAACTTATCGGCTTGCCATGTTTTCCCTTACTTGACTGGAAGATGCACAATAGTCAGACAAATTACAGGATTAAAGATGAAGAGCTAGACGAAGTTCTGTGACCTGTGTTGCACAGGAGGGCATACTAGATGATCTAATTGGATCTTCTGTTTTAAAGATCTATTAATTATGCTTGTGTAAGAAGCAGCTGTATCTTCGTCAAAGGGGAATTAAACACTGGAAATTCATCCTGTCCTAAACACTCTCACAGCAGCTACTGGAGGCAAACTTGAAGCTTGACAAATAAGTAAGAAAGATCAAAAGCAAACCTAGTGAAGGTTTTGGTTGATACAAACAATTATGTGTGAAGGGTTTTCAAACATTTGTCATTTACTCAATTTTCCTGAAACATGAATGGTATGAACTGATGTTCACAAATATGAATTAAGAAATTCTTGATTGTATTATCTTAGAAATGAGTTATGCATATTTGTCCACACTACGTCCATCCCTGATGTCTGTTATATAGGCATCATTTCCAAGGGGATGCTTATACCGTTGTGATTCTGACCTTTAATGTGATATTCACATTATCCTCTATTTATAAACAGAGAAATAACGTATAACAGAAAAACCATAATATATTCAGCTACAGCAGGTGTTTAGCATCCAGTATTCCTGATGCCCATAGCATTTTAGTTTTCAGAAGATCAAGAATATCCACTGTGTTTAAGATGCATATGGTAGAATTTTAACGTTCCCTCTAAAACACAGATCTTTGTATTTCCATGTCCTTCATGTTTGCAGTGATGGATTGCCAAAAAGGTGCTTAGCCAAAAATGGGTTTGTTTTTTTTTTTTTTTGACAAAAAGCTCAAGTTAGTCATATGCTTTCATCCAAAACAATTGGAACCTGAGCCAATTTAGTGCAAATAAAATACCTTGGAAGGATTAATTTATGCTGTTGAGCTTGTAATATGTGTAATCAATAGGAGTTCTCTGCATACATGGATTTTTTGCAAATCTTGCAGCTACGTCAGTGAGCCAAATGCAAAATCCAACGGCTAAGGGCATCGTGTAGATTTGTAATGCACCCTAAGTGTGCCTAAGGTCAAGAAAACATTGAGTGGATTACACAGATTCATATATGTAGTTTTTTCATCTCTGACAGTTATAATATGAGCACTATTACTGATACTACAGAAAATTCTTAGAATACAGTATGTGAGAGAACAATGAAATCATGCCAAATCACTCACACAAAAAGTTATTAAAAAAAGAGGGTTGAAGGGTCAGGCCTCTTTAGTGAGGTGTCATATGATGGAACATATATGTGCCATACAGATCAGAGGCATGGTGGCAAAGGTTATGCTAAATACCTGTAGAAGATAATTAATATGTGGATCCGATAGGAGCTCAAAGAAGTATATCAAATCTGCTGAAAAGCTTCCTCTTGCCCTCTCTTCTCATGTCAGTCATCTGAAAGTTAGGCATCTAGACTGGGTAAGGCCTTTCTCGTGGGGTGTCTCACCCTGTTTATCAGATCTAGTTTTAAGTGAGCTGAACTGCCCTGTGGAGGAGCCTTTTTCCAGAGTCTATATAGAGACCTGGGAAAAGCTTAAAGTAAATATTTGTGGCTGGAGTTAACAAAATGAAACCAACTCTTGGGACTGATACTGAAAGAGGGACCTGTATTGCAAAATGTTCTGAAGGTGCAGCATGTTTCACACAGATTCTGTGCTGTTGAACTCAAAGTGTGTGGTTGGGTATCCATGCTGATGTAAAGGTAATGAAGCCAAAGGCTCCAGATGTCGAAATACAACTGGGTTTGTATTTTTCCCCTTAACTGTTTCTCTGGATTATGAACCCAGACTACAATTTTTTTCATCCTTTCCTGGGTGTATTTATTTTACTGTAGAGCAGGGCTTAGATTAGCATGTTTATTTAGGATTAAAGATGTTGGGTTATGGGTTTTTTGGTTTTGTCTTCCTCTGCATTCCCCTTCCCCCAAACAGATTTTGGCAGCAGTGAAAAGAAATGGGACTTGCCTGTGCCGTGAACTTCAAGTATATGAGCTAAAATTAAATATCCACTAAACACGACTTGATGAAACTGCAAGTGAATTAGTATTTTGTCAGTCCCCACTTTTTTACTTAGAATTAAACTAGAGGATGGTGCTATATTTTAAACAATTTACCCCTCACTTCTCCCACTTTTTTCTCTATCATTGGCGATTGATCATTGCAGTGCCTACAAATGCTCCATGGCTAAGAAGAGAAAAGCTGAAGAACAGGTATCAGGTGTTCCCGTCAACAAAAGGAAGTCCCTGTTGATGAAACCCCGCCACTACAGCCCCAGCTTGGAATGCAAAGAAGAAAATGAAGACAGGACGGATTTACAGGAAGAGATCAGTGTCCTCGAAAGCAGCTCACCTCCAGGTAGTTGTGCAGTGTGGCTGCGCTTGAACCTGAATTCCATGGGAAGGGAGATAAGAAACAGTATTTTCAAAAAGGATGCAGAATATGTATGACTTCTAACAGAGTTGGAATGGCGCATTTCTGTATAGGTTTAACTATCATACTTCCAATTATTTTGTACAATAACTCCTCCTGGGGTCTAGTAAATGCTTTGTAGGTCACACAGAGACACAAGTACTGCAGCAGGTCAGATATGGAGCAGCATCTGCTTCTCCACTAGCTCTGTGAAAGAACAAGGTTAAGCCCACCACTGAGAAAAACACATTTATGAAGAGCAGATTTTCACTGGAATATATAGAGCTCTTAGGAAGAAAAAAAAACCACTTAGCAAAACATTGTTGACTTTAACATTTAGCAAAGCGATTTCACATGTGTGACTGCTATGTGTGTTCTGTTTAACACGATTATTAGACTCAGCACTTTCATACTTGTTATTCCAACTCTGCTAAACCAAACATGTCCAACAATTTATAGAAACTTCTACAACCTGTATGCTGGAAAATATAAAAGGGGATGGGGAGACAGATATAGCTACAGTACATCTTTATTGCTCTTTCTTTCTAATACTTGTTTTTATATATTCAAGATGAACAAAAAATATCAAACTAAATTGACTGTCAGATATTTGTTTAAGAAGTCCTGCACAAATTGTAAATCAGGCAAGTGAGAAGGTACCAGTGGAATACATTCTGCATCGGTTTTAAAGGGAGGAGTCATCAGTAGATTGCAAATGCCAAGATAAAAACAGTGTGATCTGGCACTGGGAAGTTAGTGATCATAGATAACGTGAAAAGAGAAAAAACTTACATTCCACTTAGTTTCTGGCTGCTACTGGAGTTTAAAGGTATTTTATTTTCCACTCAGTTTCTTCTTATCAAATATTTTGGAAGGACAGGGTGCTAGATAATCTCATCTAGGCTCCCTTTCCCACAAAATGTTGGACCAGATGATCTTTCGAGATCCCCCCTAGCCTGGGCTGTTCTATGATTCTATGATGAACTGAGATTAGGAATTTACATTTTTCTCCACTCCAAAAATAAATTCCTTCAAAACAAACTCCACAAATTTTATACATATGAATAATATAAAACACATAGAAGAAGAAGAAGAAGAAGGCTGTCTTTCAAATTAAAGAGTCAGATCC
This sequence comes from Ibycter americanus, assembly GCA_035590275.1. Taxonomy (NCBI): domain Eukaryota; kingdom Metazoa; phylum Chordata; class Aves; order Falconiformes; family Falconidae; genus Ibycter; species Ibycter americanus. Next base: position 47,874,600 of record JAVJGI010000040.1, read on the forward strand.
TGTTTCTGCCAAATTCAGGGGAGATCTTTGTGTCTTTTCTATACAGCAAAGATTTCAGCCTGTTGTCACTTGTAAGTCTTCTAGGAGGAGTCTTTTCCAGGGGTCTGCATCCCATCAGTGTGAAAGCCTAGAAGGGACCTCCCTCTTCAAACAGACCTTTAATTAACAAGGTGATACCAAATCTCTCTCTCTTTTGGGTAACATTACTAAGCTAAATTCATCACGAAAAAAGCTCTATGGCTCTCAGTGCCTGTCCAGCCTGCGAGGAGTATTTCTTTTTCCTAACAGCAGAAGGGAAGCTGTTTGAGTAAGAGTTCCAGTAGGGGTTGGGGTTCTGTTGTTTTGGGGTTTTTTTGGTTTGGATTTTTTTAGGGGTTTTCTAGTTTGTTTGGGGTTTTTTTAGATATATAGATTTTAGTTACTTTTTTCTTGAGTGGATTCAACCTGGTTCCTGGCAATCCAGAACTGCCCTCAGTAATGTGTTTTTCTTTCCCTTGTGTCTGCCCTCTGTACAGCTTGCAGAACTTGCTGAAGGGGAAGTACTATGGTGGGTGTAAAGGTAGAACTTTTGCCATATACAGATGAACCTAAATTATTTAAGTGGTTTTTTTTTTTAAAAAGGGGCAAGTGTAGCACCAGGTCCATTGATATAAATGTAGGGGAGCCCTATTTATGCCCAGTCCTTCAGTCAAAAGCAAAAAACCCACCTGATTTCAATAAATTTATTTGATACAAGTGACATTTCTCCCAACCTGCTAGTGTCAATGATAATACAACCTATCTGTCTTACATTAATTTTGCCAGCTACAAAACAAAGTATAGCTAAAGCATACAGCTGGTCTGGGTATGTAGGTTTATTTGTGATTTCTTAGTGTAATATTGCTCTTTTCATTATGAACTCATGATTCTTGCCTGTTGATCAGTTAATGCTTCAGTTCATGAACTGATGCAACTGTAAACTAAGCTGAGTTTTGATTACTTTAAAAATAAATTTACAGCCTGTACAAGTGAAAAGCAAAGCTGGAGCAGCTGAACCATTAAGACTGGTTCAACAACAAATTTTTAAACAAGGCGTTTTTTAATTGATTATTTCGGCTGCAAAAATCTGTTATCATAGCTTTACAGTAGTTTTCGCCTTTCACACGGAATAATAATGGAAAAGACCTGTTATAACTATTATCAAGTTTTGTTTTGTTTTCTTTTGAAGGGTGGGAGATTTCTTTTACAAGTAGAACTTCTTAGTTTTTGAAATGACCCACTGATGGGATTCTGTTATTTTCCAAATGGTAGAAGAGCAAATAATAAAAATCTGTTTGACTAAAGTTGGTTATAGAGCCAAATCATTATTCTTACTTGCTAAAATGTGAAAAGACAGCAGACTTCTTTATTCAGAATACTGCAATGTGTGTGGTACTAGACCAGCTGCTAAAAAGTTACACTAAGGTTTACAGACATTTTTTAATAACACAACTTTATGCACAGAGAGCACAAGGCCACCTCTCCCTGCATGAGTCCAATTTTCTGAAGAAGAATAAGAATTAATCAATATTTTCTTTTAACATATAACAAACAGTTGAACCAAACAATTATGTAAACTGGAAATGACCCAAAATGCTAACAGTTTGGCAGCAGTAAAGTGAAATGCATTGTGGTGCACATGTGCATTTTTGTCCCCCTTTTCCCCTCCACAATAATCTGCACTTAATAGGAATATTTCAAACTATGTAGCTAAGCAACAGAGGTAATTGTTGCTTTCTAGAGCTTTTGTTAGGCACTCTAACACAGCCCAAATATGCATAATTAGGTATAATGTCTATAAATCATTATTGTACACATGTGGGTAGTTAAGTGGATTGAGAGAATAGTTCAATGAATTGGACATATTCACTGAAAATGCTTTTTATTTGTTTTCTGTAGTTCATAATACTTTAAAATTATCATAACCCTTTACACTTTCTCTTAATAGCTTGCTGTGTTATTGAGAGAAACTTCATTTGCATTTTAGACTATGCTTAATTTATTATTTAAACCTGGAGTTCTTCTGATTCAGGAGAGGACAGACACATCTTATGAAACAGTCTGTGCTTGTTTATTCATCCTCCTTTCTAGGAAGTAAAATGTTAAATTTTTCAGTTTATGTTGAATAGATCCCAACAAAAGAATGTACCCTATAATCAGCATTATTGAAGGGTCTAGTGTTGTGACTAAATTCTTCCCTTCATCCAAAAATGCTTTTAGTTACTATGGCAATATTTACTTGATCCTGGCAAACCAGTGTTGATTTTAGAGAGATAATTACCAGAAAGGAAGATGATGGAGATGTATTTTTGAGTGTCCTTGTCAGAGGAAATGTTTATAAAAAATTAAATGAGATACAAAAGGCATATTGTCTTCCACACTGACAACCTCTCCTGCATGCAGCCTCTGTTACCTGCTGGATGCTGCTTTTCTTCTGAAGAAAGATGTTTATAAAGACAGGATGCACTTCAGTGGTGTCTTTAACAAGTCCTTTATGAGTCTGTACATAACAACCATTTCTGTTTGCCTGTGCATGACCTGATCTATCACTTAATGTGACAATTGCAATGGTGACCAGGAGCTTGCCCTTTGTGAAGTACTGAGGTTTTTTTCCTCACAGTCTTTCATGGGATGTGGGGTGACTGGGAAAGAAATTAGGGCCCATTTGGAGAAAATATTTGGGACTCTTAGATGGAAGAAAAGTAAAAATAGATCAGAGGAATTTTAAAATGTGTGTCTGTATGTGTGCTTGTGTGTACATATATATATATGCATATATTATAGAGATTGTGTGTGCATATATATATAGTATCGATCTATATATGGCACATTATATTTATATGAATGTGTATGAATGTATATGAATTTGTATGTGTTCTAAGATAATGTATGCCTTCACCATCAGTGAAAAATGGCAACATATTTATTTCTCATATGGCTTTGGAGCTATAATATAAAGTAGATATAATCTTAGAAGGGCTTCTCCTGATGTTACAAGCAGTCGTTTCAAACACAGTCTTGGTATGAATTCAGTCATTTCAGAGTGCCCTTGAGTAAAGAAATGGTGACTGGTAAGTAAATATCCTCATATCATTTCTACAAGATACAAAAAGCAGTTATTCTTACATATTTTTCTCTTGCTTTTTTTTCATGCAGAGGAAAGTACTGCAAAATCATCTGAGGAAACTCCTCATTCAGGCGGGCAAGAAAATTCCAGTCAAAGAAAAGATAACTACTCCAGCTATCAAGATGCCGTGGCCAAATCTTTGATGAACATGGGAAAATTAGCAAAAGACACACCCAGTCAAACAGTGGCAGAAAATCTAAATGATAACGGCATTCAATCCTTAAAAACAGAAAGCGATGACACTGATGAATGTTACATGATTAACTCAGCTGAAGGAAAGGGAAAGACTGTTATTTCTGACCCAAAATACTGTTCATCTGAGGAAAATGAAAGTAACTCTGAAATTATGGACAACGAGTGGGACAGCTCCTCAAATTTCTCGGAAGAAATTAGTGTAAAGCCCCATGTAACTCAGAAGTATATCGTAGAGTGTAATCAACCTAGCATCCTGGAAGTCCCAGAAATTAAGAAGGAAGAGGTAGAATTTGGCCCTTGTGAAACACTTTGTGACTCAGAAACAGAGCAAAGAGCACCCCAGGAGCCTCACCCAGATCCCTTCGAGAAAAGAATTCAGAATCCCTTCCCTGAAAGTGAAGACGACGACAATGAGTGCCTGTCAGAAACCACAGAAGTGTCAATTGAGCTGGACAAAACAAAAGGGAACTTGAGTTTGCTAGAACAAGCGATTGCTCTGCAGGCAGAGCAGGGGCATGTGTTTCACAGCACCTACAAGGAACTGGATAGGTTTCTTCTGGAGCATCTAGCAGGGGAAAGGAGACAAACCAAAGTTATTGACATCGGTGGGAGACAGATATTTAGCAACAAACGTAAGGAAGTATTTTTGGCTGTTCTTACTGGTTTAAGCATGTATCCTGTGACTGATAGAGGATTCTGAGCTGGGTTTTATAGCAACAGTAAAGAATCTGGAATTTAGCTGGTAATTTTGTTAATTACGTACCTTCACACTAGTGCCTTACGTCTAACCAGGTTAAATGCTAGGTACTTGGCTTCCTGCCAAACCACCATGCAAAATGATCAGTAATGGGTACTAAAAGGACTGTGTACCTGGCGCTGACACACCTTCTCTTCCTTTTCCTCCTCCTCTGCCTCCTCCTCCATAGAGTGCTAATACATACCTCCTAAATTTCAGCGGCCAAAAGAGAAGGCATTAAAATGGTGCTTAAGGAAAGGTTAGGGTGAAAAATTGGCCTCTTCCAAACATACCACCTAATTCCTAAGCCATGTGTTTTCTGAGTTCAATCTACTTCACGTATCAACATTACATTTTGCTACAGCCAGCACTTCTGAGCCAGGAAAGCTCAAGCTGTGCTCTTCTGCCTCATTCACCATCAGCAGAATTACCAGTAAGTTCCAAAATCTTTATTGTTTCTGACGGTTTGTGGCATCCTACAAAACTGTAGGAACATTGCTCCATTTTCAGTACTTGATCAGGCTTCCAGAAGTAGAGATTTAAAAGATTTGGGTTTGATTTGTAAACTGGGCTGTCTTGTATGAAACTCCTCAATCGAGGATAGTTACAGAACATCAAGAGATGTCATTTTATAAACACACTCCCTGCTGTAGTAAGTAACAATACATTAATCTGTCCTTTGACTTTTCCTTTTGGGCTTCCAAATATACTGAAGTCACCCCAGCATTGCTGAAATTTCCGCTTTTGGTAAACTAGATTTCCAGTGTTACTTTAGAGTAGTCCCTGAGGACATTGCAAACATTATAGTAGTTTAGTTATCTAAAGCTTTTAGCATATAAGATACTGACAAGTTTTTTTTAGGAGTTGCATCTATAAAATATTTCCTGTAGTAGTTGAGAAGAATATGCATGCATTTTTCTGTCTCAGGCAGTCTTTTCATTAGCATGGCTGAAGCTGTTACATGCACAGTATTAGTCTACCTCCTTGCAAAACTACATGAACCTTGATTTGCTCAGATGACTATGGTGTACGCAGGAATTTTACAGATACCTTTTCTTATGCTGAGACCAGCCATGTTCAGCAGGTTCACATTGGTGTCAAGGTGACTGTCTCACAGCACACGTAGAAAGGAGCAGCGATGACAAGCATGGCAGAATCTGGCCCTTCCTGGTTTGCCTCATATTATTAGTTGTAGTTTGCAGGTGAGTTCGGATGCAGCACTCATGGAGGAACAAACTAGGCTTTATTCAGGTTGTATAAACAACGTACGATTTTAGTCAGTGTAGTATCAGGCACATAATTTTTTCACTTTACATAATTCACTGGGTTTTATTTCTAAAAAATCCACCATTGAATCCATCAGCTCTTAATTTTCTTTCTTGGACACTACATCAGAAAAAACATGGCTTAAATTTATATTTTTCCATCTTTTTAATGATAAACCTTTCCAATTAGTGGGGGAAAAATTAAATCATGTTTCAGGGTCCCTCTTTATTTCCTGTCCAATATTGCAGCACTTTCCATTTGCAGTGATTCTAAAAAGCATGTGGCCTCCTGTTGATGCTCAGTCTATTTTCTTTTCTCCCTATTTCTTTCCTTTTTTTACCTAAAAATGTGCCAGGAAGTTTAACCCTCAGCTGTCTCTGGCGATCCTGTCCCTAACCACATCCTACCTCTCGGTCCAACAAACCGAGCTTGAAGGAGGCTGCTCCCTGTGCTGGCTGCAGCTGTTTTCTCCCCCAGCACCGAATGCTGTTGGCAGCCAATCACAGATGGAGCTAAAACCATCCTCAGCAATTTATGCGGCCACTTCCTCCAGATTTCTCACAAGAGAATTTCTGGACCAGAATCCATTCCTTGCTTGCCCAGACTTTTGATCCTGCATTGGAAATCAAATAAAGGCTTTCTGACCAGTGCTTTTTGCACGATTCTAGGCGCTTGATACAAAAACTGGGAATGCGCTACGGCCGTTGCAGAGTGGTAGCTGTGGGGCTGGGCTGAGACCTTGCCTTTGAAAGGGTATCGCCTGCTCCATGTTTTCACTGTCATTGTGGGCTGCTCCACAAAGCGGCATTGCCATGTGTACCAGAGGGAGCTGCTTGCCTTGCCTCTCAAATGTAAAGTGGCATGTATTCAGTTTCCTAACAAAGAACCTACAGCCTAGAGATCTGCGATATTTAAGGAATGGCTTCTGGTTGAAATGCTTTTTGTTTGTTTGTTTGTTTGTTTCACACCTCAGCTTTTATTTGGTTGTCCCAGCTTCCTGGAGTCTGACATTAACAGAGTAAAAGATTGTTTCTGCTTTTTTATTTATTCCTTTATAGATCTTGCTGTTGGCTGATGCTGCCAGTTTTCTGGCTTATTGGATTGTGGCTTCTGTCCTGTTTGAGGCTCTGAATGGAGTAAATGACACTGCAATCCTAAAGCTATATAATTTAGCACACAAATGGCATATTGGAAGGGGGGAGCCATTGTCTAAAGGACACAGTGTGAAAACCTAAAGTGATGCTTAAATTACATACGACTCTGTTAAAACTTTGTGTAAGAATTACATATGAAGTACAAAACAGAGAGCATCACACTGCTAGGATCACTCAGCTGAGTACAGACAGGGGCTAAAACCAAACAAAATCCTTATCTGATTTCTCTGCAGATTCACCCAGGCCTGAAAAGAGAGAAACCAAATGTCCCATCCCAGGATGTGATGGCACAGGGCATGTGACTGGGCTGTACCCTCACCACCGCAGTCTCTCAGGCTGTCCACATAAAGTTAGAGTGCCACTAGAAAGTGAGTATCATCACCCTGCAGTCCAGAATAACAACTGGATCTGGCCTGGTATTGTGGGTAGTGTGTGCTCATGCTGGAGAAGGAACCCACTTTTTCTGGGTGAGATTGCAGAATGAGGCTGAGAGAGGAGCCGTCACACCTTCTTTGCCCTCCAGCTCTTAGTCACAAGTCCTACTTCCACACTTGTGAAGCTCAAGTACCCCTTAGCAGTACTGCTACAAACAGCAGTAGGCTCCTCAGGATCAGAGCCAAACCATCCCCACCCTGCCAGCAAACCTGCACGCTGTAGTCTGATGAATCTTCAAGATCTTGCTTGCCCATGCCTTTGCTACAGAAATCACCTGCTTGTTTCAGAGCGGTGACCTGATTTGCCATAATTACACACCGAGGCTGCTGGTTTTCATTGCCAATAACCGAGAGGCCTGGGCATGCTTATTCAGAGATGTTTCCACTGTCCTTCTCACCACTGAGCTCAAAAGGTTACTTCCATCGGTACATCCCAGTGTTGGTGCACAGCACATCCCTCTCATACGACTGTATCATGCTAACCCTTTTATGCCCAGTCTAGCCTGAATTTCCCTGCTTATTTCTAGCTGTGCTGATCCGATTACATTGGTTTGTGTGTGTGTGTGTAATCCTGCAATGTGATGCAACGAAATGCTGCATAATAAGCCAAAATCTAATGTGAAACTATTTGTTTAAACAACCTAGTTAGTCAGATTGTTTTTTGAGGTGGCATGCATAACAACAAATGTAAAGGATATTTGCACTTTACCAGTGTCCTGTCCCTAACTGTAGCTCTCCCCTTTTTTAAATCTAGTACTAAATTTTAGCTGTGGAAACATCTGCCAGGTTAAGCAGGCTGCTGCATTTGGAAGGCCTTAGCAACATTAACTTTCTAAAAAGTTAAAATTACCAAGTCTGTGTTAACTATCACACTTCTAATCAGATGTGCTGGTAAAAAAGAAATTAAAAAATATAATTTGGTTCCTGACAGAACAAACCGGTCGACTGAACAGTCAGCTTTTTAGAAGCACTGTGCACCCAAAGGGGTAATGCCGTACTGTAGTCATGAGGGCAGATGTACAAAGACATATTCTGTTTCACACAGACACACATCTCAGTCTTAGTAAAGATGATCCACATCAAAGGGCATAAGAAATGTACATGCAAGAGGTTGTAACCACTGCTGAGAGTGTAAGCCACTGCTTAGGAGCATGACCAATTGGTCTAAAGTAGTTCCAGCACAGCTCAGATGATCAGAAGATATCAGGGTTCAAAGGGGACTTACTCAGATCAGATCATCTGACAGGTGCAAGGTATAAAAGGCCTCCCTGTACCTCAGAGCTTGCCCTCTGTGAGACAGAGAGGGACTGCTGTTATACATAGCATGACTGTGTGGCCCGGGGCTCCTCTATCACCCCCCTTTTCTAGTCGCCTGTGTTAGTGGTGTATGAATCAGAGGGCAAAGGGCTTCATGATGTAGTAGCATCCTTGCTAACTTCCACCTTTGTTCTTTTAAAGTCCCTAGGAACAATGATGTGCATGTGGGAAGCCACACTACAGCAATATAGGGCTAAACTGTTATGTGCCAAAGGCACCGGTGTCTTGCTGTGTTGTAGGTCCTTTGCTTCTCCTTTTCTTTTGTGGTCAAAATGTGACAGAATTGAGAATCTGAGTCCAAAGAAGAAATATTCATGTTCCTTAATAAATGTATTTTTAATCAATGCATGTTATTGTCACCTTCTTTTTTTTTCTTATTCCTGTTTAGTTCTTGCCATGCATGAAAATGTTTTAAAGTGCCCCACCCCAGGATGCACTGGAAGAGGACACGTCAACAGCAATCGCAACACACACAGAAGGTAGATCAGAAAAGTTCCTGTCCACTTAAAATCTAACATGTACTCAGCAGTAAACTGACGGTCACATCTATGAATTAGCTGTTATATATTACACTGCAGAATGCCTATGAACTGCAACGGTAGCCTGTATTATTTATAACCAAATCATTGTATTTAATTTCATTATATAAAAAATAGCTGCAGCACTGAGGATGGCAAATTCCACTGGTATTTTTCACAGATGAGATTTTGAAGTACAGTTTCATCACAGACTTCACTGTGAAACATCATCATGTGCAAGGCATAGAAATGAACAAACGCATTATTATTGCTACAACTGGAAAACCCAGCGGGAAACCACAGCCTCTTTGCTTTGCACCACTTATGTGGTAGTCCTTGGCAGGAACTTCCATCAAGGCACATTCCCTTTTAGCAAACCAGAAAATTTTCAGTGGAATATTTTAGAATCTGTGTGAAAACTAACTCCATTTACTACCCTCAGGAATACCATCTTCCCGCTTGGAACACTCCTGTCTGTTTAACTTGCTGCCTGCAGAGAGAAAGTAAAATTGAGAAAAGCCTTCCAGACAGGCAGCTGGGGTATCACAGCTGGGCTGCAGGTGAGGCAGAGAGCTGATGCGCTCCGTCTCCAGCAAGCCACTGCTCTCGGCACGGCTCTTGTCAGTATTGCTTTCTGCTGGAACCCAGCAAGCCAAAATATTCCATTATAGTGCTTCTGGAAAAATATAACGCCAATCTTACAATCAGACTTGGGACATAAAAATTTCAAAACCATTTTTCTTTTGTTGAACTGAGATTTTGTGGGATTTTCTTTTTTCTGCTGCTGCTTGATTGATTGGTTATTGTAGGAGCGCACTAAAATCAAGGATTGTCATGCTATGTTCCTATCTTTACTACAAAAATTAGCCTTTAACCAGAGAAACTACAAGATCATCTACAGGAATGTACAAAGAACCAGTCATCTTTGCAGCACATTGGCTGTATCATAAGAAACCCATGAATAGGATAAGAGAACATGTTCTAATCTAATAAAGCAAATAGGAAAAAAAAGAAAAAAGGAAGCACAACTTGAAATGACAAAATGTGTTCTTTGGTAACAGTCACTCACATACCCCTGTTTTCTTTTTCCTAAATTCACTTTCCTTTTAATCAGCAGGAGGTTTATATGCATGGTTTAGCTGATAAAGTAAACGTCATTTGTCAAAAAATTTACTAGTGACTTGCCAGCCACAAAGCATCAAAGCTGAACTGTGGAAAACTCCTACATGATTCACTTTCCAAATATATCACCTCATATATGCAGATTTCACAGTTTTGCATTAAGGATTGAAAAACAGGTGAATCTGGGCTACAGTAGCAGCAGCTCCCATAGATGCACAGGGCACCAGAGGTGTCTGAGGTCATTGGGTTCCACAGCACACATTCCTTTTACCTGAGATTTCATTTTAATGTTTTTTGTTTTCTTTCTTCTTGTTTCTTTTCTTCACCTTGATTTTAAACAGCCTTTCTGGTTGTCCAATTGCTGCAGCTGAAAAGTTGGCAATGTCCCAAGAAAAGAACCAGCTCGAGTCTCCAAAAGCTGGGCAATGCCATGATCAGACTCACAGGTAGGAGCTTTCACAAACTAGTCTCTGAAGTATTTCTGCACAAAATCGGTTGATCAGCCCTCAGGTCTTTCCCCCATTTCAGATTTCAGCTACAGGGGTAACTCAGTTTTCCAAGATAAACCTCTGCAAAGCTAAATAACTTGACTGTATCTCATAATTAGCGAGCAGCTTTCTGCTGGTTCTTGTGCATGTAGCTGACATTTAAGACAACAGACACATCTTTTGAAAGGCAGTCAGATATGTTCTGCTAAATCTTATTTCAACACAAATAGCCTAATCGATGGTTCTCAAATGTCCTTCTCCCGTAAACTGAATCTCCTATCTTGCTGAAATGTTTTAAACAAATTTCTTTGACATTATTTCACTTTTAGCAGCTCAGTCCCTATTTATTTTGTGATTCTTTTCAGAGGAATCTTCTAGTGATCCAGTAAGTAGCATGTTATCTGAAAGGGTTGAGAAGTCTGCTCATTCAGTCTCTCCACCACTGAGTAATTCATATTTTGAGTTTCTTTATTCTAAGATTATTGGCTTAATTAGTTTAATTTATTTTTCATACAATGGCATCAAAAACGGGAAACATTTTTTATTGCAATTGTATTTTGTTTGAGAGTTATATGGACCCTACAGACATGCATAATTTGCACATCATTGGCACCACGACCATTACAACCTATTATATTCAGGTCTATTTGGGGACACTTTAATTTGTGGATTATTGACATGATCAGCTCTAATGGTTCCTTCAGAGCCATTACAGAATATTATGTCCATGTGTCTGCCAACTGCACGTGCCTTAAGTCTACATATGAAAAGTCCTTAGGAAATTACTAAAGACAAGTAGTTACTGAACAGTAACTAAATGGAATAACACACCATAAATCATTTGTTCCTCCCAAATAACAGAAGCAATTATTTTGGACCATCTTATATTATATTTATACCATACTCATTCACAGTAAAGTGAGAACAATAGCCATCCATAAAACTATAAGTCCTTTGACTAGCAAAAATTCAGATAATTTTTAGAAATAAAGGAAGCACCATGCTACAGTGGTAATCTAGAAGTCAGTATCTTTCTTGTAAATAACCTTCACTGTTACTAAGGAATACTGAAGTTTTTTTATGTCCTCAGCTTGAGGGCTTGTATGAAGTCAAAGTACTCTTTGACTACTAGGTCAGCCACCATATTCATGCTATTTATTTCTTGTATACACCTACCAGTAAGTTTTACATGTGATAACAGCACACTTTCTGATACGGAGATAGAACTGTATCCTATTTTTCAAGAAAAGTTTATTTAAAGATATTCTTATGTTTCTCATTCATTTTTTCCTCCTCTCTGCAGGACAAATTTAGCAAAGCAGCCTGAGGTATCTCAATACAATTACAGAACTTCACAGCCAGTCACCTCCTCGAGAGCCACACTGGCAAAAGAACAGGAGAAGTTTGGAAAAGTACCATTTGATTATGCCAGCTTTGATGCACAAGTCTTTGGCAAACGCACAACTGCACCTGTGGCACAAGGACGAAAAACACCCCAGTTCCCTGAATGTAAGCTTGGAATTCCATTGTATCTTGGAAAATGAGCAAAATGTCGATGAGTTGTTTTTGTTTGTTGTTGGTTTTTTTTTTTTTTTACTTGCTTGTTCTGCTTTCAAACTTGTAGAATTCAAAAACTCTCTGTAGGAAGCATCTTTAATCACATGTGGCCAGAATGCTAAATATAATCGATATAGATTATATGTAGTAAATATAGGATGCTAGAATGCTAAATAACATCATTATAAGTTGTGGGGTTTTTTTTTGATGTTTCTTTTAAGAGCAATTATCAGGGAAAAAGATGAGTAAAAAGGAAAGGTTTATGTCTTATCTGTTACCTTCTTCCTTAGCTAAATTGTGATATCTTTATGTGATGGAATGCTGCCATGAGAAGTCCTATGGAATGTGTCTGCATAAGATGTAATGAATTGTAACATAGAGAAATCCAAGTTAGGTTTTAAAGGCATTTCAGACACCTTTTAGACCCATTCATACAGGTATTATATTATTCTTTCTAGATGACCATATACCTCAGCTGCATCACTTCCAGGCCTGGATCGAATTTGCTTTAATATCTCATATTTAATCATATTTGTAGTGCAGAAATATCCAATGCATCAAATTGTTATCAAGGTTCCTCTGCTTGCATCACTTACAGGTTTGCTGAGGTACTCCTCTGTACAAATGAGATACCACAGTGCAAACATATCATTATTGCAGATGCTCTTCACAATCTGCATGGGAAACTTCAGCAAGATTCTGTCATTGACCATTATAAAATACTCATTATTTCAAAGGAACAAATAAATCTGTTGCCATGAGGGAATTGGAAAAAAAGGGTGTCATTGCACCATATTTGGGTTCAAAAGAAAATGAATCCAAAACAATGTTACAAAAGACTCTTTAGGTGGTTTTAATTTTGTTCATGACAAAAAAATTAGTAAAAGAAAACAAATTGCATCCCACTTATCCCAACAAAAGAGAACATTCATGGCAAGGTGAACAGAAAAGCAGAAAATTTTATCTATGTATAGATACATATGTAATATAATGTAATAAACTTCTAATACTATAGAATATTATATATGTTTATATATTTATAAAATTTATATATTTATATATTTATCCGTGTAGGTGTCTGAGTACATACACACACACACACATACACATGATTGCAGATATCTATGTGTTTGTGTATATGTATAAATGCCCCATTTAAAATTGCAAATGAAAAGTAGATATTTATCTGGCCTGGAAAATAGACTTGTTCAAATGAAAGCAAATATGTGCATTGCCAGCTTCTTGGGTGGCAGATTTTCCAATTTTGCTTGTAAAATTGAATTTTCCCTATTAGCTGTCTCTTTGCACAGATGTATGTCTATTTCACAGGTTCATTTCAAGGAAAAAATGATTGAAATGTTTTTATACAAATGAAAATACATACATATGCAATTTATGTATAATGTATATCAGGGCTGAAGTTTACAGCCTGTTGTTCTTGCAAAGATTGCAGCATGCAGCTATTATTTTAATGGAAAGGTGAAAGTAAAAGAGCAGGTGAGTGCTTTAACTATGCAAATATACAAAAGTTAGCAATAAGAAGCTGATGATGTAGTGATTGGTTCCACATCCTATGTAAATATGTAGCTAGCCAAAAGACCATCATTAGCCCTCTGTGGATTCAGCACTTACAGACTTGATTTGTTAACAAAACATGCACCCTTCCTAGCCTGCTGTTTTTTTGTGTTTTTTTTTTTAATCTTTTGGGGTGGGTAATGGAAAATGCACTTTTTTGCTCTTTAAGTATAATTTGAAGTTAGCTGTAGTAACTGCTAACAATGTAGACCCTTTTGCTTGTGCTTCAGTTTTACAGCAGAGTAGATAAATCCTTTTCCATTTGCACTGGAGAAAGGGAGAACTGAATCGTGGGTTTTATGTATTGTTCTACTGAGTTGCCTACAATGCTTAAAAAACTGAATATGGCATTCAGCTACAGTCATTGCAAACAAACAGTGTTTCTCTTAGAGCATCCCAAGTTTGAGGGAAGATGAGTCCTTCAATGTCTTGTGTAGGTCTTAGCATTAAAATGCACTCAGCTGAAGTTCTACATCCAAGGAGATCCAGAGCCTTGGGGCTCAGGTCTTTGAGTGAGCAGATGGCCATACACAGAAATGTTCTTGGTGTATCTGGGTGTAGGCTGAGAAATTGGATTTTGCTTAGTTTATCTTTGTAGGACACTGACAGCTACAGACAAAAGAATTGATTATTGCTTCCTAAAAGCTGAAATCATGGTGCTGTGTTTTCCCTGCAACAGTTGATGACATCTCAAGCTCCAAAATCCAGAACAGAGACCAGAGTTCTTTCTACCTGTTTTAGAATAAGTGGTGTTGATGGAGCGGACAACAATGAACCACACACACCACTTTTGTCTGTGAAAGTGCTTTTCTGTTCACCTGTTAGTTTTTCATTCTCAGCTGACCTCTTTGTGCCTAATAAATCTGTGTATTATACAAAATGATAGCCAACATAGGAGTGTGAGCTGGGATCAGTTTTATTCTGAATGCTCATTATCATTATTTTTTTTTAATTCATTAAAGGGTAGACTTAAATTTCTAAAAATTTCCAAAAAATCTGGACTGAATAATCCTAACAGGTAATGTTCTTATCTGATTGCTTTGATTCATTCAAGGCCTGGTCTTGTTCTCTTCACTCACATAAGCAAAGTTATTTAAATAACAGACATGCATTTTAGTAGGGTAAGCAGTGTTGTTTTAGCTAAGACTGGACAAGTCGCTGTTGGTTTTTTACACAATAGAGCTCCAAGAGGAAGCCTTTAAAAGGATACATTTACAACTGCATTTGACCACCATTGTTGTCAGGTCACGACGGATAACACACTAATGCTTGTCCAGTCTTTCCTTGGACATCGTTGCTTTTAATGCCTGAGTAAAGAATGAGTGAAGTCTGAGTAGAAGTCTCATGCTTTGTTGAAAAATGTGTATTTGTCAGGTAAAAAATTAAATTATTGTGTTTCTGAAGCCATTTTTACAGCAAACCCTTACTGCCAATAGGAAATGGATTGTTTTAAATGTATTCTTTGAATATTTTAATGTATGAAATTGTAGTCTGCGAAACAAAACTATTTAATGGGAAAAATCTCATACATGGAATTGCTAATCAAATCTCTCTTCAACAGCAAAGCATTTTTCAAATCCAGTGAAATTTTCTAATCGACTGCCTAGTGCTAGCGCCCACACACAGAGCCCTTGCCATGCCAACTCTTATAGCTACGGTCAATGTAGTGAAGACACCCACATAGCAGCAGCTGCTGCTATCCTGAACCTTTCCACCCGCTGCAGGGAAGCAGCAGAGATCCTCTCCAACAAACCACAGAGTCTGTCTGCCAAGGTAGGGTAGTCCAAGAACCTGGAGGGTGTGCTAGCTACTGAACTGTGCGAATAAACTGTCTTTCATGTTAGTGACTGCATTAAATCCCCAAAAAGGAGGGTTCTGTTTGCATGCTCTTTTGAAGAGAGACAGAGAAAAAAATCAGTAATGCAGTGACCAGTTCTGATAAAAATAAATAAATAGCAGGAATTTTGTTGTTACCTCTTTTAATAATTGAGCCTTAAATACAAGGGGGGAGTTCTGTGGGAGCAAAAGAGGTTATTTACAAATCTAGCAGCAATCTGTGGTGGATAATGAGTTAGATCTGTTTAAAGAGGGAATTTTCCTCCCTCTGAAACCTGCCATAAGTGATAATTTTGGAGGCTGATTTAAAGAAAAAAAATAAAAATAATGTGATTAATCAAGGTAATATTTTGCTAGCAATGGAACAGAACTACACCTATTGAGTCTGTTGTGTTTGGAGCTCGTGACAGTTTGACAAGGTGTAGGGAGGGAAATAACAACTGACTTTGGTAACATTCTCCTTTCTGCTGGCAGGAGAGGAGAGTCAGGCCCACAGCGTTTGGAGATAGATAATTTGGGCAAGTCTGTCATAATGGAAAGCTGCCTAATATCGTAGATGTTTGTGTGGATTTCATGTTTTGGTTTCTGCTCTGCGTTTCCTCACAGATCTTTATGATTTACAAATTATACTGTGTGAGCTATGAGCCTTATTTTCTGTGCCATTACATAGTACTATATTGCTGATGAAAATAGACAAGATTTTCTTCTGATGACCATGTTTGCGGGAGCACTGTTGTTTATTATTTGTATTAAAGTCACACATGCTCCACTGCAATGAAACTTTTGAAAGCTCTGTGTAGATGAGAGAGTGCCATTACAAGAACCTGAGAAGAAATCACTGGGAAGTGAAAAGGGGCATATTTATCAAAACACAGAGTAGCTACGTGTGTTTCTACTGTAGGACTCTGAGTCATGATGTATGCTTCAAAAGACAGATGACCTATTTCTCTGCAAGTCAGTGTCACTCTACCTTATCTATTTTAGCACCAAGATCAGTCTGGCTAGAGATGGCTTCTACAGCTGTTGGTGTACAATTTCATTCACCATTGCTAAGAGTTTAGCTATTATTCTTTGCGTAGAATCACTAATTTTACCACAAGCGCAGCACCTTGTCAGGTATTCCAAGCCTTGCGCCTTTGCAGAGTGGTATCCCTTACTCTGCAGCCTCTGATTTCCACTTGTGAAGTCTTGGATCTTGAAATCAATGTTGAGAGGTGGCACAGGGTAGACTTCTTTGGGTGTGTCCACATATATTCCCTGTAACTCAGACATTATCTGCCTCAAAGACTGCTCACAGAACCTTTCCCAGGTGACAGATCCATCCCTGATATCTGCTGCAAAAAGCTCCTTCCACCAGTCTTCAATAGAGACTTCTTCTAGCAGGGAAATGGAAACTGATGCCAATGGCTGGATTAAATTGCTGCCGCAGCCTTTGGCTGACCTCAGCAATAGACCTTTCTTGCCAGAGAAGAGCAGTAAAGGGACCAGGCATAACCCAAAGATTTTCTCCTCTGTACCTGCTTTGCAGTTGCCAAATCATGGGGAAGGTTTGCATGGAAGTGAACATAACAGTAATGATATGGAAGGGCACTTGGGGCACATAGCTTACTCCTTTTTCACAGCCAGGATTCCAGCCTAAAAGAAAATCACCTGCATACCTTGCTATCTGCCTGCCTCCACTTTTGCCAGACTTTCTGGAGGGCATACTGCTACAAAACATGTGACAGAAGAATCAGAATTAGCTTCTGGCCAGAACACAGGCAAGTAAGCCCCAAACAGATTTGGTGGCCAAAACCACACAAAACCCATTTTTATTTGGTTTTGGCTATTTATGACTTTTATTGTACAGGATTCAAACAAAAAATTGTGGAAATACCAGACTCTCTTCAATGAAGATGCTTTCTTATTTTAAAATATGAAGAAAAAAAGAGCTTATTTTTAAAGAGATTACTCTATATTTATCAAAGTTTCTGAATTGTTTTGTGGCTGGTATTGGCCACAAAGGTAAATATTTAACTGCTAGAATACCTTACAATTTTTTAGATGAGAGAAAACATATCTTGGGACTTTATCAATGTTTGGACACAGATGATGCAGCACCAACAGATGACTACAGAGTTAATGATTTCCTTTTTCTACTCTTGGTAGCACGCGCATTCACCAGGTCTGAAAATACCTATGTGGGCTGTGTTCAGAGCCCCAGAGTATCAGACCTCTCAGCCCTGCTCTTTGCCACATTCCTTTGTTCCTTTGCCTGAGAAAACCTGATTAACATCCTCCATACTTTAGCAGATCAAAGGTTCTGATTTGAAAAGGTGTTTGCTCTTGTATGAGCATCAGGCAGCCTCCCAGCAATCCAAGTCATGACGCTTTGCAGATGGGAGGCAGTGTGGTGGTGGAGCAAGGACATGCGGGACTGCAGAGGATTTCCTGGGCTTGCTGGAAATCCTTTCCAAGTTACACAATTGTCAGAGCTGTAAAGATATTGTGCTTCTAAGTTTTAAAAGCAGAATCTGAACTTCAAACATTTTGAGCAAGTGTCATTTTCTTGTATTCACTCAAGGCATGCATATGTCACCTTGCTCAAACAAGTGGGGAGAACACCGAAATATTTTTCAACAGAAGTTTATTCCCAAAGTATTTTTTTTCTTTGTGTCTCAATTTTATTGCTTGACCTTTGGAGTGTTGTCCATCTTTTAGTAAGAGTTGGATGTTTTACCTTGAATGTTCACAACTTTTCTGTAAATATAGACAACACTTAAAGGAAAAACTGTTTTTTACAACACAGTTCCAAATTTCACTAATTTAACGGATTTTTCAAATACATATCTCACTTTTTTTACATATCAGATCAAAACAGAGAGTCTAAGCTAAAAAAAGAAAGAGAAGGGTAGCAAGGGTAGAGAAATCAGATTACACATTAACAGTACCATTGGTAAGAAAAACTGCCAAAGAGATCTGATGTACAAAGGTAATTTACCAAATATCAAGATCAAAATTATGAGTTTATAAATTAAGCAATTTAAAGAATAAATTTATTCTGAAATGAGAAGTAAAATGGATCCTAAGCTTTCTTCATGAGTATCTATTAGCTGCACACAAAATACTAAGATCATCAGATAGCTTGATGATACTTTTTTCCAAAATAATTAATACCACATTTACGTTACATTGTCTGAGCCATTCAACCTCCACCTGGGACTGTAGTAAACTGTTCCCCTGAGTATGGTCCTGATCAGCCAATTCTCATGCGATCTTCTGGTTGCATTTGACTTGCAGTTCATGTAGCTTCATTCAACTCCCGTTGAAGTCAACAGAAGGACTCCCCTAGAAGGCTTAGCCTGCAGTTTCTAGCACAGTGCGAGTCTACATCATCATAGCATCCAGGGATCTTCCCTGTTTACAGCCCTCACCACATTTACGTATCACAGAGGTAGCTGCAAGTGGTACAGTTTATCTGTATCCTTATCCCTACTGCTTGCCAAACATTTTGTTGACTGTTTTGGTGTTTTTCCCACCTGTTTAGACAAAATGGCATATGCACATTATGCCTTGAAAGAAAACAAAAAATGACACTTGCTAAAAACGTTTAAAGTTCAAATTCTGTTTTTGAACAAAATTATGTCATCTTTCCATTCTTGGATATTGATGATGGTGATAATTACATCAATTATTTCAACAATGTAGTTAGTAACCAGCACGTTTTTCAGGCAGTCCTTTATTCCAAATACCATAAAGCCTAAATACAGGATGAAAAATCAGCCAAGAATATCACTAGGTACCATCCTGTTATACTGCTGTGCGTATTGCTCCTTGAGTACATTCTTGGCTAGCTTTTTTTAATTTGTGAATTGCTCTGGGCTGAAATCGTGACTTCATTCTTGTCTCAGATGTTGCTGGGCAGTTACAAGTTTTCTTATTTTGACCCAAATTAGTATTTTAATTTGCTGCAGAAGAACTCAATTGCTTAAATGAAAGTCTAAAGAACTGAGGACCAGATGCATGTATTTTCATTGGCTGGGAGTAGAAAAGATTTTACTCTTTTGGATGAAGTTGCATTAAGAATAGTATTCATACACGTGGCAAGATACCAGTTTCAGAGTTACTCCCAACACCAGAACTGAGGAGCTTTTTTGAGCTTTCCAAACTAGACTGAACTGCTAGTGGGAATGTAAAATCATTGATAATTTTGTTTCCTTGGACTTACTTAGTATGAAATTGTATGGCTGATGCCAACCAAAGAATACATAAACCCCCTTATACATAATGATACAATCACGTTAAGGTCACAGGTTTGAAATAAGATTCATGCAGACACAATAATTCACTCTTTCTGATCCAGCTATGAGATAAAGCTTAACTTGTAATCATTGCTGAAGACACACTACAGAGTATTAAATGTTGTGAGTGATCAGATGGACGAAAAGCATATGAAAAAATGCAGGAGTAATTTGTCACAAAACCCAACATCCTTTATTGTCCTAGCTGATGTTGTTCACTTCTAAAGGCAAGACTTAATAATGTACTAGAAAATACTCTGTAAGATTTATGTGATAAAACAAAGGAGGCTGAAAAAGCTTGACTTTAATGTACAAAACACTTGAAGAGGCTAGACACCATTTTTTTGTTTACATATTTCTATTAGTCTTAATTTTAGATAGATATTCATAGTAGAGTACTACTTGTACCTTATCTTTTCACTGAATAGATCCTGGAATAAAGAAAATATTTTTCTCTCATTTTTTATTGTGGACTCCTTTTTCCAGCAGCTTATAAAATTCGTGGGGGTGATTACACCATCACTGATGTGGGAGTAGATAAGGAGTAACCCAAATTTAATTACCATATCTTCTCATTCTCATTGATTTTTCCTCATTGCTTCAGTGGATTTTTCCTGGTTTACACCAGTGTAAATGTAAATAAGATCAAAATCAGGCCCCAGAGTTTTACACAGCTGCAAACTAATATAAGTTAGGAAATAATAAGATACATTTACATCTTTATTTTGCTTACATTTTAAAGGAGAATTAGAACAATTTACATTATTTTGGTAGCTATATTTTAAATATGTCATGTTAAACTGATAAATATAGACCTGTTCACACATGCACTAGAGTCAACAGTAATAAGGTCTTGCCTCCATTGAGGAGAATACAGCCCTTACAAGTCTGAGCTAAGCATGGTAAGTGCCATTTTCTGTCAACATGTCATAGCACTGCTCTAGCATGTTTTGTCATTTGCCATTTTTGTGGGTTTAGTTCCATTTTAAAATTGATGTAAAAATAAACATGGTAAAACAAGCAAAGGAGACATATTGAGAGGAGGGTGGGATCAGAGTAGGAATGAAAACTGAAGCAGTATCTCTGACTATTCTCTCTTTTTGCTCTGCCATTTGGAGTTTGCTATGAAGGCAGCAAAGTGATAGCTCTTTTATACCATTCTGAATAAAAAGCCACGTTGTAAACGTGTGATCCATCCTGCGACGGGCAAAAAGGGATTTTTTTTCCATGACTATATTTAATTGTTGTGTGCATCTGTGAGCTCACTTAAACCCCATCTGTACGCTACTTCAGAAACACACAACCCAGCCTTCCCTGATCAGTATTAGGGACATGTTGGACAACCCAACTTCGTGAATTTCGGGAAAGTGTTGAGGAAGCTTTAAATGTCCACATTAGTAAATGTTCTGCTTGTCAGACAGATCTCCTTGTTGCAGCTGATGGTCTCTGTTTCTCCGAGACAATAAATTTCCTGCTATTTTTCTATGTCCAGTTCCATCGAGGAAGGGACCTTGATTGGTTTTGGTCCTTTCTGTTGTTGCTGTTGCCTTCTGAGTAGTTGTTATTTTGTCAGTGACAGAGAATCTGCACTATTTATGGGTTTTGCACTATAAAACTACTGCAGCCCAGTCACATGGCTTCCTTTCCTAAGCCATCTGTCACAGAGGTCTGGAATTTTATGTGAATGTTGGTTGTGCAGACTTAACCCAAGTTTTTTTATTATGAAAAATGTCAGCAACTACAATATTTAGCATTTTACTTTACATTGGTCATTAAACTTGATTACTGTAGCTCTGTTTCATTGCTATAGTTACATATCAACTATGAAGCCAAAAAACACTGGGGCGATCATGGCAGAGCTATATTGTCAGATCCTGCAGTGTGCGCTTGGCACTGATATAGTTAATATCTTGGATTTTTGTAACTAAGGTTTATTAATGCTGGTATAAAAATGTATTTGATATTATACAGATGGCATAAGATGTTGTGGTTACGAAGTTATTATCCAGGATAAGCTGCACTGTCAAATTCAGGGCTTAAAACTATCACAGGAGATTAAACTATTTACTAAAAAGGGGCAGAAAGATATAACCAAAGCGTCTTAGCATGAACATATTAGAAGTGTATTTACTTCCCATAAATATAATAAAACATCTCTCTCTTTAAGCTGTGTGATTGAAAATGGGAACTTTGCTATGTTCACTACATTTGCAGGAGAAGCAAACATAAGTGGGGCCTGAGTTTCTGAGCTGGGGGCGAGCCGGGGGCTTGGCAGTGAGTTGGTCTGGGTGGGCTTCCATCTCAGGCCCAAGGACACAAAACGGAGGCGGGCTGCCTGAGTGAGGAGGGTTGCTGGGGCATAAATTTTCATCTTCTACCAACGTTTTCCTCCTGATTAAAAAGATGTAATCAGACGCGTCTTACCTTTAAATCAGTTACCACTGGCAGTGGTAGAAGACAAGGCTGCCTGAAGGAATCTTGTGCCTTCAGTGCGGCCAGGGCGGTCATGTCACACTGTCAGCACAGGGGAAGAAATCCCTGTTTCACGACAACTGTTTTTAAGATCCTCAAGCAAGGATCAGTTTCACTGCCCTATCTACAATCGTTAAATGGTTGACTAACACTGCCAGTGTCTCATCTCTTCCTAAGAAAGAGGTCTAAGAAAGATGGAAAACCTTGCCCCCTGGACATGTCTGCCTCTTTTCTATTTACAACGAAGCTTCTAGGTGATTCACTTGCACTATGGGTTTACTTTTATATTACTCCAGGTAGGAAGTCTCAATCTGGGTTTATATGACTGTCTCCCAGAGTTATACAGCATCTGACATATCTGGCCCCAAATTTCCAAGTAGTATCTGAGCTTTGTGGTGACGCAAATAAAAAATAGTAGTGATGACAATAGCAGGAAGACACAGGGCAGTGTTAATTACAGCATTCTACCTGTGTTGATCTGTGATGTTGTTATTTATCTCTACAGTCTTTGAATGTTTTCCACCTTATTCAGGGCAACACACAGAACTAGACTACCAAGTGTTCCTTCAGAAGCTACCTCTTTCACCTCTTCCCCTACCTGACTTTAGTAATTGTTATATATATAGCAAGGACTAGTCTTATGCTCATCCCTATATACATACTGCGTCAATATGCAGTGTTGCATATTGAGCTTGAAGGGAATGTATTTGTTGCTTTCATTAGTAAGCTGCACGTTCAGGAGCTTTTAATCATTCCAAGAAGATGAGTATGTACTCTTTTTCTGTGGTCAGAGAGAGTAAGGCAGAACAGTGAGCTTTCCTTCCCTTATTCTTGTACAGCTGAGCCGCACTTGCCCCTTCTTGTGAGCAGGAGCAGCTCTGAGAGCTTCTCCCAGCCCAGAAAGAGAAGTTGTGTCTCTCCCCAGACTGCACACACCACTGCAATCAGAGGCTACTCTTTGCTGTACTTCCCAGGTAGCAAAGGCTTTGTTAACTCATGCTGAAGGTCTCCGTCAGGAAGAACCTCCTAAAGATCCTACTGTGGCTCCCAGTCCAGTGGTCTCGGTGCAGATCTGTGCCTTAGTAGCTTAGTCAAACTATGATTAAGACAATATGTTATTTCGAGCAATGTACAAAACCTAGCGAGAATTTCTCCTACTGTGCTACTTCTAGGCATATTTCTTCCCCCCTCCTTCTCGCCCCCATAATGCAGATGTTGTAATGTTTCCGGGCTGTGGGGGGAAGGGAGGATGTGTATTAATAATGCTGTTGATGACCTAAACAATGCATTAATGCTTTTAACTGTGAATTGGGGTCATAGTTCTCTGTAAGAGTGAAAAGATCAAGAAGATTTAAAGCTAAACTTTTTTTAAATAAAACTAGATTCAGGGTGTATAGGTTATGGTTTAGAGTCATCTTGTTTAAATTCTACTTACTATGTTTAAGCTGAGATGCAGGGATACCATTACTGAAGCTACTCTTAAGTCTGCCTAAGAGTTGGACATTAACTGATATAAATCGAAAAGCTGGTTTTAGATTCAGATAAATTTAAATAAAAGCATGCATTTATATTTATCCTTTAAAAGCACCACATGGTTATGTTGCTGCCTTACCACGTCCATATCTAAACATGTCTCTGTTTCCTGTTGCATGTCAGGGAGCTGAGATAGAAGTGGATGAAAATGGCACTCTGGATTTGAGCATGAAAAAGAACCGAAGCCAAGACAAAGTTATGCCTCTCACTTCTTCCAGCACAGCACTTCCCACTCCTTCCTCTTCTCCTTTCAAAACAAGCAGCATCCTGGTAAATGCAGCCTTCTACCAGGCTCTCTGTGAACAGGAAGGCTGGGATGCACCAATCAACTACAGCAAGACCCATGGCAGGAAAGAAGAAGAAAAAGAGGTATTTTTTCAGTTTCTGAGTGACTTTTTCCCTTGGGAGAGTGGCCATACGATGGTGTTTGGGATGACCAACCTAGTGCAGTTTAAAGAGAATCAAGTTTCCACAGGTAAAGGTTTTTGAACATTGAGCTAGCTTTAATGCCCTCTCAAATGTGGCATAAAAATCAATACTTACATTGGAAGATCTTGCTCTCAGAGCTTACATGTGAATGTCTATAAGTCTCTAAGATAAGGAAATCAAAGATATCCACCATCAGGGACAGTTGTTTAAATTTTGTTCATAATGGCTCAGTCTTGTAGCATATACACACAAATGGCCTACAGATCACTCTGTAGATACGGAGGAAAAAAACTAAACACCACCAAAAAATCAAACCAAGGCAGCTTTTTTCATGCTGAAACAAAAAGTAATTTTTCCACACCAACTCTTTATAATTCTAGATAATTGATTGTCTAAGCATTTAAACACATGCTTATAACCTTGCCTGCAATATTCTTTCAGTGGAAAACTTTTTATTTTACATTTAACATACTTCAAAAAATCTCTGCCAGTGAGTCTTAGATCTCACTAGTGAGTCCAGTGGTCTAGAAGACAGTCTGAGAACACAAATTCAGAAATAAAAAGTTGTTAGGAATTCCTGAAGGTTTTGAGTACAAGTAGCACAAGTGGATATGTACATAATTTCCACCAATTGTGATATTTTTTATCTGGTAAGGAAACAGAATAGAAAAACTAAGTTAGTATATCAAAGGTATATTCCCTTTTCGTCCAGTCCTGGGAAATGAAAAAGCCTTAACTTGAAAATGGAGTTGCAGGAACAAAAATGAGCAACTAAAATTTCAGAGAATACTTTCATTTAGTAACTTTCCAATTTTCATGGCTAATCTTCTAGGCTGCCACTTTGAACTCGATATTTGTCTTGATTTTGATTTTCTTTCAGTTTTGCTCTTTTGTGTCTGTTTATCCTATCTTGGCAACAAGGCAGCATAGTCTCCTATGGTCTTTCTTTCTTATTCTTCTATTTTGCTGGCGAGTTTGGTTTTATTTTTTCTCTTGAGCCTGGCTGTCAGAATATGGATTGCTTGCATTTTTCTTAAATCAGGATGGGACCACAGCACCTTAAAGGCTAATCAGATAAAATCTTGGTAATTAACATAGACAAGCCTAAGTGATATCTTTCTGAAACAGACTAAAAGATGTCCCAATTTCGATGTTTTATCCAGCTTCAAATACTTTTCCTCTCTATTTGGTTTTATGTATCAAATAATAGCATTTGAACATTATATTTATTCCAGAAATATCTTGTTCAACATTCCAAACTGGCACTTCAGGAAGACATGGACAGGGTAAATTTATTTAAGACTGAAGTAAGGGCATCCAGGTTTCCAATTCCAAAAATACCTGGAAATAAAAGTTAATTCAGTTGCGGAAAAAAAAAAAAAAGAAGCCCTGTCATCACTGAGTAGTCTGTTGTAACGTGACTGCTGAAACAGCTTGCACAAAGGAGGAGCACTTCTTGAAGGCTGAGTTGTCTTGAAGAGCCCTTTGCTGTCACCTCTGTGGGGCTGATGATGCTCCTTATCTCAGGAATGACAGCAGGATCCCTGTATCAGGGTTTCAGAGTGGGTTTGACACAAGGTGGTAGGCTGAGGGCTCAGGCTCTTCCCCATTCATGCCGCATAATGAGCAAACACATCCAGCTTTGAGAGAACTGCCTTGCTGCAGGGGATCAATCGGTGTCGCAGGCTTGGCAGGGGGCCTGTCCTGCTGCTCCTCCTCCCTGCTGCCACCACAGCTTCTGCCACGCAGAAGCACCATGGCAGGAGCACCTCCACATCCCCCCCACCCAGTCCCTGCTCGACTTTCGGAAGGCTGTGACGGGTGGCTGGCTGTTTCCCTGTCCCTTATGTGGACTGGGACCTGGAGGCATCGGAGGACTGCCCCACAGGACATAAAGATCTGTGCTCAGGCACTCTTGCTCCTTGCATTTGGTGCTTTGACACTGTGCAGTTTGTCCCTAATTGTGGATCTGGCCCCAGACCTCTGTTGTGAGATTTTGCCATCCCAGGGAGCACTGACATGTCCAGCGATCTCAGGGCCAGAGGCTCTGTTTTCAAAATCGAAGACTGGCAGTTATCCTCATGCAAAGAAAATGACTGATTATATCTATTTCTAATTCATTGTTATCTGGTTCATATGCACAACAGTTGCTTAATTTTGGTGGTAATTTCCAGAAAATATTGTCTCTCTCTCTCTCAGCAAAATAGCCTGTCCAGATGCCCCCTTAAAAAAAAAATTCTGAATTTGGAAAAAGCTCAAAATCTCTCCAAAAGGAAAGCGCCGAGAAATAACTAGAGCTGTCAGTTAGTTCAACTGTCAGTTCTCCAAAGATTTCAGGGCTTAAAAATGTTAAAAGTGCCAGATGCTATTATCTGTTATTCATGTTACCATTATGTTCTGGTCTTTGCTGAAATCAATATAAACTTCCATCTGTACATTAATGGAGTTTCATTGCTTTCTTTCTTTCTGTAGTGTGCATGCATGAATACACACACGCTCTTTGCAGAAAATAGTAGTATTTGGACCAATTGGTGTCATTCTGATTTTTCTTTTACTCTGGAATTCTTCAGAATTTTAATAACATTTAATTATAAATGCATTCAAATAGGAAAGGAAAAAATATACATATGGTTGGGCTTGACTAGCAGTGATGATCATCACCTAACAGACCAAAAAGTGGAAAGTGCTAAAGGTGTTTCCCAAAGGATTATCTCTCCCTCTAAAGATGAATATCTTAAGAAGCATACAAGCCAAGGCATGATGCTTTACACTCAGCCCTAAGTGCAGAAGACAAAAAGATATTTGGTCTTTAGGTCTGACCTACGCATTTCAGACAGAGCAACTCCTTTTGGACCACATGTACAGATGTAAGGTCCTAGAAAGGCAGAGTTTCAGTATTCCTTTGCCTACATTCCCTTTGCACTGTCTTCTTTTTGCATGTTGTACACATCTGAAGATTTCATGCTGCTTGAATAATACCAAGTGTTCCACAAGGTGCTAAGACAATGCTGAAGAAATCACCAGTTTAAATGTTTATATGTCTCCCTCATTCCTGGGAAATATAGTAAGGAATGGTAACAAGGAAAGAAACTGTATTCCCACTTTGGTCCTTATTAGATTTTTTCTTTTTCAAAAGTGCAGTTACTATGAAATTGTAGGGGGTGTGTGTGGGGGTGTGTGGGTGTATAACTATTGGTTTTAAAATAATACAAATCTTAATAATTCAGGAAATTCACAATTAAAATTTGAAAAAAATAATTATTTCAAAGGTAGAAAATTAAAATATTGCAGTTCTAAACCCTCTAGTATCAGCTATACCAGTGGTTGTAGATGTATTCATGGTAATCTTCATCTTTCAATCTTATTTTTGTGAAATGATTAGGTGAAATATCATTAAATGAAGCTGTGAACTGCAATGCTGTAGTATTTTGTCAAGCCTTGATATACATAATTCCTGATCAATCTTTTCTGTGCAGCAGGTATCAGGCAGTGACGTGATGATGAACTCACACACACAAGTTTCTAATCCATCACCAGCAAAAGACTAAGAGATATCTTCTCTTTGAGATAAAGAACACAAGCTATATATATGAAAATATTAATACATCCTGCAGCATGAATGGTTATGGCTACTTTTGTTTGCTGCAGGTGCATCCTGAGGCACTTCACACACCTCAGGATCCCAGACCAGAGTGGTCTTTCCACCACTCTCTACTCCAGGCTCCTCTCAGCTGTGCCTTTGATAAGAAGTGGAAGAGGCTGATGTGTGCCTGTCCTGATACATTGGATCCAGCCAAGGCACGCACTAAATTTTTAGAAACACAGTATTGGTCCTCGGTTCAGTGACAGAGATGTAGCCTCTCGGAGCTGGTGGTTAGAGAGGAAATGATAAGTCAGCCTTCTTCAGCCTCTATTACATTTAGTGGAAACCATTTTACCTCTGTTTTTTGAAGTTGTTTTGACATCTGATCCCTTCTAGCTAGCAACAGAGAGTTACTGTCTTGTTGTTAATTTGGGGAGCTTTTGATTTTACAGTGACTTACACTGGTGACAGTTCCCTGCAGGAGCTTGCATTTATGTCTATATGAGAAAGGCAGGTCTGAAGCTGTGGACAGATAGAGTCAAAAACTCAAATCCCATTCTGCAGACTGTAACGGCAAAAACTCCCCCATTTGCCTTAAACAGGATTTAACTCAATGTTGGACAACTGTCTTTGATGTTTCTTGAATCTTGAACAAAACTAACACCTATTTTTCCACTTTGGTTTTTTAGCATTTTTGTTTCCATGTTTGGAGGATTTTCAACTATTTATTATTTCTGTACTAACATTTTACCAATACCTTTCATTGCTTTTAATTTTCCCTATTACTCCTCATCTGAAGTTTTCCTTTAGAAATAAAATTCTAAAAGCCTGAAATATATCATGGTGGTTGGGTTTTGGTTTTTTTTAATTTAAAGTAATTACCTGATAATTACTATGAAAGAATGTTTAGAAAAGCTGAATGTAAGTATTTTTGCTTTCTATATTCATAGCAGATTAGATTATTCCTAAACAAACCAACCCCACAAATGTGGTTGCAAAAACCAGTAGTAATTGATATAGTAATATTGTGGCATGGTTTCTATATGTATGTGTAGTGTGAGTTTCAGTAGGCAGTAGGTAGCCAGCACCAGAAAGCAGAAGGAAGTCATATTGAGGATCCAGTCTCCAAACAGGCAAAGACGAGCTGCCAGAATTGAGGACCATATGGAAGCTTTTTCAGAAGAAACACCCCTGCAGAGCTTACAAGTCCCGTTAGGCAGAATCTCCATTTTCAGTCCAGATTCTCCTCAGCCCTCCGCTCTGCCTTAACAGCGCTGCAGACATCCCTGCCCCTCTGTCCTGGCACGTTCATCAGCTGCACAAGCCCAAAGCATCTATGGCACCAGCCTCATGAGTTTAGCAGGAGCTGGGAGCTTCTCCTCTCAACCACAGGCAGAGTTCTTACTCCTACAGACAGTAATCTCTGGGCGATACCTACCTGAGTATTAGGACAGACTTACAAAACCAGCATGAAGTCCCAGAAGGGATTAATGGAGATTCAATAATTGATGCTATGGGCTGTGGAGAATTCTTGAATTATGCAATATCCACAGAATATCCCTGTGGAATGGAATACTTCTCTTTCATAAAAATAATAGTAATTGAAGACATTCATTCTCAAAACAGTATAAATCAAGCTATTTTGAAGTGATCACAGATTCTTTCAGAACACGTAATTTCCTTTCAGGACTCCAAATTTCCAAAATGTCTTCCCAAGGGAGTGAATGCTCATGGTCCATACCATCCATCAAACAGCACTGTGGCAGTGGTGATTTTAATCTACAAATAGTAGAAATCAAGAACTACCCTTAGCAGCCTGCTATTAAGAAAATTTCAAAGCGGTTTTGTTCTTATGCTTTTTATTTTAACAAGAATCTGCTCTTTGAATAAGATAACAAGTAACTCCATCCTACAGAACTAAAAAGTTTTGCATTTATATATGCTTATATAAAAGAGGTTTTTTTCATTTATGATTGCAATTTT
>JAVJGI010000040.1:47904322-47989602 GCA_035590275.1 Ibycter americanus
ATCCTACAGAACTAAAAAGTTTTGCATTTATATATGCTTATATAAAAGAGGTTTTTTTCATTTATGATTGCAATTTTGTAATTCACAGTACAATGGTACTCACCTCAACTGTATACACGTCTCAGTGATGTACTTGCACAGAAAAAACAAGAACATACTTGCCGAAGTCTTGTTTGGCTCTATATATTCAACAACTACTTTTATTTTCTCTGTGTATTTTTCTTTGGCCTTTATCACCATTTTATAAATCGAAACTCAATTTTCCCTATGTATGGCTTAAACCATCATCATCTGC
This sequence comes from Ibycter americanus, assembly GCA_035590275.1. Lineage (NCBI taxonomy): Eukaryota > Metazoa > Chordata > Aves > Falconiformes > Falconidae > Ibycter > Ibycter americanus. The sequence goes on from JAVJGI010000040.1 coordinate 47,904,618, forward strand.
CTTCAGAAATACTTTCATAACATTTTTTAAAGTCTACCTGTGAGAACCTGAAACTATGATGTACTAAACTTTCTACATCTCTCTCCATCGTTTCTTAAGGCTTTACTTTTTAATATCTTCCAAGAGATTTTCTTCTTGCCACAGCAAGTTATTTATTGAATATATGGGAGGCCTTGAAGAGACAAAATTTTTGTCATGTTCTCATCTAATATTTCAGAAAGATCCAGTGAGCTCTCCAGAAAACATGGAGGAAAAGAAATATCCAGGAGACGTCTCCATACCAAGCCCTAAACCCAAGGTCCATTCAAGAGATCTCAAAAAGGAGCTCATCACGTGAGTCACAAAAAAATGCCATGTTTTCCTCTGCCTTGGTAAAGACTGACTAACACATTGTTCTGAGCTGGTTTGGAGTACATTTGCAGGAGCTAAGCAGGGAGACTTGCACAACTGTCCACTGCAGGTAGTTAGTTCCCTGTTGTGAGTATGCAACAGGGCAGACATGAAGTCTGGAGCTGAGACGAGCCAGGGTAGGCCTGGGGATCTGGAGAGACTCATGACTAATGTTATGCTGGACATCACACCTTACTCCTCAGATAGCTGGGTAAGAAATGGGCAATAGCTCCTTCTGCAAAACACACAGTTTCACAGGGTCCTACAGATTGGCTGTGTTAATGCTTACATTATTAAATAAACTTTATTTGGACAATCATCATTATAGATCCACTGTTGAGAGCTTGTGTAGAAGTGCTTGGGATTTCTCAGATAGGAACCATGCAAAGTTCGTAAAAAGATAAGACACAAGACAGGAACTGCCTCAGGGTTTTCCAACCTGTACACATTCTATGTGTAAATCCTTCACCTGCTTCCTTCAAAGCAGAGTTAGTTATTCTGTCCTGCTGAAAATCTAGTGGATGCACAAGCTCACACTCTAGGAGAATAAGCTAATACTCTCTTTTCCAAAGTACAAAGACACACTTGTTGTTTCCTAAGTTCCGAAACTTTACTGTCTAGACCGCAAAGAAATTCTGTTAAAAACAGCTTGTTTCAGTTTAGAAAAACTCAGTAAAATTGTCCCAACCAGCCCTTAACACTGGTCGCTTTTGAAAACCTCGTCTAGGCTCTTCACAAAACCCATTTGGATTCACATCAACACCATTCTGATATCAATACAGTCTTTTCACCTTAATAGTCAACTAGGACTTAGCGATCATTTATAGCACTTTTCTTTTTGTCCCAAACCAGAGTAGGTCTCAGACAAGTGTGCTCCCTATCATTTGGTGATGATAGCCCATAATGTATCACTGCAGGCTCACCCATAAATAAATGAATGGCATCCCTTCACCTCATGTCCTGCTCCCCAGACTCAGTGGCACCGAAGCAGTTAGATTCGCCTCTCTTTCTAGAATTTACATTTCCCTGGGGCAAGCTGCTGTGAAGAACGATTCTTTCCCCTCATGCCGTGCAGTCTGCATGTTGTCTACTCACCACATTATATCTGCAGTTGTAGTTCATGACCTAAATTGCTACAGGTCAGGTTTCTTTTGTCTCTTTTTAAACAAATGTGTACAAAAATCACTGAGAGTTTATTTGCTGAAGACTAATGGCTTTTCTTCTGTAATATTTATTCCTTTGTGATATTGACCTGTTTTGAGACGTCTGTAAAATACTTTTTTACTCTCCTAAATAATAATACCCAGAGTATTTACTAGGGCAATGATTAGCTTACAGTGGTTTTATTGTACTATTTTCAAACAGTGAGTAGAAATGGTTATCTAAAATGCAGCTGTGCAGAAAATTAAATAAGAACTAGTTTTAATTATCAGAAGAATCTATAGATAATGTAAGGATCAGACTGCATTTCTATGACTCCATTGAGCTCATAACTTGTACAGAACAACTCAATACAGTTGGCTCCATCATGAGGAAGTTTTTAAAATGACATAAGCACTTGCAGAGAAAAAATTTCTGACATGGTTAGCTCAGTTGCAGCAAACTATTTTAAGAATACCACATCCTAGCATTTGCTTTCTGTTTTGCCATGTTAATTCTCTTGCCCATAACTGCATTGCTCAGGCTGAAATGGGCTGTGAAAATGAGGCTGATGTCTTCCTAAGGCTTTTTTACAGATTTGAAAAACTTCCTAGCACTCTGCCAGCTCAGAGAAAATAGCCAGGTGAGGATCTCGGGTACCCCTTTTTCATTAGCATGGAACATTAGCTAAAAGTTTTTGTACAGCTGTTTTTGTACAGCTTCTGCTTGCCCTTCTTATCCATGGGCCCAGTGAAAGAAGCACAGCCCTTTATGAGGTGACTCTGGTAAGGTTGGTGTTAGAGTTTTAAAATACTGTAGAAAAATACACTTTATTCACCTACTCCTACCCCTCCATGCACAGATTGCATTTCTTGATATCTTTGTCCTCTTGCAGAGGACTGTATCCCAGTTTGATAAATGAGCTCAGTGCCATGACTGCAGAAGGGCTGAGGAAAAATAGAAGCTATAACATCTTCTCCAGGTCAAACATACCTCCACCTCTATGCATAAATGAACATACCTGTTCTGCTAAATGTACAACACCTTTGTATCACTTCTCAGTTCAGCTGAGAAACATCTTGGGAAACTTGTGTGCTCATTCTGAACTTCAACTGTGTGAGCTCGATGTGCCTTCTGTTCTGCAAGCAACCATAACAACTGATTTCTCACTTATGTCAGCAAATAAAGATTGGATGTGTTTCCAAAGGAGGTGCCTTATTTTAGTCAGAAGTTGATGGAATTATTTTGGAAATTACTGTTCTCTTGCCTGTGTTATACAGGAGGTCAGATCAGAAACTTCAGCCCTAATATTTATGAATAGCTGTCAAAATTTGGTACTGATAATGAAACTGTCCTTTAAGAGTGCAAGTCATAACCAAAAAAAAAGACGCAAAGCATGGTGGTTTCACATTGCATAGATAAAAAAAAAAGAAAAGATGTTGACTTATTTGCATGGTGGAAATAGGAAATTTTTTTTTCATCTATGCTTCAAGTAATAATTGAAAACTAGAAGTGTTGTGTAAGTTTTGCTAGTTTTCTGCAGCATCATGATAGTTTGAAGATGTGTAATGATGAATGTGATTGCTTCAAGGATCATTATGTAATTCACTGCGGCAAAGGGTGAGCTATGTAGTGTGTTATACATATTCTAATTTCTCCTTGCATTTCCTTTGCATAGCTGTCCAACTCCAGGATGTGATGGCAGCGGCCACGTAACAGGAAACTATGCCTCACACCGGAGGTGAGGAACAACAGGAAGCCTAAAGCAGGAAATAGAGCTACTTTTAGCTGTTGTCATCTTTGAATAATTTTATACTAACCATGGATAACCATTCAAAAGTAATTTGCAGAAAATAATCCATGCAGAAATGTGGCTGATTTTTCTGGTTTGTTGTATTTTGTGAAGGTCTGGACTCGATAGACTGATGGAGTTAAGCAGCACATTCTTATTACTGTAGCTGCATTTCTTAGCTGAGACTTGTAGATAAGTAATTTAGTAAAGTTTGCATTTCCCTTAGTGTGCAGGCACTCTCTCTACAGGTGCTGGTGCATGAGATTTTAAATGAGGTTTCTTCAGATATTTCTAGGTATGGCTTTGAAATTCATAGATCTACTAACACAATCTGAGGATGATAAGTATTTTCCTCAGAATAGCCAACATAGGGGTTGAAACAAGAATTTCCTGCCTTTCCCTTTGGGAGCAGGATGGAAGCAGTTTCTGCTTTTTCCCAGCCATGTGGACCAGATGTTTTACCTGCCCTTCATGCAGGCAAGATAAAGGAAGGACACTGTGTACTGCTCTTTCACCCATGCAAAACTTTACAGGGGCTTAGAAACCTTTGGTCCTAACTGTATATCCTTCCAGTAATTTAAGAACCACAGCCTGATATTGACTGCTCCTCCTTTGCCAAAAGCAAATATTTGAGGCTATCTTTTTTCCTATTACAAGTCATAGATTGGAGGTTGCGGTTTTAGGGGAAAAAAAAGTTCTGTTCTAGTAAAACACTTCACATTGGGTTTTTTTCAGTGTTTCTGGGTGCCCGTTAGCTGACAAGACATTAAAATCCCTTATGGCTGCTAACTCTCAGGAGCTTAAGTAAGTATTGTTAATAGCACAAATGTTATTGTTATTTATCTTCGATCAACATTTTTCCTATGTTAATGCAGTTGTTCATTTGAATTTCTCTGAGCTACATCAAACCTTTGTTTGAAACCTGAAGTGAATTGGTTTGAAAGCTTTTGAATGAAATAGAGTTTACTTTTCTCCATTTGCTTTTCTTCATTTTGGTACCCCTTCATTTTCATGAATTAACCAGGATCTGGAGGAAAAAATTGTAAACACTAGAAGAGATGCTACTCTCACAGCACTTCTGAGTCAGAGAGAAATAGAAAATATCTAACATGAAAGACTGATATGGCAAATAACTCGGCCTGATCCAGTTAGAATAAATTAGAATTATTTAATTAGAAATAAATCTAGTTAGAAGAAATCTAAAAATGAGACAAGAACTCCCGCAAACAATTTTTTACCGTTCACTACCATATACTACGGGTTTAATGTCACTGAAGCAGACATCAAGTCATATGATTCTGTGCTGGCATAATTCTCACCATGAAATGTCACTTACAAAAGGACTGTGCAGGCTCTGCTATATAGACAGATGTATAGGGACATATGAATATTTCAAAAATCTGTAGTCAAGAGAGGCACTGGCAACCAGTCATCTAGTTATTGAATTGGCTTTGTCAATAAGGATGTGGGGAAGAGGAAAGGATAATTAGAGTTCTTTCATAGCTTTCCCTCTGCAACTTGTAAATTGGATCCCATAATAGATGGCTTGGAAAAACTCATGAATGCGTGCAAAAAAGGGAGAACCCCGTGACCGTCCTTTCTGTCCTTTAGGTTCATCCCTAGTCCAGATAGAAGAAAATGAAGTCTGATCATGGCACTATCATGCTATTCTAAAAGTATTAATAGTAAGAGTGACTACATTTAGGCTCGCACCCGTGTTTAGCTTCCCCAGATCAAATGTTATTGGTCTTAAACCCTAGTCTGACAATTTGAATTATAAACAAAATGATGAACTGATGGCAGGTATGGAGTTGAACCTACTGGAGACGCAGCAAAATGGCAAAGAAAGGCCATTTATATAGGCCACCGTTCAAATCAGTTCCCAAAGCCAGTAGGTAGACTGACACACTGGCTCAATGCTTCAGATTTTCCATCACTGATTCTCAAAGGTATAAAATTTGTGTTTAGTTTGTTTTAAAAAGAACAGCACAAGAAGCGAGGAACCGACTTGCGAAAATGCTGACAAATTTGAAATCATTTGCTGAGTCATATATATTTGTCCCTGCTTTTGTTGGCTTTCTGCCATACGTAGACACTCACACAAATATTTTGAATAGTTTGTCCTCATGCAGCACTGCTCCCCCTCCGCCCCCCGCCCCATATTCATGTGTGAATAAGGAAATTTGCATACCAATATGGTTATTTTTCCACTAAAGCTTCTAGAGTTTTGGTCATGCCATAAGGAAAGAGGAGCAACAGCATATGACTTAAATGACAAACTGCACACTGTACGACATGTATAATATGTGAGTTGTGAAAGACAAAGTCAAAGTTCATGGACATTTCACAGACAGAAATATGTTGCATAACGCACTTAGCATTTAATTTCAATTAACTAGAAAAAGAGCAAAAATCAAAATCTGTTCACAGACAATTTGCAAAAGGAAAAGGGGCTAAATAAAATCATTTTCCACAAATCTACCACCTTAATTTAGCTTCCTGTAAACACAATTCAGGTGAAATTTTAAATAAAACTCTGCTTTTGATAAGTGTTGGCTAAATGAAATCTCATGCCAAAAACTGAATTCGTGCTTGCACTGGTGCAGTATAGTGATATCAATAGTTAATTTTACTATTGCTGTGTGAGCAGAGGGCATAAAAGCTCATAGAATCAGGCCATGAAAGTACCCTCATGTAGTTAGGCATGAATATGAAAAAGCTGTGTATTTTTTCCAAATGTTATTCATGTTTAATTTGCCAGAATCAAGATATGATTTTGGCTTTAATTATGAAACTCTAAGCCAGGCTTCCATGTGATCTACAGTTTGGAAATAAGGAAGATCTGTTCAGAAAGTGAGCCTTTGAGTCAGATTCAAGAAATCTTGTATCTGAGGATTCTTGCTGCACAGAGCAATCTAAGGTGGTCAGATTAAAACATATTAAAGTTGATGATGACTCAGATTTTAAAACTATGAAGTATAATTATGACTGACTGTCCTATTTCAGCAAAGAGTTTGCTTACCAAGCCCTAAAGAATTTTCAAAGTGTACTTTAGAAAGGTATTTACTTAGAGTTCAGAAACTCTAAGGAGTAGGTAGTCAGTACTATCCTTAGACAAGTCGTTGCAGAGGTTAAATGTCAATTTTTAGGAGACATCCTAGCAATTCTTCTAAACAGGTTTCACACAACACATTGGTACTGATCCGTATTCCATAGGCAGCATGGCATGTTTCAGCCAATGGTTTTCCCCACTGAACTTTGTGGGTTTGCTTTAACTACAGTTCATATCCAACCATCTCTGTGAGCTTTTCAGGGAGTAAAAGTACCAGAAATGCTCCTAGATCTGCAGTTCAGTGTATCAATTTTACATGCAATAGTAGTTTGTCTACCTAAAGATAAAGCAACCCGCTTGGAGAAGGGAACAAAACAGCAGGTACTCAATGAGCACTGTAAGAATTTCTATGTGAAGTCACTGAGAGATTTCTTCTTGGACGACAGCCTTGATGAATTGTAAAAGAATCTGTAACCTACATAGACTTGAGAGCTGACATCTTTTAGCGTAAGTTCCTGAGGCCTCTGGCCCTCCAACGTAAATCTGATTTTCTTGGCTCTGCACAGGAATCCATAACAGAGGATGACTCCCTAAGCTGGGGCACTAGTTCAAACTCATCAGCCAGTTAAAAGCTGATGAAGATCCACAGTATTACTGACTGTAAGGCAATACATTGTTGGTGTATCTTCTATTGTGGAATTTCACAGTCCATACAAAGATACAACCAATATTTGGAAAACCCAACACAGTGGCCAAGTTTAGGAGTCTTGCTAGTGAAACTTCCTACTAATTTGTCAGTAGTCCACCTATATCATCTTATAATTTCACCAGTATTGGTAATACCTCGGCCCCAAATCTTTAATGACCTCAAGAATACCTTGGACTCTGATTTCGTTGTGAAATCTATCTGCTGCTGGAAGTGGTAAATACAGATGGGGAGATTTAAATCTAGTTCAGTGTGTTTTTTAAGTCCATAACTCTCAGGCTCTCAGTTCTGAATGTCTCCCACAAAGAGCTCTTACTGAATTAAAGTCCATGTCCAGTCTATGCGGACAGCTTTTCCATCTGTGATCATCTGATAAAACAAGTAGCCAAAATTAATACGCATAGTATTTGGCAGGTGTTCTGGATTTACTTGTGAGCATTCACACTCTCCAGACATCTGCCCTTGCTGCCTGCTCCACATGACATTGTGCCCAGTCTTTGTCCCACACTCAGACAGGTCAACACTTAGCTCTACACAGTCGAGCATATCTGGCACTCTGCAACCCACACCTTTACCTTCACTGACAGTGTGAAACATGTCATTCTGCCAAAATATTTTGTTCAGAAAATATCATCATGAAATGTTTTGATCCCTTTTCTTCAGTTGAAATTATTTGCTGAATTCTACTTGAATCAGTGAATAAATTTGGTCATGTCCAAAAGAAATCACGTTTTTGACAAATTAATTGTTCGCAGAAAACCAGTTTTAAATATTCTGTGAAGAGATACACCTGCACACTCAGGTGTGCTATTACAATTATATTTGTAGTTGCTGTACATGGCAGCCTACCAATGAATAGATTAAATCACCGAGATCCTCACCTCAGGAAAGATTCAGTAGCAACTGAGACCCTTAAGAAAGTATTGAACAGTGCAAGTTTCCTTAATGGTTCAGTACAAGATTATTTGGCTCAAGTTTTTTTGTAATTCTGATACTTTGTAAAAATCATAGCATTCAAAAGGCCCTTAGGGATGTTTAGCATAAGAACTTTGTGCTGTATAATACAGAAACATAGAAATGGCTGGCATGACTTCTAAATGTAAATATTTCTTTCATGCTACTTTGTGTGCTGAGGTGTGTTTCTCTTAAAACAAAACAAAACAAAAACCCATACAAGAAACACAATAGCCTTAAACAACAACAAAAAAATATTAAAAACTCTATCTATATATCTCTATATATCTGAATTTCTGAGATGGAAGGTGCTACCAATGAAGGTCCTGCTCCAAACCCACAGAAGTCAGGGGAAAGACCTATTGACTCCAATAGGCTTTTGGAGCACATTCTTCATGTAGGACCAGCAAGCAAGAAGCCCACCCTCCCAGACCACTGGCAAAAACACAGTAATGAGCAGCTTTGCTTCTTTTCATTTTAGTATGGATGTTTTAGTATTAAACATTCATACTTGAAAAGGCTTGTTTGCTGCACACACACAGAAACCCTTTAACTACAATTCATAAGCATAATCCAATTGCCAAGCTGAATACTCAATTGAATCTAGTGCTAGAAAGACACAGTTCTGTTGTATGCTTACAGTTCTAGAATATACAAATTATTAAATTCAAATTCTGGTTATCACCTACTGACGCCCAAAAGTAAAACTGCTTTTCTGCTTCCATTTCCCCTTCTGTAAATACTGACAAATTGCTTATTTATATCGGTACCTGAAAACATCAGAAGAATAACAAACAAACACATAACAGTAAATTTACAAATAGATCTATATCAAGCTGGTGGGGTTGTTCTTTTTTTTTTTGTAACGTTGATCCTGTACAAGGAAAAATGTTTGGTACAAACCGTGTTTGCACTGATTAAATCTACACATCATACGCAATATATTTCACATTCTTTACTAAAAATCTGTTATGAAAGAAAAAAATATGAAAAAGTCTGCTTGTTAAAAAAAAAATAAATCAGCAAAAACTGGTTTTAATTATTCAACAAAAACTCTGCTGTTCTTTCTTCCACCCTAGACAAAATGTTATTTACTGTGTACCTTTGAAGCCATATTTTGTAAGCTCCTTGTGTTATTCCATAGGTGCCCGACACCTGGCTGTGATGGCTCTGGCCATGTGACGGGGAACTACGCATCCCACAGAAGGTAAAAACAGCCCCATTGCGTGGGGCTGCAGCACCCAGGGTTCTTGGCAAGCAGCAGCAGAAAGAGGTGGCTTTTATTCTGTGTGCTTCTTTCAGCTTATCTGGTTGTCCTCGTGCCAGGAAAGGAGGTATCAAAGTGACTCCTACCAAGGAAGAAAAAGAAGACCCTGAACTTAAGTGAGTACAAAAGCGGTGCTCTACCACCAGTGAAGGCAGGAATAAAGCCCTGTAAGAGCTTAGGACTTGAGGGACCATAGGAGATGCCCCAGTTAATCTGAGCTGTGTAAGAATAGAGCCTAGAGCTGGAGCCGAACCAAATATTTCTGTTTCTAGCAAAGCTCTATCACCTTGGAACTTGAACAGTGAGGAAGGATTGCTGTATTTGCTTGCATTGGTCCAATTATTTCAAACAGTGCTATGGAAGTGCCACTTGGTTGAAAAATTTGGCAAAATGAAGGAAAACAAATTATTTCTGCCTGTAGTGAAACATGTCAGCTAATTAAATCAGCATGACACCTTCAAAATATGTCCCAGAGAACTTAAATATATGTCTTATGTATTTTTTTTATGCAGAAATTAAAATTTCTCTTAAAGTGAAAACTGGCAACTCCATAGGGATTCATTACATTCCTGACTTGTACACACATTCTATTAAAATCAGTAAAAGATTACTGCCAGAATATAGATATGAAGATTTAGTCGCATAGAATGTTGTTATTAATACTTGCTAATAATCTATGAGAAGCTGCATAACACTGACAGAACAGCACAAAAAATCCCAAACCTTTCTTTGCAAGTGTTTGCATGAGATGATACAAGTTTTCCAGGTACAGAAGCCCACCCTCTGCTTCATACCAGAAACCTAGACAGAGAGGAGAGAATGCTGACTGCCCGTATACTTGTGGAAGTCAAATTTATCGCCTGTGATAGAATTTCAATTTTCCTTTCTGGTAAAATACTATCTAAATGAATGATTTAGTTTCTTAGGCTGTACAACTGTATTTTAAATTGCCTAATCCTAAGATCAGCTGAACCCACCTAACTCAGCTTGACATGAATTGGATGTTCAGGTACAGTGTGCCTCCAGGGGCCACGTCTTAATCTGTTCATGCAAAGTGGCACAGGCTGCTGAAATTATTTTCTCAGACTTTCTTGAGACTGTCTTCACCTGTTCTCTCCAGTGAAAACGGGGGTTCTTTTGCTGTGTTTCTGTAGATGTCCAGTGATAGGCTGTGATGGCCAAGGTCACATATCAGGTAAATACACTTCTCATCGCACTGCTTCTGGTTGTCCTTTGGCTGCCAAGAGACAGAAGGAGAGTCCCGTCAATGGGTCTTCACTATCCTGGAAACTGAACAAACAAGAGCTGCCACACTGTCCTTTGCCAGGCTGCAACGGGCTGGGTCATGTTAATAATGTTTTTGTCACCCACAGAAGGTATAACTTTGTGTTTTCTCTTTTCATTTTTCCTTAACGTTCTACTGTTGAATTCACAACATGTGAGGTTGCGGTCTTAACAAACTGTGCTGAAGTCTTTTGAGTAACAACATAGTTTACATTGCAGCTGAAGTAATACAGATCAGAATAACTCTGAGAGTGCTGAAGTCAACTTTTATGTCTTTTTCTATGTTCCCATTAAGTGTGACTTTCCAAGGTCTTTTCTTCAGATTAGCACAGTGTCTATCTGGTTTAAAATTAAATAGACTTCTTTCCAGACAAATGTGGAGTTGTATCTGTATATCTTTTATGGAAAATGCAAATATTGAAATGTTACCAGAAAAGATTTAGCAAGACCAATGGCTGAATTCATTTCATCTTAGTACCAGTGGAAAAGCTGTTTTCATAAACCTCATATTTAAATAGCTACAACCATGCAAAAATGTAAACATGTAGAACTCATACCGATTACATGAGTTTGAAGTTATAACAATCTTGCAAAGAAAGCTATCCTTCCAAAACAGGAATCACACATATACCAGTAACAATAAACACCGTGATTTTATATATCACTGTGAAAGCATTAGTATAATTTGACCATATTAAATCAATATTACTCAAAGAATCTGGCTATAGAATCTGAATTAATACCTGGCAAAGTTTGGTCTTCTGTCTGTAATAGGAATTAAGTCTATATTCTATACCACCTCTGCTTTCTAACACGTCGAACCAACTTCTCCAATACAAGAATGTCCAAAGTCACTTGAACAAATCCAGCCAGAGTCCAGTGTCATCCTAACTTTATGATCTACATCCCTTGTTGAAGTCTTTACATTAGGACACTACTGTAAATTGGAGCTAATTAAGTAAATAACATACATAGTGTGTTAGCCAGTTGCAACTCATGCTACAGATGACTCCTGTCCCACATAAGGCTGAATCACACTCAAGATCGTGTTAGTTAAAATGAGGTAGCAAATATATCTTTGTGATATGATATCCTTTCCTAGGACATTTGAAATATAAGAAGTAACCTATGGTTTTGAGACATTCTTGAAGTTAGTTATTTGCTCTGGACAGAGATACTAAGCAGCATTTTAGAACTGGAGAACTAGCATCTTTCCCTGTATAGCTTTTAGCTAAGCCAGTGTGCAGCTAACTTCAACCCACAAAAGCTTTTTTTTCCCCCCATGTGGAAACACCATGTCTATTAGGATTTTTGTTTCTAATTTTTACACGCACAGAAAAACCAGCATTTTCCTGTGGAACAAAATTTTCGTTCACTCCTTACTTGGCTACCTCTGAATACAAATCCTTCTGCCAGTTCTTCAGCATATGGGTATTTCTTCTTTGTTATTTATAAAGATAGTATTAAGTCAGTGCAATTCATCTTAGCCCTTTAGTGGGCTATAAAAATTGCCTCAGATAATTACCAGCTGATGAAATTGTAAGCTTTGAAATAGCAAAATGTAATTTAATGTGAACAGTGGTTAAAAAGCAAACTGAGTATATAATAGAACCATTCAAAAAAGCTATTACAGTCTATAGGGTATATCCAGAGTTATTATTGTATTGATCATTATTATGTATCAACAAAATGATACAATGGTTGTGCACTGTGGAAATCATCCCATTAACTAATTTTTCTTTAAGATAGCAAACTTACCATTATAAAGGACTATACTGCCCCTCTCACCTGGAGTAACAAGCCCTCAATAAAAACAATAGAGAGTTTTTATTTATGTGTTGGAACTTCAAGAATTCTGTAAATGCATCTTCACATAACTTAATGGTAGCTGCCACTACTATTTTGATTATTCTGAAATATGCTTCAGAGTTGTTTACTTATAGGCTGAGATTTCTGTGCCAATTTTCAAGCTGGAACATACAGTTAAATGGCTCTTTATGAGTTATGTCATTTCCCGAAGCTATGCTATAATGGCGATACTTACGTGACCTTAGGTACAGAGGTCTGCCCAAGTGCATGATAATATTGCCTGAAAGGATTGTTGCCATTTTCAAGTGGGTGCTAATGTTTTTTTTTCCTATCTGTTTCAGCCTGTCTGGTTGTCCTTTGAATGCACAAGCCATAAAAAAGGGCAAAATTTCAGAAGAATTAATGACTATCAAGCTTAAAGCAAGTGGTGGTAAGGACATTTGTAAAAGATTCTGACATTTATTTAGATAGAAGAGCCGTGACTCACATTTATACTTATGCCCCTTTATGCCATTGTGGCATTAATTCTCACTCCTTTCGGTTGTCTCTAGCAATAACAAATCTTGACCAACAAAAATCTTTGCATGAGACATTATAAAATTATTTTCATTTACATCATGATAACTCAACATTGAAGGTTCTTGTCTCAGAGCATTATTTTTTTTATTTGGAGATGCTTTCAATATTGTTATTACTAATAAATTATTAGTTACAGATCAGGAGGACATAGCTATCTGATGACTAAGTTAAAAGGGATGAATATTGTGTGCACAAATTGACCCTTCTCCCTAACTTGAACACTACGTGGTTTAGTATCTGTGCTGTACTTGGACAATTTTGTGAAGCCGAGTGTAAAGGAACAATTCCCAAATAGTTAGGTAGGCATCTCTTATACAACGTGCTTTAGAAAGTTGGGCATTGAGCCAAGATTCAGGGAACTTGGTCTTTATGTCTCCAACTGCTGAGCAGAACGGTTGTGTTACTTTGGGCAAATGAGTTTCTTTCCATGTGTCCATGTTTTCACTGAGGCAGTGACTGCTGCTTAAAGATTTTCCAAGCTGGCTCCCCAGTAGACTCAGTTCAGGGCTCTAGGTTTTAGAGCAGTAACAAAAACAGTGGCACAAATCTCTAGGCAGAGTTAGTCTCAGAGCGATACTAAGCAGAAAGAGGGACGTGTATTGCCAGCAGCTATAGCTGCTCAGATTTTTTCAGGACAAGGCTCTCATTAAAGAACTGAAGTCTTTTTTGTATTTTTTTCTTTGCTATCTAACTTGTGGGGAGTGTAAAAGTCTCTCTTCCTTTTTTTTTTTTCTGTAACACTTGTTAGCTTCCTGACTATTTCCCTTTTGCTGTTATTTAAATGTCACTATTTATCACACGTAACTAAGGCTGTGCTTCTTGAAGTTATTCTGCACAGAGATTTGCCCCCACAGAACTTCATGCAAGACCAGAAGCAGGTACAGATGAACTTACTAAAGCCAGCAATTATATTAGTGGAGATGTTACCCTGGGGTGTTCCCTGCACAAGAAGGGTTGCTGCTACATTTATTTTAAAATAAAAATAAAAATAAAAAAAACCCAAACAAACCAAAACCATTGTAAATACTCCCTCATGTTTTATGAAAAACTTTGCTCTTTCTGGGCAATTTTTCTTTTCTGTGCTCTCTAGCCTGTAGTTGCATGTTGCACTGGAAAAAAGAATTCTGAAACACAAAGACTCAGAAAGCCCCTTCTATGTTTCAGCTCATATAGATGTTTTACAGCTAGGAAACAATTTTGACAGTAAAAGCAAATAAAAGGCAATTAATTTAAGGATCAATAATTTGATCAAAATCTTATTTTCCTCCTGTCCAGTAACAGTTTACACAGGTTGTTACTCATGCATCCATTTACATGCGGATACTTTAAATCTGATATTAGTATTTTCAACTATTTGCAGGTATTGAGAGTGATGAAGAAATCAGACACTTGGATGAGGAAATAAAAGAACTGAATGAATCTAATCTTAAAATTGAAGCTGACATGATGAAACTTCAAACCCAGGTATGACATCAACATGAAAGTTTTACCTTTACTTATGCTATGCTTAAGCACAATAAATAATGTAAATGCTATGCAAATGCTATGATTTAAACACAGTTACTCTCCTGTGCATTTGTTTTCCCATCACTCTGTGGCACTTAAAAGTAGCAAAAAAATATCCTACATGCTTTTTTGTCAGGTTTTTGTTTGTTTACTTTCTGTAAATAGGCAGCAGATTCCTGGACATTGTCTTCAAGATCTGGTGAATGACAAATTCAGGGCAGTTTGGAGCTAATCTTGGCAAGCAGAAAAACCATATTTACTAAACAAAACATTCATTTTCCTTTGTTGACCAACCTCTGCAGAATCCCATGACTGCAGTTTTTAGGGAGGGTATTACCTCTTACCAGCACACTCCAATTCCTAATGCCAGTTGACTTTGTTCTTATGTGTACCTAAGAAAATCTCCCTAGTTCAGTTCACCCACTGTCAGTTATTCAAATAACTTGAATTTTGCCTCCAGGCAACACCTGGGAAAGAATAGATGCCTTTTGCTAGTTTGTGTAGCAGACCAGTTTGACTGGAGCTATGGAAAGGAGTAATTCTCTTTCATTCTTTTGTATACTGGAGAGATTAAATTGGCTTTAAGAAGCTGATCGTGGTTCTATGAAGTGAGCTGAATATGTTCATTCCTACAGAGAGCCTGGGAGTTCACCTGGGCAGACTGGGTAAAAACAAGAGCAGAAGCTTCCTCAATATTTCAGGAATAAGAGTTTAAGAAAAAAGTTCCTAAATCAGACCTGGGAACTGAATATAAGTCTAAACTGATCTAAAACAAACTGAGTGTAACCATACCCCTCTGGATTTGTACCACGCTGGAATGTAGTGTTGATTCATGATGTTTTGGTAATAACTGCTGCGTGTCTGGTCTAAATAAGGGTGACGTTTATGCCACCTACGCTGGATCTAAATGACCTGGCTTCACACTGCAAAGGTTGTAGGGATATCCATCCCAAAATACACTGTGGGGTGTGTCGGTGTGGGTGTGTTCCGTGTCTCAGGACACTTCAGTTCTCTCTGGTGAGCACTGTGCTGTTTGCACCGAGATTGCCCAATTAATGCAGCCAAATTTCCTCTCCTGGGACTTGCTCCCTGGTGAATGCAGTCTGAACAGCAAAGCTTGAACTGAACTAGAGCTGAAGCAACACGTTCCCTACATGGCTTGCTCTACCTCCATTTAATTTACGCCAGCCAGGTGTTAGGCTGCTGCGAGCACTGTCCAGAGGAGAGGCTGTAGCGGAGCTCAGGCAGGCACAAAGAGGACAGTTTTGTTCTGTGACGGTGTGTGAGAAAGGGAAGTGGCCACAGCAAGCAACATTTTAGCAATGCAGAGATGTGCATCCTAATGAGGAGAGGGTGGGCGTAACAGCTGTGGACGTGACTCCATCACTTTGTGCACAGGGGTGGCAGCCCTTGGTTCTGCCCTGCCCCACTCCCACTGCTCTGCTGCGGGACGAGGAGCTGGGCAGCGGGGAACCAGGCCCTGACATTGCTGTCTGTGGTTTTTCAGCACTGCTGTTGACGTATAAGTCTTCAGAGCTGAGTATATTCCCAATGCCCTTACACTAAAAAGATACCATTTTGCTACCTTGGATGCTTTTTCCTGCCCTTTCCAAAACCTTCGTTTCCATTCTGCTGGTCAGAGATCATCTTTGTGATGATCATTTTGTGTTCAACCTCTCCGTTCCCTTTCCACTCTATTTTTCTCTTATTGTTTCCAGCACCAGCCCTGTTGCTGTTCCCAGCCAGCCCACTGCTCTACCCTCCACCCAGGAGCAGGGCAGGAAAGTAGCACAACAGCTAATACCCATGCCCTTGCTATTGTGGTCAATCAGCAGGGATGCTGTATGAGCAGGACAGCAATGTAAACATCAGCCTCCTTTCTCCTGCTCTCTGCCAGCCCTGCGGCCACACTCTTCATCCCAGATCCACCCTGACCTTCCCCTCTGAGCTCACTTCCCTCCTCCCACTACGAGGCACCCTCCAGTGCCTCGCTGCCGCAAGGTTTTTTCTTGAACCAGCAGCAAAGTCCATTGATTCAGCACGAATACAACCTCTTCCTTCCTCTGAATATTCTGTCGACGAGTTATGTCTGTCCTAAACCAATAATACCTGGGTTTCAGGTCAGATCCTTCGTGGCCCCTCTCATAATCACATGACTGCCATTTTGGGTTCAAACTGCAGTTACGACACTCCCAAGGGTCTGTCTCTTTGTGTGTTTGTGCCTGCCTGTATCTTCTAGATCACATCTATGGAAAGCAATTTGAAAACAATAGAAGAAGAGAACAAACTCATAGAGCAGAACAACGAGAGCCTGTTGAAGGAGTTAGCTGGCTTAAGCCAAGCCCTCATCTCCAGCCTCGCTGACATACAGCTCCCACAGATGGTAAGACCACAGCCAGCAGCTTCGCACCTTCTTTGAGGCTGTTTTGCCAGCACTTGAAGCAGATGAGCAAGCCCAGGCACCAGCAGGAGCACTGGAGCTGCAATTGCAGAGAGCTCTTTTAGCCTAACTTTGCAGAGATGCTGGATCATGAAATGTGTGACAGCAGGTGCAGTTGCTTCCAGGACTGAGACAGCCCTGGTATCTCTGCCCTGTGCTGCACTGTGCAGGACAGGTTTTTCCCTCATCCGTCCCTACCTTAATGTCCACCCTGCAGAAAGAGTGAAAACCTCATACTGTGAATCCTTACTTACTCTGCTCCTAGATCAAAACTTTAACCTGTTTCATACAGGTGACTTTCCAGGAGCCAACAAAGCTCTACCTTCTCAAAAACTCCATGTCCTTGATGTCTTAGTTGCAAACACAGGCCAAATCCACCAACGTACTTGGGGTTCCAGAGATACGGTCCCCTTCCCAATCTCAAGAGTGCTGCTGGGACATTAGGTGAGGACAGTTACAGGGATGTCAGCCACAGTCCCAGAGCCAAACAGACCCCAATAGAAAAGCAGGTTACCCTGACAATGATGTCTCCAACCCCTTTTCTTGCTTGGAGAGTGTGTGGTTCCCCAGCACTTCCCCTTCCTTTCTGCAACCCCTCCATTTATTTGGATGGCTGCCCTGTTTATGACTTCTCCCTGGTTGCCATACTGCTGCTTTTCCATGCTTTGGGGTTGGGTGTTTGGGGTTTTTTGGCCTTAATTTTCTCCTACAATTATAATCTGTTTTGTCTTCATTTAGGGGCCAATCAGCGAGCAGAATTTCGAAGCATATGTAAATACACTCACAGACATGTACAGCAATCTGGAACGGGACTATTCCCCCGAATGCAAAGCTCTGCTGGAAAGTATCAAACAGGCAGTGAAGGGCATCCATGTGTAGGATGTGAAAGCTGCTGGGCAACAGAAATTACTTAACAGCAGTAAACTCCAGATGGATCTGTTAGGAGTTCATGTACTGCTAAGGGGTGTAGGTTGCCATGCTGCATTTACAATTGCAACATTGCACTAATTTTTTCCCAGCTGACATAAAAAAAGAATAAAAACACAACAGACTATTTGTATTAACAGCAATGCACTCTGTTAGTATATTGTATTTATTTCAGTACGATTCCTTTTTTTTTTCTTCTTTTGCACTCAGTTTTTGTAAAGTGAATGTAAAAAGTGTGTGCGACTATTTTTTATATTTTTTATTTATTTCTAATCAAAGAGTTGGTTTTTTTATCTTTTAACAGCATTTTTGCGGCCTGCCATATTTTTACAAATGTGTTTATTAATTTATTTTCCAATGGGATTTTAAATAGACTGAAAGTTATACTGTAAATTAAATAACTTGCTGGGTTTGTACAGGAAGAAAAAAAAAAACCTATGAAAGTAACAAATGACTGAACCGTGGTTCTAGTTTTATTTTCCTCACATCCTGCTTTTTTATAATGGCTTTGTATCAGAAATGGGTTTGCAGTAACATGAGATGTGAAGATGCATGGAATGAGAAGATAAATGGTGCCCACTAGTGGGCAACTTGGGCTCTTAAAAGCACAGTATGCTGGAAAACAGTGTGTTAAAGAATACGTTAGCAATAATGAAATATAGCAATCAGCAAAGCACTTGACTTGGCTGTGTGATTTAGCCTATGCGAATGATTATTTAAAATGTTTCAAGAGAACTTCAGATTTATTTTACCACTGCAGGTTTTTTCAGAGTTAGCTCATGGAAGGAAATCACAATTATCTCTAAACAAGAAGGATAATTTGATAGGACCGGTACTCTTTTAGTACGAGACGTTGAGGTTTTAACTAAGTGACCAATATGGCTATGGATTTGGATTTGAAAAACACAAGCACATCCCAAGCTGAAGGCTTTGTACATAATGAACCGAACACATCTCCCCTGAAATGGCATTTAATACTGGGTTGAACTTAACAGCAGCTGAGAAGGCAGCAGTCTGGAGAGGAATAATACCACTCCAGCGCAACGGCGGTTGCTTTTCTTTTTGAACAAACGGTAGCAACACCGTGACTGGTTTATCCCATCCTTCTTCACTAAGACTAGGCTGATACTGAATTTGTTACCAGTCTGTTGGTCGGGTACCAAGTGCTACAGGGCGTACAGGCAGACGGAGGTGTGGACAGACGAGCACTTGCACAGAGGTGCTGGCATGCGCCTCAGTATCTGGTTAGCCTGGATGTGGAACTTCTGAATCCGTCAGAAAGTAGTGGTTGCTATAACAGAGGCAATGTCTATTTCAGGGATTGTAAGTAATTAAGCATTGTTTCAAAAGTTTTTTTTATATTTATTTTTTTTAAGAAAAAGGTATAAACAACCAGCTAAACTGCCTTTTTTGTATGCACACACACCTCATGTGCATATGTGCCTCAGTGTAAATGTATACATGGATCTAGCGTGTGTTTAATTTTTCCGTGCTATAATGAAAGTGTTTATTTTTATTAGCCGCATTTATATTTAGATTGAATATGATGGCATTCACAGGCTTGACATATACAATTATATTATTACTGTTCCTGCACAAAAGTACTATTCAAAAGTGATTCAACTCTCATGCACTGTGGTCACCGTTCTGCATTAGGTGGGGCTTGCTTTTTGTTTGAGGGTTGATTCAACTCTCCTATCTTAGTTTAGACAGGGGAAAATGTATGTTCTTAGGAGCTGTGTTTATTTTTAAATCGATTTTTCAAAAGCTACCATATGTGCTGTCAAATATAAATAGGAGGACACCAAACAAAAATTTGCTATTAAAGTTATTGTTCTTGCTAAAAAAAACAAAAACCGAACATTTGTTATACTTGTTAAATGCATACAAAATGAGTTCACTCATTACAAAGACTAGAATTTAATTTACTAAATATTTTAACAAATTTGTTATATATTTTATTTAAGTAAAAATATCTCTTACTGACCTATGTATTTATTATTATGATTTACTATGGCTTCAGGTTAATTTATCTGTGTTTGGTTGTTTGCTCAGGATGTTCTGTGAAGTATGTTTGTATTTATTTGACTCCCTTGTACTTGATGTGTTTTGTAACGTGCACTGATTTTTTCTTTTTTTTTTTCTTTTTTTTTGTGTTTAAATGCATTGATGAGCTATACTGTAAATTAGACCTTTTGTAAAGAGCAATGATGTATGCATTTTTTAATTTGGAGTAGTTTGTATACTGTTTCTTCATACAATTAATATTTCTTACATCAAAACAACAAAATTGTGTTCTGTGCTGTACATTTGGTGTATGGTAGGAAATAAAATTGATAATGAAACATTGCAGCAAGTTTCTTGTGTTTTTTAGTCTCTAGATGCCGGCTTGTATTACACTTCCTTAACTGCACCTGGCACTATACAATGTGTCAGATGTTTTACTTGTTTTGTGTATAAAATGTGTCATCCCCGTAAGTACATTTCTGGTATAAATAATTTAATAAGTGTTTTACTTTGTCAATTTGAAATAAGGAGGAGAAAAATGGAACTGCTTAAGAGCTACTTTTCACTTCTGAAGGGAAAAAAACCCCAAGATAATAATCACTGCATTATTTAATGCATTCTTTTCTTGGCAGTTTTAGACTTCATTTACACTGATAAAGTACAGGATTTGTGCTGACCTTTAACAGCTGCTAAATGATGTTTAAACATAAAAGCCATTGTAAAGTTTCCAGCAATTTGGAACCGCCCACTGTTCCAGTGCAATTTTCTGCTGAGATTTGCAGTGCTTAGACATTGCACAAATAAAAATCTGCTGGTTTTAGAAAGACAGTATTTCCAGTACTTAATGGACTTTCTTTTTTCACTGCTCATTGTAGCGAAAACAGGCCAGTTTTATTTAGGATGCATGCTAACGGCTTCAGAAGCATTTCTTGTCTCAGATTCCAACTTCCTATGGACAGACCAAGAATAATTTTCATTTAGAAAATAAGGTAAATTTGAAGCGCATAAAGTAGCTGGTAATTATTTATTTGAATAGACATAGTTAGATAAACAAAAATGGATTACGAGACTAGAAAAACTGACACGTTCTGCATTTCAATGGAGCAGAGGTTCAAAATTTGGATCATGACATGTATCCTGGATACTCACAAATCGTGCCGAGTTTGGAGCTGTGGAGTCAGCAAAAGGAGTCAGACCTGTCCTGGGAAGCTCTGCTCCACTGCAGTTCCGAGTTTTCTTTGCTCTAGGACACTTATCTAAGGACAGGATGAACTGGTTCTTAAGTAATTAATAGCTACTTGAGTAATATTTCTTAATATGTCTTAAAGAACAAAAAATACTATTTTTTCAGGGTCTTTTAAAATTACAGTTTAACTTTAACTGTAGGCCGTCAGGTCAGCAGACACTAATGCGATAGTCTCTTCTCACACATCACAGATCAAGCAGAAACAGGTCTCTCTTTGCAATGTCCCTTAATACTACACAGATAAAGACCAAGGCCAGCATTTTCATTTTGTCTGAGAGCCTCAACTCAAATTACAAATTTAGAAGGCCTTATTGTCAGATAGGCAGCTCCCCAGAGGTCATTTTTTTAAACATCTACACTAATTCTGACTATCTGCTGTTTATTAGATTGGGGGAGGTATGAGGATGCTAGGCTCTATGTACATCTAAGAAAACAACGCTGTATTCTCGAATATTTCCAGCAATCTGAGGCAGGGACTGTGAGCAAATAAACACTTTTCCAAGTGTTTTTGGATAAGAAATATGATATCCACAGTTAATTGATTAACTTATTATTATCAAAAGACTGTTCCTGCGTTCATCTTTAAACAAATTGTTCTGATAGTGTTTATTTCAGTGTTGAAATGGTGGTGTTCCTCCATTAAAAAAGAATAATGTAAACAGTTAAGCCAGGTTCATTACTAAACTAACATCAGCCGGGTGGGGGTGGGGGTGGGGAGCAACAACCAAAACAACCAAAAATGTTGTACTTGAAATAACCTTTCAAACTATTTCCATCTTCTGAAGATTCCATTTTCAGTAATTGTTCTGTATCTATGTAAAAATATATGAATTCCATTGAGCGAATTAACTTGAATAGAATTGAAGCTTTCAATATCAAGGAGAAGGAAGGGAGCACAAACAGTCAACATTTGCTGTCCTATCAGCTCAAGAAGTCTATCCTGTCTCTTAACTAGTCATGACAAAGTTTTTTGAGTCTACAGATTCTGTTTTCTACTGCAATTTAATTTCTATTTACTAATTAAGCACCTCTTCTCTCCTGCTGGCTTAGCATATCTATACAATTATGTCATGTCATGGCTTTTCAACTCAGCGCCCCTTCATCCTTACTCCATATTGTACTTTTTTTTTTTTTTTTTAAATAAGTCACAGGATTTCTTGATGGAAATTTGTTACTATGCAATGGCACAGAGTTGTGACAGAAGCCATCCCCTTAATTTCCTTCTGTGTTCCTTCAGTGCTACACATTCTACCTGTTTTGGCATTTCTGCTGTGCTTCAAGTTTCTTTATGATTTATTCAGCTGTATAACTTGGGTGCTGCTAGGAGATTTGCACCAGACAAAGTTCTTTGTTCATCGTGCTCAGGATACTGTGGGATGATAGAGCTCCATTTAGCTTTTGTGTAATGTAGGACAGTGACCTAGTTTCAGCACCTTTCAATATCTCATTCTGGCTTGTTTTCTTCTGTCTCTTTTGCTCTAGTAAGTCTTAGACAGCCAAGCTTACACATAATTTCATCAAGGATTAGTCTGATTTCCTGTCTGACTTCATGGTACAAATTGCTTCAACCGCATTTCATTCTTAGCAAACGTTCCCAGGGACATTGTCCAAGTAAATCTCAGGACTTTTCAGTTATGTGATAAAAATTACTATTTAGGTTGCTGCTATCTGCTTCTAAAACTGTTACTGCGCAAGATTTTTCTGAACAAGCTTTTGGTGCCCAGCACCAGATTTTGGTGCCCAGCTTCACATCCCTTGAAGGGGCCTAATTTTTAGAAGCTAAATTCACAGCTGGTTTTTTTTTGCCAAGCAGGGCCTTTTCAAAATTCCCTTTTCTGGCCAATCAAATGACTAGCTACTAAGTTTTCATATTGTTATTTCATAGAATTGCTATATATATCTTGTTAACACCTATTTGCACGTACAGTGCACCATAAAATTCCAGGTGGGTATTTGTACCCACCCCAGGTACTGAAGAACAAAATGTCATTGATGCGACCCCCAGCCTAATTCTGACCCTCACCAAACTCCTCTTCTACTGCCTGTGCACACTTTTTTGCAGGTTCTGACAGAAAATCAAACAAGACTAAAAAACAAAGGACTGAACCTCATTCTTTATTCAGCTGAAGAGATCATCTGTCCAAAGCGTTCCCTGTCACTGCTGCTGAAGCTGGAGCTGGGGCTTAAAGTATCCGGCCTGCAATCTTCCTTAATTACAGTCCTATGCAGCATTTTATGCGCACCCCCTGCTTACTTCTGACACAATAAGCAAAATCTGGATTAGGAGCCAGGTTCTATGCTGATTTCAAATTTACTGGGATGAAATTCATTTGATCCTTTAGAAACAGGATGAGCTTAGTTCCCTTGGGAGGGAATTGCCTAGAACTGGGAGGCAGAGTCAGCTTCTTTAATCCTGATGTCTGGTCAAAAAGATTTTAGGGAAGGAATGGAGGTTTTAAAAAGCTCATAAAAACCTGCTGGGAAAACGTGTATAAACTGGATTCCTTCAGAGAAAAATGCAATGCCGTCTCCATAGACTGAAGAGCTGAGCTCTTTGTGGAGACACATGGCAGAGGCACCGCGCATAGGGCACCGGTGCTGAAGGCTGCGAGGGGACGGCTGGTGTTTCCCAGCTGGTGGGAGACAAAATGGCACCTCAGGAAACCTAGCTCTAGACCCTGCTCAGCCTTTTGGGTAACTCTGGGCAAGGCATTTGATTCTAGCTCTGTTTTCACATCTGTGAAACAAGAAGACGCTGAAGTGTGTTAGGAATGAGCAACACCAGTTTTACAGAGGGGCATGCCATACCTGCGTGCATATACAGTGAGGGAGAAAGAGCCAGAGCACGTGTGTAACAGCATACAGTAGCTATTATTACGTGACTGGCACTATCAATTTCACAATAGTAATTGCTGTGTTTGATGAGAGAGAGCCTCAATACCGCACTACATGTTCAATGCCTTGACAGTAGTCATTATAACTCTGATGCGATCACTTCGACCCCTGCATTTTAGAGGTGCTGCATGGTACCAGCCAAGGCAGGCAGATCTGCTGCCACTGGTGTGGATCCTCTGCTTGCCAGAACCAGCTCAGCCCTGTACACTACACACAGGTTTGCTAGAAATCCCCACATTTCCTCTTTCAAACGCTATCAGCTCTTATGCACAGCCCATCATAGGTTTAGCTCTTTTTCTTCCCTCCTAAGGCATTACTACAGTCGTCATTTTATTCCTATGCCTCTTACATTGTTTCTCTTGAAGGTATGTATCCTCCAGTTAGTGCTAATGGTCAGTCTGAAACTAAACTTTCAAAATGTAGAAGCTAAATTTCAAAACAACAGAAGTGAAAGCTATAAAAGCAGAAGCATTTTTTATTGAGATAATGGAGCTCCAACAGATTTTGTGAAAAATCAGCTGATTGCTGTGAGAGCAAAATTATGATTCACTGTAAGAGGGAAGAGGAGGGAGGCTCAGCTGTTACAGATTCTGTTTGGCAAGGGCCGGCTCCTGATCTGCACGATGTACAACCTGGACCAGCAGCAAGAGCTAGTGCAAGGCCGGCCAGACAACTGCACTCTTGTGCGTGGTGTGGCATCAAAGGATGTAAACGGTGCAAGTCTTAAGCGTGAGTATAAATATTTGAGCAAGAAAGCAGGCAGGCAAGCAGCGACTGTAGCTCCTGTGTTTATAGGGACAGTGGTGGGGTCAGGGGCACAGTGCAGAAGTCCACAGGAGTCCATCAGATGCCAGGCTACATCAGCTCCACCTAGTGCAGAACTGGTCCATTTTCCAAACATGGGTCTTTTCCTGTTTTGTCAAACTAAACACCCTCTCCAGCTTGCTGCGGTACCATCACGAGTAGCGTTACTAAGCCTGCTTCCTGGGGAAACACACACTACCTCTCAGCTCTGACTCACTCCGAGATGGGGTTATGTCTAGAAGAATGAAGGTATTTCACAGCACCTCTGGGCAGGCAAAGCCTTGCTGGGGAAAGTCCCCAGGAGTGCAAAACCCCAGCCGCCAGCGCATCTGCTTTCACAGGCCGAGATTTCCTGGGAGTGGCTGGTGGTGGGGGAGGAACCAAGGTGCTTGCGCGCCTTTTCTCCTCCTGTTAGCATCTCCCCGGGGGCTGCAGCCCCCAGCCAGGTAGCAGCCACCGAGCTGCCTTTCCTCCCTTTTCCACCCTCCCTACCCAGGCCAGGCTGGAGGCAACCCTTGGGTTTTTCTTTTTTGTCTGCAAGAGGCTTAAATCTTTCACCATCTTGGGAGCACAGTGTGACTGCAGCCATCGCGGGCTGGCCTGGCTGCCGCCGTTCGTGATGCCCTTTTTATTACCAGATTAGAGCACATTGTCGCGATGCGTATGAGGCCGTTCAGATAAGGCGCTGTACAAGTTCCAGCAGGTTCCAAATACAACAGCATGGCTTTCGCATCCAGCCTACCGGATCAGAGTTTATTTCCCCAATGCAGACAGCTTTGCACTGCCTTCCTGTTAATTAAAGTATTGATTACAATACCGCACTGTTTACATGCAAGATTTTGCATGGTCTTGGCCATTCACGTGCAAATGAACTTGTAAGCCTTTCTGTGCCCTAAAATCTGCTGATGTCAGTCTTCCAAATCTAACTCCACGTTGTAGGACATGTGGCTTTCTATAGCTTAGCTCTGATGCCCCCAAGTCATATTATCTCAGTTCTGAGGTTCATTATGATAAACCTTTCACTGGTTTTAAATCAAAAACTTTAATTGTACTGTACTTATTCAGCTTGGGTTTTGTGTCCTGAAGGCAGCAGTTTTAATTGCATCATTTGTATAGTGGCTCAATATGTTTTGGTGTGAAAAGTGCATTATCACGTTTAATTTTGCATTTTTCCCCCCATATGTTTTAGTTACACTAAAACTTCAGATGGGAAGTGATGGGGCTTTTCCACTGCTCTCTCATTCTCTCTTCAGTATTCTTTAATGAGCTAAGACTGCACTATTTTTCTTTTGTTCTCATCAGTTGAGGTTTTAGGGAGCTGTTTATTTGTAGGGTAATTCTTGTATTTATGTAGAGCAAGGCATTAGACATTTTTATCCTCTACTTATTAACAAGCCAGATGGTACCGGCTGCTACCCACACAATTCCAATTATCAGATGGCAAACTGAAATATACGTGGGGCAAATGAGAAGATGTATATTAAAGAAGCATCACGGAGAACTGGCTTCTCAGAGATGTTGATTCACAAAGGGGTACTAGCAATTAGGGTGTGACAGCCTGCTGCTGAACGTACAGTGTTGGCCTGCGGGCACAAGCGTTCAGCCTCCAAAATTTTAATACTGTCTCTCTCTTTCCCCTATGGTATGAATACTTCCCTTTGAAATCTGATTTAGGTCTTTCATCATTTAGATTTCTTGTCCACTTCAGGGTGATACGTGGTATCAAAGCCAGTGTGTAAGTTAATGTACTCCAGAAAGATGCAGAAGAGCTGAAAATTAACATGAAGTTTGTGCATCACTTCTCCTAATACACCCTCATGCACCTCTTGGCATTGCACCTTAGTAACACAGGAATAGCTCTAACAGTGAAATGTAGGATCCAGCAAAGTACTGCTATTCCAGGTCTCAAACTGACCTAGAAATTACAATTTACAGATGGATTTTTGCTTAAGGGCAACCTTCAACTTCAGGTTTAAATACAAGGAGGTCTGGCCATGCTTATTGTGCTTGACTTCATGGTCTCTTAAAACAACTTTGGTTAATTCAGAACCTAGACCCGGTCCTTACTTAAGGATTCACCCTACATCAATGACACATGCTAATAATAAAGACCAAGTGTTTTAATGGAAGGTTTTATAATGCTTTTGTTTTTTTCAGGCCAGCCAGAAGACATAACCTCTGCAGGAAATGTGCTTGGGTAAAAATCGTGCTCTCATGCTTCCTTTATTTTGACATAGAATTGTACACATGAATTGGCTGGGAAGATGGAGAATTATGTGGGGAAACTTTTTGAGCGACATTTCTATTCCTTTTTCCCACTGGCTCAAGCTGAAAGCAGCAACCCAAATCAAACTGTGGAGAAATTGATGCCCTGGGGTCAGATCAGCTAAAGGAAAGTTATTTAAGCTAAAGTAATGGTTTTCCAAAGTCCTTCAGTTGTTTATATGGGCTACTATTAGGTTAATCATCTATGTGAGTGGATTTTGCAAAAGTTGTAATGTGAAGCATTTCAGATTGCCTCTAGATTCTGTTTATAGCATCCAATCAAGAGAACACCTTCTCTTTCAACAGCTGCTCTCACAATACCAGGAAAAAGGTACTCTCCTTGCAGCTGTTCCTGGCTCTAAGACTTACAAGCTACAGATGTTGGGGAAGTCTCTTAACAGGATGAGTCTGAAAAACAAATCTGCATGGTTTAAACACCATTTACACTTCAAACAGTTTACTATGTGCAAATGGTGCATGTGCAAATTCACACTGCTGTTCATGGAGAAGTGAAAGATGTGTGCAGGCATTTGTCTGCCATTTGATTACACAACTGCAAGAATCTGCAACTGTGAAGAAGCTGGTGCTTATTCTGTCTCACCTTTCATCTGGCAAACGGGGGGACTACTAATGTTCCTTTCATCTTGCTGTTACCAGTAGACTTCAGCAAGGTCTGCAGTGGTCTGTAGGATGCTCTCAAGATCCTAAATGTAACTCAGTGATACATCCATTCACAAAGTCTTGGGGAGTTCAGACAGAGCTTTTGTACCTGGCTTACCAGCTACAAAAGAAAACCCCAAACCATTGTCCAGTGTTTGTTCAATAAATTCTCCCTCTAGTGAAAGCGGTCCATTGCCTACTTTATGTTACTGATGTTCCTCAAAAAGCTTAGGCAAAGCAGAGAGATTCAAAACAAGCATCTCCTTGAAGCTCCAGGGTGCAACTGCCAGTCTTTCCCAGTCTACACAATCGTCACACAGGTTCACTTTTTTGCTTCAGTTCTTTAAAATCCGCAAGGCCAAAGTTTCATGTCATTTCTCAGAATAAGAAAGCCAACACCGGATCAGATGCTTGAAGATCACTGACATCCAAATTATTGTCAGGTCTGGATTGCAAAGAAGTGATTCAATAGCTGAACATCTGTGTACTCGCTCACGTAGAGTTGCTGTTTCACCCACAAGCAGCTGTGGAGTAGACAGGCAAAATTCTCTACATGGTGATAATTACAGTGTGCATTACAAAGGAGGCATATTCATAAGAGCATGCAATCAGTTTGGTTTTTTTAAACTTTGGAACAGAGCAACACTGCTAGATCCAAGGCTAATATATATAAAATAGGTTTCTCAGCCAAAATAGAGCAACATGTAGTCAGATCTGCACAAGATTAGGAAATTCACTTACTAAGCAGGAAACTTTTTTCCAGTCTTAGTTTTGCTTCCATAGAAGCAGTGATAAAGAACTACCCCAGGCACCCAAACTCTTCCAGAGACTGAAATACGATTGCTTCTCTATGGATTTGCCATTTGCTTTAATAGGCTTTTATTGCTCGCTACACATGCCTGCCTGCTCTATCTTAGGCAGTGGCATTAGCCATTATATTATCATTACTTACCACCAGGTTAGTGGTGACAGCTGAGTATCCTTATCAGAGCTCATGATCTTTTAATCTCTTATTTTATGCTCTTCCAGCCTCTTGGTTACATCTTTATATGAACACTACTGCCGCCAGGAAAAAAAAAAAAAAAGAAAAGAAAAAGAAAAGAAAAAAAAAAAAAGCTTACAATGAAATCTTTCTTTCACCCAAGGCAAGCAGCTAGGCACCACAGAAAGCCTATGAAGTAGAGCTTAAATTAGATAAAATAGGATTTAATTAATGCATAAGCCTTGTGTGCTGGTACAGGACTGCCTTTTCCCTACATTCTGGATCTATGAGCTCAACTTTCTTTTTCATTGCTAGGAGCTGAAAGGCATTCAAGTATGAAACAGTGCATTCCTTGGGTTAATTCTGACACTTTGGATTTGTTGTTTCAGGATTCACATGTGAATACGAGTATGCTAGTGTGACATTCTGGGGATCACTGCCCACGCACCCAGAGAAAACAGTCTCACCCCAGGTAAACAGAGCAGCCTGGACTACGACAGGAGTGAGTATATCATGAAACATTAGAATTATGGCGAAGTACAAGAAGATTAAACTATGTCAGGAGTTCAGTCCTGTATCATCTTATAAAATGGCTCTACTTTTATTATCACAGGGGTTTCTGGTACAGTAATGACTACATAGCAAATTCCTTTTCTAAGCAGTAGTTTGGTTCATGTGTTTACATGACATTTGTGGTGAAGAGAATAGGAATCAAGTTACTAGTGATTTTTTACCAGCTGCAAGTCTTGGTTTTGCACCTGCAATATTCAGTAACTGTATCTTATTCATTATCTAAACAGGTTCCAATATTTCACAAATTTTCCTCTGAGGGAAGATACGAGGCACAGAAAGATTTGTGAGGGGAAAAAAATGATAGGTCACTGCATAAAAGCAAACCAGCTGTCAAGGTTTTGCTTGTTCCCTTAATAGGTAGCTGTGGAAAAGCATTGTTTGGATAGAATAATTGCAAATCTGGGATTGTGGCATTATGCTATGTGCACAGCAGGAAAATAAGGAAATGGAAGGTTTAATTTAAAGTAAAAAATTTAATTTAAAGGAAAACCCATTGGAGAGGGAGAGGAAGTGAGATGAAGGGTGGTAATGGGAGCTCTGCTCCCGGCTGCCTTCAGGGCCAGGTTGAAGATGTGGGCTGGGCATGGACTATGGAGAATGATCCTTGCTGAGCCTAAATATAATTTTCTGACATACCTGGCACAAAGCTGTGTGGGCAACAGGCACCTACAGATGGCTCTAGGTGCTTAAAGCACGAGATATCCAGACATTGATGGTGTTGTGGGCCCCCCGCTGGTACAGCCTATGTGGCGGGTGCAGGCAGCCTCTGCCTCCCGGGAGAAGCAGGCTGGGTTTGCTGGCGTAGGGATAGACCTGCAGTGCCCAGGTTTGGCCCAGATGGCAACCACCTTGCTTAAAGCCTGCAGAGAAGCGTTTGTCCATCATAGCCCATGCACACGGATGTGTCCCTGAGTGGCACTCAAGACTCTTTTTTACAGCAGCAGTCCCCAGGGCTCCAGGGCGCTTGTATCAGTTTACACTAAGTGGGATTCATCCCCGTGTATCTTAAATCCAACAACAGAGAACAAAAATTTGGCAAGATGCTTGATCCTGTTAGTTGAACACAGTTGTTCTGCTGACCTTAATGGTGCTATTCACACACTTACAGTAAGGTGTGCACTGAAGCATGTTGCTGAATCAGCTCTTTTGTGTGTACTGAAATATAACAGTGATTTCTGCAATCAAGGCCAGTGCCAAGCTCTGGTACATCCCTGCCTAGAGGCAAGATATTAGACCATTGCTGCTGTGTGTAGTAGCTGGCATTGCAGCTCCTCTTCCCAGGCTTGCTGAAGATGAGCAGGAAGCAACCACACAAATTGGCTCATGCCACTTCTTTAATAATTCATGTATTTTTGCTCTCTTCTATAGTTAATGAACCTCCCCCACTCTCACCCTCATTCTCTCTCCCTCTCCCATTCAGTCAGTTTGTTGTGGTTTCATGTATCTAATCCATCTGTCACTCGATTACAGCTATCGAGCACCTGTTATGGATTTCTAGAGTTTCATTCAAGCTGTTGACAAGTTATTCACAAATTGGCCCTTGTCACACTGTCATCGGTGGAGTGCACTTTAGTGAATTCTTTTGGGTATACAAAATAATGAACAGAAGACAGCAAGGCTTGTGAATTAAGCAGTTTCATGTCCCCAATATTTAAAGAACTGTTAACAGATTGGAAGTTTCTTGTTGGTGATATATTTTTCAAGCTCTTTTCTTAAAATATTTTGTCTTCTCCATCCAGACCCTTTTGCATGAATAATCACAACACAACTTGCTTGAGTTGTCAGGGTAAGCTATGTTGACAATGACGCCTCATTTTATGCAGCCTATGTTGCAGCTGCAACACGTTGATCGTTGCTTCCTCTGCACAATCCTCCTTGCCTGTGTTGCTTTAGCGCTAGCAGGGAAAGCAGAGGGCTGGCTGGCTGGCTGGCTGGCCGGCTAGCCATCATTAGCTGCAAAGCTGTTCTCCTACAATGGTTATTTGTTTTATTTTGCCCTAGAGAACACCAGGCAAAAATCAGGTACTGGAGGTGACAAAGGTCACTATCCAAGAGTGAAGCATCTCCTAAACAAAATTTAAGAAAAGTTAGGGTTAAAAGCAGGTTCACCTATGTCTTGAAAAATTCTCCCTTTCCTAACAAAATCTCAAAATCTCAATACCAGAAAATCTAGAAATGAAGTTTTTCACCCAGTTTTTACCTCTGTTTTCATCCAGTTGTTACTTACTCCTTAAACTTTTGTCCTGCACTGCTCATGTACCTCCCAGCTTCTGTCTGCATTCTGCTGTCATTCCCCAAATGCCCTTGACATTATAAACACTTTTTGAGTGTGTAGTAAGGACCTTGAAAGTAATGAGGTACCAGGATAACATAAGCTAAAAGAGAATTCTAAACCATTTTCACCATGCAGTGTGTTGATGGTGTACAAGAATGCATTTGCAAATGAAGACAGTGTGATTGATCTGTTTGCAGCTATGAAATAAGTTATTTATGTGCAACTTGGCTTGAAACAAGTAAATGTAGTGCATGCATATTGGTATATTTAAATCTATTTTGCATCAATAAACGTATGTACATTTTTCTAGTGTAGTCTGCGAATCCTTTGAATAAGATTGCAAGGTTTCAGTGTTTTGATTGTTAAAGAGGATTTATTTTTTTTTCCAGATTCAGAAGGATACTAACTAAAGTTTAGCAATTGTCTTCTCCATATGGGGTGCTAATCTATGCATTATATATTATAAGTCTGTACGTCAGGGAGTGTTTCAACTGCCTAGAGCTTAATGACAATGACAGCAGGGTTGAGTGTTTATTGGTAAGAATCAGGAGGAGGGCCAACAAGGTCGATATCCTGGTGGGAGCCTGTTATGGACCACCCAACCAGGATGAAGAGGCAGATGAAAATTCTACAAGCAACTGGGAGAAGTCTCAAGATTGCTAACCCTTGCTCTTGTGGGGGACTTCAACCTACCGGATGTCCACTGGAAACACAACAGAGCAGATAGGAAACCATCTAGGAAGCTTCTGGAGTGTGTGGACGATAATTTCCTGACACAGCTGGTGAGTGAGCCAACCAGGGGACATGTCCTGCTGGAACTGCTGTTTACAAACAGGGAAGGATGGGTGGGTAACGTGGTGGCTGGAGGACATCTTGGGGATAGCGATCAAGAGATGATAGAGTTTTCGATTCTCAGTGAACTAAGGAGGGGGGCCAATAGAACCACTACCTTGGACTTCTAGAGGGTCTGTTTAGGAGACTGGTTGACAGAGTCCTGTGGGAGATAGTTTTGAAGGGTCAAGGGGTCCAGGAAGGTTGGACATTCTTCAAAAAGGTAGTCTTAAAGGTGCAGGAGCAAGTCATCCCCACATGCTGAAAGATGAGCTGTCGGGGAAGAAGACCAGCCTGGCTGAACAGAGAGCTTTGGCTGGAACTCAGGGAAAAAAGGAGAGTTTACCACCTTTGGCAGAAGGGGCAAGCAACTCTGGAGGACTATAAGGATGTCGTGGGGTTATACAGGGCAAAGATCAGAGAAGCAAAAGCTCAGCTAGAGCTCAGGCTGGCAAATGCTGTAAAAGATAACAAAAAATGTTTTTACAAATACATTAGAAACAAAAGGAGGGTCAAGGATAATCTTCATCCTGTATTCGATGTGGTGGGGAACATTGCCACAAAGGATGAGAAAATGGCTGAGGTACTGAATGCTTTCTTTGCCTTGGTCTTTAGTAGTAAGACCAGCTTCCCTCTAGGTACTCAGACCCCTGAGCTGGAAGACAGGGATGAGGAGCAGCAGAATGAAGTCCCCATAGCTGAGGAGGAAACAGTTAGTAACCTGCTGCTCTACTTAGATGTGCACAAGTCTATGGGGCAGGTGGGATCCACACAAGGGTACTAAGGGAGCTGGTGGAAGAGCTTGCTAAGCTGCTCTCCATCATTTATCAACAGTCCTGGCAAACTGGGGAGGTCCCAGAAGACTGGAGGTTAGCCAAGGTGACACCCATATACAACAAGGGCAGGAAGGAGGATCCAGGGAACTCCAGGCCTGTGAGCCTTACCTCAGTGCCAGGGAACACTATGGAGCAGGTTATCCTGAGTGCCATCATGAGGCACATGCAGGACAACTGGGGGATTAGGCCCAGCCAGCATGGGTTTATGGCAGGCAGGTCCTGCTTGACTAACCTGACTAACCTGATGTTCTACAACAAGATGACCCGCTTAGTGGATGAGGGAAGGGCTGTGGATATTGTCTACCTGGACCTTAGTAAAGCCTTTGACACCATCTCCTACAGTATTCTCCTGGAGAAACTGGCTGCTCATGGCTTGGATGGATGTACTCTATGCTGGGTTAAAAGCTGGCTGGCTGAACCCAAAGAGTGGTGGTGAATGGAGTTACATCCAGCTGGTGGCCAGTCACAAGTGGTGTTCCCCAGGGCTCAGTACTGGGCCCAGTGCTGGTTAATGTCTTTATCAATGATCTGGATGAGGGGATTGAGTGCACCCTGAGTAGGTTTGCAGATGACACCAAGCTCTGGGTGGGTGGGGGGAGGAGGGGGGGCACGGAGGTGCTGATCTGCTTGAGGGTAGGAAAACTTTACAGAGGGATGTGGGCAGGCTGGACTAATAAGCTGAGGCCAGTTTGAGGTTCAACAAGGAGAAGTGCCAGATCCTGCGCTTGGGTCACAACAACCCCATGCATCACTACAGGCTTGGGGAAGAGTGTCTGGGAAGCTGCCTGGTGGGAAAGGGCCTGGGGTGCTGGTTGATGGCTGACTAAACGTGAGCCAGCAGTGTGCCCAGGTGGCCAAGAAGGCCAACAGCATCCTGGCTTCTATCAGAAACAGTGTGGCCAGCAGGACTGGGGCAGTGACCGTCCCCCTGCAGTCGGCACTGGTGAGGCCGCACCTCGAACACTGTGTTCAGGTTTGGGCCCCTCACTGCAAGTGGGACACTGAGGTGCTGGAGCATGTCCAGAGAAGGGCAACAGGGCTGGTGAAGGGTCTGGAGCACAAGTCTTATGAGGAGCGGCTGAGGGAACTGGGGTTGTTTAGCCTGGAGAAGAGAAGGCTCAGGGGGGACCTTATCACTCTCTACAACTACCTGAAAGGAGGTTGTAGACAGGTGGGGGTTGGTGTCTTCTCCCAGATAACAAGCAGCAGGACAAGTGGAAACAGTCGCAAGTTGCACCAGGGGAGGTTTAGATTGAATATTAGGAAAAAATTCTTCACTGAAAGGGTGGTCAAGCATCAGAACAGGCTGCCCAGGGAGGTGGTGGAATCACCATCCCCGAAGGTGTTTAAAAAATGTGTAGATGTGGCACTTAGTGACATGGTTTAGTGATGAACTTGGCAGTGCTGGGTTAACAGTTGGACTTGATGATCTCAAAGGTTTTTTCCAACCTAAATGATTCTATGATTCTAATATAGCACTAGAAAATTGGCAATTGCAAAGGGGCTAAATGACTTCTGATCACTTATTAGATTTCTTACTGCTTCGGGGTTTGATGATGTAAGGTACATTTTCCTTTGTGGTTTCACAGAGAGATCCAGCCAGTCTGATCATTGCTCTGATAAACCAACAGGTGGCAGGACTTCAAAGCAAACTGTGAAATAATAAAGCCATGTTCCATTATAACAAAATTTAAAATAGAAAGTGCAGCTGTCTCAGAAGTTAATAGCTTAACAGTTAACTCAGAAGAAGTTCTTTATAGGGTTTTTTTGAGTATGTTTCTAATTACTCAGTGTTCAGTCTGTGAACTGCTGCAGTTTAAATACAAAAAAATTTCTTCCAATTAAAAAAACCAAAATTTCAGGGGAGTTATGGACTAGATTTGTAAAGGAATTTAGATATTAGAGGATGCTGATAGGCACCCATGATTTTTATAGCATATGAGATTCATATTTGCAGAATTACTTAAGATATTTAAATATTTAGTTAGTTATGCTGACGTGATACTGATCACCTTTAGGGATGCCAGGATAAATAAGTTATGATAATAAATCCCATTTTCAAAACCAATTCATTTCCTTTGCGCCAGATCATAAGACCAAATTATGCACCTGAAAAGGCTTCACTGAGAGTTTTAAAACCAGATCACAGTGAATCCATCAGTGCAAATCAGTAATAACACCTTCCCACCTGCTGCTGTCCAATGCATTCAAATCAGCCTAATCACAACTTCAGTAGGACGGTAATGAACTGCTCTGATCCCTGCCTCCAACGGAGGTCCTGCAAGTCCTGACATCAGGGTTTTGCCCTGGATACCGAAACAGTCCTTTCATTAGTGGCTTACCCATCCAGCAGCGCCCTCCGCGTGCCTGAGGCATGCTGTCTGCCAGGACCACAGGAGAAAAATAAATACAGTCCACCTCTAGATGGAAGGAAAGCCCAACTCCAGCCTACGTGACGGCTGAAGGCTAATCAGAATAATAGAATAAGCTCAGCAGAGATGGCCTTCAAGACAGGCAGAGGTTTTGACAACTAGGGCACAGGCTGCTTATGTAGTCGACTTGGCTGTGGTGTCTGCGTCCAGCAAAGAGTTTGCAGCCAAGGATCCTGAGCGATGGGAGCCACCTCTAAACTGGCATCACATCAGTTGCTTAGACACATAAGCCCCATTCTTCAGCCTTGCACTATTGGCTAATTTAGGCAGCTCCCTGCTCAGCTGTTTGCCTTAAAAAGCTGAAAATCCCTTTCTTACAAGCTTAACAATTCCCGTATAGGGATCCCAAGCTGCAAACAGGCACTCAAGTTGGTGCTGAAATTCCAAGCTGCGAGTAGCCGAGGAATTGTGTTGTGCTCCTCTGCCAAACAATGCTGAAAACCATCTAAATAAATCCCTTCAAATCCTAAATCTTGCTGGCTATGAGGAAACTAGGCTAAGGGGGCTTAAAACACTTTTGAAAATTATGTAGGATCCTAAGGCACTTTATGTGCCTTTGAAAAATTTACCTTTAAAAGGGGGATGCTGGAAAGTGATTTCCTTCTCAAGTATCACTGTTAACTTTGTGAAATTATTCCTGAAGTGTGCGTGAATAAAAACTGTTCATAGAAATAAGGGTATCACCATCTGTCTAAATAAAAAGGAAGCATAAAACAGGCCCAAAACCATATTGGTGTTTGGGCTTTTCCAATGAATTACTTTAAAATGAATAGGTTTTCATTAGCTTTACAAAAAACAATGTGTGCTTTCTAATATTTTTTAACATATAAACCCAACATGTTTTCTAAGTATTTCTGGTGGGTGGTCTGGGCATTTGATTAAAGGATCCTGGTAATGAGGATATCGTGGTGCCTTGAATTGTTTTTTTGGCCAATGCCAAAAACAAGTCTCAGTTGTTTTATAACTGAAGTATTTCACTGTAGGAACACTCACTCCGAACAGCCCAAGTCTTATTTCTGTATAAAAAAATAATAAAAGTTTATAAAATTTACATGGTTTACCTTCTTTTCAGTTGGTGCTAGGTTTTTTGTCTTCAATTATGTGATTTAAGGGTGCTCCTTCCTACCCCGAAATGGTTCAAGGAGTGAATAGTTTCCAGGAAAAGCGTTAAGTATCATTTGCAGAAGTAGCTGTTGAAGATCCTTGACAGAACTGGATAAATGCGGGCTAGATTCAGGTGTTGGTTACACCACTGAAAAATCAGCACAAGTCTCATTTTTATACATGCTTCTGATGTTGCTGCATTTGCGTAATATGGCCCTGTGGTGGGCTAAGCAGAACACCTTGCCTTAGTACTGCTTAGTTGCCTGGTCTCTTGAGCAAAAGCAGGCTTTACATATCTACTCATTTCCTCCAAACGCTTTTCTTCTCAGCAGCTCTCAAACATTTTAAAACTGGGCTTTTTCCTTTAATAGTTTGGTCCCCTTTATGGTCACATATGTGAATATCCTACATGTATTGTCATCTCCAGCATGCCCCAAACTCTACATCCCAACCTCCACTCCACCTCCCATTTTCATGGAGTCTTTTTCCCCTAAAAAGATCATTTTTATGATGCTTTAGGAAAGCCACCACTGCCAAAGTTACGTGCTCTGTTCTTTCCTGCAGCCCACATGGCTCTCAGCAACCCCACCCAGAGCTGCCTCTGAGAAGGGGAATCTGAGATAAGGTTGGTAGTACACAGCAGGGGGCAAAGTGAGTCAAGACCAAAAAACAAAGAAAATTTTTCTTAGATCTTCTGCTCTGAAGATTTATCGAGCCTTTCCTGTACATCACCAGTTCAAGTACTATTGGTCCAAGTTGCTGTCTCTCGAGCCATACAGGCGCTGTGGGGCTGAGGTGGCTTTGTGGCAGTCAGTCATGCTATTTCCTCCCCTTGACAAGTATAATCTCCAGCCGTGTCTTCTTCCATTTGCTTCTCTTCTTACTGAAGAGATGCTCAGTCCCATAAAAGCTGACATGTCCTGAGAAATTCTGTGTACTTTTTCTTTTACAAAGCCTGTGCATGTAGATCTCTGACTTTGCAAAGAACAAAGACTCACAAATTCATTGTTAGGGAATGTCTGTGGGGAAAAAAGCCCCAACAAAACCCATCCTACTTGCATTTTGACATGTACCATAAAAAAATGGAGTTAGTGAGAATCAGCTTATGTGCACAAAATCAAAATGTGCTGTATCAGCTTTTTTCTTTGGGGATTAACGAAGAAAAAAATTTTTTTTTTTTTGGTGATGTTTTGTCCCCTGGCCCCAGAGAAAACCAAAACTCCAGATTATGCCCAGGCAAGGGTTTTAAAAATTGTGCAAATGTGTAAATATTTTTCTTTCTAGTTAATATTGCTAAATTTAAAGCTTGCATTAACTAATTGCTAAGTCTTATTTGTGGACTACTTGCTCATAAATGTCTATAAAAATTTTTAAAATCTTATTAGCGTTTAAATAAA
Source organism: Ibycter americanus (assembly GCA_035590275.1). Classification (NCBI taxonomy): domain Eukaryota; kingdom Metazoa; phylum Chordata; class Aves; order Falconiformes; family Falconidae; genus Ibycter; species Ibycter americanus. The sequence goes on from JAVJGI010000040.1 coordinate 47,942,771, forward strand.
CATTGAAATAAATGTTTGCTGTGATGCTTATTTTACCTTCTTTCATTCTGCTATCAACCACAGTCTTAGACGGAGAGGTTCATAGTAATGTAAAAAAGTAGCAGCTGAAGACTAGAACTATTTCTATGTCCATGGTAGGGTAGATCACTGCTTACAAATATGTGTATATATGTGTGTATATATATGTATATATTGGTTGAGCAGCTATCATATATATATTACTGTACTTTCATAGCTTTATATATAAACTTAAATAAATATATTTTTATTTTGATGATAATTATTTTGATTACCACTGTACCTTAGACAGTTGTCGATAGTTGCACAAATAGCACTGGATCAGAATGGTTAATTCTTGCCCGTTCTGCACAAGGGTGTATAAACAATATCAAAATCTGCACAAGAATGATTAATTGGGCTTGTCAGAGGTATTTTGAGTCATTAGCGGGCCAGGTATACAGGAAGATGAGTGCATTTTTCTAATAAAAATTTGGTGTAATTTAAAGCCACTATTTAAAGTATTTGTTCTAACTCAGTTGTGTAAGAGCACAACATTAAGATCAGTCAGGTAATGGTACGATTCTCTTTCAGTGACTTCTCATATCAAAAAGCTGCATTTCTGAATAAACCTCCTTGCAAAAGGCTTTCACTGTCTCTATGCATTGACCTTTCAGCAAACACAGGGTGAGGTGCCATTAAAGGGTTTTAGGACATTATTGGTGAGCACAATTTTTTTACTTTAATTTTCATGCTACTTTGCTTTTGACTATGCACCAGGGATATTTTTAGATTATTGATGACTGCACCATCTGTCTGTATTCTATTAATACCAATATAACTGAGTTTTGCAAACTCTTTCTCCTTCAGTTCAAACCCTTAGGCAACGTATCCTTCCACAGCTACAGCAGGAACTCTAGAGTGAATGACCTTCGTTGCATTAAGCATAGGCAGTATTTGCTCGTGTTTTAAGCAGTATTTCTACCCGTACTTTCTGACAGTTGGGAAATACGGGACTTCAAAGTAAGAGGACGGAAACAGATTTCAAGGTTAATTATCTCATATCCTTGACTCGTGAATCCATCTGGATTTTGCTGAATGGAGAAACTTGACAGTTGGGGGTTTTGTGGTGGTGTTATAGTCCAAAGGCACGCTGAAGGACTTTGCCCAGTATGGGGAGCTGCAAAAGGGCCCTCACCAAGGAATTGGAAGTTCAGTGTCAGATTTGTCAGTCCACTGGTGGAGCTGGACATGGGGAAATTCCCACTATCTTTGAGCCTGGAAAAATTCCTGCTTGGGCTTTAACAGATTGATCAGAGAGCAGTGCAGAGGGTCTGGTTTGAGTTTTTTGTAAACTCTTTTACTGATGGTTTCCAACCACCACCTTAAGAGAAGGATTCATATATTTCAGTGCATGTGGTTTTCTTTTAACACTAGCTTTGGCTGACCTGCTTGTTTAGTTTTTAAGTTCTGGCTACAATACGTGCTATTTTCAGTGCTTCTACCATTAAAAAAACCAATCAGTAATTCACAGAATTCACAAAAATCATGGGTTAAACACTTGACAATCTAGTTACAGTGAATGCTGTACTTTCTTTTCACTGGTAATAATGCAACCATTTAGCCAGAATTTTATAATCCTTAGAACTGTGATGTTTTCCTGACTTTTTTCCTGAAAATTAATCCTTGAAAGCAAAAATTTGTTGATACAAGGTGTTTTGATACTACAATGCTGAGTATCCACGAACCTGAAAGCAAAGGCTGGTTACAGAGTTAGAGACAGTGAATTGCAAATAGTGATCATTCTGCTTCTGCTGTAACACATATACTAAAGGAATATTTTTTAAAAATTGAATATGCAAAAAACCCACAGAAATAATTGTGGGAAATTTATTTAGAGAGAAAAGAATGAATTAAAACTTTCTAAAAGTGCCATGAATTATTTGTCAATCTCAATTCAGAACAAAACCCAATGTTGTAGCAGTATTGTCACCTGGATGCATGTGTGTCAAGATATCTAGGTAGGCATATAGCAACCCTTTTTAGGGAGGTGACAACAGGACTTAAAACAAGGATATTTCTGCTGTGTGAGCTGCAGAACAAAGTCCATTATCTGACAGCAGGAGCAGAGCTTTACCAACTTTTATTCAGCCACAGTAGAGAAACAGTTGGCTAAAAACACAGTATACTATCTTTGTGTGGTTATAAGCCCCTGAATATCATTCTTATGGAAATTATTTTTATCTTCTCCAAAGGGAAAATGTTTTGGAAACTCCCTGTGGGTTTCTCAGACTGTTGGTTCATTACATGGATTACTCCTGCAGTGTTTTGGGCTCCCACACTCTGGACTGAGTTGTGATTCTATATCTATCTGTATTTCTTTCTTTTGCTGCCTTGTTCTTTCTCCAACCCACATTTTTCCCCACTAGGAAATAAATTGTTTCATATTTTTCATTTGAAGCTAAGGCTCCTTAAATGACTTCCATCAAGTTTTTCCAAATCAGGTTCCATTAACAGAACAAAAATGAAAACAATTCCTGCTGTGGTGAGCCTTAAGAAATGGGTTGTGTAATGAACCAAAACAATGGGTGATTGAGAGTCAAGAATTTAGTTGGCTTTAGCCCATTTAACGAAGCCAGGATACACAGGAAAAAAATTCACTAACAAATAGACTCCCATGTCTTTCTTAATGACAGCAAACAGTCAAACTTATATACCAAGGTAAACAAATACTCAGGTTTAAGAACTTTGATAGTTTATGTCCCTGACAATGAAAAAAAAAATGGTTAATATTCTTTATTGGGGTTAAAGAAGGAAAATTAACTTCAGAGGTACTGTTGCCAGCCTTTCAATTTTGGACTAGGGCACCAGCAATAATGAGGTGGAGACAGAGCTGATACCAATATTGCAAAAAGCACAAGGGATCACAGACTGCTAGTACAGTATTGTAACAGCAGAACAGCAGAGTACCAGGAAGAGTAGAGATGCCCAAGAATTTCTGGAAAAAGACTGGCAGAGTGTTAACTGGCCTTTTTGGTGCTGGCTCACTGCCAGCACTTCAGGACACCAGTGGGGTTCTGCAGAGCCACGTTGGTGTGTGGTTCCCATAGCAGCCGACACTTCAGCTTCAGGGGTAGACTGACAGGTGTTGTTGAAGCACAGCACCTACACAAGGAGCAAGTTCAGATCATGTGCTGCCCTGAAGTGAGCAATCCTCCCAGAACATGTGTCATGATGGACTGTAGTGCTAAGGCAAACCAAAGGCTCTTCAGGAACTGGGTTTGATTCAGTGGGAATTCGGTAGTTTGATGCACCTCATTGTACTAGCTCTAGCACATCGCCAGTGATGGCAGACATAGGCTGGCTCTACAGAGAGCTGCTGTAATGTGCCTGCACAGGGATCCCTACAGCATTAGCAAGGAACCCACCTCGCTCTGCATGTCTTCTTTGGATGTTCACTCTCCCAGATCTGCAACACTAAAGCACAAGGCGAAACCATAATTCTGTGAATTATGATTCATGGGTCTACTGCAGCCAGAGAGTAAACCCTGCTGGACCATGTACCCAAATGGTGCCATGTGAAATGGTGAGTACACCTTGCCACTGTGCTGCTTGTTGTAGGAATCTCACTGAAAATGTTCTGGGGGAACTAAAGTAACCCGTTTCAAATCGATCATAGATGAAAAGTTGCCGTTTTCTGAAAGTCTGTCTTTGACGTGCCTCAGTCACCTAAAGCCTGGGGTGGCAATGACTACTAGATGACTCTGAAAAGTGTGGACTGGGCTTTATGAAATGCCACAGTCCTCTTAATTAACAGATAATCTTTTAAAATGATGATCAGCCAGAATATCGTGTACAGGACTTTTCAAAACCATTTTAAAGTATTTGATAATTTTTTAATCAAATGAGAATATAGTATTGCGAGTGCAGATTAGTGTATGAATAAAAATGATATTTGGAAGGAGTGTGTAGGCTTTTGAGTCCAGAGGGTTCATATGCAGTACCAAATCAGTTATACTATCCTGCAAAATGTTCCCACGGGATCTCAGAGTATATCATAGGCCCACTTACCTTTTCTAGGCAGTGAACACTTGCAACTGTGATAGATGTAGGGGGAGCAGAAAGCCTGCAGCATTTCATGTAACAGGTCCATTCATCTGCATTTTTTTCACCCTGAAGAGTAAACCATTACCTGCTGTGCTTTGCGTTCTGGTTACTGGATTCCTCAAGGTTCCACCTCAAAATCTGGAGAGACTCAGATCTTAGCATTCACAGACAGCCCTTAATTACCTCACAGGCAAGGAGGAGAGAAGTCTGATCTGCACTGAAAGTTACCTGTTTTCTGCTTTTCAGTAATTTTTTTCTTTTAAAGTAAGAAGTAACATTTTCAAGCCTCATCCTGAATGTTTTTTGATGAAGGCAAAATGAAAACATTCTGACCTGGGGAAAAACCAATGAAGTTGCTATACCATGAGCTGGTGTGGAGGGAAATTGTGGTTTCAGGTTAGTCCGACAAGATATTCTGTGTTGACAGTACTTTTGGACAGCTCTAGTCTGGACAGTTGTTCCACAATGTCTCTATCTGGAAAAAACAAGTGTTCTCCTCCCCCCGCATTCTCCTTTGAAGTACTACTAGAATGGGTTGATGAAAAATTAGATAATATTTAATAAAATAGAGGTATTGCCACAGCAGCCTATGCTACGGATAGCAGCACGTGTTCCTTTCAGTCTGGAGGTTGTGACCTTCAAGAAAGCTGCAGTACTTACTTCTCAGCCACCGATGCTAGTTTGACAGAAACCAGGGCCATCAATCATAAGTAGGGTTGCAAAAGAAAAACATTCAGACACCACCAACCCACATTATTGAAACACTTTTCTTCCCTAATAAATATTTTTGACATAATTTTTAAACTCAGCCTCAGAACCTTCTAATTTCGTAGCTGCTTACTGTAAAAGAGAAGATTAATGACTAGTTCATACTTATAAAGTCTTGAATTAATGCTTTGTGGGGAGCCATAAACGAAGCATGTTTCCACTTCCCACTTGTGGTATGTCTTGGGGTATGTGGGGGGCATTATTTTTTTTTGAGTCCTGATAATTCCCGCTCATCTCATTACCAGGGTTAACTAATGCTGCAAGATGTGCTTATGCAGCCCTTGTTCACCTCAGCTGTATTTTATTCAGATCACTGCAATACTACAGCTTTTCACAGGGAGCTATTCCACAATCCAGCAGTGCTATTCGAAAAAGTTTGATAAGCAGCCCTTCTCTTCCCTTGCTCTATTTTGTTTCACCAGGCTTCATATGTAATCCTCTTGTCTCAAACTGCCCTTTAAAAGTTTATAATCATATATGATTTTCAGAAGAAGTCAGGCAACTGTAACAAGTAGAGAGTCTCCAGTATAAATTATGGAAGAATTAAGCTGTAATTGGGAGGAAAGCCTAACCAACAGGGAGGAAACTCTTGTTCTTATGAGCCAATGTATCTCGACCACCTCAACCACTTTCATCTACACATGCTACCTGTAGCAAGACTGGAGGAAAAAGCTTGTGTCCTTGTAACACCAGGGGAGGGAATGGTTCCCAGTAAAGAAGGTGTGTGTCTGTCACCTACAGAGATGCTGTGGCCTCTAAGTTTTGGCACAGCTTTTAGCATTTCCATTCTCTACCTGAAGTGATCACAGCTGGTTTTGCGGGGACATCCCACATGCAAGTCTTTCAAAAAAACCCCCATCAGGTTGGCAGAATCATGGTGGAGTCAAACTTAACTTTTGCATCCTAACAATAGTCTGGACAGAAGACACACAGCATTGCACAATTAAAAGCATTTCTGAGAACCAGAAGCAGAGCTCTAGTTGCCTCAAAATAGTCCAAGTCAAACAGGGCTGCAGCTATTGAACATAAATATCCTCAGGATTAGGGAGGACTATTTTAGGTCTCAGTTTGGGATTTAGGAATCTTTCATTGTAGCCAAGTCCTTCTGGAGGATTTCCTACACTCCATAGCAGGTATTTAATTCGACTAATTACAGACAATCTGTTCTGGAGAAAATGAGTATTAGTATAGGACTGAAATATAATAGAAGACACATCTGAGTGTGAAACATTCCCACTTCCAAAAAACATCAGAAATTTTGCTCATTATTTTAAAAAGAACTTGAAGTCATCTTATATTATAAGTAGCCCTTCCCAAACCTTCAAAAGCCACAAACAACTGGCTTCTGGCTCTAAGCATCTTGTCCCTTTTGAGAATTTTCTGTGATTCTTTTTCTGCTAATAAATATCAGCTCACAAAATGAAAACAAGGCAGCCATGAGAGTGCCCCTGTTTCCAGCAGCAAGAGCAATCATGTGCATCCTGCAAATTTCAGGTTACAGCATATGATCTATAAAAAGCCTATGCAATGGATATGAAGGAGTTAGTCTACTCTGAGCGTATTACCCACATCACGACTGGTGCTTCTGTGCAGGTGTGCCTGGATACAAACTGCTAGCATTTTTAAAGTCTCCACTCCACGAATTTAGAAAAAAAAATGATTGTGATAAAAATAGAAAGACTAAAATACCACCTGTTTTTGAAAAAAACCTATTGGAAATTAATTTTATACCACTAAAATAATTTATACCAAGGTAAACACAAGCTAAGGAAAGAGATCTAAAACCAAATCACAGACGAGTGTTTCATTAGTCTTATAGTTGTTGCATATTCCATGAAACGTCAAAAAATTATTAAAGATAACAGTTTACTACAGCAGCCTAATAAAACGTCAGGACTAAATTTTAAGGAATCTTCACAAATCTCATCAAAGTGCATATTGCAATGCATAACATAAAATCCTGTTCAGCTTATATCATTTACAAGCATAAATAATTACTTTGCAGGAAGTGAAGTAATTAAGCATAAATAATTACTTTGCAGGAAGTGAGGTAATTAAGTTTAAAGCACCAGATCTAGGAACACTATTGTTTCCTCAGGCAGGCGGATACTAAAGGCTCCTAATCATCCTTAGGATAACAGTATACCATAGATTGCAACAAGTAGTGATAAAATATGCAATCTATAAATGAAGCTATAAGGTAGTACTTGGGGGTAAAAAAGTTAACACACCAATGTGGGATGAGAAATATGATGAAATGGCGATACACAGTGATTCATTACTTACATACAGAAATTAGCACAATTAAAGCTATACATTATGCCCATTAAGTTACCTTCTGCGTTTTTTGTAACGTTCTTCACAGCCAGGAATGAACTTTTAAAGTGCCATATAAGGATTAATCATCTGACACAAAACACTGAAATGTAAAGAATGATCTTTAGTTTGCTGTCCAGCTTTCATACTGAATTTCCTCTTTAGCAAACTAAATAGATACAGAGCCATTCTGCTATAAGTGGATGAAAAATTTTTGTTTATAAAAAGAAATTGTGTAATATCTATATGCTGTAATGCTAGGCCATGGTGTATTTCATTTACCTTGTTCAATGAAGGTGTATCCATACATGCAGATGTCAGAAATACAATGCTAGTAAGATCAGAACATTCATACTAAAGCAGCCAAGAATCGATAAAGATGCATTCTACTACCAGACAGGAGAATTTCCTCAACATTCCTTGGCTGATCTGCAAAGTCCTTCATCCAAAGTTGCATAGAAGTTGTCATCTTACCTTTAATACAGATCCTCAGTCAGTCAATTTTCCTCTCTCCCTCTCTAATATCCTGAAAACAACCTTCAGCTTCTTTAAAACATAAAGCTTTGGCGTTTTGGAGAAACTGTAATGAGCCAATAAACCCAATTTGGAGGCTGGTTAGTATCACATAAATTAATTTCCCTGCTAAACGATCAGAGTCACATCCACCTTTTTCACTACCATCTGCCTCACAACAAAGTTGGCACTGTACTCCTCTGAGAGGTGGACTGTAAAAGTGTCATTTAGAAAAGGCTTATTAACAAAAGCCTTTCTAAGTTCCAATTTTCCTGTTCCAGGGTAATGATCACAGTCAGCGTATATATACCATTAGCAGGAAGCACTCCAATGTCCATATGGCATGCACTTAAAATAATAATAAAATAGAAGAAGTAAATGGAACATGTGTAAGGATCTATACAAATATTCACCTTCATTTTCAGGGATTTTCCTAGGTCACGGCAATTCTGCTCGTTGTTAGTGCTGCCTGCGAAGGCAGAGTCCCTGCCCGCTGCGGTATTTCCCCTTCCTGCCTCTGAGCTACATGATCAAGCATTTTGCCACACATACAAAATGGCCCCAGAACAAAACACTTACTGAGCTCGCTTTTAATTTCTGTCTCCTCTCTCACCTCTTCCCATGTGTGACATTCACTCAGCCACCTCGTTGCACTCCTCAACACAGCCAAGCTCTTGGCACGTACTTTGGGATAGTCTGATGGGGGGGATATGCAGAGAAACAAACGCATGCTTCACCTCCGTGCAGAGTCTTCTCTGCTCCTGAAATCCTCATTTCTAAGCTCTCGATGTCAAAGACCATTCCTAAGCGTAACAATACAAAGCTCGAAGTGGACCTTCCCTGTGGCATATGAAGGCATGGACTTCAGTTGTGGTGCAACCAGGGACACTTTATTGTGCTGACAAGCTCATATTTATATCTCTGAGCCTGGATACAAATTCCAGCTCTATGTACCACCAGGCTCAGGGTGGAAAACGTTCATGCAGTTACATAGCTGTATATCACTACAAGCATGCAAACACCTTTGGCTAGATAACCATGTTTATCTTTCTTACTTTCCTTCACAATACCCAGCTGTGTTCTTAGCTCCTGTCAGATCAGACATTCTCCATCCTCTTCTCATACATGTCTCTTCAGACATTCTCTATCCTCCTCTCATACATCTCTCTTATCTCCCGTCAGCAATGGTCAGACATTCTCCACCCTCCTCTTCCACACTTCCCCACAACTCCGACTGGCACTGCCCAGAGCTTGCCAAGGGGAGATGTGGCCCGTTCTCCCTCCAGCCCAGAGGGGAAGGTGAGGTACCCGCGCAGGAGGGGCCCGCGGTCCCTCAGCAGCTTCTGGTGGAAGGAGCCAGGGGACAGACCCGGCACGGCTGCTCTGCAGCATGGCAGCCGTGCCGCTGGCTGCTCCGGCCTTGGCAGGAGCTGCTCCTCACCTCCCGGCTCTCTGGAAGCACCACCCCAGGCAGCAGGGACAGGGCAGGCTGTGCCAGCTCTCTGAGGAAGAATCTAGATCATACATGCAGGACAGAGGGCTCCCCAACACCTGTCTGGCTTTCTAGTGCCCCTGTTTCTCTTGTTTGGGTTTGTCTGCTATTTCCTGCCTATTTTCTTCCCCTCGTCACATAAAGACTTTTGCTTCCTCTCTGTGCAGCGTGGAGAAGCAAGCTGTCTGTGTGGTTTGCGAAAGCCACACAAGCTCTCCAAGCTTAGCTTAGCTCTTATGTTTACCAACTGTTGTAAAGCAGGAAACCGTCCAAACATGGTTCCTAAATTCAGATTAAAAACATCTTTCTGGAATGTTTTTTACTTGTGGGTAAAATGTACATGGAGGCCAAGATTTTCTTTATATTGAGAGCCTGCAGTGGAGGCAAGGAAGTTTTAAATTTAGGAAGGCCCTTTGATTTCCTTTTTCCAGTAATGAAAAAAATGTGGTGACAAAGTTGATTCACGGGACAGCAGGGTAATATGTTTTCCCATGTGAAGGAAGTGAGGAAGAAGTTGAATACTCAAGTTAAAATGCGTATATATAAATTGCAAATATGTGTGTGTGTGTGTGTGTGTGTGTGTGTTTCTCTTTCATGTAGCTGAGTCAGAATTCAACAGTTCCACCAAATAGAATTTTAGCATTGTCATTTATTTCGCAATGAATGGCACTGTCCCCTCCTTGGCGGCGGTACCGCTGGGCCATGAGCTTTCAGTGAAGGGAGCAGTATCAACATGACATACAAGCATCATGGTACACTGCTATTTTTCACTAAATTTCCTGCAGCATGCTATTGTCCTAACATACACAATGCAGATGGTAGCTTTGGTTTATTTTCAGGAATAAGATGCATTTTTTTCTCCAAATTCTTAAAACCTCCATTTTCCCCCCCCCTTAACAATAGCCATAAATCCTGATGCAGTAACAGGATTTACTTGGGTTACAATGATCTCTCCATTCTAAGCAACTGGAACAGACACCATTAAGATGGTTTCCATACTTTTCTATCTTACTAGGTGTAAACAGATTCTTTAGGGGCTTTTCCCTCTTAATATTTATTTCCTCTGCTTTGTTTTTATAGGTGTTCTAGGAAGGACTGGGTTTTAAGAAATTATTTTCAATAAATTTGCTTAGGAAACTCTTCAGACAGTTCATGCAACAAAACCAGTAGGAGTAACCGCATGAGTCAAATTTCACTTCAAAATTTTTGAAACCACATTGTGTATTTTTGATCTGTTTTCTGTGCTCAAAATGGAATCCAAATGACTTGAATGTAAATTAAAAATAGCAAACTGTATGACTGTAAAAGTCAAAATTTAGACCACAGAATTGCTAACAGTGTTTCTATCAGATCTATTGTCTTCCCATATTTAGAAAGAATTGAAAACTTCCTTCTTCTCCATTGAAATCAGCACTGTCACTAGAACGTCTAGAAAACTTAATATTGTAAATCTTTCATTCACCTTTCTCAAGGTCTTTATTATCTGAAAATGGATTTCTTTTCAGGAAAAAGAATCATACTGCATAAAATATAATTACTTTGACTTTCCATTTCTGCACACGACAGAAAGAAATTCAATATTGACCAGGCTGTCGAATCATCTTCCTTTTAAAAAGATATATTAAGTAGTAGTCTTGGACTTTTTGGAGTCTGGATGCTGAATGTTTCTTAAAATACTGGAAACTCCAAAGTACATGCATGTTGCAGTATGGCAATACCAATATTAGGTAAGAACAAAACCAACCCATCTCCATGTCTCAAATACAGTAAACTGAAGAGGCAGAAGCTTCTGTTTGCTCCTGCCAGCAGCTCAGGAGGTTCTTCTCTAATTTGTCATTCTGGAAATCAGTGCATATTTTCCTGTTCTCGATGGGAGAACGTTCCTGTTCTTACCCTGTCATGACTGCAACCTGTTTCTCAGATACTGAAAACATGAAGACACCTATTTTGAGCTAGAAGGGGTTGCTCAAAAATCATCACTGGCACTATTAGCTAAATCCTGTGAGTCTATGACTGGGGTGAGCTCCTTGAGGTCTCTTCAGTTTGTTTAGATCCAAAAATTGGCAAATGAACTGTTCGGCACTTCCCAGGAATTCCAAGTACTTTCCACATGAATGGTGTTTAACTGAAATCTCTGAACTCCTCACAGCTAGCTTCTGTTTCTCCACCTGAATTATGGAGACTTCAAAGTTCATAAAAATGGGAATTTCTCCTGGAGAAAAAAATTCTGGGAAGATTTCTGCCTGAAATCTGAAAAATTTCAAGAAACAAAAGTTCCCTACTGCAGGAAGCGTAGCCAGGCTACACCTGCATTGCAGCCTCCTTGTTAACTGCTGGGTGGTTGAAAGGGGTGTGTGCTGGCTGGCAGCAGCCTAATTGCCATAGCACAAAGCTGCTGAGCTAGATTTCTTCCCCTAAGAAACAGGGTGTGCTGCACTACGTAAGAAAGTCTAAAAATACATAATCCTGGGGTTTGTGGTTGACTTTGGGTATAGGAAACATTCTAGCAATGCTTTGTAAATATTGCTTGCCTTTCGCTTATTGCTATCCTCAACATCCTCAAATACAGCATATATTTCATTCCTGTTTTACAGGTTCAGAGTCATCTCACTGCCAGCTAAAAAAGTAGGCTTTGTTTACATTGGTCATTAAAACACATATCAGTATGCCTGAGATCTCAGCTGTCAAGTGAACATTAATCTGGTCAATTTTCCACCATGTATATGGTCACAAAAAGCAGAACCCTGCTAGTCCTTCATGCAAATAAGATTATGTACATGAGACACATTATTAGTATTATCGCTGGAAGCATACTGTGCATTCACTGAAGGCTATTTTAATGTGTTTCTGTTGTATCATACCTTTTTATAGACATGGTTGCTGATTTTAAAATAAAGCCATTATTGTTAGCTTGCTTAAAACCAAACCTAAAGCTTGGAAATATAGCTACCATTTCTGTGTACATGTTTTTGGCACAAGTAAAATTTTTTTTACTATACATTACTTGGTATTCTGCAGATGAAAATGAGCCTGGTCACTCTGTGCTTTCAGCTGGCTGCATGCAGTTCTTCAAAGATACAGAAGCTGCACAACAATATTTAAGATGACATTGTGCTTGAGGTGGCAAGCCCTGCTCAAGCACAACATACTAGCTTGCAAGGTTTGTTAACCTGACCACAGCACCATGTGAAATGCGGCTCTGCCAATTCTTATTTTGCTCTGAGCACATCCAGACATGAGACACCCTGGATAGCAACATTTTGAAATGCAAAATACTCAGCTGGGAGGAAGGCATAAACAAGTACACGACAGTTCAAGTAGTTGTCTCTGCTTCTACAGTCGACTGACTTCAGCGAATGAGAAGGATGAAGCCGCAGAGCCTGAACCTGTGCCTTCCTTCTGGAGCACAGTCAAATGATGCAGCGACCACCACCAAGCAGCACTGGAGATATATTTTGGAACTGTTTAGATGCTCATCCTGAATAAGCCACAGCATTGAGGTAGATCTGCATAAATCTCTTTCTTGGAAATAATCACTCCCAGAATACTAAAGGGGCTTTTATAGATTCATAAGTCAGGTTTTTTTCAGAATAGAAACTAGAAGAACATTCTTTTAAATCTGAGAAAACTGAAAATGGAAAGTGAAGACAGAAGAGAACTTGAGGATCTTCCCAATCCTGAGTGTTGTAGCAGCACCAGCCTCCACATCCAATCTGGGTTTCAAACTAGTAACTCGGTGACTTTCTGAGTGCCTACACTGCCCTGTCTTCAACTTTAGGAAAGGCTGATTTTTTTTTCCTCATCTCTTGTATTGGCTGAGCTTTTGATGTTGCTTTCTTCAGGAGTCACCCACCCATGTCTGCTGTGCTGTTTCCTTGCTGACTCTTCCATTTTCCCTTCTGTCTGTCCTGTCGTTCAGTTGGGAATCCTCCCTCCTGTGGCCATGTCCAGGAGTTTCTGGGGAAGGTGGCATCTCCAGGAGCCAGAGGAGGACCCAGTGCAGCTAGGATGAGGCAAGGAGATTTCCTTTCTGCTGACCTGCCATATACTTTTGAAAGGAATTAACAAAATTCACACTCCCCCTATCCCCTAAAAATGCCCCAGATCTTATCATAATGCACCTTTAAAACTAAAAATTAAAAAATAAAAAATTAAGACTGCCATATGACATATAAATACACCATCTGACACATCTGACATAAATACACCAAAGCTTTATGTAGCTGAGCAAATGTGCCGTTAGAGTGCACACTGGTACATCTAAGCGTTTCCTTCTCTGATGGAGCACAGAACAAATGGAGTGAGTAGGCAGACAGTAAAAGCAAAAGGAAGCTCCTTTGCAAGCATAGTTACATCCCTCCGTTTCCCCCCCATACAAACACACTCTAAAGGGGTGTTTCCTGGACTGTGCTCATGTCAGGGTCTGCAGGTCTTTAAAAGCTTGCAGTTCTGTAGCTTCCAAGCAAGATACCAGGCCTCTGGTGCAAAAGGCATTGAGACAGATATCACATGCAGTGTTTCAGTGGTGTCTGCTCAGCATTTTGACACACCAGTACCACACTGAGCGCTCTTTTCGTGCAGTCTATGAGAAAGTCCTGGGCCATACCACTGAGGCAAGCCACCTACGCTGAGTGCTACAGCTCTGAGCCTCAGCCCAAGGTAAACAAACAAATAAAACCTTCAAACCTATCAGAAACTAGCTCAGCATTACCAGGCTTAAGGTTTTAAGAGCTAACAACAATCTTCCATGAACAAAAGAGAGCTCATCCATCTAACAGCTATGTTTTCTCAGTAAACTGTGGGATTGGAGACCGTGCCTGGGAAGAGATTGAGGTCCCACTTCAAACATCCAGGTGCATTCCCTCCACCTGTATTCTGACCAATGCAAAGCCATCCAGGACTGAAAATCATATACCTGCATCAGTGTAGAAGTGGACCTGGACTGATCCTTGCTGGAGTAAGCAGGCTCTGAGGGGCAGGACTAAATACTGCAAGCACAGCACTGAGCAGGTATCCGCACACACATATCTGCCTGGCTTCTGGTCCAGCTGGCCCCCGGCACTGACCAAGCACGAACACCATTGCCTGCTCTCTGTTGGTCGCCCCCCAAGAGAATTTGGCTTGTTTAATCTAGAATAAAAAAGGCCAAGAGAACATTTGTCTTCTAAATATACCAACTCTGTAAATGCTGGGGACAAACATCTGTTTAAGTTTAAAATTCACTTTTGATTGGAGACAGGCATGGACTGTGTTCAGATAATCTTGGGTATGAACGTATGAACTGTGAGGGTCTAAACCAGCCTTTTGGTGGGAATTGCAGGAAGCTGTGGAGGGGAGGGCATGAGAGGGCAAGAGGAGGACAAAGCTGTACTAAAGCTGTTTATTTATGGACTGTAGTTAGGTGTGAGTCAAGAGCTGTGAAGGAAAAAAACCAACCAAACAACCCAAATCAACCAAAAGTCCAAGAAGAAAGTAAAAAGATAATAATGGTTAAGGCAACAGAATATCAGCCTGCAAACTGTTTACAGTCTGCCTGCTGTGATCAACAGATATATTTTGTTGGGATTGGAAGGCTAAAGTCAGAGAGACACAAAACCGGTGAATGTATAAACAAAAAAGAGTGTGAAGTGCCAATGCCTGTTCAGGGAACAAGTTACTCAGATACTGCTACCACTCAGAAAAAAATAAAGCTTATTAGCTAAGAGGTGAAGACATACACATCACTGTGTACACACATGTTGGTACCAACCATTTCACTATACCAAAATCCTGGTTTCCTTTGGTTTTTCAGGTTTTCATTGCCTTGAAGAGTTTCTAAATACATGAGTTGTGGGTGTTTGGGTTTTTTTGTTTTGTTTTCATTTGGTTGTTTTTTATTTTGGGTTTTGGGGGTTTTGTTGAGGTGAAATTTTGAATTTTGTTGTGTAAGGGAAAGAAATCAGAATGAGAGCAACTGCACAGTTATCCTTTAGCTCTGACAACCTGGTTCTCCCTTGCAGTTTCATGGAGCAGTTAGGAAGATCACCATCTCTCCTTCAAGACGCATGACGTTCACGGGGAAAGAGGGGATAAAATTGGGGAAGTGGGAAAGGGATTTCTGTTGCTGTTGCATTAGACTTTTACTTGTTTTGGACTTACTTTGCTGGTGGTGATGAGTTCTGGGGTTTAATACTTGGGTTTTACTTCTTTTGTTTGGCTGCTTGCTGTAGCTCCAGGTAGGGAGTGGCAGCCTTCCCCACTGCGCACTGGCAACCAGCTGCTCTTTCCAGTGCTGTGTCTCAAAATGAAATAAAAAGTGCAGATTGAGAATAACTGACTGACGCTGTAACATATCATTGTGCTTCTGCTTTTCAGAGGAAATACTGTCTTAACTGACAAGACAACTAGACCATCCTCATTGTTTTGGAGAACCTGTGGAAACTTGCATGTGGGTGGGGGCACTTGGTATGGGCACATGGATCTTTTTGTGTCAGATACTATACTTTTTGAAGTAGCCTTAAGATAAGTAATGACATCACTGGACCAGCACAGCTAAAAACCTGTCAAGAACTTGGAAAAAGTATGGGAGATACTTTCCCATTTTAGACTGAGAAAAGCAACCCATGAGAGTCCAGCCAGGATCTGTCCAAAAAAAAACCAGTAAGGGAGAGTTGGAAAGATGGTGAAATTATGCCAACAATCTTGAAGATACTTTTTGTCTTTGACCAGACAGTTTGACAGTTTGTAGTATGTCTGTGAATGATGAAGTGCTTGGAAACATGTTGCTGACCTCTTACTAGTCCCTCCTAAAAGGAATGTGAGTTATCTCTGTACGTGCTAAAGGCCTCCAGTGCATCGCAATAAACAACCTTCAGCAGGGATAGATATCCTCAGTGAAATAAACTGTACTTGGCCTTTCAGCGCTGAGAAAAGGAACGCTGGGAAGTTCTCCTGACTTCTGCAGTTAACCCAGTGCTTACTACTTTCTTTCCTGAATTATATTGCCATTATGTACATCTGCAACACAAAATATTACTCTTGACCAGTTAAGTGCTCCCCTCTGACTCTTTATATAGATGTATCCTGACACTGAACTGCCAGGTACTGAAGGTGTGGTGCTTAGATATTAGAGTGGTAGGGAACTTAAATATCTAGAAAGATCCCTGATAAATGATATGCTCTGCTGATAAACCTCTGCCAAATTCTATTCAAATGGCAAAGAGATAATGTGAATATGACTCTAATGAAGGAAGGCTAGAGTTGCCATAATGCATGCAGGTGCAATTGCTCCAAATCTCTCTTAAAATCCATTTTCCTGCCAGTGCTCATTCTTCCTTTAAACAGAAGTTAATACTCTGCTGACATTACTGAACTCCATCATGCTCATTATCTCGGGCTAGCATTTAGATCAGGTTTTTGGAGGTGAAAGACCAATTCATTAACTCTATTGTGTCACTCAATGACTTCCTGTAGAGAGATCATAAGTCAGATGGTGGGTGTCACTGCTGGAAGATAAAAGACAGCTATAAAGTAGGAAGACAACTGGTATAATTCACAAAAATGAGGGGGAAAAAAATACTCTATAGCTTTTAATTTCTATTCATTGTTCAGGTTTTAAGTATGTTATTTAGATAACAGTGCATTTGAGGGAATTTTTTTATGAGTTTCAGATATGGAATGGAAGAGGTTATTGGTTGGTTATTTGTTTTTGTTTTAAAGAGAAGAAATAATATAGGTAACAAATAACAGCAATTCCTGCAAAAAATTAATTAAATTGGGTGTTTTAAAGACAGCTGTGTTGAAATGCCCATATATACTAACTTGTCTTGGCTTAAAGGGAAAAAAGAAAAGTGTTTGGAAAATTACTACTTTGTCAAAATGATAATGTTATGAAGCTGTTCAAATTTTTGTTAAAGAAAAAAAAAATCTGCCAGGAATCAAAATCTACTTATTTGATAAAAACAAAAAGAAAAAAAAATATCCCCACACCGTTTCCTCAGAGTAAAGAAAATGTTTATTTTTAGAATACTCTCTGGGATGAAAGAATTTTTTAAGACTTTTTTATGGAAAGCAGGTTCCTACTGCTACTGGTTATCGACTGAACATGAAGCTTCTCAGTTTGCACACGGGAAATAAACATGCAACAACATTTTTCATGCTTGTAATTGAGTTTTGCTACGAAAATTTTCAAATACGAGCCTTTTCAGGTGTAATTAACAACTAAACACGAAGAAGCGGTGCCAAATACAGAAAGCCTTTGCCAGGCAGCTTCGCAGCTTCTGCTCCGCTTCCCTCTACCTGTTGCTCAGCAAAACCGCGGGAGACGGCAGCTTGCGCGAGATTTTCTTGCCTAGGCTGTAAGTGCAGGAGGCACGTTTAATACTCTCAAATAGTTGCAGGGGTTCGCTGTGCTTCAAAGCACAAAGAACGAGTCCGTATTTTAAAGGAGGGCGAGCAGCGGCCTCCCGGGAGAGCCCTCGGAAGCCGGGACGGGAGCGCGGGCGCTTGCAGCGGCCACTGTGGCCAGGAGAGGGCGCGCTGCGCCGGCCCCGCGGCTGCGCCGGGCGCTGTGACGGGGCGGCGCGGGCTGCGCCCCTTCGCTTGGGCGGGCTGAGAAAGGGGCGTTAAAACGGCGACACGTGGTGTCTTTTAGTACCTTTGCGTAAACTCACTTCTTCAGTGGGTGGCACCGGGATTTCTAGCAGGGAACGCTGCCCAACAGCTGTAAGCAGCTATGAAAACAGCAGCTGTTAATCAGTCAGAGGGTGAAAAGCAACTGCGCCCTCTTCTTACTTTCAACCTCTCGAGCTCCCCAGAAAAAAACGCCACAACCCGGGAAGCTTCAGCTCTTGTTCAGTTTCAGATCTATCCAAACCCTCTTATCCCAGTCAGCCCTGTTTTCTCCTGTTGATTCCCCCATATTCGTCGCCGGTAAGAAGGCGCGCCGTTCCCAAGCGGCAGAAGCAAGCGGCGGGACGCTTTCCCTGCTCCCCTCGGGACGCTGTCCCTGCTCCCCTCGGGACGCTTTCCCTGCTCCCCTCGGGACGCTGTCCCTGCTCCCCGCTGGTTCGGCAGGGGCCACCCGCCCCGCTGCAGCGAGCTGCCCTGGCTGCCGGCCTGTTCTTACCTTGGGTGAGAATCCCCGCTCAGCTGCTTGCAAGACGAAAGGCACCACTGAAAGTGAACTCAGAAAAAAGACACGCTAAGGCAGTACCAACGCCTCTGATACTCATACGGTTACTTATTGACAGATCTGGTTCCTCTTACTGTGTTATGTGGCAGCACCTTTCGCTTTATTTTTTGTCTGCATTGAGGCACTCTTCACAAAACCCTTCATTACTTTTCATCCATTTTATTTCTTCTCTTCCCCCTCCCGACACCACGCAAATACGATGTACTCGCAGTATTTTCTGCTATTAACAGACTGGTTGATTTTTTTTGCATCAAGTAGCATCTCTGCAATTGGAGACCTAAGAGTCACTTAACATAAAGATCACTGAGAATCATTTTCTTCTTGACCTTTTCTACCAAAACATTAGCTTCTGAGTCAGCCTGCTTTGAAGCTGCCAAAGCATTACATATTGTCTTGTTGATTTCTGACTTCAAGCAATTTTTTTTCCATTTCCTCCTATTTTTAGCATCTGAAGGCTGAAATTTTACAATATGCTATTGCTCTTTTTTTTTTTTCTCCCCCCCCAGAACAAATGTCAGCACATCAAAAGTTCACTGCTTTTAGTGTGTGTCACTTGAGATCACTCGGAAAAAAAGTACTTTGTAATTCTCCTTATTGAATCATAAACTGTGGGTGCTACTATAAATACTTTTCACAAATGTTCTGGGATCAGTCATTTGAGCACCACTTCGCTGATAAGCAAAATCCATAAAACCTCTCAACACTGAAGAAGGGGACTAAAAATGAACATTATCCCAAAGGTGAAGGGGTATGCAACCAAAACATTGCTCTTGTATGTAGCTTTTGCATGTGTCTTGTTATATAGCTTATGCTTCCCTCCTCCCCTTCCCCCTCCCCCCCCCCCAATTATACAGTATTTGTAATGAAAATAACTGTACACATTCACATACACATATAGGTGAGTTGCTGACCTCCTCCCTGTTTAGATGCCAGTCTTAAATCTTCCAGACCTGAAATGCTTTCTGCAGCAATCCAGTCCTCTTGAACAACTACGCAATAGTTGTTTGTAAGGAAAACAGCTTTTAATTTCAAGGAAAATAATTCATACCATCTTTCTGACCTTTGGTTAGCGGCGAGAGGGGGATGTGGAATCACCACGGACACATTTGGCAGATGCAAAGGCCACGGCAGCTCCCCTGCTGCCTTCGGTGTGCTGCTACACAAATTCACCTTCAGTGCATGCAAATAGCTATCTCGTGATCATACGGCTATGGCTGTGGACAGGGTCAGTCATCTCATAGCACATACAGCTACAACTCTTACACAGCCTGCAACACCAACTATACATTAAGTAGTTAGAAGGACTCTTGCTGTTCCACGATAATCAATAATTCCCTGTCCTGCCATCTGGCCAGAGGTGTTCACTGAGGTGTTCAGAGGCACGCACAGGATGTAATGAACAAATGGAAGGGGTGTGGTAAGCAGAAACACTTCAATATATTTGGCAGTACAGATTTTCCTGAACTTTGTTCAGTTTCCCATTCATCAACTTTGTGTCTAATGCAATAAAGAAATTGAATATATTAAATATTTAAAACAGGGCTGCTAAATTGCCACCTAGTGGTCTTGTAATGAAGCTGATGTCTCTGGCACGCTGATCTGGGTGAAAAACTATCAGTGTACTTTCTGTGTTTTTGTCAGGGCCTCAGTACCAGTGCTCACTGATGCCTTGCCCGTGATGCAGTCAGAGTGGAAGGGTGGCAGAGCACAACTTCCAAGCCAACGCAAGACGGGACTGTTGGGACTGCTGGGGTGCCAGGGGCAGCTTGTGCAGGACTTAGGCACTGAAAGGATATCTAGACCAACCAGCCAGCCTGCGCACACAGTGAAAAATGATGCCAGGTAGGAGCCTTAGCCTATAATTGCTACTTGTTTATTTTTACTTTTTAATAACAATTTTAAAAAGGTAACTATTTTGATATAAAAAGAAATAAAATCTTTTCTGACTGTTGGTAAATGAGTAAAAAGTTTGGGGTTTTGTCCTTCCAAGGCTCAGCCAGCTCCAGCATGTGAAGCACTTAGCTCTGCTGGGGTATCCTCCCACCTTCTAATCTCACTCTCCTAAGCCATATGTTCATCAGCATGTGCTGTTTACACAGAGCCAAGGAGATGGGAAACAACAAAGGAGCACAAGTGGAACAATTAAGTTTTGCAGTTCTGCTTTTGTGATTAGTCACATAGGTCTGCACAGAAGCTACTACGAGAGACTAAAAATAACTTGCAATATGATGAGCTGCATAAGCAAAGCCTTTAGGGATTAATGCATCTCAATCATCTTACTAATAATCAGCTTGGGGTGCACTGGACTGCATGTTGACAAAGTTGACGCTCACAGGAGATGGAAACAACAGAGGCCTCATGTTAGGAAGCCGTCCTGGAGTGGAGGCTGCAAGCTACATCTCTGGGAGGATGCATCAGTTGTTTCAGAGATAGTCACAGATAAGTCAGTCCACAGCAGCAGAATCCAAATGACTCATCTTCCTCCTCCATCCTGTCACCTGCTGGGATCTAGTGCAGCTGGCGGCTGAAGAAGAAACATCAGCCCTGGAAGACAGACGGAGAACCCATATTGCACCTTCATTGAGGTCCTGGGTAGCTTAAGTTGTCACATGAGTACAGCATTGGTCTAAGGATGCTGCATAACCTGAAAGCTTATTGCTAGTCAAAACACATCCCCTTGCAGATCGCTGGGTCCTTGATTAAGGTATTGGCACTTCTCATGTCTCCCCTCCTCTCATGATGAGCTGAAAGCCCTGCAAGTGAGGGTCATCACTTCCCACAGAATATGAAGTGAGGCAGGTCAGGAAAACTAGATGAGGAAGAGAAAACAAACAGGGCTGGGGGCAAGGGATAGGACTTGGGTAGCTATAAAAATATTGAATTGGTGACAGGAATATTGTCTTCCGACACTTCAGGTTCTGTGACTGGAGTACAACACACCATATATAGTACCATATATGATTCAGTTTTTTCCTTTCATATTATTTTCAGCCTGGTTGACCTTTATCTGTTTTAAGATACAGTCTGATGTTTATCTGTGTGTATTTTCCCCCTTTTTTTGTCCTTTGTACGTCACCTACAATTCTTTTAATTTATTTCACATTATACTTTGTTCTTGGTCAGGATTGATTCGGTTAAATTTGTATCTTGTTTCTGTTTGTTTTACATACTTGATTTGCACACTGTTTTGTTTTAAACCAATATTTATTGTTTCACTAGTGTCTGACCTCACTCCATTCACTTATTCATATTTTATTTCAATGAAGTTCTCTGTAGCGTGAATAGCTATCACTAAACTGATTTACTTTTTTTTTTTTTTTTTGGCAAGACCACAGCTTCCCTTTTTTTAGATATTATGGAAGTCAGTAATAGAGGAAGCTGTAAACACAAACTGACATGCCACTAATCCAAAGTACCTAGTATAATAAAAAGGCATGTAATTGAAAGTCAGTTTACTCCTTAATGTACTCCAAGTGACTCAATCTTTAAGGAGTATACAGTAAAAAGGTGAAAGGTAATCAATAAACTACTGTCCGAGAAAGTGCAGGTTTAACCGCATACCCATCAATAAAATTATCCAGGGACAGAATTGCCCTATAAGCAACCAGCTTTTTTGAAAAACTAAATGACTGTTCCAAACCCCAGAAGCTGGTAAGCCACAAAATAGAATGTAGATGGAAATTAATCATTTGAACTGTAATGTGTGCCATGAGTTTCCATTTCCCTTAGCCTTTCCCGAGCTGGTCCCTTCACGGTTTATTGGGGTTGGCTTTAACTAAGGGATTTACCATAGAGTCAATCTGTCACTGTTCTGCTACTCCAGTAGCCTCCTGATTTTTCAGATCCTGTTCAGATTGCCATGCCAAATGGCATCCACATAACTCTGGAAGACATGCCTTCAATGTCTGGGGCCTCAAGCCTGCCGTAGATAATACTGAATATCTTCAAGAACATCTCTTGACAACTGCTGCTGCTGTTTCCAAGCAGGAAGTTCTAGACCCTCCTGTCTTCATCCCCAGCCAGAGACAATGGTTTGAGAACGTATTAGATGGATCATTCATTACTGTTTTTACTTGATGTTTATACATGCATTTACAAAACCACCAAATGCTCCCAGTAGGAAGCAAGTATAGTCCAGTGTTACTGTGCTAGCCTCAAATAAGAGAAACAGCTATTCAACTGCCACAGGTAGAGGGTATGTGGCAGCTTAAGGGTGGTGAGAACTTACTTGCATTGGCTCTAAAATGGTAAGCTGTATCAGTCTTCATCTTACACGGCTATGCAGTTTTTACTCAGTTCAGAGCAGTCAGGATGAACTTGTGCCCCCCAAAAAACCCAACTGGTTGTCAAACCTGAAGATGTGTGGTGTGGAGCAAGCTATCTACCCTGTTCTGGCAAAGAGCTGCCTTAAGACTTTTAAAAACTGAAATACAGTCAGACATTTAAAAATGGACCATAGCATTGTTGGCCAATTAGCCCATCCCATATTAACTGTCAAAACAGGGCTTTCACAGGAATTTCTTTGAGAGACCTTAAAGACAGGAGCAGGGTAACCACAGTAACAGGACAGTCATGGTCTAAAATAAAGACTGTTTTTTGAATGTATAGAATAGTTTTCAGTCAAAGGGATGTAAAAGCTGAAGTGGAATGTTTTGGGGTTTTCAAATCGTTTTCAATAAAAATTGTGTGTGGGTGAAACAAGTTTGACCCTTTATAAGCACGAGTTACTTTTATTTATTTTTTTAATTTCACTTTGTGTGTCACCTTCAGGAACAAAAACAGCTGGGGATACTGAAGTCAATTCCCTTCTGCCTTTCTTCATATGGAGCTGGTATTTATAACGAGCCTCCAGTCAGCTCTGCCATGTTAAAATGAACTTTCTGAATTATTGTTGTTCGCCTGATTTCACAATCAGCCCTCTGCAATCCACAACACTGTCACTAACAATCTAACCAAAGGCAAAAATTTCTTTAATGTCTAGATCAGTTGATGTTGGATAATCTCACCACCTTTCAGCAGCAGTACTATTTAAATACAGCTGTAGTGGAATAAAACAGAATGTCTGAATTTTCAAAAAGCCTCATGTATTCACTCTTCTCTCTCTCCTTCTGGAATCCTGTAAGTTATACACGTTGTGGGCTTTCTTCCTTTTCTTTCCATGTCTTCCTAATACTTTGTGTCTTGTCTCGGGTGTACAGGTTAGCAAGTTTGAAGACTGATGGTCTTTGACATAGGAAAGTGACTTCTCTGTAAAAAGCTACTAGATTTATAAAGCTGTATATAAATACTATGCTGAAAATCTTGGGTCAAGAACAACTATCAATTTTATCTGTCAGGTATCTCTCTGTTGTCCTTTTGATGTAGATAGACCACACATACTTTTTGCCTTTTGTAACATAATAGGAATAACATGGCCAGAGACAGTACCTTTACTTGCAGCTTGAAGTCTGTTTCCAGTTACCACTACATATATATTTCTCTTTGTTTTCCATGACCACTTCTACTTACTGTTTTTCAAAGAAAAGACATTATCAGCTAGATGGGATTGGATGGGAGGAGGAGAGGCTGCCTATGCCCATTCTCCATTCATCACCTTTAAATTGTCTTTTTATCCTCGCTCTTACAAAAATGAAAACCTTCAAAAAACGCTAGCTAGGTAGCTCTTCTTCCCATCTGCGTATCTGCTGGGGCAAAAGAAAATATTTCCACTGCCTGGTTCTGATAACTGTGCTAAAAAAACATGGATATAGATTCACAGCAGTTCTTTTTAAGAAAATGTGTTAAGTATACAAAGCATTGACAAGGTTTAAAAAATAATAATAATAAAAATTTTCTTATCTCTGGCAGAAAAAAGACTGTTCAGCTTCTAGGGTCCAGGCTGAGATGAGGTTTGAAAAATGCTAGAGATAGGTCACTGCTTCATATTAGCAGGATAAATCCTTTCTTTGTTATCTAGTCCTCTTTGTGCAATAACGATACACAGGCCTAAATTCTGAACAAAACATGTGATTTCTTTCTAGTCCTATGATAGTGCAATTCAGACTACAATCACTTGCACTCTGCTTCAGCACTGGCAGGAGTTTTACCTGTTCCGAGGTAAAGCAGCACAGCTTGCCCATGGCAGGGCTGCAAGAGCTTCGAAGCAGCTCTGAACAAAACCTCACTACTAACCTCAACCGCTTGCCAAAGGAGTTATCAAAACAGTACATAGCTAGAATATCTCTGTCACTGAGCTATAAATCAGAGGGGAAGAAAGGATGCATTCCCAGCTGTTAATTCCCACATTTTTCCATACTTGACATAAAAAATGCGCACCAGCAGAGGGCATTGCATGCCTCAGTAAAATGCAGATTGAGTAACAATTTGAAAAGAAGGGGAAATTCTTCTAGCCGCCTTAGTATATTGGGATATTTTATATAACTAACCAAAAGCATAATACATGCATACCTATCAGATATTTCTCAAGTGTTCATTAAACTAAACTATTAGAACTGAAAATGTATTTTCCCTTCTAAACAGATGAATCTGAGGAAAGACTAAGAAAACTATGTTTATTTTTAACCTATTAATTGCGTAGTTTTTGTTTTCATTTCTCCTACTGCTTAGTTAACACACTGCAGCCTTTTTCTACTTAGTGAGCCATGTGTTTGTGTGGATTTTGTAGCATCAAGTAACACTGAATTCTATCAGCTGAGGACCCAGCCTTTTGGATATCATTAGCTACAGAAATACAGCACAGCTGGGAGTACAGTTGTCATCTAAAAATCATATTAGAAAAAGAAACCTTTCTTGCTTTCATTTTACAAGTCTGCAATCTTGTGTAAGGATCCTGAACTTTTTTCATCTCACAATGCCTAACATGTAGACAGCCTCTAAATTTGTATCTATAAATTGTAATTTTCTATAAATCAAGAAAAATGAATGCAGTCACTAGAACTGAAAGACAATGACAGGGGAAAACACAAAGAAAACAGCATTTGTCACAGTTCTGTGCAACTTTTCATTGCCATTGACTTAATGTTTGCAATTAACTTTCTTCAAAGTCTGAGGGTTTCAGCAGCGCTTGTAATGATCCCTTGATTTCACACAGGAAAACAACTTTACCATGAAAAAAAAGATTGTCCATCTTGAGACTCAAAAAGCACTTCTCTCATGGACATTTTTCTACCAAGTAATATCTTGCTACTTTGTAATACTGTTGTGTTTCTGTTCTTCAGGTAGAAGTTGGGCCTTCAGGGAAAGCAATACAACAGAAGAGTTCACATACTAATGCATCAATGCATAATTGCGTGTTACTGGATAATCTAATACACTCTTCTTCAGTGTAGCATACTAGTAATTTTCTAGAATGTTCTTTAAAAAAAGAAAAAATGAGATCAAAGAATCTTTTAAAATTCAACCTAGGAAACAAAATTTGGAAACATCCATACTCCTGAAATGCATTAAAAACAAACCTTACTGAATAAACTAGGTAAAACAATACCTTTATTTCTAGAAAAATACTGAATTATCATTGAAGTTGTTGACAAAACTTTGTTACATAAGAAAATAAAAAATCTAAAATGTAGGTTAAGTCACCAAATAGTAAGAATAAAAAGTAATTTTTTCAGTGGAACACTTTTTTTTAACACAAGGATGTAAAGAATGTAGCAGCCAATGACCTTTTTATTATACAAAGCATTCCAGCTATTCAAGTTTCTAGATAAGTACATAACTTTAGATCTTAGAATATAAACATAACACAATAATTGTTTGTTTACAAGGCAGGCGTGTACAGTGACTTAAAACTATTGCTTGGAGATCATAAGTCCATTGGGTAACTTTCAAGATGATTTACAGAATACCATTACTGGGTAGGATGCACTCACTTGCCTGTTCATGTGGTTTTGCTTCCTTACTTGAGCACTGGCATAGCAAATGAATAGCTTATAATGATGTGTACATCAGAAATGTAGCACTTGGTAATACAATGTTTGCATTTAAGTCCAGTCCTAAAACTAAAATATTATTTCCTTCTGCTTTGGTGGATCAGAGGAAAAACGTGTTTCCAATAAAAGGATAAATGTCCAGGGACACATATACCCATGACACACTGACACTTTGTGTATGCTTTCCTTCTGCTTGTTTCAGAACTCAGTAAAACAATGTGTTGGTTGTAAATGAGAAAAGTCCTTGTCCAGCTAAGCTGAAAATGATCTTAACTTTCAGCATCATCTAGGCTGCTCTACAAACAGGAAGGACTGTGCTAAGAAGCAAAGGCTAATTGGTCTTGAAAGCAGCTGTCCTGACAAGTAGAATATATATTCATGAGAAACTACGGAGCAATATTAATTCAAACTCTAAGGTTAATAAGGACAGTATTTGAGA
Source organism: Ibycter americanus (assembly GCA_035590275.1). Taxonomy (NCBI): domain Eukaryota; kingdom Metazoa; phylum Chordata; class Aves; order Falconiformes; family Falconidae; genus Ibycter; species Ibycter americanus. Next base: position 47,969,503 of record JAVJGI010000040.1, read on the forward strand.
TGTAAACCTCTCTAACACAAACAAAAAAAGTGCTTTGAGTTTAAGCAGATTGATATTTAGTGACTTCTATCCACAAAGCCTGTAAGCCACTGAACTAGAACTGAGCTCAAAGCCCATTTCTGGATATGGGCCCTGCAGTCCCATGCTATGCTGCTGGAAAAGCTTATGCAGCTCCTCCGAGATTTGAGCTATCAAAGTCAAGGAGACTGCTCTCAAAAAAAAAAAAAAAAAAAAAACAAAAAAAAAAAAAAAAACGAGGATCTTGTGCTTCTTGTTGGAAGGAAGCTTTAAAAACACCTTACATTTCCTACCACCCTTTTTTACACATGCACCCTTTTTTTTGCCAATGTCAACTGCACATCAAAAACACTGTGTAACCCAGTTGGCATTCAAAGAAGTTAATTTGCCTCATGTCAGCCAATGCTTTTTAAGTAAAAACTTCTGCAGAAATTACACAGAAAAACTAAGTATGCATGTGGTAAATTTTCATTCGTATCTTAATCAGCAATACCCTGAAAAATTATGCTCTCTAGCTCAAAGGTTGGCTTTCAACAAAAGTTTTGAATAGTTATTGTTACTATAACATTGTTAGATCTATGATTTATGAATGTGTGTGTGTGGTGTTTTAGCTTTTAACACCATTTTTTCTTTTTGATAGACAACAGATAGAAGGGAGTTTCTAAGAGTCATCCCAGATTACAGCAAAGCCTGGACAAAAAAAGAAATTGAACCTAATCCATGTGACGAAAAATACACTGTCCACTTCTTCTGCAGGTCAACAGCAGCAGCTGGAGGGAGTCTAAAAAAGAGGTGAAAGGATAGGAGTCACTATCATGATCAAGGGAGAGATGCCTCTGCATCAACTTGTAAACAAGCACTTTAATTATGTTTGCTACTTCATTAGCATTTGAAAAATTCAGACTGAGATATAAAAGATGGCTTTAGCTCCCTTCTCTTTTATGCAGGTCCTGGATGGCTTTAAGCAAAACACTTCTCATCTGAATAATGAGGATAAGAATAACAACATATCTCTATTTCAAAGGGCTGATTATGAGAATAAATCAGATGCTTAGATATTATAGTAATGCATCCCAGTAAGTTAAAAGGAATTTTCAAAACAAAATAATCACATTTACATTATTGTTTAGATACCTACAATTCAAAAATCTCTTTCTGGCAATCATAAGCTGTTCAGTAAGCAAGGAATTTCTGGATGGTCCCAGAAATGTGAAGAACACTTATTGGGAAATACCTCAACTAGTTGACAGCAGAATGGATAAAGAGGAGACTATTACATTATTAAATGACCTACACTACAGCTTCTCATATGCAGTTTTGCAACTGGAGAAGTGACTGCTAGGACTCTTAGTCTGGTCTCCTCAACATGTCTACAGTGGAGCTCTGGTTTAAAAAGTGATTATGTAAAAATAGCACTTCCTACTCAGCAGATCTGTTCTTGTGTGCTTTAGTGGGGAGAGAGAAAAGAGAAAAAAATCACTGCATGTCTTCACTAGCCACCGTATCTCTTGGGGAAGAAAATGCATTATACTCCAGTTTATGCAACTTCATCAAAATCACCAATTTAAAGCTATAGCGTACCTAAGCAAAACCCATCATTTCAAAATTGTGCCCTTTGAAATCAGACCTGCATAACCTCATTACCTTCAGTTGAATGGAAATGAATGAAATGAAAAGAAATAAACCCTTCAGACTGAAAAATCATGATTTGATTTCCTCCAGCTTCCTATCATCACCCAAACTAATCATCTATTTCTCCCCCAGGTGGAAAATGAAAAAAAGAGGTGATGATTCTTTTTTTAAAATATTTCGCAGGTAGTCTCACGAAATGGAGCCCATATAAGTTTCAAGAGGTTACATGGGGACTACAGAAGGCTAACAGTATGATAACAGCTGCTAGCACAGGGATGTAAGCAATGCAAAAACCAGATTCACGCAGTTTGGCCAGCCTGTTGCCAGGGTTGTCAGACTCATGAGTGATGGAGTAGGCTTTGCTGCTATCAGCTGCTTCCAAAGGATCAATGTATCACAACAAACGTTCCTCTTTCAGCCTTTCAAAAGAAGTCATCTTTATCAGTGTGATTTTTTTTTCCAAGAAGAGCAGATGAGGAGGCTCTTGTAAAAAGAAAAAAAAAGTACAATTCTTAACACTCTAAAATGCATGCACAGTAGCTGTCTAGAGATTTGAAAGGATACTTTGATCATTCTTGCCAATTACATACCTGTTAGAGGCAAGTATATTTACATATTTAATATTCAGCTAATCTCCAAAAAACTTCTTTGATCAAATAGACATGCCATTTATGCTCAAACACTGTGCCAAAATCTCATCTCTAGATAGCCTAATGTGTGAAGTGACGAATTTGTTTTCATGTCTTTTACAGAATGCCTTCCATTTTTCACTTCAGATTAAAACACCTACCCTTTTAACAAGTGTATTGCCTCTCCTGAACACTATCTTTAAATATAAAAGAAATCACACCAGAATGGTTCCCTCAGGGTTTTGCTTTTTAACGTTTCTCTGAGAAAATTTCTGAGAAGGAAAACTAATGGCCTTATGCTTGCTGACACAGTCCTTTTCTAAATTAACAGAAATATCTACATATTTCTCCTTCATATCAGTGACACATTTGAGTGTGCCTCATAGACACAGATGCTGAATGACCTTCACTAAGTCACTGGAACACTGCATTTAGAAGCTTGACTAGCCCTAGAACTGCAAGTTCTGAGTTAGGGCTTCTGCACTCATTGAAAAAGGGAAAGATTACTTCATAAGTTTGCAGAGGAAAAGCACATAGGTTCTGACAGAAGCCAGTCCAGCAACAGAGGTTATGCAACAGAATCTGGACTCGGGTCTGTTACATTAGAGTTGGACATGACAAATCCCAATAAAAAGTATCATATTTTTGTGATCAAATTGTGCTCTTACAGAATACATGATTTCCAAGCAATATCTAAGCTTGTAATTCTTTCCTCCTTCTCTTTCTGTTAAAGTGTCTTAAAAAAAAAAAACTTTCCCAAAATGAAAATCCACCCAAAGAAAGAGATACAAACACAGCATCACAATTCCTTTAAGTATTTAGAATGCAGTATTTGCTTTGAACCTCAGACTGGGTCTTGGAGACTTTTCAAGCATGGTCTACGCGTTTACTGTGGAATTACTAAGCATTCCTCTCCTTACAGTACCAGGCATTCTAATAGTAGAGGGGTTAAGACCTCTGGCAAGTAAGGCATACAGTTTGATAACTAAACTGTAATATCTATCTGGAGTCACTGTCAGCAAAGCACTCCTTTTTTACAGTCCTAAAATTGAAGTACCATGGTAGAGTCTCTCAGAAAAAAACTCCCACTGTTAGAGGTGCAGTAAGATTTTATTTTCAGGTCCTACCAGAATTACTCTAGTGCTTTTTTCAGAATACTCCTTAGCATCACCACTTTGTGGATCAAGTGGATGAGGCTTTGTATTGCAGGCAGCTCTGGTCATCACTGCCCAGGAGGCTGGGGTCCACCCACCAGCAGTATGCCTCGTTAGTGGCATTCAGGACTTGAAGGAATAACTGATTTTGGACAATTGTTTTCACACTGTGAGCAATTGTACTAACTTATTTAAGCATGGACCACAGAGCTCACTAACCTACAAGATGCAAAATATACAAGGAAAATATGAGAACCATTTAATTACCAGGAAAAAATGCTCTTTCATAGAGTGCAGCAACCTTTTCATTCTCATCTATCACAAAAATATTTTGGAGGTTGTAAAGCATTTTTTCTTACCAATGATCAGATCAGTAAACAGTAGAACTTACTACAAGGATACAAATAATATTCTTAAAAATTTACAAAGATAAAATTAAATAGCCTTCAGCAAGAAGGTTTTTTAGCATTTTCTTTCCAACTCACTAGATTTATTTATTTTTTTTTTTTTTTACTTCCTTTAGTCAGAAGACTCATTTTCTTTGCAAAAATGTTTTTTTCTACCTGGGACAAATTTGTAGAAACAGATTTACTGAGAAGAATTCTGACACTTTCCTGGCAACCTGCAGTGATGCCTGGTGAAAGTAGCTAAATTTTGCTGTAGAAGAAATTTGCAAAAACTCATGAAAACAGCTTTTGAACTCATCCAAATGTCATCTCCCTAAAGACAAATCTAAATAGAAACGTCAGGATTGTAATTTTTATTCACTTCAGGAACCCCATTTGGTATACTGCCTATACAGTTTAATATTAAAGGGTGGGTTTTTTCCACAGAAAAAACACTGAATTTAAGTGTTGTTTCTGATTTTCCTTTTAAAGCTGTCAAAACTGGGTAGCTATCATATAATTTTGCCAGGAGACTGTTTTGCTTCTAGTCATTTCACCCTGAAGTCTCCAAAATTTGCTTAGATCTATCTAAGAATGAAAAAAAAATGGTGGGTATCCCTGTTTTGCCCAACTCCCCATAATCAGACAGAAACAAGTACAAGAGGGTCCAAAGAAAAGCTCAGAGCTCTGCCCCTGCATGTCGTGAATTACAGATCACTCTCATTCATCTTGTAATAAATGGCTTGTAGTACAAAAGCTGCCAGAGGACATCACCAGTATTTCAGGCTCCCTACAGCAGAGGGACACTTGTTCTGCTTAGAAGAACCCAGCAGTACCACAAGATGGCTATTTCTCCTATATAATGACATTTTGAATTTTGTTTTGGTAAGAGCTTCAGTCACGAAAAGAAAGTCCACAAGAAAACTGCATCCAACAAAGCAGCATGACAGGGACTTCAGCGTATACCTGACCGAACTCACCTTCAGTGCAATGCTTTTTATATCCTCTGTCTTGATAGTTCATCTCCTGAACCAAACTTTAGAAGTTTCTCATTTAAATCCTTCATGGATATAACCTGTTAAATGGTGCTTCAGATGACAACTTAATAAAGGTTGATCTTGTGAAAACAGAACAGAACAAGATGACAAGAAATTAGAGTACTATTCTTGGTTCTCCTTATTTTTTTTTCTAATTCTGAGAAATTTGTTTAACCTTGCTGTGCTTCATTGTACTCTTTATAAAATAAGGATAATGATATGTGTCTATTCTACAGAGATCTGAGAAAATAATTATCTTTACATTGAAAAGCTATGGGAATGAAAAGTATCATTACTTCACTGTTATTTAATTGTATTAAAAATTATCCTTCAACTCCCATTAAAATCTTTGGTATTAAATATAACAAGAGTGGCAGAAGTAACGAATGCCATAGCCCTTTATTTTCTCTATGGGCAAAGGTGTTTACTTATATGAATTGATTAGCAGATCCAAGTCCTGTTAGAGAAACAGAGACTGTCTTCTGTTTGAAGGAGGAAGAATCCCTATCAAATTCATATCGCCAGTTTAGTTCAGGTTCTTCTCAGCCATTTTGTAGTATTTCAGGTCTGGGAGCTTTTGGATTTTGCTAGCATTACAATGCTGCTCTAGTAAGTACACTGTAAAGAAAAATGATCTAAAAATAAGCTAAAGAAATAAAACTCTGGTGCTAACATCCCAGATGGGAGGAGAACAGTTGGATGCTGACTAAACACAAATCTCTCTGCAGCTTTTTAATAAACTTTCCTCAATACAGTGCTGACAAATAAGGTGTGTCAGAGAATTTTTTGTTAAATATGAATCTTATTTTATGACAGATCCAAGGTCCCACTGAAAATTAGTAACAATTAGGAGTAGTGCAACATAACTCCTCCTTTCTTGCACTAACTAATGACTGTGTTTCTGAAAGTAACTTGCAAAGTCAGAAGAGCCATCAGCAGAAAGATTACTACATCAATATCATAAGGTCAGAAGCCATTTGATCTATTAAAAGGGAGCAATGTGATAGCTGAGCTACGCAGGTGAGATGCAGTAGCAGTAAAACCATATAATGACATTCCCTGTTCCCAAAGAATTTACGTTTTTATTATTAGGCATAGGAATAATGAAGATATTTTGGGCGTTACTGACCTTTGCAATAACACTACTTTTGGGTGCACTGACCTCTTGTGACCACTGCAAAAAAAAATTGTGCATGAATAACCCTAAGAATATTTAGAGGTTGCTTAAATAATAGCCATCAAAGAAGAAGTTTACCAGAGTAAATTTTATATCTATATATTTATAAGTTTTCATGGCTTCAGATAAAATGTAGGTATTGAGTAAGTTGGTTTGAAGTTTTGGAAACTGGTTATAACAAGTCAGATTTACATCCTAGCATGCTGGAAGGTTTACATCATGTCTTACTAAGGCAGCAACTGGCATTGTAAGTGTAGGGTCCTGCACCTGGGGAGGAACAGCCCCACGCACCAGCACAGGCTGGGGCTGACCTGCTGGAAGGCAGCTCTGTGGAGAAGGACCTGGGAGTCCTGGTGGACAGCAAGCTGGCCATGAGCCAGCAGTGTGCCCTGGTGGACAAGAAGGCCAGCGGGATCCTGGGGTGCATTAGGAGGAATGTGGCCAGCAGGTGAAGGGAGGTTGTCCTCCCCCTCTACTCTGTCCTGGTGAGGCCACACCTGGGGTGCTGTGTCCAGTTCTGGGCTGCCCAGTTCAGGAGAGACAGGGAACTACTGGAGAGGGTCCAGCAGAGGGCTACAAAGATGATGAGGGGGCTGGAGCATCTCCCTGATGAGGAAAGGCTGAGAGAGCTGGGGCCTGTTCAGCCTGGAGAAGAGACAACTGAGAGGGGATCTTATCAATGTATACAAATATCTTAAGGGCAAGCATCAAACGGACAGGGCCAGGCTCTTCTCAGTGGTGCCCAGCAACAGGACAGGGAGCAACAGGCACAAACTGCAGCACAGGACATTCCTTTGGAGTATAAAGAAGAACTTCTTTACCTTGAGGGTGACAGAGCCCTGGCACAGGCTGTCCAGAGAGGCTGTGGAGTCTCCTTCTCTGGAGACATTCAAAAGCCACCTGGATGCAACTCTGTGCAACCTGCTCTAGGAGAACCTGCTTTAGTGGGGAGGTTGGACTAGATTATCTCCAGAGGTGCCTTCCAACCCTGACCATTCTGTGATTATTTGAACACTGGGTCTTTACCTTTCCACATTTTCTTTTCTGTGAAATGAAGAGCACATTCCATTCTCTAACTATAAATGTCTTCAGATTCTACAGTCCCTTGCAGTCACAAATCAAGCACTTACTACAATTTGGATTCTCAGTACATGATTGTGTTTTGATTCCCAAGTTCTGATTGTGATGATGTCATTCTCTGCAACAGCTAAATTAGTTTTAAAAAGCCACACAAACACTACAACCATACACTCAGTTTGTTTCTATTGCAGGAAACTCATTAGCCTGTGATAAAAAATTAATTGTAATGTTTGAAGGGGATCAGTGAATGAATTAACTGAAGGTTCTGTAAGACTTCTCTTACATTTAATCACCAGAATAAGGAAGAGCTACTATTATCTTCTTAAATGATCCTTCCTGGCTGCAGGGTCAGAATGAAGAAAGGTAATACATCAACTTTATCAATCTCAGTGATAGTAAAGATAGCACCAAATGAAAGGCTACAAAAAAAGCCTCAGGGTCACTTGGCTAAATGAACTTGCAACAGCAGCATATCCACCTTACACAAGGAATTGAAGCAACCCCCACAGCCAAGGTCTAAAGGGCCCAGAAATACTAAGCAAGAAATTTCACAGAAATTTTTAAGGATTGGGATAAAGTTGGATTGAGCAATGTCTAAAGCTGCTTCTGTGTCGTAACAGAGAAGAAAAAATCCTAAACTAGAATCCAAGACAGTGCACCACTTGTAAAATTATTCAGGACAGCTCTTAGACATCTAATCTTATACATCTTTCATTGTGGCTTTCTAAAATGTGTTTCTAGTGAATTATTCCAGAAAATAAGATGCTTGTACCCTCTCCTCTTCACCGCTGAGGTTCAGGAAGTTGCTGCAGTTCTTTTTTATATTTCTAAATATTCCTCTAAAGATTCTGGCAACTTTTGGAAAGAGAAGACTATCATAAAATATATGAAGAGCTATGCAGTTGCCTTCATATATGTATTTTTAACATTAAAAGATGTGTACAAAGTGGAGCATGATTACATAGCCTTAGTTGTGTAGGACCTTTTTGGTTTTGTATATCTATTTTTTATACATCTGTGTAATTTTAGCTTTAATACAGATGTATATGAAGAAATCAAATTCCATTTGTCATACAAGTTTTAGCTACATGCTTACTTTCATGCTGGGTAGTTTCTAGTGGCTTCTATTGCCCTAGAGACTTGAAAACATTTGGATACTATTCTATTCATAGGTGTTAATCACTAACTGTGTTCAATATGAGTTCAGTTTGTTATTATATACCAGAACTACAACTGCCTTCATCCAGGTCAATTAAAACACACTGAGCAAAAGCATCAGTTACTTTCTTACAGAAAGGAAAGTTCTTGAGCTTCATTTCCCATTCTGCAGCATAAGCCTTCTTTCTAGAGAAGGGCATTTAATCAGCAGGGCTCTCCAGTTACCAACTACTTAGAAGCCAAACTGAGATTTAAGTGTAAACTTTGTTCATTGATCTAAATTGATGCTGACAATGACACAATCTAAATATACGTGTTTACCTGCCACAGACAGATTTACCTGTAATCAAGAGCATGCTATGAGTTCTATTTTTTCCACAGGAAACGGTTATGTGAAGCACTGAAACACCTAAATATTAGCTAGATAGAGACTTTAAAACAAGGAAAGCCAACAGAAATAATTAGTAGGCATTCCCTAATATTAATCCATTGTTACCTATACACTGTAAAACATTTTCATGAGTGCTGATTCTGATTGATTATATCCTGGAAAATGCAATAAAGCACAACAATTCAGTTACAGTTCATTCCTTGGAGAAAGAAAAAGAGGTTTGTGTTATCATTCAATTTTTGCCAGCTTCAGTAATGGGGTATTAAGTTACACAGAGGCAAACACAGCACATAAAATAAAAAATTGTATTCTCATGTATATTTGATATACTGAGATTTTAATTGTTCCAGGATCAGATTCCGCCACTGCCATAATGTACAGCTTAATGTTAGCAGAATACATTTATACTTTTCTACCTTGGAGTCCACTTAAAGACTTTCTTCACACACAAGAAGAAACATCATGTAGGTATACCCTCACACTTGCATGTAGCCCCATTGATTCCAGGCTGTTATTCTACTTGAAAAGTTGCAGACTTTAGTAGAGTAGTTTTCACACTATGTAAAAAAAAATCAAATAAATCTTCCCCTCTCAAATCTGGGTTTTCTTCAATGGATTTTTTTCATGTAATTGTAGAATTAGAGTAAAACATGTAAAGCAAAATTGCAGCAGTTTGAGTCCAGTTTGCCTCACACAAGGCACCAATTGTCGCAGCGCAAGCAAGCTGCGACAAGTCTTTACCATGGGTCAGATTCTACTGTCCACGTTGGTTCTCCATCTTCCAGAGGCCAGACCATACTACTCCTCACCTCTGCTACATTGGGGTTTTCCTTCTCTAAGCTCCTTCTTCATCCAAGGCTTTCCTCCTTCTCTCTGCTTCCTCCAGAGCCTCTCTCCTATGCTCCTCATGAGCTATTTAACCACTTTGTGGGAACGAGCTACACCTGCACATCATCCATGTCAACCAACCCACTGCCTTTGAAGCAAGGCCACAGCTGTATATTATCAATGTCAATCAACCCACTGCCTTCATTCCTCTACAACGGCATATAATTCCTACAAAGATTTATAGTTGTTTATTGCCAAATATTTGATTATTTAGCTTTTTTATTTCTTTGGGTAGTAGAAAATTGACAACTACCAGGAATCAAGATGAAACACTTTCACATGGTTTAGAGTGGTGACTTAGGCACTTACTCAGATCTTCTGGAGTGCAAAATTCTCAGTGCTGTAGTTGCAATCAAGAATGAGTTGGCTTTAACAAGATCTTCCACTACTACTAATAATAGAGTACAGGGAAAACACTGGCCTTCGGCATTTACTCAAGGCTTAACACAAGCACTGGTCTGCTTACTTGTACTTGTCTTGCACGTTAAGATATATGCATTAGGCAAAATAAAACAAACGAGAAAGATCACAAACCTATTTCTTACCACAATAGTTAGCCATATGATTTCTACAGGAGACCTAATGCCTACCTAAGGTCATCTGAAATAACCAGAAGCTTTTTAACTTGGCATACCTTAAACATGACTAATTCATACAATCTGAATCTGGTTATTATACCCTGCACTTATATATTCACTGCAAAGTTTGGCCTGCCAAGTTATGTCATAAAAGAGCTCCATTTGGGCTTGATCAGTTGAAAAGCTCAATGTCAAGGCTGAGTGCACTAACAGGCTGTAATGGCCCTGATGAGCCCCACCTGGGTCCTCCACCCACAGCCCCTGCCCATGGCCCCAGAAGATCCATTTAGCCTCAGGCTGCTCTATGCTATAAGTGTACCTACCATCCCCAGCCCTGTATTGTTCAGATTTCTTGGAGTCACCTTAGATGTGGCTTGTTGTTTTGCTTTTGCCTTATGATCTCTGGACTGTTCATAGGACCTGTTGCTGTTACAACTCTGCTTTGCTTATCCCACTGAAGCGTTACTGGGCTGCGCCCTTGGCAATGAGGGCACTGTGCCTCCCATCCTGTGGCTGCTCTCAACTCCTGGTTTGCCTTTATCCTTAGTCCTGCTCTTACTGCTCCCTGGTACTCAGTGGCTACCATTTCTGTCAAAAGTGAATCTCTCTTAGAAGTGAGGCACCTGAAAGCATTCAGCATACCACACAAATAGGTATGCACAGAGGAACACAAGTCTACCACTCTCACTATCAGCATACTCCACTTACAAGATTTGCCTTTAGTATCTTTTTCGTTTTCCTTCTTTAGCTGCTCTTGCTTTTTGAGAACCTTTCTAAAATGTGCTAGTTACTCTCCATGATGTAGAAAAAAGGGTCTAGCTCTGCTTCAGTCTAAATGGCTTTGTATGAGAATAGCTGAAGGCAGAAAATACCTGGAAGTTAGTGTTATCAGAAATGGCAAAAGAGAGATTTGTGTAGTCAAAAAGAAAAGATGTTTGTTTTGCACTATTCTCATTAGCCATTTTCTGCAACCTTCTGTAACTTCTCAGATCCCAGTTTCATGTTCCCTTTTTCTTCTCTCTCTCATCCTGTTTCCTGCCTTGTCTTTTTATCCACCTTCTTTCCTTCACTTGTCACTTAATCTTCTACCTACCTTTACATACCACAAAGTTGTGAAACTAACCCAATGCTTGCTACTGCCGCAGAGTTCACTCATATGCATATTGCTCCCCATAGCTATATTCAATTAATTAATTTCAATGGCAGTATCTTACCTAGCTAATGTCTCATAATTTTTACCTTTCTCCCCATTGCTCCAAGAGCCAGACGAATAAAACAGAGGAGAATATTCAAGCCATTTAATTTATTCTATGGTTTACCTAAAGGTGTGGTGTACAACCACAGATGAGGGATTCTAGGAAAGCACTCTAACTGGTTGAGAACAGATCTGTCCCAGAGATCCTTTACATCTCTCCTAACAATCTAGTTTCATATAACTTACTAAATTATATGCTCCTTACACACAGTTATGAAGTTTCATTTTTACTGCTCCACCCAACTGCACATACATCAAATACTTAACAACAGTCAACACCATCATCCAAAAAGCAAAACCAAGCAAAAACCCCAGGTATAAAACCTGTGCCAAATTCAGAGAAAAATATCATTTGGTTTTTTTTGGAAAGCACCAAGGGTTTGGATGAGGCTAAAAGAAAAGATTACATTCTAAGACCTTTAAAAAGCAATCTCCATGCTGCATATTAAGCACAAATCTTTTGGTAGGTCTGTTGGATCTAATGTATCCTTCTTCTGTTTCTCATAAAAATTACTTAAAATGTAAAACATTATATCCTATGAACTTAAAATAGCACATTAATTTGAATGATCTCTATACAAGAAATTATTGTTTCCTTGTATTTTTGGTAGCCTGTTGGTAAAGGATGGTTTTATACAGTCCAAAAGAAGACTAAACTAGTTTCTGTAACAACTCAATCCTATTGATTAAGAGATTTAAATTCTCTTAGGAAAAAAAAATATATAAAGTTAACCTTCTCACTTTGGCATAATATGAAATGTGTTAGAAAGGAAACTAGAGACAGTTAGATTTTTGACATATTTACAACATGCAGATAGCTTTCCTCATCTTTCCTACTTAAAGACAAAAGCAGCATGTAAAAAATAGATACCTAATTGTCAGTCTTAGTAAATGGTTGGTCTTAAAAGCCTCTGAAATTATTGCACATACACCAGCTGACTATCAGTAAGAGGATTAATGATAGTGTATTATCAGCCCATATACAGAAGAGAGGCTCTACAAGTTAAATGTTAATTAATCTAAATTAAATTACATATCATTCCATGTTTGATTAACAAAATCAGACAAAATTACAAATTCCCAACATTTATTAATTTCAGAATAATTTCTTGCTATTATTTAAGATACAAAATACAGCAACTTCCTTTCAATGTGACTCATTCAAGGGAAGCTCATAGCCTGGCTTCAAACTGTTAATCATGGTGGCATATAATTTTTCTCAGTTCGAAGGACTGTGTTGCTTCCAAAAAAATAGCATTATAAACTTAGCAAAACACGCTATTGATTTAAGAAAAGGATGACATAAAGAGTCTGTGGTTGACTCACTGTCAGCTACAGCCAGTGACAAATCAACATATTTCCATGGAGAATGTCTCGTGCTTGCAGTTTACAATCAGTGAGTAGGACAGTGGTGATAATATATGACACTTTCTGCTGACACATTCATTTTGTATCCTAATACACCTCTGAGACAAGTTACAAATGGATGAAAGCAGAAACATTGAAGGTAGACATTTCTTTTCCCATCATGGGTCATGGAAAAAAAATAAAAATCATGGAAGTAGGTATCCGTAACCTTTTGAAAGAGAAGAATGGCTTAATATATTCTATTATTTATGAAATATCATTATAGATGAATAGGTTACTTCTATACATGAAATCTAAAAGACAAACATTTGCCTTGGTACCAAATTCTAAAAGATTTTTTTAACATTTGATTACGTGACCAGACTTTACAGCATGTCAACCATTATCTAGATGTGATCAGTTTGGTATGTTTATGAACAACATTTGGTTATACGCTTCCCAGTGATTACAGGCCACTGGAACCCTTCCAATGCTACAAACTCAGGCTTGTTCTTAACAGAAGAAAAAAACATGTAGGCACAAGCAGTAAATTGGAAAATTAATCTGAAGGCCAGACAGCTGATCATGATACACACATCCTTGAGACCAATGTGTACAGCTACAGATTCCATTTAATTTCATTTTTCATTTCATTTTAGTAATTTTCATCTTTAAGTTAAAAAATGTATTTTTCTTTTGTTTTCCTAGCATGTGCTTTCAATGTTTTAAAATATGAACTGAGCATAGCTTATGTTCTGACAGAGAAAATAATCCTTCTGGCTCTGCACCACCCTCTGCCTGCAGCCAGAAGCGCTCCCAACATCACTGCTCCAGCGGGGCTGAGAGTGCTAACACTGCCCTAGCACAGGACTTCATGGCAAGGGAAAAAAAGCCTCCTGCACGCTCCTAACCAGACGTATGCAGGCACATCACTTTTGGTAATTATCATGGCTATTCCTGCTTAGTCAGGGCAACAAGAGAAGATGTTTCTGTTACTGTTGTATCGCATTTCCTCTGATAAAGCAGCTAAGAGTTGTGATCACTGGAATGGGGCTTTAGAGGTGGGATGCACCGATAGTTTACAGGCATCCCAAATAAATGTACATGACTCAAACTCCAACACATTTTATTTGGAACTGATTCCATGTGCTTCAGAGGAACACGATCGTGATCCACAGCATGTGTAATACTGTTCAACTGCTTAATGCAATTCATATCTGAGAAGAATATATTTCAAAATCTACAGCAATGAAAATCTCTATTCCTGAAAATTACAAATGCCTTAGCAAGGTTATAGTACCAACTGCCTCTCTGAAGGAGGAGAGAGGGGGACAGAGTGTGCAGTTCTAAAAAAAAATTAAAGTGGCAAGTAAGCCTTAAAGACCAGTAGAAATGCTCTATGAAGCAACCTGGCACACAGACATGGCCTGGAGTAAACTATGATTTACTGCTTTTAAAGATACCTTTTTCAACTAGCTCTGGAGCTTTTCAGGAATGTTATTCTGATCTAAAACTTGATCAGCACACAACCACTTTCATCTAAAATAGTTATGCTGGAATTGTTTACCCAAACTGCAGATTAACCAGGCCAAGCATGCAGAGACGCTAGAGCTTGCATATGTAGATCTGACCAGTATTACGGGTGAAATCTTTTAAGTCTCTCACCTGTCGAAGCAACACCACACAAACGTGACTAACCTACTTCCAGAGCCAGGCCACACCTGAAAGAAGCACAGCTGCATAGCTGGTTTCAGAGGTCCACATAAACAGCTTACGGAGCCAGCTTGATGTTTCGCTGTTCATCAGAACTGGGGGTTACAATATGATATGTGACTGTGCAGTCAGATCAGTCCATCGCAGCTTAACTGAGTTAAGCTCATAGCGGGTTGGTGCTGCAGGTAGAACTGAACGGACTCAGCTTGGGTTTGGCACCCTGCGGGCGCTGATCCAGTTCCTTTCCTGGGAACTTCAACACTACTTACTATAAATATTTGGAAATGGCATGATGAGAGCCACAGAAGTTATGCTCCGGTATCCGGGAGCAAAGAATGCAAAAATACAACATTTAAGAGGTATGATAGGCAGTCCAAACATTAAGGGGGAAAGAAACTGCTTTCCAGCAGTTATTTCATTACTTTTCCCTTTGAGTTGCTCAGTTTCTCAACAGCACTGTATTTTTTGCTGAGACACAAGATGTTAATAGGGGAAGACCAAGTCTGCAAGACAGGAGAAAGCCACCGCAGCACTTCTCTGCTTCAGAGCCCTCTTCCTGAAACGGGCTATGCCAATGATGGCATGTGATACAGTGTGAAGTATGCGCTCTCTGTACCCAGTTGCTAGAAGTGATACCTGTTGTAGGGAGCAGAGGACAGTATTTGAAAACTGTAACTGCTGCTTATATAGCGCATGCTTTTTGTGTTCTACACCTATAAAGCTGACCGGTCAAAGCTTGTCAAGAAAGAAAATCCATCAAAAATAAAGGAAAAGAAATAAGGCAATGAAAACAAAAATTAAAAAGACAAAGAGAGAGATCAATGCATATACTGCATGAAGGCAAGAACATCAGGAAGATATCAATATGAAAAGGCATACAAAACTGACATAGTAAATCAAGCAATTTTAAAATGCTTGATAATTAAAGAAAAAAAAAAAAGACCAGAGTGAGATTAGATTGGGGAAAGGAAGTCTAATAAGATTGTGTAAACTAGAGAAAAAAATTAGTTACATGGAAAATGAATGAGAAACAGGATGTTACACAAAACCTCACCAAAAGTTTTAAACATAAATTATGACCATTTACTGTAGTTTCAGAATGAAGACGCTATTTTTTTTAAAGTTTTGTGGAATACAAGGAAAGCAGCAGCTTCTGATCTTTGTATCAGTCTAAACACTGGACTACAAATAAGCTCTTGCTGCTCTTGGTGAAAGTCTTTGTCCAGTTCTTCAGCTCCACCATTTTTAGTTTCTCATGACTGCACTACATTGGACATGTATTGTCCCTCGGATGAGAATAAGAAAGAAACAGCAACCACCATTAGCTCTGAAAACTCTTTTTGAGGACAACTTGTTATTCCTGCTTCACTAGCATAATGGAAGCTGATGGATAGGTGAACCTGCTTTAGCAGGGTATTGGACTAGATGATCCCCAGAGGTCCCTTCCAACACCATCCATTCTGTTATTATAAGATTCTGTGATATTTTCAATAAAGAAAAATATGTGAGGGAAAAAATAAATATGCAAGAATTGGCAATATTATGTCTTTCACAATTTTATTCAGTTGAACCACTAACAACTGGAATTATTTGCTCGATTAGAAATTTATAATCATAACATTTCTTAAGAGTTATTTTAAAAATTAATTTCAGGTTTTGTCTTAGCTTTTTGTCTGCCTGTGATGTAATATCAAGTACTACCTACCCAGATATTTGTATCATCCCATTCAAGTCAATTCATCTGCCTATATAGAGAGGGTCTATGCTTTCAACAGAATTTAACCTTAGCTTTATGGATCAGGTTATCTATTTACATTTCCATAGTATTTTGATCATAACATATTCTACATCAGCTCATCTCTATTTTACTAGTCTATTGGGGTATTTTTTTATGTGGGCTTTCTGGACTACATGCAGACCAACACTACATCCTGGTTTATTTTTTTATTTAATTTTATGGCCTACAAAAAACAGCAGTTGAAAAACTCCAGCAGAAGTGACTTCCAATAAAGAAGAAATTCTGATTTTTCAGATCTCAGGGCCACCATCAATTACTACTAAATTATTTTTTCTCAAGTTCACTGAACTCTATCACTAGATACTAGTTGTAACAATCATAGCTGTTATAGTGCTGACATTCAGAACACTCCTTCAGATGTTTGTCAGTAAGGAAAATGAATGACAAGTAATGCACAGAACAGTAAATATCCATAATTAAAATGGCTACATTAGAATTCGTTTCTATGTCTGTGCACACAGTGTCATTTTCAGTCATATAAAATGAAAGCAAGGCAAAAAGGGAGAGAGAAAACAAAAAATTACCAGGAAAATGTGGTTTCATTAACTACAGAAAAGAGCAGAATCAGAAAATGATCACTGTTTCAAAATGATAGTAAGTTCTATTTTCTAAAGAGTTGTGTCGACATTCAAATGCATGCACCACAATGTGAAATAACTAAATAGAAATAAAGCTAAGTGGTAGGTCTCTCGTATCCTTGTCCTTACATTAGCTTTCCAAAGCTAAACAAGCAAGTTCTTACGTATGGATAAAATGTAAAAAATCCAAACCTTAAGAAAGCCAACAAAACATACTGTTATAACCTTATGAAAATTAAGACTCTATGGCAGAACATCAAAAATATTTTAAACACTGACAGCTAAAGCTCCATCAAAAATTTTACAAGTTTAGGCTTTATTCAGTTACCAAAATGGCATACATCTCTAAAAATATCTTTTCAAGAAAAACACTTGTTTTGTATATATTTTATGTAACATTTGAAAATATTTTTTCAGTAACACAGACTATAACATTGAAACTGATGCAAATCCAGCCAACTTCAATGCAATGATACGTAAATGGTTTTCATTAACAAAACCAAGATATGCAAAAAATACAAGCAGTGTAAATCACGCATTATTTGTTAGTTTTATGCTAACATAATGTTACATTCAAAGAATGCAGTTCGCACCACTCTTAAGCTAATGGCAGTTTTGGGAAGGCCAAAACGGTTTCATTCTAAAGAGCAACTTTTTTCTGCATAAATAAGAAATTAGATACACGTAACTACTCAAATACATATGACCTCACCTTTATTTGGAATAGTTTTCATCATAAACTGCTGTGCATATCTAATTTTCCACTCATTATGGTAACAGTTAAGTCTCAATACTTAAGCTTAATGATCCCTAGCACCAAATTTCAAACTTACCTAAAAAATGGCAGTCTTGATTACATACTTCTCTATTAGGCATCTGAATGTTATAAACTTCACCAGCAGCACAGAATGAAGACAAACTGCATTTGTCCACCTAGTTCAGACTTACTTTATTTGCATGATTATGAAAAAAATAACAGAATATCACGACAAAGTATCAAAAGAATAAAGAATGCTTACACCTGCAGAGATAGTAAAAAAACCCCCAAAATTTCACAGAACAGTGACCTTTTGGGGGCACATTAGCTTATACAACCCATTGTTTTATGAAGGTGAAAGGTGTTCACTGTGATTCAGTTAAGTGCTCTACATGGGTTTTGAGTTCAGATAATTTATACAGAGCTTTGGTGGGCCTGTCATGTAATACTTAAGCTGAGATACGTTTTTTGAGAACATTAACTTACACTCAAATGAAAAGAAAGGTTGCCCAAATTATGCACATCTCAAATTTAATATAATGTGGTGATAACAAATATCTTTCACATCAAGATGCAGAAGTTACATACTGCAACAGAAAATATGTACATCGAGTCTGATGATAGATGGCTGGGAGTTAGAGCAGATTTGGAGAATCGTACATGCTTGAGTAGAATTTTCCGCTCGACTTGAATGCTGAAGCTTCTTTTCAGCTCTGAGAGAAGATGGCAGAATGACCTTCCTAACTGGATGCCCACGTCCACTGTAAATGGGGAAAAAAATGGTATCAGTTCAAGCATAACATGTTAATTTACAGGGAAAAAAGCTATCTGAAAAAATATCTTAACATTACATGAGCAAAATACAGACATCACTTCTGTCCTGAATGAATACTGATTAAGTGTACCTTGTTTGACAGGTAACAAGTAAGTGTTGGTCATGCACAAGATGATCTAGGATGTGATGTAACGAGAGGGAATGAAAAACAGGAAACCCTCATACATACAACAGGCAGCGAATTATACACACTTACTACATCTATCTAAAAATTCTTATTAGAAAAAATATTCCATAAGCAAAGTCAATAAAAATTATTTAAGTTTACTATCTGAGGGCAAGGCATATTTCAATGTAAAGATGGAATTTACTTGTTTCGCCTCCACGCCATTTCTCTCATGTAAGGGAACATCTGTTACAGCAGTAGCAATATGGAAATTTGTAGGACTATTTGAGTACCTCAGTCCAACTAACAAAAGACAGAATTATTTCTCAGACACAGCCTAGCAGAAACTCTCACCCTTATGTTGCCAATTACCTCCACCTCAGTTGTTACCATCTCCAACCATTGTGTGCTGCAGGTATTGGCTAATTCCACCCCCCAACAGCATAATACTCACTCCTGGCCTCTTACCAGGTACATTTATGTATACCTCATTTCTCAGGGCTTTTACTCAGAAATCCTGTTCCACCAGTACTCAGACTTTGGCTAAAGCTCAAAACTTTATGCTTCTCAGTTGCATTTCGCAAAACTCTCACTGCTTAAATTGCTCCAGATTAAATTATCATTGTAAATGTCACCGAGTTACCTAAATTGGTTTTATTGTAACAATAAAGTAAAAACTTCAGGTTTTCATATCCAGTAGCCTGAAATCCACAAACACTACACCTTTTGTGTGATCATTTGGTGAATATGAACTTAGTGTTCCACAAGTGTGACTATCATCCATTTTCTGATACTGATCTCTGGTGTTTCTCATTCCCTTTCCTCAGTGGAAAACTGATTAGCCAAGCTGCTGCAAGTCCTGACACCCGTGTACTTTTAATTCTTAAAAACACCAGCAGCAACCTGCTTTCCCTACTCTCTTGACTCCTCAAATCTCACCTCATTCCTCCAGCCCCTCTGAAACCAAACATGGGACCTTAGAAAGGTCACTTAAGACCAGGCTCAGAACGACTCCATTACTTTTAGTCACTTCGGGCCTCCCTGGCCTGCACCGGGGCCCTCGGATGCCCCGATCTCCACTTGTTCCCTGCCACAGCACTTCCTCCTTCCACAAGCTCCTCTCAGCTTGCCCTGTGATCCCTCTTCCTCCCCGTAGTTTTTCAAACTGTCTCATCTTTCAGACCATCAAAGCCCGGAGCCACGTCTCTCGGAGGGGGCTGCGCCGCCTTCTGACTCCCCCTGTGCGAGGCCCTACAGAAGGGGGTTGTGAACAGACGCCGGCCTGTCCCTGGCCTCTGCTCCTCGGAGAAAGGCGAACGCGCCATAAGCTGAGGAGGCCCGGTGAGAGCAGAGCCGTTTCGGCTGGGCGCCCGGCACCTTGTGCACTATTTAAACACCGGGCCTGAGAAGCCGCTTGTCCTCCTTCGCTCTCCGGCCGTGCTGCCGCTCCCACCCCGCGCCCAGCCCGGCCCCCCCCAGCGGGGACCCGCTTTGTTTCTGGTTTCTCAAAGCTTAAGGGCTAGAAACAACCGCAACACACACGCGGGAAGAACGGTAAAAATTTTATTAATAGCGTAACTGCA
>JAVJGI010000040.1:47990958-48054285 GCA_035590275.1 Ibycter americanus
CCCCCCCCCACAGGCAAAAGGGGGTTGCGAGACAACGTTTTGTTTCGGGAGAAACCTACGGGCTAAGGAAGGGTATTTCCCCTTTCGGGAGGGGAGGTGTTGCGGCAGCAGCGAGGGGAAAATACTTTGTGTACATAAATAACGTAAAGCGCACGGTAAGTTCGCTTTTCGCCCCGCAGGCCGCGGTGGGCGGGCGGGAAGCGGCGGCTGCCTCTGCCCCCCGCTTTGCCATAAACGCACATTTTGTGTCTGTTTACGTTGTGGTCTGTTTTGGCTGGGAGTAGCGTAAGGGGAGGAGCAGGAACTCGCTCTGGGGCAGCCACCTCCTCCCCTCTCTGCTTTCTTTGTTGTTATCCGTTCGGGGGAGGCGTCCTGGGGTCACGTCTGCCTGTAGCTGAGCCTGCGATCTGCGGTTAATGTCATTATTCTTCGGGCCGAGACCTCGGGCCGCCGCCTTCTGTGCGTGTGCAGGTCTGGTGTCCCCTCCGTCGTCGCCCTCCTCCCCCCGGCCGCGGCAGTTGTCAGCGGCTCACGGCGAAGTTGGAGGAAGGGGAAGGGAGGGCGGAGGGGGAAGGAATCTTGGCGTTTATTTGATACGCAGTCAGCAAGCAGCCTGGGCCTGCTTTGTACAGCTCTGTCGTCTTTGACAGCAAAAGGGGAAAAAGAAAAACCTCCTGCGGTTGAAGGGCAGGGGTGTTCATTTTTTTCAGTGGAAGACGAAGGAAAACATCCTTAGGGTCTGCATGAGAGAAGAGATGAAGTACCGAGTTACTGCAGTGTGTGAAGAATGCTTGTGTCCTTGCAGTACTTACTAGTGCCCGTGTAGCTACTGTTATTCCAGTGGGTATTTTTTTACTCCTGTCAAGTAAAAGTCAGGCACAGTTGAACTGCAGACTTTAGGAAGAGGAGGTAAGGTTTCTTCTGATCATTTAATCTTCCAATCTAATAATGATCAGTAACGTTTGAGACACGCACAAAAAGACACAAGTAAGGCTAGTCAGCACATGAATGAATTAATGAGGATATCCGATTCCTCTTCACAGTACGCTCTCTGTATTACAGAGAATGCTTTTAAGATGCAATACACAAAAAATTTAGTGCTTAAAGTTAATAAATGATGAGTGTGTTGTGAGAATGCCTTTGTAACCATAGTTCATTATCCTTACAAATTAATCATAATATGCGTGATAGATTCCCCACCCCCCTACACCCTCCCTTGCCTTATTCTGGGCAGACTGTCCCTGGAAGGAATCAGGCTTGGATAAATGGAGCTGTCTTCTGCGGAACTCCTGCCTGCTTTGTTGGGAAAATTTTGGATGTGTAGGTGGACAAATGTGTGAAAGACCTATTGGTATTTTAAGTGCCTTTGGGTGAATAAATATAATATAATGATAGGAATGTAAGAAGTATGTGAGTGAGAGCAGAGCGCCACAATGAGGGCTTTGGAGATGGACACTTAGCCAGATGTTCTTTACAACAGTCAGTGTCCCTCAGAAATGCAAGGAAAAGTAATTGGATGTTGTTGGGAGGTCTGCAGTGAGGAGAATGTCATGAAATCACAGAAACAGAAAAAAGTATGTAATACTAGACAGGTCTGGACAGCCAAATGTTATCGCTAGGTCTGTGTAGGATTAGGTTCCTTCCCTGCATAATCTCTGGTCATCACTCCAGTATTGTTGTAAAAGTCTGCCTCTCCTAATTGGCTTTCTCTCTGGATTTTCTTTGTCCAATCTCAGACATTGTGTTGTGACTTGCTTTAGATATTTGACCAGCCAGTTTAAGTTTTGCAGTACTGTATTTATAAATTTATGGAATCTTGCTGGTTTTAGTCCTGATCTTGACCGATTGGTGACTGCTATTGCTCAGTCTTCTGTTTGCCTGTCAGTGACTGGCCCAAACTACAGCAGCTCCTTTTGAAGAGGCTTCTGCCTAATAGGAGATTAAGAATAGGACCTGACTGTCAGACATGTATGTAGTTTCTTGTGCCTGTGCTGGACCATACCAGAACTGTCACTTGGCTGTATTTCTATAAACTTGAAGTGTGGTTGCTTTGAGGTAAGTGTATATTCTGAAGCTAAAGGTAGGCTTAGTTGTAATATCAGTGCAGGTGGAAGTCTCTAAAGAGCTTGTTGCCTGTGACATTTTATTTTTTTTAAACAAACTTGGAAGAAGAAACAATAACAAAGATGAACTTCCTACTGCAAGATGTGGCTAGTAATACGGTCTTTCTCCCCCCCCAAAGATGCTCCCAAAATGATACAGGAAAGGTAATTTTTCCATGCAGTGTTCCAGAAAGGTTTATGTGAGGAGTTTTAAGAGTTCCCCAAAACAAATACATTAAAAGCAATTCTGGAATAGTTAGGCAATATTGGAATGCTCATCCGAGTCTTTAGTGCATAGTGAGAAATACCTGAATACAGTAATCTTCTGGATGACAAGTGTCTTTACACATACCTGTTCTTTTCATTTCCTGCTTTGTTCCCATTTTCAGCAGGGATGTTGCAGAGTTCTGCTATTTCACCCTGCTGAAATATGTGATGCTCTGTAGCTGATTATTAATTAGCTCTTCGTGTAAGAAAAGTGCCTTGAAGTCTACAGCACTTGGCACTCTTGAATGCAAGCATCATTGAATTATTATCTCATTTATTTACCTACTTAAAATGTAAATTCCTCAAAGCAAAAGTGGGAAGAATATATGTGCCATCTTGTTTTGCAAATGTGTAATCAGGTCTGTGACTGGCCTAAGGCACGCCAGGAATCTTCTGGTACAGTGAGAAGTTGATATGTATGCTTCATCTTCTCCAACCAACTAATGTGGATTTTTTAGATAGATAATTCTTTCGAGGTATCTGCTTTGCAGAAGCATGATCACACTGTTCCACTTCTTTCTTCTACTGGATTCTAGGGAGTAAAGCGTAGTAGTTTATATTAAATGTTATGGATATAATTACATTAAAACATCAGGCAATAACTACTGTGCTCCAATTCCTTGGGACTTATTTGTGTGTGCTGGATGTTAATGAGAGCCTTCAGGCCTGCTTCATGCAAGCTCTGAAAGCAGTTGCTGCTGCTAAGTTGTTCAAGAAAATTGGGCTGACTTCTGGGCCTTGAAGAAAGGATAGAATTTGTAGCAACTTGCGATGCTGGGTATAGTTTTCAGCAGTTCTGAAAGATTAGCTGGCTGCCATTCAGGACAGTGGTGCTTGTTCTCTGTCCTTTTTGTCCTGGTATATCACGCCAACTTCATGTTTCAGAGTTAGTGTTGCTACTGCAAAGTTGACAGTGATGTTAATTAATCACAAGTAACTTGAAATCCTGATGAATGTATGTGTGTGGATTCTTGTTAAATGTGCTCCTGATCAGAAGCTTAATGAAAACATTGAAAGTAAGAAGTAAAAGTAAAGGTGTCTTTAAAAATGTCAGTTAGGACTAAGAAACTTATTTCTGAGAGCAAAAAGTACTGAAAGTTGTATCTAGAGAGCAACTGTGGGGTCCATCACTGGTACATCGTGACAGCAGTTGGTATGTGGCTTCTCATGAATTTTATCAGTCCTTTACATTGAAGCACAAAAATATAAATTGTCCTTCATTGTGAGGAGAAAACACTGGTTTGGAAGTTATCATAGAGCAATTAAAAAAAAGAAAAAAGACAAACCCCTCAAACTACACAGCCCTTAAAATAGTTTAGATGTGACATCAGGAGTCACCATGGTAACTCTCAGGCTACAGATTCTGGTGTATTCTCATGTGGGAGAGTTCTAGTGTGGAGGTGACCGTGGAGGAGTAAGCTGCTCCTCTGGCTAGAGGGCTGTCTTGTGGCAGAAAAACACTTGGAGCCCACTGCTTAGAAGGTGCGTTTAACGAAGGCTGATTTGGGATTTCTGGCTTTGTTTTGTTTAGTGCTTAGTGAAGAAAGGATGTAAAAATCTAGTTTGTTACAAGTGCAGAACATGGAGTTCTAGGAGTTGCATGGAGTTGGAGATCCAAGACATTAGGAGTGTTGTTAAGGTGACATAAAATACTGAGGCTTAGAATTTCTCTCAAGTACTGCATTTTGCTCCAGATTTTTCTCACAGTAGTATTTGCTCAGCATACAGTTGCAAAACAAATGCTGAATTTGGATTTGCAGTGTTTCTAACATGTAAAAGAAGGCAAATGGAATTAATGATTAAAAACTTGTTTGAGGAAACTATCCAGAACTTGCCAAAAACCCCTTAAAACTAGGTTTAAAAAATAATTTAAAAAACTCATAGGCAGGCTTAGAGCAAGTGGCTTGATAGTGACTTGGATGGTTTGGAACCCTGCATGAAGGACATCTATTTGAAGGTGCTGTAGGGCATCTGAGTTTTCAGTATGGAGCTGTTAGATACGAGGTAGGATTTACTGAAGGCCTACATTCTTCAGAGGTTAAAAAATAAAAGATGAAGCAGGATAAATCAAAGAGGTAGTGGAACAGTTAGAGAAGGGGCAGCCTTTGTCATTGTGGCTAACATGCATCCTGTACTGGAGATTGTATGTATGTATGCTTATATACACACACGCACAAATGATATGTGCGCAACCAACTGGTTGTGCAGCAGCGTAGTGACTGTGAACAGGATCTCTGTCCTGAGAGTTTTTAGAACCTGGTGATGACAGACTGCACATTCAGTTCTGGTTACAAGTCAGTGTCTCCAGGTTCATTCTTTTGGTCACTTTTCTTATGAGTCTTTTGGCCGATGATGCCTCAACTTCTATCTGGTTGCTTTTCCAGTCCCTACTGTTGGTTCCTTTAAAAGGACACATCCCTCAGTTTTATGCGGTTTGTGTTCTCTCTGGGAGTCTTAAATCACACAACAGCAGCAGCTGCTCTTGCTTATTTGCGGTGAAGCAAGGACAGGATGTGGGCAGGAGAGTTTTCTGTTGTGTTACTTAAATCTAATTGTTGCCGTATCATGGGCCAAGTAGCCTATAGTTAGCATGAACACCTAAAATAGCACTAGAGGGTCTGTGTTTATGCACCTGAGTCACACCACAAGTACCAAAGTCTTGCAGTTCCTACAAAAACTTTCCTTTGCATGATTTCTAAATAGATAATGCTTATTAAAGCTGTCAGTAATCACAATTATTCCTTCCTTCTTTAACAGTTGGACTGTTGAAGTCTTAAATGATAGGTACATATTCCTAATGGCAAATTAAGCAATCTTGAAAGCATTTCAGGATGACTAGCAACAACTTTGTGATACTGAATAATGTTCTACCAGGAGGCATCTAACTGTCATTGGGAAGATTTTTTTTTTTCCCCAGCTGATGTCTACAAATGTTTTTATAGCGTTAGCAGTAGAAGTTAAATCAGAGTTCTTACACAGTAGTGGTTTAAGGTGTAGTGAAACGCAGTATGCAGTAATACAGTATACACAAAATACATGCACTCCTTAATGTAACTATTCAAAGTGTGTTTATTGATACTATAGTTAAAGCAAAACAAATAGCATTTGCTAACAGTTTCTGTTGTCTGCAGGAGCGAAGGGGAGCTAAATGACAGAGTTGACACATTTTATTTGTTCACATTTTTTAAAAAAAAAATTTACAGAAAAGCTGCTTCTCCAAAAAGATACCTGCATCAGTGTATGGCTTCCATAAGTGAAGTGGTAAAGTCATTGGAATTGTTTACAGTAATAGTCAGCTAGTGAACCATATCCAGCAATTGATATGTCTGCGGTGTTGCTGTCTCAAATGAAAGGCTTGATTCCTATAAATGGTTGGTTTAATGTTGAAAGAGGAATTAGGACCATGTGGTTGGGAGAAAATAATAACTGATTACTATTCTGAGATTTGTTTTATTTCTGTAGTGTATGTTTTCAGCTGATATTCAGGAATTACCATGTAGTTTTCTTGACAGATATTTGAAAGAAGTCAACTAATACTCCTCAACCCAGTCAGGACCCCAGTGCAATATAATGGTCTACGTATCAAAGTTAAAAAAGAGAGTTGGAGCCACTGTCCTGGCAATCGTATTTTCAGCACAATTGTTTTTGCTTGATAGGTGTGGCTAAAATGTATGCAAATTAGCTTTGCTGAAAGAATGAACTGTGAAGTTCACTGAAGAATATGCTTATTTTCAGCAAAGTGAAAGGTTAATATTCCTGCAGTACTAATAATTTCAAGTTATCAGGAATGCTGTATTTCTACTTGGACATCAGTTTACCATTAAAGGATTTGATTTCTGTCTGAAAATCTTTGCTTGAGACTCATGAAGTTCTTGTTTACTCTTGTTGTTTGTGTTGGATTCTGGTACATGGGGTTTTGCTGGCTCTTCTTAGTCTGGGGCCTGCGATCCTGCTGTTTGTTTGCAAAACTCTCCCCTTTACCCTCTTGAGAATGAGCTGCGGTTTTGTTCCCATTCAGTGTAGTCACCTGCTGTCCAGTTTCTTCAGCTTTGCTGTGTTCCTCCTTCAGGAAGCTCTAAATGTGGCATTACTGTAGTCAGGAGGTCAATGAAACTGGAAGGACACAGAAAAGTTGACTTGCCGAGTGTCTTTAACTTCTGCTGACCTGACAGTTGCATCATTATAAATCCCATAGGCCTTAGTCTCTGCTTATTTACTTAAGTTAATTATGCATTCATTATGACTAAGACTCATTACTGCTGAACTTCCTGAGATGCTGTGATGTTTTCTGGAGTAATTCAGTTGTCAGAAAAAGGCATAGGATTTGACTCCTCCATTCTGGGATGCTCTGGGAGTTGTTCATGATGTATCTACAGCATGTTATGTGACTGTAGCAGCCTCTTGTGTCACATCAGTAAACTACACTTCTCTCAGGTGAAAACCATGTGCTTTATGTGGCTGGAATAAAAACACCTGATGGGGTAGGATTGTGGGGATGGAGGTGCACTTATGCTGTACAGGTGCATAGCTGCTATATAAGCAACGATAAAAGGTTCTCAGCTTCCATTTCTTGGTGAAATACTTGTATGAATGTCTTGAAATGGTCACTGAAGCTTTCCCAACTGCTCCAAATCCCCTCCAGACCACATCTGCTGTTTGCACTATAAGCAATCCAAACTTTGGAGCCATATTTGCAGTAGTACTTGATTCATACCTGAAGACAAAGAAAACGATAGTGCAGAAACATTTTCAAGTTAAAAATGTGCTTGTATTTTGGTTTTGGCTTTTAAAGAAGGCCTATAAGGGATTTTGTTCAAGTATTTCTAGTTCTTAGTTTAGGCATGCGTGGCCCCAGATTCAGCCAGCAGTGAGGCAAAGCACGTATTCTCAGTAGCACATACATATATGTATTCACGGGTATGAATACATAGTTGGCTGCCACATCAACACAGAAAACACAGTACTGATGCAAGCACAAACAGTGCTAATGGCCTTTCTTGGGTGGTCAAGCTGCATGTCTGCTAGTGGCAGATGCATGCATGTATGTATGTAGTATGGATCCTTCCAGTTACTGGGTTTAGACACTCATTCTGCCCTGAAACTGGCCCTTGGATCCATTGATCCCCCATTGCCTCTTGCACACACACAGTCATTCTCAGCCACCAATCCCAAACACCACAGCTTCTCCAGGAGCTCACTTGGACCCTCTTTTCCCCCAGCAGCCAGCTCCTTCCGTTGCCTTGCTCAAACAGTCTGCCCTGTCCCTGGTTCCCAGGCCATGCTGCCAGTTTGCTGGCTGGACCAGCTTGGTACCCCTGTGATCACACCCTGACCTGCAAAGCTCACACCCTCCTTTGCTGGCATGTTGGGCCTGTGGGCCCCTGTGAACTGTGGCCTTACTTCGCTTGTCACCTAGAGGCACACGTACACTGAACAGAGCCCCGGGAAGAGAATTACAGAAGGAGGTTAATGGGCAGGCAGGATAGACAGTGGTGATTTGGGGAGAGCACAGCTGGATGTGCCTACTTACCTGCAGCCAGATTACAGGTGACCTATCCCTTCTGTCACCATAGCTCTGGTTTTCCCATGCTTGTTCCTCCCCAAGCCAGTTTCATCCCTCCCTTTCCCCACCTTTGGGTCCTCCCCTAAACATCCCATAACAGGACTTGTGCCGTTCCCCTGCACCCCATGATAAATCTGGTATCCCTATAAGCAGCCACACTTGTCAATCTGCAAAGTTCCCTGGAGAGGCCCTGTGGTGGTAGGGATGTGGGGAGAGTTGATGGTTCTCTTGGGATAGCCCTGGGAGCAGCTGGGTCAGGGTGTTCAGGTGGGTTCCCACACACAAAAGTGTGCCTCTCTACTCCTTTGTGCGTAGAATAGCTTTTTATCCTGAAACCTAACAGGGTTAATTTTGATACGTGCTGGCAAATAGTCTGTTTAATCATTTACAAGCCCAGTTGAAAATTCGTGATAGAAGTTACTGGCTGGCCACAGAGATGTGAATTAAAGTGATACTGTTATGAAAGCAATACTTTGAAATGTTACCTTGAAGTAAGGTATTTTAATAGCAACAGGGAGAATGCTGGAATGATTGCATGAAACTTTGTGGAGCAGGCTTTGGTAACAGGCTGTGGTAACTGTACTAATGCTGTAACTTTTTAAATTGTAAATTAAGGAGTTGATTCCCACACAGTTCCCCCCCCGGGCTCCACCCCCCCCCCCCTCCGCCACGGGACTTGCATTTGTGTAGAGGCTTCTTTAAATAGATTTAGTTCATACTTGCTTTGTACATATTACAAGTTTTGATAAATCATCCTTTCATTTGGTAAGAACCATGAAGGGATAGTTAATATAAAGTAGGCATTGGACATCTTGAGTAATAAGGATTTATGGACAAGGTCATGTCATTTTAGGGTATGCTGTTTATGGATTTATGGTATGTCTGGAGAATGAGGCAGATGATGACATGGGCCTTAAAAGTCAAGGCATTTGGAGATATGCAGGATTTGGGGATTAAAAAGAGCAGTTAGGTGCAAGTAGATATCTATTGCTTGCTTTGACAAGATAAAAGTAACTGTTAGTGTGCATGTGTTTTAGTAAACAAGTTACATTTGAAGAAATTGGTGAATCTAGTGTGATGCTTCTGGAAGATTACATCAGTGAAAGAATTTTCTGCCATGCTCCTGAGGAAGAAGAGTAGGTACAGGAGTAGGCTTTACTCGTTCTCCCTCTTGAGGATTGCAGGCCTAAGTAATAAAGTAACTTCCAAACATACTGTTGTATTGCACTGGACTGTTTTAAGGATCTCGTAAATAGGATCAGGACTTATATTTTCTTAACATTTTATTGATTTAGTGTCTCATAAGAAGAGGACACATAATAAAAGTTGAGATCCTGAGACTGTGAAAGTAAACATTTTGATAAGACAGTATTAAAAGTTGTTAATGCTGTGATTATAGCATGCTGTTTTGATGCTTTTAGATGTATTTCTAAAGATCAGAAAACCAAAAGGTTTTAGTGCATTTGGAGCTTGATAAAGTTGATTGGTATTTTTGTATTTAATTTGGGCCTGTTTTTGTGTGTGTGTGTGGTTGTGGTGGTTTTTTTTTTTTTGTAGAGACTGCAGTAAATGCATAGCTCTAAGATGAGGTTTCAAGTGTCAGGAATGTAACTATCTTCTATTTTTGCACTTGACCTCATTTCTATTTTCGTTTGCTAAAGGCAACAGGCATATGTTGTTCTGTTGCTGCTGAAAGTGAGTTACTTAGATAACTTAATGTTTATGTGCAATAAGCTTTTGAACTTTAGCACTGGCTGAAATAGTGAGTATTTTGTCATGGGCCACATTTCCCCTAGTCACAACTACATGAACTGTGACTTGATCTGCTTAAGAACTATAGCTGCAGAAGCTACATTTGAGGTAAAAGGTTAGGAAAGTATGTTTCAGTTCCTCTACTACACTGGCTTTGTATTTCACTATAAAAGAGGATTCTCCCTCTCCCCTTCCCCAGCTGTTTCTGGTTGCTCTCTGAAGGTTGTACTGAAAGTAAAGGAGCATCCTATTTTACTGTGGTTTGATACCTTCTGGTTGCCACAAACTAAATTATTAAGCATTTTCTTTCATGAAGAGAAACAGCTTTTGTTTTAAAAATGTCAAATATTTGGCTTGTCCTTTATGTCAAGGTGTCTTAGTTGGCTTATGATCAGGGTAATGTTAAAATTTGCAGAAATGTGTGTCACTTTTAGCCTGAAAAGGTGAAAGGCATACAAAGGATTAGATATTCCAGAAGTGTGGTTTGGTTTTTGTTTTGTTTTGTTTTGTTTTTTAAACACATGTCTCCACAGCTCTTCTAATTGTTAACATTTAACTTACCGCCTGTATAAACCAGCTTGAAATGAGTATTCTCTGTTAAATACCCCTGTACAAAGCTATGTATTGTGGCAATGGGTTTTGCAGCCGGGTCACTCTCTAGCTTACTAATTCCTGTGAAATATGTGCACAGACAGCAGTTTCTCTTCTGAAAAAACAGGTACATGATACAGACTCAGTGAGTATCAGACATCTGTATGTATTAAGCATCACTGATGCATGTCTGTCTTATGAAGTCCCGCTGTTTTAGTCTTGCCAGTGAACAAGTTGCTATTACCTGGTACTTCCTGTTTAGTTTATAGGTCTGTTAGGCCGTCTAAAGAAGCTTCTCATCTTTCTCCTTTCTCACAGCCAGTCTGTGATAAAGCAGTAGTCTTTGACTAGCTGTACTGGAGAGACTTAAAATAGCTGTAGCCTGGGAGCAGACGGAGCTGTAGGCATACCTCTCAGGAGCTGAGACCTTTAGAACGTGTGGTATAAGGGAAAGCCAGGTTCTTTCATGGATGCTGCTGTCAGAGAAAGGCTAGGGGGTTCTTCTGTATGTTGGACATTGGGCTAAGCTGACACCCTTTGCTTATAGATCTTTTAGTGGAGCTTTGACAGGTCACTAAGCCATCTTAGGCTTCTGAGAGATGAGACCATTTTATGCAGTGTCTTACAAACAGGCCCCACCAAATGTTTTGGACTGTTGTGGGTAGAGAAGCAATATTAGTTGTTTTGAAATCTATAGTTGATGGGATACTATAGGGTATGCAGAATTGGGGCAGAACCAGTGTTCATTCACTCATAAAGGTATACATACAACCTCTTGTGATGTAATCACCAGTTTGCATATAGCTGATCTCTAATGGTAAGCAACAGACTGGCAGCTGTTTTGTTGATGTTTTATCACTGTGTCCTGTGGAAAAAGGATGCCATGCTGCTCTAATCAAGTACAATTACCAGGAACTGTGTAGTTCCACCACTCAAGCTGCATCTTACACTGACATATGTTTCAGTTCTTGTAATTGTCAATCAGGTATTCAGACTTCTGTTAGTAGTTAACACTGCTCTCTGAAATTATTGAAATAATTCAGTTTTTTTTAAAAAAATCTTGTAAGCAGTATCACTGAACTGACACATAGCAAATTTTATTTTCATGGTTTTTCTGATTATACTAGCTAACAGTATCTTGCTGCTTTGGAAAATGATTTTTAGAGCTCTTGAGAGGCAATTTTCTTGTCAGCACTTCTGTTCATCTGCTTCAGAATATGAGGAGGAGCTGGTTCTGGGGACTGAGCAGCAACTGGTTGTTAATACTGTCCTTCAGTAATGGACAAGCTCTTTACGCATGACTGACTAACCTCTTCTGCACAGGTAATAATGTCAGGTGCTTAAAATCTCACGAGAGTTATGCAAAGACAGGCTAATCAGAGTATTCAGAGCTGTTTATCATCTCATCAGCCTCTCATCCACAGAGGCTTTCTCATTTTACAAATCAGAGCATTTCGTAACAAAAAATTTTTGGGCACATGCTGGCTAAATTAAAACTTGCTGTGAAATTAGATAATAGCAGACCCTTTTAAGAGAAGGGAGTGTTTCTGTGCTTGGTCCCAGTTTAAACCTCTTTGTAACGTGAATGACTAGATTCAAAATGTTTGTAGGTGTGCAAATCCCAAAGATGTCATGTATTTGAGGTCGGAGGTAAGGGGAAAATAATTTTGTGCAGATGGCCAACCGATACTCTTTACCTAGTGATTAATGTCAGTAGACTAGGGCAGTGAGACAGCTTTCCTGTCTCTCAGCAGGGCGTTTTTGCAGGATATAATTAAGAAAGGTCAGTTTGTGGCCCAGAGGACGTTCTAGGATGTGAATACTGAAGCTGGGTCTGTGGTGACCGTAGTGACAATTACTGGAGAATTACAAGCACAGCTCTAAATAGAGACCACAGCTAAGGACTTGCTCTCTGAGGGTGCAGGGCTGCTTTAGTACTTGGTGTAGATCTACGCCTTTAAATTCCAGAAATCCTACACTCTAGGTTTCACCCCAGTATGGCAAACTACACATCTAGCTATCCCGGGTGGAAATGGTGAACTGTTATTTCCTTGTTTTGAAGTAAGCATTCAGAACATATTTATGCAGTGTCACAAGTAGGGGACTTTGAAGAAGAAACTGCTTCTGAAATTTAGCTCAGCTTTGCAAACATTTTTGGTTGCCCAGATTTTAAGCAGTGAGGAGAACTAAGTCAGGATGTGATGTTAAGCAATGCATTACAAGTTCCATCCAGGAAATACGTAGGCTTCTTTGCTTTGTAATAAAAGGTAATGAATTTTAAAGTCTTTGTCATCATACCTGAAAACAGGTCTGGCATACAGAACTGGTATATAGAAAATGTTATTTTCAGCATTTAGTCCTTGCCATCATGTGAAGAGAGTAGATGGAATTTCAGATGAGAAAAACAAATCCAGTACAGAAGAAAATAGACTGAGAAAGGAATGTATCCCAGTCCAAAAAAAGGAAAAAAAGTGTCTGTTTTTTTCCTCTGGATGTACAACCAGCAAAACTCTATGTTGATTTACTATTTTTTACTTCCTGTGAACTGGCTCCATTTAAGGAAAAAGTAAGGTAAAAGTCAGAAGGTTCAGTGGGATTGAGTAGGGTTGGTCTAGAAATTACGCCCTTGTGTAACTACCAAGGTTAAGGTCACTTCATCATGAAGTCTGTGCTGGTGTGCTTGTCACTGCTCATGCATCTGTGGAGTGCTGTAAGCTTCAGTGCCTCTTCTGAGAGAGACGCAGTACCATGTATGCTGCCTTGTGTGTTCGGGTGACTGGAGGTGGAAGAAGAGTAAGAACAAGCACACACCTGGAACCTCATATAAACACCTGTTGAAGGCCTAAACAGGAGGATCAGGGCTTAAGCTTACATCAGACTTGACAAACATTTTCTACCCAAGTAGGTCAACGCAATTCAGGTTAAGTCAGTAGTTGTAGCTGTTTACATTCCTTAATGTTAATCCTGTGGTCTGTTCCTTGTTAAATTGCAGTGTTACAAAGAACCCTGAAGTATGCTTTGTGGAGTGCATTACATTGGAGAGCTGACTGTACTTGTTTTTGTACTTGTTTGTTTGACTTGAAAAGCTTCTTGAAATGGTCCACTGAACAGTAGGTTTGGAGTGAATGTTTTTGAGTGAGACAAGACTAGAGTATAGACTTCAGAAACATGCAGTGTTTCCAGTAGAGTTTCCCTTAAGGCACAGAGTAGTATGTTACTGTATCCTGAAAACAACAGTCTTCCTCCTATCTAAACTGTTCGACATGGCAAAACAAATAGCTGTGGAAGAGAAGGCCGTTTCAGCAGCTAATTTACCAAAGCACTTAGATGTTTTATTGTCTTTAGTAGCATTTTAGCAGTGAGACAAACATGTATAAAAGATTAAAAACATGTTTCGCGAGGCTTCATTCTGAAATACCTCTGTCTCACACTCTATTCTGATTTTTGTAGTCACCTACAAAAATTTTGTAGTTAACTCCAGCGCACAGTTCATATTTTGGTTTTCTCCAGCCTTTGCCTGGTGAAGCTAATGTTAAAATTCCTGTTTTCCTTTCAGATAGTAATCAAAAGGTCTTGCTGAAATCTTATACTCAGCTCAGCTCTGCAGTTCAGAGTTGAATTTCCTCTTGTGCAGCAGTTACAATACTTTGGAGGAAAGGGGAAGTGAAACTAAAAATGGAGTCCTTTTGTTGTAGGAGTCACTGGATGGGGTAAAGACAGGCAAAACATGATCTGGAGTTCATTATGGCTGCAGGAGTGGCATGAATTGAGCCTGAACTGAAGCAGGTCTAACACTTGGTTGGTGGCCCAGGAAACTTTAAACCTCTGCTGATCAGAATGGTATTGCTGACTTCTGCCTTGAGTAAACCGAACTGTGAAGTGGACTGAAGTGTTTTAGGCCCTTGTATGCCTTTGTGGTTAACTACCGCCTACTGCCAGTCACAGACTATTACTTCTGGGAGAAACTTAGCAGCTGACTCCTGTGTCTATATTAATGCCTAGCTCAGTGGTTTATTGTTATCTCTTGCCTCTCCTCCCCTCCGGGGTAAGGTTCACCAAGCAATTTTGTATGTCATCTATGAGTTTAAGGAATGCATCACAGTCTTGATTTGGTGTGGTGTGGTATGCTGCAAGCTGGTATCTTAATGGAAGTGGTTCTGAGAAGGAGACTTCAAATATGACTGATCCCATTTGTTATATTTTCTCTTCTGTGTTTCATCCTTTGAAACAAAAGAAGAGTCAAGTTAGTAGGCTCAGATATCTTGTGTTTTTCAGGAGTCAGCTATGTGGAGTCAGGACATGTCAGCATTAAAAGATAGCAAATTGTAAGATACTTAACATTGTATGGATTTAGCAAAGGTGAGGTTTTGTCTGTAAAATTCACTGGATACCTTGCTGGCATGCTATTTAATCTGTATTAAAGAGTGTACAAGTCATTAGTGACCAAAGAGATTAACTTGAAGTACAAATGTATTTGTAAAAATTCGGAAATGCGCAAAACTTGTGTCCCTTTGAGAGCTGACAAAAAAACCTTCTCAAACCTTACATCTGATTACTAACTTTGCAGTAAGAGTTTTGTGTAGCATGTAAAATACACTCAAATTGTCAGTACTTTAGATTCACATAGCTAAAGAACACCTGTGCAATTAATGTGATATTTAAAAAAAAAAATAAGAAATTGTTTATGATAAGGAATTCTAGTAAAATTAGTTAGGTCAGGAACAGGTCAGAGGTGTTGTGATACAGTTATGTGGATTTTTACAGAAATTGGGCAGTGTGTTGACATTTCATTTTTAATGCGAGTATAAGAAACTTCAAGATGGTGTTCCAGCTTGTGAAAATAAATTCATAAATAGTGTGGATGAGAAACAGAGATTTTTAAACTGTAATTGGTTTTAATCAGTGAATTTTTTAATTGAAAACTATATTGAATTTAACACTTAAACTACAATTTCTGTTGGCTTCTGTATTCCAAAGATTCTCAAGGCTAAAGGCAATTGCTGCGTTTTGTTGATTTTATGCACCCTTCCCTTCCTTCCCTAAATTTCTGTGCTTCTTGGTGTAATAAGCATCAGAATGCTGCTTGTGCTCTTTGTGAACTGCATATGTTTCAATTTAGGTATTGGTGAGCTTCACAGGATGCTTTCTGTGAGTTTTGCAGCTACGTAGCAAGTTTTATCATAGTATGCTCTGTTGTCTTTATCTTGGTCCTGGGTCAGCTGTCACAAGGAAGTTTTGACTAACTAACCTTTTTTTTTTTTTTCCCCAGCTGTACTAAAATAGCTTGTGAGATGGTTTCTTTTGTGTGTTTAAAATAGTAGAAAATGCATTTGACTTCACATACCTATTGCCTCTGTTAGGAGCAAGTAATTTTACTGAAGGTGAAAGCTTACAATTGTAAAAGCATAGGAAGAAAGTAAAATAAGAAAAAATATTTCTCTGCAGCACAAAAGTAATTTTTCAGGAAAAGATATATTTCTTTAACTTCCTAGGGTTTTTTTTGTTTTGTCTTTGATAAATACTTTCCACTTGAGTAGCATTGTTGCTTACCTTTAGCTGTACAGTCCAGAGTTAGAGCATCATAGTTGATTAATGAAAGCAAACCAAAAGCAAGGGTATCTAAAAAGCAAACAATATCGCTGTCTACCTCATGTCACATTTTCCAGCGAGGGGCAGTGTATCCAGAATAAGACGCAACCTTCAACTGCCCTTCCCCACCAGCCACTTGGTTTAGATGTGCCAGAGTCCCATTCTCTTGAGAGGAGGCTCTCAGTTTTTCTCTCCTACTTCCCACAGTGTCATGCTGTGTACCAGACCTCTTCTGGTTTTGCCTTGAGATTCTGCATGATAACTGTTAATAAAGGTGAATCACTTGGTGGGTGTCATCAGTAGAAACTCTTACGATACTTTAATAACTTACCTGTCAGATAATACCAGGAACATAAAATTACAAAATACCTGAATAAGTTAATTCTGTTTTAGTATAGTGACTGTATAGAAATTAGCACGTTATTTACGGGAAAGCTATTTCATGTGAAAGTAGTAAAGCCGTATTTTGATCGAAATTACAAAGCTTTGGGTCGGAAGAACAGCCTTTTGCCATTTGAGTGGTTTGTGCATCTGCCTGCTCACCAGTGGGATGCAGATAGTTGGTAAAGTTCTCCATCTGCTGGTGCAGGGTGGTGAATGCACTCTGCGGGTGGGGCTCGGCGTGGTGTTGCTGTTTCTCAAATGCAAGTAGCTGCATTAGTCTTCCAGAAAGTCAGTTCTTATATTTACTTTTTAGTTAAAATTATTTCCAAAGATACCTCAAGACCATCATGAACTGGTTAGGATAAAGGGCAAAAACTATCCTTTAGTCACTGTAGATTATTTAACTTATTAACTGTCACTTCATTCAGTAGTTCATTGAACTTTTAGGTGTAATGCAAGTACAGACAAATAAGCAGGGCTGGAATATTTTTACAAATTAGGTTTTACTTTAAAAATATAAAAATCCTCCTTCAAGTTCCATGCTTCCTGTCTAAACTGTCCCTTATTTTTTTTACAAATAGAAAGGGACGTCCCTGTGTGATTAAACACACACAGGCTTGCTTACTCTGCTGTAGAACATTAAGACGTTGAAGTGTGTTTTTTCTGCTTTCATCAAAGGTTATTTTGCTGGTTGATAATTGTACCTGGTGACTTTCTGCCTCTCCCCACTGCTGAAGGTCAGGGAGAATGGATTTTGCTTCAGACAGAAGCACACAGCAGAGTGGTGAATGGTCATCACTTCACCCATGATTTTACCAGGGCTCCAGCAGCCCTGAACATTCCCTGCCTTCCCCCCTTCATTTTAAAGTATTTTATAGTTAAGGAGAAGCATTGTGACCATATCAACTGGTAATGTTGAGCTTGCTTGAAGTTTTAAACCTAGCTATATATCTTAGCACTGGTACGATATGGTTATTCATCTTTATTAGTGACTTGGTGTTTTATGTTAATAATGCATGGCAAGGATAAGGAAACACTTCAGTCGGTCAGAATTGTAAATAGCAATGAAGTTTCCTTTTTAGGAAGACTGTTTGATGACCATTAGGCAGGGGAGGGATAAGAAGTGTACAGCTTTTGGTGTTGGATGCTGTAGAAACTTTTTTTTGAGCAAGAAGAAAATAGCAGGCCAAAACAGATTTCAAAGTTTGATTTGGGTTTTCCTTTATTTAGGATTATATGCATCTTTATATATGCCCTTTCTACTCAGAACTGATCTTTAACAATTTTAGTGCACTTTCGATTCTGAGTTTGATGTTCAGAAAAGTGAATGTACTCATTGGACTACAGTGCAGCACGTGAGTATATTTTTTGCATTCGCAAGGATGCTTTTCTTCAGAATCATTGCAGTTTCTAGTTTAATCCTTCAGGAAAATGGTTCAAACTCCAGAAGTCTTTGTTTAATATTGCAGTGGGGGAATAAAAACACACCAAACCTGAAATTGCCTGTATTTTCTGGATGTTTCCATTTATTTTATGGGAAGATTTATTAGTACTGTTTTGATAGAGACCTGTTAAACATGTGGAAAAGGATTCATTAGTGCTGTAAGAAGGTTCTTAATTTGAAGTGTTTAACCATACAAATTGTGTTGCTGTGATCATCACAATGTAAACTTAGGAACTTCTTCATTCTGATAACTTAAATGACCTTGGGCATTTGGATTGTGTTTGTGAATTCTTGACACATGAATTTGCACAAATAAGCATGTATAAAATAGGAATGTGCTGAATTGAAGAGGCAGGTGAAATTTTTTTTTTTTTTTGAAAGATGATACTCAGCTGTGCAGTTAGTAGTGAGTGTGTCTTTGGGTTTTGTGTGGTTTTTTTTTTTTTTTTTTTTCTTTGTTAACTAGGTTACCTAGGATGTGCAAGATTAATGATAGTCTTTTTTTTCTTTTGGCTAAGCTGCCTTTGTAATTTATGTTAATGAACTCACTGTGGGTACTCTATTCATCTGGAAGTACTGGATTAAACTTCTCTGTGTTCCTTTCTTCCAGTCTTCTATTGCCATTTTATTGGTAATTCATGCAACATTAACGGTTTTAACATCTGGATTTTATGAGTTTAGTGATTAGTAATGTAGTAACTGCAGATAAAGTACAGATCTGAAGGAATTATTTTGAAGTGAATATGCTGTGTAGAATTTGTGAAACTTAAGAGCTGGCAAGCTGTTGAAAACTTCTAGATACTTAAGGAATTTATACTCCTCCAGTGAATAGGGCAGGCATTAAGAGGAGTTCAGGTACTCAGAAGGGGTTTCCTGTGCTGAATCTAGAACAGAGGAATGTGTGGTTGCATCTGCACTAGTATTCTAGTTCAGCTGCAAAGTGAGCATCTGAGAAACATCTCCTGGACATCACCACTTGCCTGACTTTGTATCCCACTGCGAGGTGACTTCGGAGCATGTAAACCCAGTTTCTTTCAAATGTAGCTAAGTTGGTACGTGCCCAAACTCCTGTAGGACATTAGTTCTCAGGATGGGACTAGAGCTAGTCCAGAGGTAGTTGCTGTCCCGTCTGTGTCACTGCCCCCCCAGATACATACGATATTGGTGACAGATTCTTAGCACTGTAGTGCGCTTTCAGTGTCTGTGTGAACTCCTATGCTGGCTGCGTTGCTTGCAGCCCATGTCGACATACTAAAGCTAAGGTGAAAAACATTAGATGGAGTTAAAATCTGAAGAGCAGAACTTTGATTAAATACTAGCTGTCCTGACTCTTTAATAGTTCTACCTTGTAAGTGATCCAATACTAATGATATTTCATCATCCTCTAATTGTTGATTTGTTTCTCTTTTGAAACTCAAGTTATGTAAACATATCTATTTTCTAGGATTCGTTTGTGATGTGCTTCTGAAAGAAGAACTGAGAATCCATTACATACTTACACTTTTGGGAAAATTGCCTTCCTAATGTATTTTGCAAACTAATCGAATTATCATAGAAATTCAGCATGGGAGGAGCTGTGAGTGCTGGAGAAGACAACGATGACTTAATTGATAACTTGAAAGAAGCTCAGTACATTCGCACTGAGAGTGTGGAGCAAGCCTTCAGAGCAATTGATCGTGGTGATTATTATTTGGAAGGATACAGGGACAATGCTTATAAAGACTTGGCCTGGAAGCATGGAAATATACACTTGTCAGCACCTTGCATTTATTCTGAAGTCATGGAAGCACTGAAGCTTCAGCCTGGATTATCTTTTCTAAATCTGGGTAGTGGAACCGGATACTTGAGTACAATGGTGGGATTAATATTAGGTAACTTGAACGTTTTTATTTTAATACAGTGTTTCTGTATATTTTTAGAAGATTATACAGGCCCTGTAAAACTTCTTCTTCTTCAAAAATGGCAGTACTATACTTAAAACTGAGTGAGATGTGTTGTTAAAATGTTGCATGTTATCTACAAGCTTTTCACTTACACTGTTGTTCAGTAACGTTTCATGGAGTGTTTTGGAAGAGGCAATTGTTCCTGCTTGCCTTTCTGTATTCTAAAGTTCTCATTTGAAAGAAAACAGTCATTTTGTTGCTTAAAAGCAACAAAAGGAACAGTATTTGAGGGCTAAAATTTTAGTCTCCATTGGCACTGTGTTTATGCCCTTACTCTAGGTTACTGTTTTGATTTGCAGTTTATAGAAACAGAAAGTTAGATTGTAAAGGGTAATGACTCTTGAAGAAACTTGTTTGAAAAATAAATGTCAGTGTGCAATTGATGATTTAAAAATGGACTTATTTGGTAATTTTATTAATGAGAAGGTTTGGGGATGTAGACTGGCAAGACTGCTTAAGCACTGCAGATTAGCACTGTGGTGTTTCTTCTGTTTTTGAATAATTTCCTGTATGAAAAAAGATGGAATGAAGTATTGCTGTCTAAATTTACATTTTAAAGCCTATCTTAGAGAGAGGAATGCTTTAATTCTCCTCCCTTCCTTAATATTGAGAGTACAGAGCATGTGTACCAACAGTTCTTTTTTACAAATTAATTTCATTACATTACGTAACTTAATTTATTTTAGGATGTGGTTTTCATAGCTAGAACTTTAATGACTGTATTACATGGAGTTTTCATATTTCCTTGGTTGCCCAAACCTTGCTGACAGGTAATACACAGATTTGGAATATATTTATTTATATACACAACTGAGATGTAAAGAGTTCATTGGTTAATTTTCAGTTAGTTTAGTTACTTTGTCATCTCTTATTAATTGAAGAGTAGACGTTATCCCTAATAGTATATGATAGACATTTGTTGGCATCTCTGGCAGTGTCTTTTGTTATAGTTAATACCAGTAAATTCAACAGATTCCACTGTTCTCTTGTGGAAACAGGAACTATGTTCATTCACAGGTAACAAAAGACCCACAACCTACTCTATAGAGTATTGTTTTGCCCTTTTCAACAATGCTCTGTTTGAGAGTAGATATTTTTAATTAGATTGTAATATTTTAAGTTCTGTGTTCTATTTCACTATTAAAACAATTCGTAAATATTGCTGTACTTT
This sequence comes from Ibycter americanus, assembly GCA_035590275.1. Lineage (NCBI taxonomy): Eukaryota > Metazoa > Chordata > Aves > Falconiformes > Falconidae > Ibycter > Ibycter americanus. Next base: position 48,011,765 of record JAVJGI010000040.1, read on the forward strand.
TTCCTCTAAAGTGTTTGTTCAGGGTAATGGGTAATAGTATTCATTTATTTCTCTGACTTGTGGAAAGCTTTATTTCATTATTCTTTAACTATGATGTTTAAAAAAGAAATTGTGGCTTATTGCACTTGCATCTGTGTATTTTTCTAACCAATTCTGAGTGGCTGTTGGTTGGCTGTTGAATGCTCCTGGGTTTGACCTCTCCTTATCAAGCAGAATTTCTGTCCTTCAGATTATATGCAGAGTTGAAGAAATGAAACAGGAAAAGGGTTGTCTTCTACAGAGGGTGAGATCGGCTGACAGTTGCCAAGGAGCACAGTTACACTGGAGGTATTCCCACAGAGCCAGCTCCGGTGCTCATACTTCTCTAGCAGTGCTGAGGTGCCTGGAGCATTGACTGCTCAGCTACTTACAGAAGTAACTTCCCATGTTTCTGTAGTGCTGTACCCAGTCTCCAAAGCCTGCTTAGTGTTGTAATGTGGTTTGAGTGCTAGGCTGACTCATGGAAGCAATAAGTACAATTTACATGCCTTTACTTTCTTACTGTGCTCCCTTTGATAAAATTACTAGTTACATGAAATCATTCTTCTTTAGAGTTTGTTTTAAACCAGGAAACAGCTGCTTTAACAAAGAAAAATAAACAGATGTAATTTTCTGACAAATAAACCATGTATATTTTTAAAAGTTCACTTTTTTTAAACAGATCTGTGTGCACTGCAATTAGTAACAAAGTAGTGATTTCTGACAGTAGTTGAGTATCTTTCAGTTTGACAATGTAGTGAGCAGTATTTCTGCCATGTTGGCAGTGTCAAAATGGCTAGATTAAATCAGCAAAACATTTGTAAGTATAGCAGCATACTAAAAAAAAGCATCAAACAACCGCCACTCCATAGAGATTAAATTAACTGTTGCTGATAACATTAAAATGAAATGTAGTTCAGACTAATGGTGGAATTGCTAGTTTGTTAATGCTGAAAGATGCCAGGTGACTTTAGAGAATAGTAGAAAAGTTGGTTTCATGTTTTTAGAATGGCTGAGACTGCTTAAATGTACAGCTGTGACTTCTCTGATGAAAGAACAGAAGATGTTTCTTGTATTTCTGTTCAAATTAAGAATATCACAGTGTATCATGATGTGGTGATGTCTTGCATTCATAGATGTTGAAACAACTGACATCTACAGGTTTTTTTAATTTGTTTTTCAAATTGAGTATCTAAAGGAATGTATATGAGAGTTTTGGGCCAGGTGATGTGAATGCATTTTTAATTAACTTTAAATTACAAGGTTGAAGGAGTGGTGATCAAGTTTTAATTAATGAAAACATACCTTGGATGTTGCATGCTGTGGAACTCTTAACTGCACTGGTTAGAAACATCATAACTGTGCAAGGGAACATTAAATAAACAGCTAGGAAGGGATTGCCTGTGCTAATGCTTTTCTTAATGTGATAGATAATAAACTAAATTTACAGTAGGTATGTCAACAGGAGGTACGTGTTTTCACAAGTTCCAAGAACGTTCCTTGGATGATCTGCCTACTTCTTGCCTGCCATCAGAGAGGTCTTGTGAACACTGCCTGTGGTAACCTGCTGGATTGGTTTTATTTCACCTAGTAGAAAATGTTCTAAACTATGTTATGTTAAGAATTGCAATTATTAATCAGCTTAGTGGTGTACACTTTTACAGTAAAATGAAACCTTTCTCAGTAAGGTCTGTTTTATTAATCTGTGTCCTAGAAAAGACAAATTGAATTCTGTTTCATTGGAGTAACATCTTTGAGCTCAATATTTAGGAAAGATTTAGAATGCAGTAGAGGATATAAATACAAGTTTTGTCTAATCTTATTGATGTTTACTTTCCCTTCCTCCCCTTCCCTCTCCCTTTTCTAATTCTCTGCTTCAGTGACTAAAGTCCCTGGGCTATGAGTGCATGTTAAATATAGAATCCCCACAGCAAATGTGACTATCCAATTCAGATTCCTTCCTGATGTGGATAATCCTCATAATACTGTCTCATGATTTCTTCTTGTTCCTGAAAAATAGCATTAACTTCTGGCACACAAATTGACTTGAAAATACACTTGGATTTGATAGCAGGAAAGCAGTGTTGGGATTGTGATGAGTGAACGCAGTGTGGTCAATTTCAGTGTTCTGGACGGAAATTCATTATAATAAGTACATCAGGAGCAGACTTCTGGTTTTGGAACCTGCAGAATAGAAGGATAGATGTGACTAAGGGATATAATACCTGGCCTCTGAATTGTCAGAAGCTGAAATTTTTGTCATAAGAAAACATCAAACTATAAATAGAGACTAAATTATGATTCAAAATTGTTGTAGTCCAACTAAAACTGTATTGAAAAAGAAGCTACTCAGACTGACTTTATGTAGTTATTCCTTTTTTTTCTGCATGCTTATGAAGAAAATTCATCCTGTAAAATCATTTTGCCACAGTTCTGTCCTTGTTCTGTCATTGATCCTCTGGCCTTTTAACTTCCTCATAAGCATTGGCAATGCAGACACAAAAAATAACTGTCTAGCAGTTGTTGGGAGACTTCTCTGTGTTACGTGATCTTAGTGATTTCACATATGAAAGGTATAATGCTGTTCCATGCAGTTGTGCTGTGCTTAAATTAAAAAAAAAAAAACAAAACAAACCCACACCAACACAACCGAAACAAACAACAAAAACCCCCACCCTACTGTTTTTATTTACAGGACCGTTTGGGATAAATCACGGAATAGAGCTTCATTCAGATGTGGTAGAATATGCCAAGGAAAAATTGGAGAGCTTCATAAAATATAGTGATAGCTTTGATAAGTAAGTATCTAATTTGTCTACTTCACTTTGCAGCAGTGTTTTTCTTTCTGAACTGATTGTGTCATTGCTTACCAGTTTAGGGGAGGGGAAAAGAATGGTGTCACACAACCAAAACATAACATTTCCATTTTATTACACTAGTTCATGAGGTAAGTTAAGGCTTAAGAAAGCACTCTTTAGAAATGTGGGAGTATTCCTGCTGTGTAATATTTAATAAAATTGATTTCCCTGCATTTTGGTGGTGTATGTACATATATACATGTGTATGTGCATGTACATATACATATGTAGTTCAAGAGAATTACGTGATAGCAGGTGTCTTTGCATGTTTAAAGTAATCTGTATCCATTAAGTCAGTTTTTGTTATATAATTGTACATTATCTTCCTGTACAGTATGAACTTCTTATCTACCACTGTTGATCTAGACATGAGTAAATTTATCTGATTGTATTAATACTATTACCTGAAGACATGGACTTAGAGTATTAATCAATGCTCATATACCACTCACTCTTACTGGTAAACTCCTGGATTACAGGGCTTTGAACCTTATTGGCATCACCTACTCAATAATTTTTTATCACTGAAGTTGGCCCATAAGAATCTGCCTGTGTGAAAGGGAAGGCAAAGTTCTGGCAAGGGCTGTTCCCTGTAAAGACGCTTTTCCTTACAGGCAGTAAGTTCTCCAAGAATTACAAGGTAGCTTCTGGAAATGCAGAAAAGCTTTTCAATTATAGGATTAGCCTAAGATTGCATGTCCTATGCCTCTTTTCTTCCCCAACGGGCAACAGAGAAAATTCTTTCTATCCCTTTACCTTTGTAATGTGCTTTATGAACTGCCATGTTTGTGGTTATGTTCGTTGGAGCTCAATCCGCTTTTTTTCCATAGCCCAAACTTGAGAAGCTCTGGTCTGACCACAGGCCTTCCTCCTTTATGCTCTGAAGTAACAGAAAGGTATCATCCTAGTGTTACCTGTATCTGGATTAAATTCTGTGCTAATGATATTGGTTAGTACTATGTTCTGACATTACAATAAATAAAACTATGTAAGAGGAAATACATATGGTTCATTACTACAGTGTTAATTTTAATACAAGCACTTAATATTAGTTCAGGTTAATACATACAGAAACCAGAAAAAATAAAAATTGATTCAGTCAGGAACTTTATGATGCACTTCATGTAATCTGTCTTTAAAAAGTGTGTGAAATGTGGTCACTTGTGAGCATTAATAATACTGCATTAGTAGCTCTATTAAGTTAGATGTACCGGCCAGCTAATGAGCTGATGTACATTCCTGTACTCAGACATACGAAAAGCTGGTTTTGATTGAAATGTCTTTCCAATCTGGTGATAGATTTATGTACAGAAATTGAGAGAAACTGAGTGGAGGGGCAGCAAGAAAATGTTATTATTGTTTAAACAAGATCTGATTAAGATATTTATGTAAAAGAATATCAGAACACTGGGGTTTACACTTTAAAACATGCAAGATCTGGGAAAAAAAAAGCACTGAAGTTGTTAAACTGGGCATAAGTGGATGTCAGTGGTGTATGTATATTGTGTTTGAAGGAAATAAGTGATTATACATAGTAAATGATCTAAATACTCTTAAAGAAGAAGAGGGGTATTTTCCTCTAATCCGGAAGATCAGCTTGAGGAACAGTGTTATAAATGTTGTGTGCTGTTTACAATGATAGTTCAAATGATCTTTAATTACACAGTGTTATTCCAATGAGGAGGGAAAAAGTCAGCAGGCTGGTAAATATGATCTAAACTTTATCACTAATTTGTACATTATATCTTGGCACATGCTGTTTAACAATCCACCTTTTCCTCACAACAGTAAAATACTAAGCAATGGCTACAGAAACACCCTCCTCATCAACCTAACAAAAACTACGCTTCTGTGAAAGTGTTTTTTGATACAAATCTACTTGGAAACAGCTGCGCTGCAGCTGACATGGTACTGGTGGGCTGGTTGGATTTTGTGGTTTGGGGGAGGGGGATTTGTAATGTGTCTGCATAGCTGATTCTGGCTACCTGCTTTCTTTGTAAGGATTCTGTATTTTAGTTTAGTTAATGAAGATGGTATGGGTTTTTTCTTTGATGGGGTCATTCTGTATCTTCTTAATATAAGTGCATTTGTACAGCATGTCTTAAATTTCAATCTGCTTCTTGAAGTAATGTGCTCTAGGTCAGTAAGTTTGGTTTTGATTCTTGTTTCAGTAACTTTTTCCTGCATCTTCATTTATAAGTGAAAGATACTTACCCAAAGTTGTGCGGACTGTGGCATCTGAACTTAACTATTGATTTGGTCAGCTTAGTATTTGGATGAAAGACCACCCAAGAAAAAGGTGTGCGGTGTCTTGTCCACTGTTGAACACTGGTGTATATATATCTAGCAGGCATCCTTATTGTTTGAAAATAGATTTTATGTGGCAAGACTGGTATGAATGAAGCTGGTTGCCTGGGCAGGTGTGTGTATGTGTGATGGGGAAAAATACCTTACTCTTGCCAGCAGCCTCTAATGAGGTACGCGGGAGCCAGAAGGAGCACAGAGACCATGATTGATTTTCCTAGCAGTAATGGAGTTATGCAGATGGGGAATTCTGTAAAACTTCACATTGCCACTTTCCTGTGTTCATTCTTTAGTGTATAATGTTCTTTGGTCTGGTCTGAATATTTTAAGCAATCTCCTTTTGAAACAAAACATGGGTTTAACTTTATGGGTAGGTACTTGGAGAGCTTCAACCTAGATCCAAAATAAATAGTATGTAACTTTGTGGTGTTCCTCTGCTTGGAGCAGTAGGCCATTGGCTTTGCACCTGACTTCTGTGTGGAGCTGGGTCATGATAATTTAGGTGGGGTTTTGCCTGATAAAGCAAGATGGAATATTTTTATTGAATGGCAAGATGACCATTTTTAGGGGGGAATGATCCAGTGTTGTGTGGTATAATCTTAACTTTTTTCCCCCCTTGATTCCTGAGAAGAATGTTGGTGAAATGAAAACCTTACTTTTCTATGATTGGGATAGCTACTTCACCAAAGACTGGAAGCAATGTAAAAATCATGTGTCCAGAAGGATTTGAGACACTCCCTTTGCCTAAAGGGAGGGTTGTCTACTTCTGGTAGCTGAGCTTCTCTCAGTTTTGGCCTCTTGAACTGTTCAGTAGAGGAAAAGCTTTTCAGGTACCTGTTTCAGAAAGACAAGTAATTCCATAATCGCTTGTATCTGTATCCATATCCCACCAATCTATAAAAATTAGTTTTCCTCTAAACAGAGGTGGAGTTGTTCCTTCTGAGAGTAAAATGCTGCTTTGATTTTATTTGGCAGCACCTGTTTGCCAGTGGAAGCACAGGGGAAGTTCCATCTGAAAGCATCTGAAAGTGTTGTTGTGGTTGAGGTGTAAAGATTTTAGGTATAGCAAATTCTCTGACTCTGAAATGCATAAGGCTCTCTTCCATTCTTAAAACCTTCAGGGAATGCATGCCAGTTACGGGGAAAAAATCATTCCGTAAGAAGGCTCTATCTAAAACACATATGTTCAAGTACCAGGCCCCGCTTCACCTGTTTATTGAAGGGGAATGTGTTGTCTTTTCTGCTCCCAGTCAACTTCTAGACCTAGAATATCCAGCTCGGAGAGAGAGCCACAGGGCAAGGCTAGGTTGCCCATCTTCTAGCACCCTATCAAAAACCAAACGTGGGTAAGATGGTGAAGTCCCTGCTGTGAAAGAAAATCACCAACCCTTCTCAGGATCAAAAGAAACCACTTCAATGGTAAGTGACAAGAACCCTAGTACTACTTCTGGGATAACTGTTATGGGTGAAGCTTCTTCATGAAGTCCTGTAGTACATTGTGTTAGCACTGAAAAATAGTAAAGTTAATCTTCCATAGAACATTTGTCTTCATCAAAATTTAGGGCTCCTGCTAGGACTCCGAAGGCTCACTGTCTTTTTTTATTAAAGCAGATTTGAAATGGAAAGTTCCTTGTATACACACAAAGGAAAGAAAACTCCATCCTGCCTGTGCGGCTGGTTAATAATTGCAGTAAAAAAACCAAAGCAGGAAGAGCAAATGGTCTCTAAAACTCACTGATAACTTTCTCAGTTTAAATCTTACTCATAGCTTAGTCTTAGTTTCAAATTGTATAAATGATGTTTTCAGTGGTGAATAAATTCTTGTTGAGGTTAGTCGAATCAGAATAACACAGGGACTGCAAGAATTCCAGTGGAATTCTTTGATGCCAGAGGTTGTTAAACAAAAAGGAAAGGCAAACAAGGCTTTTGGAATACACCTTTTTTATTTAGAGACATTAAAGAATGCTACACCTCATAAACTAGAAGGCTCCAAAAATGAAAATTGAATCTACTCGTATCTAGGAAGGAACTAAACCTGCATTTTTCAAGTATTTGGTAGTTGCGGAAATAAATATTCTTGTCCTCTCAGAACCATACATGAAATATCTTTCAGAAATAAATCAATAAATCCAACAGTGGACCCTACTTTGGACAGCTCTCATTGCTACAAGTTTTGATAGAATGTTTGTTAAAGTGATGACAGTGCTCGGTGCATGGTTCCTATAAAATCTGTTGCTTTACAGAAATCTGCAATATAAAGTATGACAATTTTAACTTAATAAAACCATTTTTCTGCTTCAGTAAAAAAAAAGCAAGTATTTTACTGTCTTTGTAAATAGATAAGTTGTTTTCCAGACTTCTATCCATAGATGTATTAGGGCTCTGATAGTAAACTGAAATGACAGAAATTCTTTTCTCACCTTCCTATTCCTGTCCACTTTCCTTAAAATTCACTGTGGAATTGAAAAAAACCCCAGCTATTCCTTCAATATAATTCTTCACTTTACCACCACATACAGTTTACGTATAGTACCTAACAAAGTTTAAATCTTGTAAACCAGTGTGGAAGGGAGAGTGAGATTACTCGTTAAGTATTTTTAAGAACCAGTGTTTGACTTTTTCCTCAGAAATAATTGTGTAATATGTTTTGGTCCACCTCAGTGAAACTGATGAGACTGTCAGAAATTGTAAACTAGATGTCATAGTTATTCTATTATATAGCCTCAGCTAAGTTTATTCAAAAAGGATGACAGATACAAGTGAAGTAGACATACAGGTGTCTCGCTTACTGTCCCTGCAGCGTTGCGTGGAAGCTGAAAAAAAGTTCAAGACAAAATTACTGAATAGAAATTTTACCAGCATCACTTCTGGCTATTACTGTATTGCTGATTAAAATTACTGTTACTGTAATTGGATGCAGGGGACTTAAAATCTGTCATTGTGGATTTAATGTTTGTTTCTGTTTAAAATTTGTAGTGTACATGCAGGTCTCTCAAATAATACTACTAATAGGTAAAATGTGTGTAACTTTTCAACAAAATGTGCTAGCCATCCATGAATATGCATTTATACATGAACCAAAGACTAGTTCAGAAAGCTTAAAAAAAAAATATGCTTAACCAAGGCAGAATGAACAGTGGATAAAAAAAAACACCCCAGTCTTGCTCTGCTATTGTCCCACTTCATAGGAGAAGAATTGATGTTCTTTAAAAATAGTTTTCTCATACTAACTGATGCAGGTTTAAAGTTTCTTAGCTAGCGATTTAATCTTAAATAGAATCACATGGATATAATGTGGGAACCATTCATTGAGAGACAAATAGGAAAATGTTTTCCTGCAATATACGAAGTACCTTTTAAATCTGATTGATACTAGTTGTAAAGCACTTCTGCAGTTGAGTAAAATGAGAAAGTCTAATGAGGCATAGAAATCAGAAAGTAATTTCATTACTCTGTTGCGTATTCTTGTGGTGTGTTATATCACACAAAGCCATGTGAGTATTGACCTTCATCTGTGGTTTTCAAAGAAAAGTTTTATGTCAGTTCAAAACCTGCAAAATTGACTATATGATCTGAAAGCTTCTTCAAGGTTTCCTTCAGTGAATGCATTAGTGTTTAAACAGATTCTAGGAGTACTTCGAGTAGGATTACTGTTCTGTGAAATTCTCGTGTTTGACATAGGAGAAGCTCTAGGAATATTGTCTTTTTAATGCAAATGGACAAAGGAGGTGGAATTTCCTAGATGAAATTAGGTGTAGCTTTTCAGTCTGTCTTAAATAAACACAGGAAACACTGGTTTTTCAGCTGCTGTAGCTGTCTCTTTTTGTCTCAGTTTTTTGTTGGTAAAAAGAGTAAGAAACTTCCAAACTTCTTTTCTTCCTTCTTCCCCCATCCTGAGGAGCTCTTCTGTGGAAAGTATGGTCAGTAGTATATTAGAATTAGGACAGTGGCATATTAGCATAGGACAAAAGTCAGTGTTACTTCCTTGTCATAGTAGCAAAAATAGTTTAATGTTTTATCGTGTGTTTTCAGAGTCTACATGTTTTGCAGATTCATTTCAGTGTCTGGTTATTAATGTATTTGGTTTAAGGGAAATATAATATAAAGCTAATTTCATGAGTTCTTACACTGGAAGTGTACACACAAAACTATTGTGTTTTGGAATATGTATTAAAACCTGTTTGGTTTCCCCCCCCTGAAGAAAGATGTGTGAAATTTGCCTTGCAATGGTTTTGAATTCTTTGTTCTAATGTAGTCACTGTAGTTCAAATGGCAAGTGTTAACAACATGCCAACCTTTTCTTACACATCATTAAAGTTGAAGAGTAGCCTTTTGTGCCCTAAATTTAAATGAATTTCCTATTAGAGGGGAATTACTTGGAGTAGCTTGATGGTATTGAATGAGTTTTCAGACTTCTTGGAGGGTTTGAGTTGTCTGACTACAGGAAATGAATGTGGATGGGAAAACTATACTAAATTCATACTGAAATGGGTTTTCTTTCTGTAAGAGCAGCAAGCTGAGATATGAGTAGTTACTAAATATAGGGATAGGAACAAGAGTACTGTTAGATATCCTGGTATGACTGAAATAGTTGAGAGGTGTAAATTGTAGCTGGAGCGGTGCTGCTTTTAAGAACTAATTTTTCTCTTAGCAAAAGACAGGTGTAAATAGTTTAAGTGGTTCCTCAGTATTGCTTTTTTTGAAGTATCTTGTAACATACTTTACTGTTTCCATCAAAGAAGCCTATGGATGTTGACAGTTGGTTTTCCTTCAAATTACTTTACTTTTCTCCCAAATTTTACTGAACTACTTCTTTTCTAAAGAATAAAGTATGTATACCACTTTTTAAAAAAGGGGCAATTCATGCCTACTTGCACGTGGTTTCATCTTCAAGAGATATCAGGGTAACGTCCTTGCATTCGTGAAGGTTATATAGGTAGAAGACCTTAGCCCAAGAATGTGCTCATTTTTTTTATTAATGTCTTGCTATGACACAAATACTAGATTGGTGGATATGGATACAAGAGCAACAAACTTTAATCTTAGTTCTTTGCTATAAATGTTTTTTTTAAATTAATACTCATTTTATTACAATAGTAATGCTTTGTGTTGGTATCTATGGGGAATCTTAAAAGAACATGGGCAGTAACAATCTATTACTTGATGATCTTCTTAAGTTTCTGCAGCAAAGACAGAGATGCACCTCAGATTCTACAGAAATTTTTTTTTACAGTTAGATGAAAGAAAAGTACTGTACCTGTATTTAGAATAAACTTGAAACACCCATCCTTGAGGGATAGGTTTAAAAACTGTAAAAGATGGAAGGGGAGAATCAGGTCAACAGAATATTTTATGTGCTTGAAACTGCTTTATTATCTTAGGCCATTGCTAAACACGATCTGCGTGTGCTTAAAATTATCCTATGGCAAGTGCTTGTTTAAACAGAAATTTACTGTTGCTTTGTTATCTACAGTAGGAACTTTCATTTTCTGTTCTGTTGGCTGTTGGTTCTTTTGTAATCAAGATACCAGATTAAGCACCTAAAGTGTTTAAAGCTCCTCCAGATTGTTGCAGCACTTTACTTTTTTTGCCTTCTTTGGCATCTGATATATGAAATAAGAGGTTTTCTTTGTTACTTACATAATGCTCTGGAAAGCCACCCTGACCCTTTGGTTGAGGTGAACAAATAGTCATGAACACTTGGCATTTCTTGGTTCTGTTTCAACTCAGTAACTCAAAAAGTGAAATATTACCTAATCTTGGTAGGTAGCTTATGTGATTGTCAGTACTGCATGTTAAAGCAATAAGCCATTTATTTCCAACAGTGTCATTAATCTAATTAAAGATAGCTCAGTGTAACACAGAAGGAAATTGATCTGTTTTGATATCCTAAAGGCAATAGGAATAAAATCAACTTGCCAGATAGTGACAATTAGGGCTAAAGTAATTTGGGTTTGATTAGACCAAGTTCCATTGCAAAACAATGTGGTTGATACTACTTTAATACTGTAAGACTTAACAGGCTTGTGATGCTTTTGGTAGGTATTCTTAAAATCGCTTATTCCCTTGTATTTGCAGAACCTTTGTATTTAAGTCTTAAATCATTTCCTGATCAAATGATGGAGTCTTTTATACTTGAGTAAAACTGAATGTAACTTTGCTTATTTTGAAAATTGTTTGGGAAAGTTAGTAGAATAAATTCTCAAAATTACACGTCAGTCTCATTTGGAAGGTCATCACAAATTACTGGATTACATAAATACAAGAAAATGCATGTAACATCAGTTCTTTCTGATTCAGAGGCTTGCGTATCTTTTTGTGAAAATGGAATGAGCTGTGGAGATTCAGGGAGTGAAGAAAGAGTCTCTTTGCATTACTGGTGAGGTTTACATGGGAGTGTGAAGGAGTAAGGTTTAACTGTTGTAAAACTTACTAGTTCTGAAAAGTCCATAATCTACTATGAACTCTGTATGCCTTTATTTCTGGTATTTTGTTACTGCTCATACCATAACACATGAAGCAGTTGGTTCTGTGAGAAGCATGAATGAAAAGGGTTGGCTTTTGAACTCGCATGTTCCTATGACCAGAGGCAGTTTATAACCTCTTCCTCCTATTTGTTCTGCCTACTTTTAGCTTTATGGGTGACAGGAAGGTGTGTAGGGCAATTCCTGAACTGCCTGTGCTTGAGTGGGCAGCTAGCATACCAGTGCAGGCCAGCTGGGTGTTACCATTGCATGGCCAGGTGAGCTGAGTTTTTCATCTGACAAGGGCTAAAGAGAGTCCTTCAGGAATTAAATGTACTCTAGTCCATACAGTGTTCAGGTTTGCTGTGGGAAATGAGTCTTTAGGAAACTCCAGCTACTGACAAACAGGATTGAAAGTAGCTGAAGCTATGTGGGGGAAGAAGGTATTTTTTTGAAGTAAATGGACTAATAAATAACTGGCTGTTTTGGTCATAAGCCTCACATCTCCACAAAAGTCTGCTGCTAATGTGGATCACAGTCCAGCCAATTTTAAAGTGCCTATAGACAAGAGTTGGTCTCTAGTGCTTAACCCATCTTGTAGGTGTAATAAGAAGTTGCTTCTGTGTCTTCATTTGCACTTTGTGCCCTTCTGGTGGCAAGCTGTGGAGCTAAACAAGAAATTCTCTTCAGCTTTTACTGTATTTGTAAAGATCACTGTGGATTTTCATCCACAGCTCATGTACAGTGTATTTTGTGTCTGGGGAATGTTTTGTGGGTTTTCTGTCTCGTATTTTTGACTACTTCGAGTTTGGTGCTCCTCCTTGTTCTTTGAGGGTGTGAACAGTGGCTTCATGAGCTTTAAGGTGCTTTCTAGCAGAGGAAGCAGTTCAGTAGGTTTGGTAGTAAGTTTGCCAGCTTTTAGAGGGGCATTTTGAGAAGATCAGAAGTGAAAGTTACCAGGTTAGGCAGGCAGGCTGTCTTCATCTTTCTAAAACTAACCAGGGACTGTCTCAAGATCTAAAATTGCATTTTAGAAAAGTACCATATTTTCTCTTTCCCTGCTCCCCCACCCTTGTACTTTTGAAGCCCACAAAGGTACTTTACTCAAACTTTCAAATTAAATTGATGTGGTGCTTGACTTAAGCTGTAGGTAACACCTGAAATGAAAACTATAGCATGAACTGCTTGATTGACCTTCACTGAATACAGAAAAATACGTGATAGTCCAAGTACTTACGAAATTAGTTTGCTTCTTCAGCAAAGTGATCAGTGCCTTGAGTTTCGGTTTCTTCCCAGCATTTAACCTTGCCTAATGTATTTCTAGATCTTTCTCTGTTAGTCTGAAATTATTTCAGCCACAGTTCAGGCTGGGCTAGCTGCCCAGTTTATGCAACAAAGCAGTCATTCCCTGTGACCCCTCCCTCTCCCTTTTATTCTTTTTAATCTACCAGTGTTGTTTGTAGCTTTCAGTTTTTCCTCTGAATTTGGAAGAGGAAACATAGTGGACTGTTGGCCACATAGCATATGAGCTGTTCAGTAGTTGGTAAAGGATTCTGGAGTCTGTCTGTGACAAGTCAAAAAGGAACTGTTGCATTCTTTTCAAGATCAAGCATCCTTGCTTGGGGAAAAAATTATATACTTCAAGCAGAAACTTCAGTTTAATAGAATTCTGATTTGTTAATGGCAGTGGTGTAGATAGGAAAGTGAGCCAAGCCTTATAGGCAGCATCCCTAAGCAGTGAAAGCTGCCAAGTTTCCTTGTAACTGAAGAAATGTTGATTTGAATGTTGTCAGGTGTGGTACTGGGATTTGCTACTGCTAGCCAAGTAAAAGAGAAAAAAAATTGTTTTCCAATGACAGTCAGCTGTAAAGTTTATAAAATGGCTACATGTAGTTGAAGAAGTTTTTAGAAGTCATTCCTTCAGGATGAAGTTTGAGATGCTTTGGATTTTTATACTGCCAGATTAAGTTTATGAACTGTTTCATGCAACATTGTGTTAGATTTTACTTTTTTTTTTCCCAAAGAAAACCATAAATCCTTTCTATGAGCTACTTTGTAACCTCTTAATTTTAAAGTGCTTGGGAAAAATGTAGTTACTTGCTCAAGGAATTTTTTACAAAAAGGTAAATTACTTTTATTATGGTGTTAACAGCTGAAGCAGGAGGGTGCTGCAGAAATTTCAAAAATGTCAGAAAATATCAGTGTAATGGAGAATATATTCAGCTTTAGCAATAAAGCTCTGTGCTGTACATCTTTCCTTTGGTATTTTATGCAGTGACAAAGAATATTTACAATCCTTACAACTTCCGTTATAAACTTTGGTCCACTTAAAAGCGGTTGAATAGCTTTGATTTGGTGATGAAAATTAGATGCTTCTGAGAGAATCTCTTTTTCTTGCTTTCTGTCTGGTCAAAAAATGACAGACTTTTCAATTAAATTCCTTTTTTTTTTTTTTTTTTTGAAAAATAGGTTGGGCTTAAGGTGGAAAATTGGGAGGTAGAGGAAAACAAGTCTTTTAAAAGCCTGATCTATAAAAAAATGGGGGAAGAGTTATTAGGAAATGAACTGTTTCAATATTTATTGAACAGCCTGAATATCACATGTTGTTGATGAATGCACTGTTTTAAAGGCACTTCTGCTGTATGGCCTGTAAGGTTTCTTCAAACAAATCTATTTGCTTGCACTTAGGAAGTCTGGTGATGCTTTGAGGCCTTTTCTGTTTTGCATAATATGTAATTATAACTGCTTAAGTGTGTTTCTTTGGTCCCTGATGTGGCAGAAAAAGCCCATTATTTTCAAAGTAGTATTGCCTAATTACAGACTTTTAAAGTATGTATGCTAATCTTTCTTCATTACATAAAGGAAGATATGAAAAATATTTTTCTGTCTCTGTCTGGACTGGCTTTTCTTAAAAATCCTCATTTGAAATGTCCCCTCTTTTTTTTTTCTTCCCCTTAGATTTGAGTTCTGTGAACCTGCCTTTGTGGTTGGTAATTGTTTGGAAATAGCCTCAGACAGTCATCAATATGACCGGATTTACTGTGGAGCTGGAGTCCAGAAAGACCATGAAAACTACATGAAAATTTTATTGAAAGTTGGAGGCATTTTAGTAATGCCTATAGAAGATCAGGTGACTTAGTGACAATTTCCCCTTTTTATCTTTTAGTATGAGAAATATTTAATTTAAGAAATGCTTTTAAATGTATATTTGACTAAGTTAACATTCAACTAATAATATCGTGATTCAGTGTATTATTGCAGTTAAGCAGATACTAGGCTTTTTTAATGGTCTTGAACATTTTGCTCTTAAACTTGCAGGAAAACATCAATATCCTGCTTCCAACAAGGTCTGTGGCAAAACTGTCTTCAGTGAAACTAAACTCCATTCATAGTATTTTCAGCGCATTATACTAGTCCCAGATTTGCTTTGAAACAAAGAAACTACCCTCTAAACCAGAGAATTTGTGTCAGAAGTAATAAAATAACTGTGATTAGTGGGACATTGCTAGGGCAGGAAACAACATGACTTTATTTCCAGCAGTTTCCAGTGTTGTTTTACCATGTTAGATGAAATGTTTTTCAGACAGGTGTATTATTTTAATAATACTTCACACTTTTATCACTTTCAATCCTTAGATGTCAAAAGGCTTTACAAAGGTAAGTATTATTCTCCCTGTTTTATTAATAGGGAAATTAAGACAGATTGTGTGACTCAAGTTGATGTCCTCCTAAATATGGATAATTACTAAAATGCTTGTTGCTAAACATGCTAGTTACTTTATCTTCCAAAAAGCAAGCAGATACATAATGTGATAATTCTCAAAATACCGAAGCGATTTAAACATAGCTTGCATGATACAGTTCCGTAAGTATTTTTTTAGTATTTATTGGACTAAGATATTGTCAGTTAAAACTGATGGAATCCAACTTAAAAGTAGTCACAATTCAAAAGCAAAATTAAAACTGTGAATATTTCTACCTTCTATATAAATGATTAGGGGGATAGAGCATGTAAAGTAGAAGGAGCAGCTGGAAGATCTGGGTTACTCTAGCCTGCAGAGAAACAGCAAAGGGAACATTCAATTCCCGACTTGACTTCTGAAAGGGGTGGAGAATTTACCTGGTAGACTGGAGTCCACTGCTCCTCGCAGGTACATAGCAAACTGAGAGAAGAATGTTACAAGTGGCAGCAAGGGGGCATTCTGCCTGCATATGGGAAAAAAATTTTCGTAACTGAAGTGGTTGATCACTACAGCAGGCTGTCTAGAGAGGTGGGGGAGTCTGTCCTAGAGGATCTTTTTAACTTCATCAGAAAATATGGGTTGCCTGATATAACTTTGAAGTTGGTCTTGTTCAAGTAGGAGACTCCAGAGGTTGCTTCCAATTTATTCTGTGATCTTTTGGAAAAATCAGAGCAAATCTTACCTTGGGCCTTCATTTTCCTGCTGCATCTCTTCCCGCTTTTAAAGAGCCTTTTTTGGTACTCAGGTGAACAAGTACTGTTTCAAGGAATATGAAAGTCCTTTCTGTTCATAAAACAGTCTTTATAAATTAATTTTGAAGCAAATTAAACTAGCAGTGTATTTGAATGCCAGTCTGAATAGTATTGAGTGTGACAAAAAGGTAACTACTGATTTTTATTGTTGTTGTTTTTATGCAGCTAACACAAATCTTGAGAACAGGACAGAACACATGGGAAAGTAAAAATATCCTTGCTGTTTCATTTGCTCCACTAGTGCAACCAAACAGAAATGACAACGGCAAACATGACACTGTGGGACTGCGTAAGTGTCCTTTGTGCTCGCTCATTTTGGATTGATGGGTTGTTATAGTGTCTGCTGGTGGTGGCCTGGAAGTAGGTAGACTATGCCATTACAGACATAATGTGATAGAACAGGAGCACACAGTTCAGCAAAGCAGGAGTTCATTGATGCATTTTTGTGCTCCTGGCACATGTTCAGTGTTGCTGAACGATTAACATCCTGAATTAAAATGATACAGTGTTTCTAGCTTATCTTTCCAGGCTTATTTTCCTTTTAGGTTCGGCTTCTCTATTTTTAGTGAGGTACAGATAAAATAGCAAGCTAATATTACGTCTGTCAGGAGTGCTAACTTCCTGATGCTCTCCATGAGAAAAATACTGCTTCTCTTTCCCCCGAAAAGGAAGGAACAGGTGTAAACTGCAGCAGTGGTGTATGGTAGGATATTAATAGATGAGTGTGTTTGTGTCTGTCTGCAACTGATATAGTCATGCCTAGCTGTATTTTGTTAGTCATGGGGGTTGGCTTTCTAATTGCAATGCTTTGAATTAGATTAGTAAAGATACTTAGAAAAGGTCTCTGAAAGTACATCTGTTGTCAAGATAAGGGAAGGGGAAAAAAGTGGTGGAGAAAGGTGTAGGGTTGAAAGTTTCTGTCAGAGTAGTTGGATCTAGGAGTAGAATAGTACACAGAGCTTCAGTAGCATGTGGACACTTAAATAAACCCAGCAAAGACGATAGAAGGTAACAGCTTTTCTCTCCTGTTTTGTTCTGTTAACGTATAACCAAAAGGAAACAATTATCTTGTTCTCTTTGCATGTTTCTTGCCTCCATGCACATTTCTTAACTGTAAAACTGGTATAAACCCTTCAGGAGTCCAGGATGTCCTGTCAGGTTGCATTACCTGTAACTACTGATCTGGCTATTAATTTTGAGTGTATATGTAAGCTTGCCAAGGTTAGTTCCTTATTATAGTTACTTTTACTGGTTTTGTTCAAAGTATGGAAGATCCTTTCCTTCTATGTAATCAGTTCTTTGCAGAAATATTTAATTCTGGTTGTTTCAACACTTGCTTTTTGAGACCTCAGAAGTTATTTCCTGAAAATAAGTTGTTAATGCAAGATTATTTTTTTCCTCTTTTCTTTGCTTTAGATGTAGTCCATAATAGATAGGCTGTATCATGACTGACAGTAAAATACAGAGGTAGCTTGTCAGACTTTCTGGTCTTACTATGATTTACTGCAGTCTGAATCCCTATAAGATAGAAGAGGATTTTCAAGTGTTTTCTATGACCATTCCTGAATTACCACAGTGAAAATAATGCAGACCAGTAGCATTCAGAACTGAACTGCAGTACAATAAAGGTGTTTCCTGTAAGTAGCTTAAGAATTTCAAAATTACTTTTTAGTGAGAAGAGAAAAACAACACACAAATGTGCTATTAAGTTGGCATTACTTAATACGATTTAAACCCCCTCAAACTTTAGGGGCTTGAAGTTGCACAGTAAAATGAAATCAGTAAGATAAGTTTCTTTCCACTGTTCAGTGGGGGGCTGTAAAAAGTAGCGATCTGAAGTGCAAGAAATAAAAATTGTGGCTAATTTCTTTTACAGCAAAGTTGTCTATTTCAAATCCACACACCTATAAATTATCTTCAGAGTAGTCAGTAAACATTTTCCTTCTGCAAACTGTAGCCAGAAATTGCATATGTCACTACTAAGTAAACATGGAGTCTGTGCCATACTTCAGACAACCCTTGAATGCCTTCTGACACATATGTAACGTTATATATAGACTACAGTTACAACTGTCGTATTTTCATAGGGCACAGTAAAATATCTGTCAGCCAGTCATTCTCAAAGTAGAATCTTTTTCGTCATAGAAAACTACAGAGGTGGTGTTAAAGGATCATTTTACCAACTTAGTTAATTAGTTAGGACACAGTTTGCTGCTCCTAGACAATTGGAAAGAAGCAGACATTAAACATCCAAAAATTGCATCCTGTTCCTCTCATTTAAGAACAGAGTAATATCTATAATTTGAATAGTTTGACTAATGCTTTTAGGAAAGAAACTTAAGACGGATTGACAGTAAACAACATTCAGATTCTCATGTTCAGTGTAAATAATTTAAGAAGGCTTATTCAACACCAAAATGGTTACACCTGTGTGGGATGTTGCAAGCAAGGATGAACTCTGTCTTTGGGTAGACTGTATGCTATATAATAAATGTCAAGCACAACTAGCATTGGTAAAGTAATATTCTGCATCTCAAAGTTTTACATTCGAGCAGGATGTTAACATGGTTGTGTAGGTTCATGCTTAACTTAGTGTGGGAAGTAAACTTGTGTTGACCCACAGTACTGTATATACTAAAAACTGATCATGAACCCAAGTACATCACTGGTAATGATAGATTTTATTGAAGTCTTGATTTTCTTTTTTATTTAATCATAATGAAGGAGAAAAGATGAAATGGCTTAGATTCAATGAAATTCTACTGTAGGTTTAAACATCAAGTTTAAGATCACTAATCAAAACAAAAATGAATTGTATTTCTTGGTCAATTTGGCTTAAATCGATGAGTATCAGTGGAACTTCAGGCTACTTCTGTTATTTGAAGTTTTTCTTAGGTGTCCTCCTGAGTAGTTCCATATTCAAACAGATTTTATATTACTCTAGGACTTCCTAACTATCCTTCCTAGCTATCAAGCATTTCTTTTTCTTTCTTTCTTTTTTTTTCTTTTTTTTTTTTTTTTCCAAACAGAGCAAGCCTGAAGCTTTCTAAAAGCTCAGTTTTCTTTATAATATCTTCTGTGCGTGTGTGTCTGGGATTTCTGAACAGAAGTGCAGGACCTGTAGGCCTTGACTTCCTTTATGCATTATGACTTGTTGGTAGTTACTAATTCTAGCTTATGATCTGGGATATGACTGTGAGGAGCTTTGTCTTTAAACTTTCTAGATGCTGTTGTCTTCAAAATCAAATAGAATATAATCTAGCATAACTAGCACTGAAAATAATATGATTGTTTTATATTGCAGGATAAAGCTGAGAGCTTACTACTTTCACACCTTTTTCAGGACACAGTGTTTCAAAATTTTGTTCCATTCTCTTCTGAAGGAAATAATTTTTTGTTATTCTGATTTTATGAAATCTCTCTTACATTCTTTATTTTGGACAAATGCCTGTTAGTCCATTACTTTAACTTTATATACCTTCTGTTCGCATTTACTATAATTGGCATACAATCTGCAATCATGGCTTGTTTAGCCTGATATTATAAATGTGGTTTTGATGGTTAGGTGGGGTTTTGTTCTTGAATTTTGAGTTGGTTTTATATTAAACAAATGGGGCTTTTGTTAAATTTCTGTTGGTATTAGTTGAAATCAGCGTTGTCATTCATAAACGTCCTTCCTGTCTCAGATCTGAGTAACTAGCATGTAGCTGAAATCAGTGTATAAAGCAACAGATTTTGTTGGAAATACATAGAGTGGTTTTTAAGCTGCATGCAATATTGGAAGTGTGATTATCAAAACTATTTCTTCACTAACTTCTTTGTTGCTGTAGTCTCCATTAATTTTAGGCTACTCTGTATAGGAAGAAAAATGACAAGCAAAAAGTTGAACAGGCTGCACTTTTGGTTGGTCTACTCTTTCAGTTTTGTTTTCCTTGGAATTAGCTAGCCATTGCTCATCTAGGGCAGACATCCACCAGCCCAGCAATACTTAGTCATCACCTGCCTGTCTGTCATGGGAAAATATGTGGTTTTTGGCTTTTTCTTACCTGCCTTTTTTCTTCAGGACTTCAGTAATTTTGATTCCTGTTCTGCTGCAGAGATATGGGTGACTTACCTGGTTGATCAGCTGTGAAGTCAACATGGCCCTCCCTCATCAGTTGAATTTAGTAGGAAGTAGGGAAAAGCATAGTGAGTAGAAAAAAGGCACTTGCCTAAACGAATGTGACATAGGGGTAGAAATTGTTTCCTAGCAGTAGGATCTTAAAACATTGCCAGCAGTAGGTCCCAAGACTTGCCAGGTGCTAAAAGATGACAGTATTTGTTGTATGCTTTCTTAAATTTATTCTAATAATCTGTTCACACTTTCTATTTCTCCTGTATATCTGTCAAAAGACCTCTTAATTTCTTGGACTGTGCCACAAGGTTTGTCAAGGTGGCTCTATCTACCCTTGTTTCATTTGCATATCGTATCACGTACTAAAATTTGTATTGTTCTTGGACATTACTCTTACTGCCTTGCAGCTAATTTTTTTCCACTAGAGGGAAATTTCATTTGGTATAACTTACTTTTCTTTTGTTTTAGCTCCATGTGCTGTTAGGAATCTCCAGGACCTAGCTCGAATATATATCAGACGTACCCTTAGAAACTTCATAAATGAGGAGATGAAAGCCAAGGGTATTACTCAGAAGGCTCCTCCGAAAAGAAAACGCAGAAGATGTCGTAGACGCAGGATTAACACCTATGTGTTTGTTGGTAATCAGCTCATTCCTCAGCCTCTAGATAGTGAAGAAGATGAAAGAATGGAAGATGATAACAAAGAGGAGGAGGATAAAGATCACAGTGAGGCCTTGAAGCCAGAAGAGCCTCCTCGAAATCTGTTGAGAGAGAAGATTATGAGTCTACCATTACCTGAATCTTTAAAAGCATACTTGACCTATTACAGAGAGAAATAACTTGTTTTAAGTAGAAATAATGCCTACTGATAGTTCCTTTATTCTTGAAAATGTAGCATTTATTAAGAAGTAGGTGGACAAATTATTATTAGTCTTTCATTGAGACTGAAGTACAGCGATAAATCATAACTTGTCTCTATCTTGTCTTTGCTACAAAGAAGACTTGCATTCAACAGTAGAATCCCTTTTTAAAGATCTATTTTCTTTAAATTTTGAAAATGCTGTTTTAACTCTGATATAAATATATATTCCATTATGCAGCACTAATCAATATTTTGCATGGTAAGTCTTTTTTTGATCCCTAACAGATTTGTATTGATGAAAGGATGAGTGAAATTTTATATATGCTAAATAATTGTTAAACGTGCATCTGACTTGATGAACAATTTGTCTGTATTTATTATTACTAGGGGAACATTTTAAACATGCAGACACTTATCCTCTAATGTCCGAAATCAGACCCTTTTAAAGTTTATTTTACTATGGCTTTGTTGCAATCATTATTACTATGTTGGTATAGATGTATTCCAACAACACAAGTGCAATAAATGTATACAGACACTGAATGAGCTGGCTTTAATGAAATAGGAAAATAGAAGTTTTGAAATGTCAGGTGACCCTGCTACTTCTGCATTTATTTCTTTTGCCAAAAGATCTTGAGAAAACTAACAGCTTCTCTCAGAGCCTTAAAGAAACACCATATTGAATAAGAAGCAAAAGCAATGCTTACTTCAGCTCTGCTTATATTTTACTCCATTCTACACTTTCAGTATTTCTAACTAGAGGTACTTCCTCATTTGTGGGAAGTTAGGAAGTATGTTTTGTTTATTTCTACAGTTCACCATTGAGTCAAAATGTTTGGTAATAAAAGATTGTAATTTAGATTTCAGTCATCTATATTTACTGCTTTTAAGTAGAGGTAGAATTTCAACAAAGTTCAGTTTGTATTGCTTATTGAGATAGCTGTAATAGTAGAAGTTAGAATTTGTTAAGCAAATGCACTTTAGTAAGTGAATTTTATACTTAACATGCATCTCCAAGAAGGTAGACTTGTGCTAGCCTATATTTTGTTTCTGAGCATGGCTCTTAGCACACAAATATTTATAAAATTATACACATCTTTTGGAAACCTAAGAGTAGCAGTGCAACTGTGGGGACCCACGATAGTGCTGATTTAAATCTTTCTATGATTTTTCCTCTTCTAGTTGTGAAGTTACTTGCAGTTCTCATTTTTAACTTTGCTTTTACTATCTTGATTTCTTCATTCTGTTGTAACGTAACCATGAGGGAAAACAGTGTTTACTGAGAACTTGGCATGATACGCATTAAAAGCCACAATCATTGGAAACATATGCCTGTTGGACCCAGTGAAAAAAATTTCCTTTGAAATATCCTGCACGATACATTTTATAATACTGATAATTTTTTAGTGTGATAACAATAGAAGCAAAATAATGACATCTTTCTAAAACAGTAAATGTTCCTAGTCCAGGTATTTATAACCAGCCAATGTTCATGTGGTCCAATATTGACTTCAAAATACATAAGTGTTTTGTTGCATTTGAGAAGGAAGATAATATGTAATCCCATGAGACTGACTCTTTATTATGCATTTCATGCTGTAGTCCTTGTTTTTTAAGGTACATCATAGTAATGTTTAAGTGGAACTTCATGAAGGCCTGTTGTACCAGCATGTGGAGTTACTTTCCGCAATATATTTACAGTATAAGTAAACAAAACTATGTGAAATAAATATTCTGACTTTATTTTAATAGCAGGAAAAACTACTAAGAAATAGTTTTCCAAAATAATTATACTAATGTGATGCTTCAGCTATAAGAATTGAACATAATCTTGTTTTAAATGGATTATTTTAGATGGAGTTTAAATAATTGGAAGTTTGAGGTTTTGTCTCTCCTTTTCTTGGAATCTACATCCATAAGCTCAAGAGTATGAGATTACTAAATACTACTTAAGTACTTTGAGGACTTTATACAGGATGCTTTTGGAGAATAAATTTCTGCATTCTTTCATGCCTGTATACTTGGAAAAATTAACAGCGGATGACTTGTCATGATTCTTCAGTATGTAAGTTTTTTTTGAGTCACTGAAAGAGAATGTTTCTTCTGTGTTTTATATGTGGATTTATTTTACACTCTTGAATTTATATTTACATAAATAAAAAGATAGAAATGTAAAATGAAATAAAACTTACTTTTTGCCGTATCAGTTGATGATGGGGACACTGTTGCAATAAAATGGGGGGGTTTTTTGGTGGTTTCTGCTTGCTTGAATTTCTCTGGTTTTGTGCAAGTATTTTCAGTTGTGTGGAAATCAAGATGCCAGTTCATAGTTAGGTCAGTAACCTCTTAATAAAGGCTACTCTTGAATTTCAGAAATAGAGTAATACACCTTTTTGCTAAACCTTGAATTTTTTACAAAGGTTGAAAGATGAGATGTTATTCATGGCACAGGAAAGCTATTTTGGGCCCAGCACTACTTCTGAAGTACTCAGGTGGAGAGTTAGTATTTTTCTGGAGAGCCTAGAAGCTATAGATGAGCTATATGCTCAAGAACAGTTTCATGTGTTTGATATTTTTTTTTTCTAAATACTGAGATTTTTTTTATCTTCAACAGAGCAACTGTCTGGGTCAAAATAAATAAGGAAAACTTTGAGGTAAGAACACCAGGGGTGGGGATCAACTACTAGCAAGTCATACTTTCTGTTGAAACTCTGGCTTGGTGGCAGCCTTATTTTTTTACCAATTAAAGGAAAAATACAAGGTGGGCTAGGCTGACTATCAATGCTGTAATTGTGGTCACTGTAAGGAAAGATGTGATGAATTGGAACTTCCAGGGATTTTTCTCCTCTTTAGTCTGGAGGAGGACTTGAAACCAGTGCAGTCTTTTCACAAGACCTTGTGTTTTTAATCCCATGGTGTTCAGGAGAAACCGAACAGCTGCCTCCCAAAAACTGGGGAAACAGTTTTTGTTGAAATGAACTTGAGCGTATCTGTTCAGCGGAGACAGTGCTCTTGCTTGTTTAGGTGCTGGAAACTTAGTCTATTTTCTTTTTTGAAAATGCTGTCATTTCTTCTCTGAACTGCTTTTTTAAATGCATTTTACCTGTCAGTTTGAAAATAAATAGGGAATATAATGAAATGTGGTATGTTCTGATTAAAGTCGTTTTAACTCATTAAATATTAATCCATATCTACTCAAGAGTGTGTCCTTCCATCATTCGTGTAATTGAGTAAAACTGAAGGCTTCTATCTTTGTGATTTACTAATCAATTACAAAAGATAAAGGAGCTGTGCTCTGCTTGGTGGTGTATACAGAAGTCCACCTTAATGAGCTGCTAATTATTTTGACAACACTTGAGTCATTTATGAGGTCCTTTCCATAAATTTGTTTTGAGAAGGTCATTGGAGTGTAACTGGAACAGTAAGGCTTTAAAGTTGTGTGCTTCTTGGTATCCTTCAGTAAAAGTCAGTGAAATCTAGGTGGCTGGCTTGATAAAACACCTGTCTTTGGCCTCTGTAGCTTCACAGTGTACGTGTCAACTTGTTGTATTACTCTGTTCAAGTAAAGCTGGCTTGTTTAGCAACAAGCTTGCACCGCATTTACGGTCAGTATGGAACCAAGAATTAACACTGATTTATCAATGCTTTTTAACATGATGGTAACACTTCCTTTCTCGAGTCTTCTGTTGGTCATCCTTTGTATTCTGTGATGCTTTAAAGAGATTTGTAAGGGGAGCTACAGGAACTTGCATCTGCCTATTAAAGCTCTAATCTCTGCTGAGAACTAGGAATCTATGTAATGCCTTTCCAGGAGAATTTGCAGAATACTTCAGTGCTGGAGAGAAGCGAAAGCACTGCAGAAAGCACTGAATTTTCTCTCGCTCTTCCTTCATGTATTCACAAGCAGCTGTGATGATCATAGGCTGGAAGAACAGAGAGCAAAAGTACGTGGGTACATGCTAAATGTTATTTTTTCTTTTTATGAGCATTTCCTTGCTATTTTGCTAGCCTCTTTGTCCTGACTGAAAAATAATTCATTAGGGTTTACTACTGCCCTACTGCTTACTTGACTGCCCTGTTTCAAACATCTTCAGTGCAAGTGGATGACCTCCACAAACTGAGAAATGTTCCTTGCAGGCAAATAGACCTGCAGGGTTTTTTGTTGATACACACTTCAGTAATTTTTTCTCTCAGACATTCTTTTGAGTTCTTCCACCAGTGTGTTGAGTTTGGGGCTTCTGTATACTTCGATTTTTGAAGCCTAGTGGCTTCTATTCATCTCACATCTCTGAAAATCAGGCTATTTAAGGAAGCCAACTAGTTCAGGAGCCTTACTTCAGACTCTCACTCCGGAAATTGTGTTGGTAAATGGCAAGATCTTTATTAAAAATTTATCTGACAGCCTGTGTGCCCAAGATAGAGGTTGTTTCCATCTTCTGATACAAAGGATCGTGACTGAAGTAGTAACTTTTACAGAAGCTTTCACCTGATTCCTAGTCAAGATCTGGAGGGTTGCTAATCTCTGCTTCTAGAAGGGGGTAGGTAGTTTTTGTCTTTGGAAGATGTTACACTCAAAATCATTGTTCTAGGCAGAGGGGATCTGTATATGTACATGCACACTTACAGAGGTCTTAACAGTCTAATTGAAGAATCATGATTAGTCAAGATACTTCAGA
Organism: Ibycter americanus; assembly: GCA_035590275.1. Classification (NCBI taxonomy): domain Eukaryota; kingdom Metazoa; phylum Chordata; class Aves; order Falconiformes; family Falconidae; genus Ibycter; species Ibycter americanus. Next base: position 48,037,556 of record JAVJGI010000040.1, read on the forward strand.
AAAGAACAGTGCAGTTAGAGTACTTTCATATAGAGGAAAGAAAAATCACAGTAGTAATCACAGTAATACAGTTAAAATTGTAGTGCATGCACTTAATTTCTGTTCCTTCTTTTGAAGTTATGCTCGACCTCAGTTTCCCCCAAGTGTTAAATCCACAGCTTGTAACTGCTGGATAGGGTAACAGAATTCTATGCCTCTGCAGTCCTTTGTGGGAAAAATACTTTGTTGATGTTGCTGGTTCCTCCTTACTCCCCTAGGATCAGTCTGGAAGTTGTTTGTCTGTTGGATAATGTGCCTTTGCATCTTCTTTCTTCATTGTTCTGTAGCGCCTGCTCGCATCCAGGTTTTCTACATATGATGATCTGTTTATGTTAGATACAGTATATTGTTACCCCAAGACCAGTTTGGTCTTTTTGTTTTTATTTTTTAACTGCATTACAGAGCTGTGCACACCTGTGGGATCTGCAGTACCAAGTGTGGGCCCATCTGTTGCCACCCCATGCCAGTATACACCTACACTTCCTCCTGTGTCCCCACTTCTCAGGGCTTCTGCTGTCTTACCAGGGCTGCATTTTCTATACTATGGCACTGTGTGAGAATAATTACCCCGTTCTGCCAGCAATAACTGTTTGTTAGTGCTATCGATATAAAACTAGGCCTGTACCACACAAAGATAAACATGAGTAAAATGGATTAGCTGTAGACACTAAGTCAGCTGGAGAGACTGCTGTCGCAGCTAAACTGAGTAAAACCTATGGGAGGTGGAAGAAGGCTCAGATACACCCAGCCCAGAGGCCTTGCAAACTCAGTAGAGAGTGTATGGCCTGCCGTTGGCAATGTCAGTACCATATTGCAGGGTTACACAAGAGTGAAGACAAGCTTTTGTATCTGTTAAGTGATCAGAAAGTTTTTTGGTTTATTGGGGTTGGGAAAGGAGCAGGGATACAGGAGTGGGAGGTGAGAAATTTGTATAGGGGGCAGTGACTGGTAAGTAAACTGACCTGTTGCTACTATTTCTATCATAAAAAATTTTAGCAATAAATTTTGATTCCTGCTTCAAAATCTGTACTTTCTGCCAGTTCCCACATCTGTACAATCAATAGTCTTTGTATATGTTGGTTTGAAAAGTGATTTTGCTTGGTATTCTAACTACTTCAAATGCCTGTTTTTAATCTTTCTAACTTTATTTTTTGTCCTGGTGTACAGTCTGTTTCTCTGCTAAAAGATACAGTATATATTTGTGCTGTAATCAGTAAGAGCAAACGTATAATGCACTATTTTTGTAGTACTGTTTGCTCCATATCTAATAAACCCTGTGATGTTGGCAGTAATCTGTTAACGGTAGTGACCTTTTTAGATCAACACCCTACAAAACTCTGTTACTCGTTTGTTTTAGCTTGGCGGGGTGTGTGTTTAGTTGTTTTTTTTTTTTTCCCCAAAACTCAACGTGTTGATTTTTCTACAAAAGGAAAAAAACAGTACATCCTTAAAAATGCTTTCTAACCTTGCTGAGGAATTGTATCAAGAACATTGTGCATAAGAAATTGCACCAAAAGAGGGCAGCATTGCCTTTTGGGAAACCTGAGGGCTGTGTGCCGATAACTGGTAGAAAAGGCAAATAAAATATCTACATTGTTTTTATAATTAAATATTTCTTTGAGTAACTTGCTTAGATGAAGATCTGAAAGATGCAGAATCATTCTCTGAGGCTTTTTGATTTTTCCAAATAATTCCCTGAAATTTCTGTTGTAGAGGTGTAGTATAATAGGGTTGTTTTTTTCTGGGGCATACTTCAATGTAATTTGAGACCTTTCCAGAGTTGCTGATGTGGATCAAGTCTTCCATGCAGAAGTTCAAGGTACCACACTGTAAAAGGGTCTGTAAGGGCTTGACCAGCTGTGTAATTGGGTATTAGATGCCTTCAGCTGCTAGAGTTGATCTGGATTTTGTACTAATGCTTACTTGAGACCATATGTGAGGACTGGACATTTGGGTGTGGAGGAAGCATGGCTGTGCAGAAAATTACCATGCATGGTGTCGTCCATACCTGTACATGACTCTTACGGATCTATATAATGCAGTAGCCAGCTGCTGCTGTGCCTGCGGTACAGTGCTGCTGCTGGTCTCCTGAGTTGGAGAGCAGTGTTGTTGCAGAGGCATTTGCTGGAGGGGAGGCTGTAGTTGTGAAGGAAGTATGCATTAAAAATGAAGCATGTGGTGCTAAAGCCTGGCCCTAGTGGGACAGCACCTCTCAGAGAAAGATGTGTAACCTGAGGCGAAGCATCTTGGAGCACTGCTTGCTGCTCTGCTGCCAAGGGCCCCAACAGGAGTTTTGTCCATTCCAGATCCTCTGGCTATGCTACAGACAGATCCCAGTCCTACCTTCAGTATTTGCAGCAACAACCAAGTTAGTTGTCCAAGCCTCTGGATTATGCAGACTGGCAGCCTTGCAGTCCTGAGAGTTAAGCGTCTCTGGCAGTTGCTGATCTACTTCTGTAAATTGGGAAAAATATGAAATAGTGGCCAAAAAAGCAAGCATCGTATTTAAAGCATGAGACAAACAGATCTGTCATACTGTTTCCACAGTGTGGTCTCAGCTTTGCTAATGATGCCAGTGCTGAGATGAACATTGGCAACAATCCTGCTTGGATGCAGTTCCAACTTTACTTGAAAAAGAAAATGCATTTCTAAACTATTGTGATAGCGGAGGGAGGACATGAATGCTGAATGTTCAAAGGCCAGAGCAGGGTTTTGCATGGATGCAAAGGTTGGTAGACTTGTTAGCTCAAATAGCCCAAGGTACACAAAGTGCTATTAAGCAGCTTTCAAACCACAGTTTGTACATGCTGAGATGTGGGAAAGGGGTAACGAGCCATCTCCTTATGAAACCTCTAGTGCTTTGTTCCACAGCACCTCTTTTCTATTTCCAGATGCTCCCTAAAATAAGGATTGTGTGAATATGTTGTAAAAAGCTGTTCTGGGATGATCATCATAAGTACCTGCAGTCAGTGACTTCTCCTATATCCAAACCCAGGGATTTTAAGTTTTGACACTTACTAAATCTGTTTAATAATGACATGCATCTCCATGACCATACCTTACTTCAAGAAATTGGGTTTAAAAGTTAATCAGACTTTTTTTTTTTTACCCCTTGAGCACAAAAACAGATCTCATTAATTTTGTGGAGAAGCGGAGGTGACTGACATTTTAGGGAGTGATACTGATGTGATACTAACTTGAGATCGATAATACATTCTGATGTAACTATTTTCCTGTTAACCATCTCCTTTTACTCCTATTAAAATAATCACACAGATGTCCTTATTTCTGCAGTGGTGGTAGCAGGTGATAGTTCTGTCACAGTAACCTTGCTTTTTTCAATCCACTGCTGATCTTTCACCTTGTGTGTAATACATGAACTCCAGTGGTCACTAATTGCAAGGCACTGTCGGTATAAGATGCTGGGAGGAGAATCTGATCTCTAGGAACTGATCACATGAAATGTTGAATGCCAGTGGATAGTGGAGTTACAAAATACTTTTCAGGCAAATACAAATTAAAAAAAAAAAAAAAATACTTGCAAATCATAAAGGCAAAGGTCCGCAAAAGAGTTCAAGTGTTTGAGTGCCATTTGAGGCATCTGAAATAAAAGTTTGTATGGCCATAGCTACTGAACTCAACTACTACCTCCAGTTCCCACCTGCCTGCCATGGGATTTAATATAACTTTGTTGTCACCTAAGTATCAACAAGGATCACAGAGCAGGTATTCCCCAGTTTAGTTTGTCCTGAAAGCTCAAAATTAAATGCAGCTCCTGCTGGATTAGGCCTTGCAGAAGGTGAGTGATGCTGTTGCAAACAGCAAGAGATACTGATGCAAGTGCTCTCTCAAAACCAGGAAGACAAATGTTTTCAATGAAAGTTCCTCTGTGACAGGTAGGAGGTTTAACTTCCATGCTGGAAGCACTTACGGAAGTGAATGAACAGCCATCTTTTCCTCTCTTGGGCTTCAATAGTTGTGGCTGGTTGAAGTAGTTCCCATGTCATCATCCTGACCACTGTGAATCCCATGCTGTTTCCCACAAGTTACCTCAGATGTGTGGTGGACAGGTAGCAGGATAACTTGATCTGTTTAACCCTTCTGGGGAAAAGAAGCCCTACCACGGTCTTAGCACCACAGAGCAAAATGTATGTTTGTCTGTGCTTTATGTTGGGTTCAAATCTTACCTCCCCCCGCGTCCCAGCCCCGAGATGATAGCTTTTATAAATAAATTGCCTTTAATGATGCAGCCTTGCTTTGCTGCTAAGTTGCTTTGAGCTTTCACAATATTTTAAAAAAGGGAGATTGAAAAGGCTGTTGAAAGTGTTTGGTCACAAGAATGGCAAAAATGCCAGCTATGCTGCTTTGACAATTTTTAAAGCTCTGTGTCAAAGCAGTTTTCTAATTAGTGCTTGAGGATATGGCTAAGAACAGACAATAAAATCATTAACGAAAATAGCTGAACAGTGAGCTTTTCACTGTGGTGGTCTCTGACATACTAGAAATAGTCTAGAAACTTTAGCTCTTTAAACAGAATGTAAACTTCTGACTTAAATTTCACCTATACATCAGTGTGCTAGCAGTTGCAAATATAATTCTAATGTATTTTGATAAAGAGCAGCAGTCTACTCGAGTAACTGAAAGATACTAAATTCTGATTCCATTCAAGTCAATACGGGTTGTGCTATCACCTCCAATAAATACTGGATTTCTCCATTCAAAACAAATTTCCTGTCTCTGAAGAGTTTATAGTGTAAGACGAAGAAGAGATGAAGTGTGTAGGAAAGCAATACGGTATGCAAGTAGTGTGGAACCAGTTTCATGTTACATTAGTTTTTACATTTATTTTTTTTCCTGAAAGAATTTGTTAAAATTTAAAGCAAGGCCTTTTCTAGTTGTAGTGTGTGAAGTTGAGCCTTCATAGAAGCATGAGGGTTTTGCTAGAATACAAGCTGAGCAAATGAAGCAGGAGGTGAGGAAGGAAAGTTGGAAGGTGAGGGAGCTGAATAATGGGCACAAAGGATGGAGCTGGTTTGCTCTGGAATTCTGCTAGTAGGAGAGTGGGACCAATGAAGGGCAATGAAAGGGAAGATGTGAAATGGTATTGATACTACGGTAGCTTGGAAGAGCAAGCTGCTGACTTGCACCCTGCATGGGAAGCTCCTGAGATTTTGTAAGCTTCCAAAGCTGCAGTGGGACCTGTTGGCTCTGGTAGGTGATGTTTGGGCTGTATTGGCACAGCCTTGCTTGACTTCTGACCTAGCCTGACTAAAATGGATACCAATCAATTCTTCCAGGTTTGTCCAAATAACTCGGAGAATGGCAAGAAAGTTTATTCAAATGCTTGTCATGTTTCACGGACACAAGTCCTTACATCTTGAGTGAGTTGGGCTTGTTCACACTGAAACCCCTCAGTGCTGCAGATTTCATTCTCCAACTCTCTTGCTTTCAGGGTTCAATCTAAAATGTATGTCAAGCCTCAAAGAAAAAAAAGCCAAAAACCTAAACAATAGCCCACTGGACGTATATGATATGTCCCTTGCACCTCTGTGCCAGATCAGAGTGTTTGAAAATCCTCTGTCTTTTGAACATGCTAACTTTTGAGCTGTAGATTACTCTGTGTGGAAGATGGTATGTGATTTTTCTGTCTCCAACTGAAATTATTTTCATTTACATGGAATAATTCAGTAAGCATTCGGTGAGAGAACTAAAAAAATGGTTTTGGTGGGTAGGGTCTTCACTGAGGAGAGAAGGGTCTTGAATTTCAACCTGCAGTCTGATGTGGTTTTGTTTTTATTTTAAGCACCCTCACAAGGAACAAACTAAATCCAGAAAAGTCCAGGTAGGTTTTCTATCCAAAAAGGAGAGAAAAAGTGATGGAGAGACAAGGGTTTGGCTGAGACATCTCTAAACACAGTTCCTAGCAAGGGAGGGATGGACATGGAGATGGAAGGGAGAGGAGGGGGAACTGGTGGGAACTGGGCAGGGGCAGAACCATGCCGATGGAGACAGTTCTGACTGGGAACAGGTAAAAGGTAGCAGATATGCAGATACGGGGGGTGGGGAAAGGCTGTGACTGCCTCCTAAAAGGGAGTGGAATGAACTTACTGGCAGCCACCAGGTGCTGACTGGGGCACCAGCTCCTGCTCCCTGCAGGGTCTTGCCAGCTGTTCCTCAGCCAGGGCTCACCATGACCACCCCATCTCCTGCCAGCACAGCATGCTTCCTTCAAGGGAGCAGAGGAAATACTAGAGAACTCTTCTTGTAGTAATTAAACTACTGCAGAAAGAACTGACATTCACACTTCTTCAGTGAGAAGGGAGCAGCACAGGCATCTATCGGGTGAAGGCTCAGCCCTTTCAGTCTTGATGAAGATAAGTGGTAGCACGCAGTGAAATACCCTATTCCTAAAACTAAAATTTCACACTTGGCTTCCAGTCGCACCTTTTCTTCAGCATTTCCTTTTAGTTGAATAGCCTCCCTAGCCTTTGCAGTTCCCCTGTCATCTGGTCCCAACCTTACTTTGGTGCCTCACAGACACAGAGGAAGGGGGAGCACTTCATGCAGGGTACCATGTGTACCTCTAAATCTACAGTTAAACCAGGGGCTGGCTGGAGACAGGGAGAGGGCTGCTGTGGAATGTCTCTTTGGCATGGGGCCTAACAGGAGACTGTGAATAAATACAGATGCTCTACACTGTGGTCCAAGGGAACGGTATTAATTTCCTCTGAAGATGCCAATCTATTCCATCAAAATGCAAAGCTGAAAACAAAGAGCCTGTCTTCAAAATTTTCTTCTTAAAACTTTTAAGCGTTGCCTGGCAATAGGAGCACTTATCATGGCAACACATCCAAAAGTTAGGGAATACTATGTAACGCTAATGCTGAAACTGTGAGATCTAAGCTGTTCAGTGGATCTAGCCACAAATTTTGAATTCTGACAGCAGATCTGAAGAAGCAGCCTTTTTTAGTAATAGAAATTTGAGGGGAATTGGAGGATCTTTCCATGGTCTGTTGGTGACTGTACATATCATTGGCCCATGCCTCAGCTGACCCATTGGGAAAACATGCTTTGTGTCACTGAACCCCTTTGGCAAGTGGTTTTACAAGGAGGACTACTTTAAGAAGCACTTTATTATTTATATAAGGCCTTATGCAGCTGGGACTAGATCCTCGTGCAGGACAAACCAAGTCAGGGAGCTGCATTCCTCCTAGTTCCTTCTTATTGTGAAGGAATGGGGAAAGGCAGCAGTGAAAGGCAGAAGAATGAGCAAGAGCAAAAGAGAGGGGGTTTGCCGGCCCAGGCTGCAGAGAATGTGACGTAGCTTTTACACTCTGCATCTGCATAGCTTCTTGCTGGTTGCAGCCTGAGATTGATGTTATCTCTGAGGAGTTTTGGAAGCTGGTTGCATTTGGCAGCTCTCCTTTTGCAAGACAGTTTGGCATCAGCAACATTTGTCCCCTTTCCCTGTAGGCATGTGCACAGCTGAGTTGACCAGCTTGCCTTTCATTACTTTTCAGGTGAGGAGAAGCTCTTCCTCTGCCTCCTCTTTCCTTTTGAAAAGTCTCTGCACCTGCTGGCATGCAGACACCTTCTTCAGGTGTTACCCCAGGCCACAGGGAAACGGCCTTGCTCTCCTGGGTTTCAGGAGAGCTCTGGAGAAGGCTCAAACCACAGGTGACTGCCTGGGTTGGAAGAGTTTGAGTGGCAAGGAGAGATGGGGTTGGGGGCAGTGGAAAGGGGGAAACTGTCCCAGTGCTTGAATGGAACCTCAAAATATTTGAATTTCTGGAAATACTGAAGGTGAAAGTGCAGCAGCTCGGAAGAGTCTAGTGCTGGTAGGACCTCTAGCAGGAGGAGGACAGAAAATTGTCTGCTTAAATGAGAAGTGCTTGTTTCCCACACCATGTGGCTGCATCACACGGTGCTCAGGTACCCTGGCTGAATAAAAAAGCTGCTGGATACTGTGGTAATGTCAATAGTAAGAAATGTCTGCATAGACATGGAAGCTGAAGCATATTGGATGGCAGGCTTGAGGCCACACAGTGCAATTGCTGGTGGGGGAGGCTGATGTGCATTTGAAGGTTTGGGCTTTGCTGGTTCTCCTTGCTGCTAAACCAGGGTACGTTTTTCTCTGCTCATGAGAGAAACCTCCCACACTGTAGTTTTTAGAGCAATCTTTACTGCACAGCCAATAATGGCAGATGTTTTTCAGCTTGATTACTTCTACTGTCATTTAGTTAAGGTTCCCACGTGTAGTTTTTGCTCTCCTTATGTTTGTACATCAGAAGGGAATGCTTGGAAATGTTTTTGTGGGAGTGTAATATGAATTAGGAATACTGCATAATCATTACAGCAGCATGGGATTATCAAATTGCTATTATTTCAGAGAGTGCATTTGTAAGTGATTAAGTTTTTGAGCCTGCCACCTCGTTGTGAACTGTTTAAAATCAAAATTAGTTTGACTGTATCTGATTAAAACTGCTGTGGAGAAACACACTCTGTTTGCCTGTCCAGTTCTCTGTGTGTGGATGAGATGATCTGAGTCAGGAGTTGTGCTAGTTTGCCTTCACGAAAGAGTTATGATAGCGTTGAGAACTCTGTAGTCATTGTTATTGTCTTTACAGCCTTGATAGTTATCTGCCTGATCCTTTGTTGGAGCCTGGGAAACAAGTGGCAGTTTATTAAATAGGTGAACGATGGATGGCTGGAAATTACGGGGAAATGAAAGAACTTTGGGTTGGATCTGATCACAGTTGAATTAATCTTTTCAAATGCGGTGTATTACCTGAAGCTGCTAAGCAGTAAGTTTTATAGCCACAACACTGTGTATTGTTCCTTCAAATTATCTTTACTGAAGCTCCGATCAATGAAAATTTCACCCTACCTCACCCACCTGAAAAAGAAAAGAGCAATTTACAGTCATAGCACCTACTTACAGCTGAGTCCAGGAGGCCTTAGTTAAGAAGTTATCAGTCGATTATATTGGAGTTAATTGATAAATTAAAACAAGATTATAAAAAAACATTGCTATTGTTTTTTGTACTGTTCGAGTCACTAATCATTCATGAAAGGCCCGTGTGTCAAGCTCGTTGCACAGTCGATGCACCAGTTTACAGTCTAAGGTCGGATCTTGCCTATCACTCCTCCTGGAGGAAGCCTCCTCTTTTGGCAGGCAGTGAGGTCCGGTGTAAATGCTGCCTGTTTCCTGAGCGGCGTGGCTGGCCCAGGCAGAGCCAGGGACCTCGTGAGACGCTGCCCACAGCTGAAAGAATCACAGAATGGTCAGGGTTGGAAGGGACCTCTGGAGATCATCTAGTCCAAGCCCCTGCTAAAGCAGGGTCACCTACAGCAGGTTGCACAGAGTCGTGTCCAGGGCTTTTGAACGTCTCCAGAGAAGGAGACTCCACAGCCTCTCTGGGCAGCCTGTGCCAGGGCTCTGTCACCCTCAAGGTAAAGTTTTTCCTCATACTCAGATGGAACGTCCTGTGCTGCAGTTTGTGCCCGTTGCCCCCCTGTCCTGTCACTGGGCACCACTGAAAAGAGTGTGGCCCCAATCCTCTTGACACTTGCCCTTAAGATATTTGTGTGCATTGATAAGATCCCCTCTCAATATGCTCTTCTCCAGGCTGAACAGGCCCAGCTCTCTCAGCCTTTCCTCATCAGAGAGATGCTCCAGCCCCCTCATCATCTTCGTTGCTCTCCACTGGACCCTCTCCAGTAGTTCCCTGTCTCTCTTGAACTGGGGAGCCCAGAACTGGACACAAAGAAATGTGAAAAGATGTAGTAAGAGGGTGAAATAGCACTGCGAAGACATTGCATATGCAGTATAGAAAAGAGCAGATGAAAAATCTGTAGAGAAAAATCACTGAAAAGTTGCTTTTTCTCAAGTGGATGGCTATGAGCTTTTTTGCGTTATTTGGAGGGCACCAGTCCCCTCCAGGCAGCTGCACTTGAGGAATCTACCATAATAATCATCGCACTTGCATACCTTCCACAAGGAGGAGTGTGATTTTATCTTGGTAGTTTTCTTTATCATTGCTGTATAATTAATCAGTGTTTTGCATGGCATTAATATAGGATCTTAAAAGAGAATTAAGACTGCATGTTCCATAGAAGGTGGAAGATATATAGAAAATTAAAACCTCTGGGAGCAGAAAGATTTATTTTAAAGTATTTAAATTAATTTAATGGTAACAAAGGTTTACAATGTATTATAAGCAATGCCTTGAACTACTGCAACATACCATTTTCCTGGCATGTGACCTGAAAAAAGATGCAAGTTATAAAAGTTCTGCTCTGGAACAGATCTTCTTACTTACCGTAAGAAAAAAACATTGCCCAACACTGCAAATGTACCAACAAGCACACTAGAGAAAGGTTTGTATGCATTTAATTGGCCCTGTTTATTTATTAATTCAAGCTATAACCTTATTCTGTCAAAGTGTACAAAAGTAGTGCTGTTTAAGCATAAGCCAAATAAACTTAAGCTAAATGCAGAACTACATCTGCTTGGTATCTTATCCTCTATCTTCAACATTAACCTGGTTATATAGGTATGTGACATACCATTGAAGTCCTTCAAAGAGCATGAATTCCCTTATCAACCTAAAAGATACCTAAATCTTCTGCTTTTTGAAATGGATCATAACACCGGGAGATTTTAAAAATCCTGATAATAAATACAGGCTTTTTAGGTGCAAACTAACTGCTTGCTAATAAAGAATGTAACCTTGTTTCAATTGTTCCAGCTGAGCGCTCTGCATTGTTGCAATATGTCATGCAATTCTCTAGTGGATTGTATGGGTATGTGTATGAAAGATAAACAACAACTGAAAAAAACTCAAATAGGTAAGTGCAACACCTGGTTTTCATTAGAATATAGGCAGTGCTTTCTCAGACATAAATACCTGTTTAAAAGTTTTGGGTTTGTTTTTTTATTTATTTTTGGATTAATTTCATATATTATAGGATGCATTTCTCTCACTTGGATTGTGTCAAATTTATATTTGATCTATTTATGGCATGTTTGGCTTGGTGTAGAAATGAAGAATTCACCTATTCTTGTGAAGAAATGAAGTAAACTGTAAAAAGGATAAGGTTGGCCAAAAAGATGCTTTTCCATCTTGAAGAAACCTTTTTGGCTTTGTCAAGGGCAAAATAGGATTCTGCCTGAGATTTGACTATTCTCATTCCAACTGTTAACCTATGTGTTCTATTAGATCAAAAAAAGTTCATTTTTCCTTAGCAGGAATGGTGATCAAATACAGCTTTGTATTTCATGTCTTGGATGATATGCCTAAAGCTGTAATCAAGCGTGAGGGTGGGCTCTTTCTTTTACTGTGTGTTGTTACTGTTTGAGCTGGAAACCCTTTCAGAATGGACAAATATTTTTTTGCGAGATGCTTATGAAAGCAGTCAGTTATAGAAATGTGAGCTTGGACTCAGTTTGATACCTGGTTTCTTGAATAGAGTCTGCATTCTTCATCTGTCTCTCTCTCCGCCTGATTTCTTGGCAAAGCTGCTATTCACCGATAGCCATTCAAGAACTTTTTTTTAAAATGTATTAATTATGTCTAATTCTGAATCTCCTAGTAACTGAGCAATGTCTTGTCACAAGCATATCTGAACTGACTTTAGAAGTAAAGGAAGTATGGATGGTGTTTATCCAGCCTGAAGTGTTTTGCTTTATAGTTTGCAGTTTGTTATGAACATTCCTGGTGTCTTACCTCTCCAAAATTGAAAGGAAGAAGTGAAAAAGACATGAGAATTTTATAACAGGGGTGCCAGATGTTCAGGTTTGAGGTCCTTCAGAAACATCAAGTGATGTTTGAATCCCAGTATTTTTTTTGATGGGGCATACTAACGAAAGTGGCACACTCTTGTTCTTTAAATGTGTGTTTTGTTGTATGGTATCATGTAGCTGCGCAAATTTGCTTTGGTATTGTCAGTGTCCTGGACTGCGGGAGGGGTTGTTGGATATATCTCAGGAGAAGTAGGATGCTTTGGCAAATGCATACAGAAACAAGTCAACTTTATGCTTAAAGCTTCCGTATGTACCTGTTTACATCTCATTTTGTAGTTCTTAGCGGTAGGATATGGCAGAGGGGAAGTTTTCGCTCACTTCCAACACCCTACCCCAATTCTAAGTTTTTGAAAGTATTCTTGAGTTCAGGTTTGAACTTGACAAATTGGTTTTAGAGAAATAATAGAACATTTTGTAAAACATTCCTCTGTACCCTTTAAAAATGTTTTGTCCAGGTTTTTTGGTAAAGGATATCCTATCCTTCAGTGTAAGGATAACTAATCTTCAGAATGGTTCTATGTAAATGAGACCTAAGAGACTCCTGCTGTCATCTTTCTCTGTCTATGCCTACAAAATATTATCATAAAATCACGTAGATTGGAAAAGACCTTTAAGATTGTCAAGTCCAACTTTAATCTACTGGTTCAATTTCCATTCATGAAAATCTAGTCATATGGCAAACCATTTGAGGAAACTGAGCTACTGGCAATGCAATGAACCCACTGCATACATTAATAACCAGGTTTATAGAAAGGCTGCCTGAATTAGTAATTACAAGTCAAATTAAAGTGTATGATATGAATACATTTAAGGAACCTTGAGGTATACTTCCTGCAGGCAAGGTGTCTCTGTGTAGCCTTTCCGGATATTGAATGCTCCTAAGCCTGTGTTAGATTTCCCTAAAATCTTCTGCAAATTACAAAGCAAAGCATCAAAGAAAAGTAGAGGATTGTTTCAGAACAATTACCAGCAAACAATTTCCCACTCTCCCTTTTGCCCTGTTTAGAAAAGTTTCTGGTAAAGGTCTCCATGTCTCTTAGAAATGTACTTTTCATTCTTCTTTTTCTTGGCTGACGACTTCTTTTTTTTTAAAAAAAAAAAAAGGAAAAAGCCAAAGTTTGTGGCTGTAGGAATCATCTTTTCCTCAGACAGTGAATGTTGGCTGCTTGTCACTGCCTTTGAAGAGCTCTGTAAAACAGTCATCTGATTTGCTGCAGTTGTAGCACTAATGAATTGCACACAGCTGACGCCTGAGATGTGTAGCCTGTCATTCATGAAGAGCACAGAAAATACTTCCAACATGCTCAGCGATGTCACTTTGAAAAGCATTTAATGACACATTTCCTTTTGCAATATGGAGCCAGAAAAGTCTGATCTAAGATATGCAAAGAGAGATGGATAACGGGAATCTCAAGACTTCACAAGAGAATGCTTTCAGTAGAGAAAGGAAAATATTTTAGCAAAGCTTTCCAATTTAACTGTGCTTGTAGGACAATATATTGCATTCTACACTCCTTTCTTTTATGTATATTTGTGTTCCACAAAATTAAACTGAAAACAGATTTTATTGTATAGAATAGGGAGAAGTGCAGTTTATTTTCATTATTATGTAGTTCACTGGAAATTACTAAAAGTGTTATTTCAGAGCATGATTCAAAAGTTGTCAGTTACCATGCTAGCTGGTAATGATCTATAAAAGTATAAACTTCTCAGTTTCTGCGTGTCAGTGTTATGTTGTTATGAATTCACGAATAGATTCCTTTATTAGTACTTTTCTTGATACTGGCGTTACTGGGTAGAGGTGAAGACGGATTAATAGAATATATAAATTAAGTACATGTTCTTGGAATGATTTGTATAGATTTTTTGAGATGGGCAGGCTGCTTTTTGGTGTAAAAGGGGGGAGAAAACTTTGTGTATCAGGCTGTTATTCAGTGTCTATTGATTGATGGGTTATCCCATCCATCTATTATTAGATTTCTTTTTATTTGTTTGTTGATTGTGTTTGTTTGGTTGGTTTGTTTTCTAATGATACTGGTCCAGTTGTATACTGATTGCACTGTCAGTCTGATCATACAGCACTTCCCATTTCACGTTTCTCATCTACCTTCTAGCCTTAACTGACTGGGTAGTCATCACACGCTACATCTAATGGTGAATGACTGTATATGCACACCTCTTCCTCTGCAAAACTGAGATAAAGTGGTTTAGTTTAAGCCGTTTTTTTTTTAAAAAATTCATTGCATGGAAGGCACCATGGAGGGTGCAGGTGTGGTCTTGGTGGTTACAAACATGTTGGAGGGTTGTGGTTGGTGGTGCTGCAGATGGGCTCTGGGGTGGCTGAAGGCACAGATTCTGGTGGGAATATTCACCAGGAAGGTTACCGATGAGTCCATTGGGCAAACCTTCCTCTGAGGCTCAACGAAAGACTAAAGGAGAAGTTATCTCATTATAAAGGGATGGAGTTGAATAGTAGTTATGAATGGATCATATTCTTGCATTTTTTTAAAAAACAATACAAGGTTTTAAATTTTTTTATATTTAAAAGTAAGATTTCTAAGCATGTGAAGCAAGTGTCTGTAGAGGTTTTTTAACAGTTTAGAAGGAATAGTGTTAATAAGTTCACTGTCATTAATGGAAAAAGAAAGGACTAGGAAACTATTAGAAGGGTGTGATTTCAAATTTCTAATTGGTTCACTAGCTTGTAAAATATTTCCAGTATTTTTTCTTTTACTTTTTTGAATAATAATAGAAAAAAATGACATGCAAATTTTCCTAGCTTCTCATCTTTCACTTAATGGGAGGGGATCAAAACAGATTTAGTGTAAGTACAGATCTCATTAGTGTATGCTACTGTAATGGTGTTAATGCCCAATAATTCTTTCCAGCTTTGAGTAAAAGTGCAACTTACAGCCTGAGGGAATAACTAGCATATTCACAGATCGTAGGCAAATTTGGATAGGGTTTGTGGCAATTGCCTCTGAATTCAATCTTTTTTTTCTAGAAAATGTGACAATTTTTAAGGCAGTTTCTTGTGATAGGCTGGAATTTCTAATGATTGTCATGCTTACTGTCTTGTATTTGTTCATGTCTTAACCTTTATAGGTAGGTAAGTTGAGAAGGAAATTCTTCGTTCTGAATGAAGTTCATATGGTGAAAAATGGGATTGGAAGGTACAGAAAAAGCGAAGGAAGGACATGCAGAGGACACTGCTTGTTCCATTTCCTTTGATTTCTGTAAAGGAGTAGGCCCCAAGGCTTACCGTATTGGTGCTGGCCTGTGCAAAATTGCCTTGTATTTCAGAGCTTTTTTTTCAAAATACACTGCCTTATTTAATTTAAAGTGGGAAATCTTTTCTTCCTGACTCTTCTATGCTTCTGTTGGCTTTCAAGGCCAAATGCAACATGCCTTTGTTGTTCTTTCTTTTTATTTACTCCTTGTAACCTCTTTGATGATTTTTTTTAGAGTCCAGCGCAGATTTTGGGACAGTAAATAGGATGTCAGACTCCTAAAATCTGCATGCCATGCAATGCAAAGGGCCACATCTCTCTGTCTGCAGCTACATTTACTCCGTCAATCTTTGCAGGTTTATGTTCTTAAAACAGACTCAGCCATCAGTTTTGTAGTGGAGGAGTATGGAAGCAAAAGAAGATAGACACTGAAGTTTACTGTGGAGAATTTTACTTAAAGACTTCTTGGACTGAAGTCTGTAATTTCAGTAGCCGTGAGTGTACATTGTAATTCGTGTGTTTAGACCAACAAAGACTAATGATAGGAGCATATAAAAATAGAAGGTTCAATTTTCTGGAATGTTAATTCATGGGAAAATTGTGTCTTAATAAGCAAGATGAAAAGGTTTTATTTCATTATGACTAGAAACACTAAGTTTCAGAAAGAAAAGGTTGGATATATTAAAAAAAAAAAAGAGAAAAAGAGGAAAACTTATCAGTCATTTGGACTGAAGAGAAAAAAGTCAAAGGCTGTGGATCTTTGTGAAAGTAGCACTGACACAATAATTACCTTAACTGTTAACAGCAGTCCATCCAGGAGAAGGTGTATGACTGGGCTAAATGGATGAATATGGACAAGAAATCAAAAAGTAAATTTGCAAGGCATCAGCATGGACCGTTTTCTCGGATTATTTAGGAAGCCCTTGTACATAACACACCCCTAGCAACAAGTATCTCTGTTGTACTTTTGACAAGAGATATGTTCCAGAGCTATGACAGAACATTTGGCTTCTGTCATACAAGAAATTGTCCCATTTCACATCCTTTTTTAAAAAAAAAAGTTTTAATTTAGTGGAGGGGAAAGAATTGCTTTTCCTTTCAACTTGAATTAAAAAAAAAAAAAAGATTCTCACTTAGCAGCTAGTTTGGTAAATCAGTGTTCTTGCATAACCCTATACAAAAGATAGTCTTCTAATGGTGTTTAAAAATTTCTGCCCGTTCTTCCAAAAGGAAAAAAAAAAAAGATAGAAAAGTGCCACTTACAGGATTGTATTGGGTTTGTGTGGCCAGGTTTTGTTAGTGGGGGGCTACACAGGTGGTTTCTGTGAGAAGCTGCTAGAAGCTTCCCCCATGTCTGATGGAGCCAACACCAGCCAGCTCCAAGATGGACCCACCGCTGGCCAAGGCTGAGCCCGTCAGCGATGGTGGTAGCGTGTGTTTAACAAGGGGGGGTGAGGGGGAAATCTGCACAACAAATTGCAGCAGAAGAGAGGAGTGAGAATATGTGAGAGCAACAACTCTCACAGAGAAGTCAGAGAAGACGGAAGGAAAGGAGGTGCTCCAGGCACCAGAGTGAAAATTCCCCTGCAGCCCGTGGTGAAGCCCACGGTGAGGCAGGCTGTGCCCTGCAGCCCATGGAGGTCCACGGTGGAGCA
>JAVJGI010000040.1:48054495-48078689 GCA_035590275.1 Ibycter americanus
GTGAAGGGCTGCAGCCCGCGGGAAGGGCTCATGTTGGAGAAGTTCATGGAGGACTGTGTCCCATGGGAGGGACCCCAGGCTGCAGCAGGGGCAGAGTGTGAGGAGCCTCCCCCTGAGGGGGAAGGAGCGGCAGAGGCAGCGTGTGATGGACTGACCCCAGCCCCATTCCCCATCCCCCTGCACCGCTGGGGGGAGCAGGGAGAGAAAATGGGAGTGAAGTTGAGCCCTGGAAGAAGGGAGGGGTGGGGGGAAGGTGTTTTAAGTTTTAGTTTTATTTCTTGTTACCCTACTCTGATTTGAATGGTAATACGTTAAACTAGCTTCTCCAAGTTGAGTCTGGTTTGGTCAGTAATTGGTTGGTAATTGCTAAGTGATCTCCCTGCCCTTATTTCCACCCACGAGCCTTTCGTTGTTTTCTCTCCCCTGTGCAGCTGGGGAGGGGAGCGATAGAGCAGCTTTGGTGGGCACCTGGTATCCAGCCAGGATCAACCCACTACAAGGATGCAGCCCTGTTCTGTTGAGTCAAATGGAAACTTTGTTAGGCCAGCAGAACTCATACTAGATCCCAAGTAAAAACATATATTAACATTTACCTGTTCTACATAAAATATAGTCCCATTAGTAAAAATTTTGCTTAAATATAAAATATTAGCAATCTCTGAGGAACTCTTATACCTTCCTCTTTTTATTTAATCTGTTAAGAATACCCATGATCAACATGTCACATTCTGCTAAAATGCAACGTCTAGAAGGGAGAAGTGCCACGACAGCAGATGCTGTCTCCAGAGATTTGGCCAGCAAAGGTCCAGGTCCCTCACAGACAATGCCTGATTGATTGAACTATGGCAGCTTGAACTGACCAAAGTGGACATCTCCATACCTCAGGCTCACCTGCTGATGGGCCAGCAAAGCCCCTTTTTGACTATTTTCCCTAAATGTCAGTCTAGGAATTGGGGTAGCTGAAGTGTAGCTGATCATTGCTGGCACAAGACAGATGTCTGCCAGGTATCTGGAGAAGACAAAATCTTAAATCACCAGAATAAGAGTCATCAGAGGAACTGCCAGAGCCTGAGTGCCTCTGATCAAAAGCTTTATGTCAACAAATAACTCTATTCAGGAATGGAGTGTTCTACTTGTTGTTTCCTATGTGGTATTTGAATGTTAGCTGCTGGTACCAGCATAATTCCTATGGAACTACATCTGTCCAACTTTTCTGATAATTAGTTAAAGGCAGCATGCTATCAAATTAAATAGTAGAAAGAATAATTGGATTATTTCAGCAAAATTTGCTTTGCATGTAGCTAGTGATATGGAAACAGATTGCATTATTTGTTTTTATTTTAAATTATTCAACTGATTTTAGAACTGCATTGAAATTTAAACTGCAAAAAAGCAAGGTATACTGCATTTATCCAGTTTAAATACAATTTTTGCCTCTCTCAAAATATACTTTAATATACTTTGTGGCATACACTTTATGCAATTTCAATTGCTTTTCCTTTCTTATCAGTATTTCTGCTACTTTTACAAAGGCTGCTAATGCTAATTCCTATTACATTTTATTCATGAAATTCAACATCATACAGAAGTTCACAGCTTATCCCCTGGTTTATTTAAATTGTCTCATTATGTTTGTGGTCTCAAGTAGGGTTAGCAGCATTAATCTGTATGGAAGTTCTTTGCAATGTTGCAGAGAGCTAAAAATCCATATTACGCAGATTACCTGACCGATAAGAATTTGATTTTTCAAATTCTTTTTGCTCATCAGGGTGCTAAATGGAAAACTTAGCTCAATACCCATACGGAACCCATTTTCACAGAGCAATTTAACATTTGCTAAGCTTGTTCTTTTTCTCTGCCTAGCTGTTATGGTCAGTGTGAGAAATCTAGTGGTTTCCAAGGCTTACACTTATATAACCTGTCAATTCTCTTAATCAAAGAGTGGGCAAATAAAATAGAAATAATAGTCTAGAAACAATACCAAAATACAAGGGTGGTGTTACATAAGAATATGAAACTGTAGCTTTTATTTATATATTCTGAAATTCTTAATGCAGTGACTAGACTTGGTTTATACTGTTAAAAGAAACTTCCAAGTAAAAGCTAAAAAAATGTCATTAACTACATCTTAAAATTCTGCGTTGCTGATCACATTGCTGCATATGCTTTTGTGTAGTAATGGCAAAGGAAGAAGAACTTAGAGCCTTTCTTTGTTGCAGAGTCTCTCTGGATAGATCTGAAACTGTGGGTGAACCAGCATGCATCGTGCTGCTTGGTGCCAAAAAGAAATAAAAGGAAGAAACAACCTGAATGAAAAAAGGAGGTGTTAAAAACAACAACAAAAGATTCCCAGTGTTGCTTGAATGTTTTCTTTTTATTTAACTGGGCGAGAGAGATCTGAATAAGATAAACTGAATAAGACTTATAAAACAACAACAAAAAAAATCCCCCACCCCAAACACACTCTGCTCACCACTTCCCCCAAACCCCAAAGAATATTAAAGTGAGATTTATAGAGAGTTTCAGAAGGAGATGGGGGACAGAAGATTTTTAGAGTGAGCTGAAGTTGTTGAGAGATAATCTTATGGTACTGGATGACAACAAGATAAAAAGAATTGCAACGAATCTGCTGTGGTAGATTCCTGTGATATCCAGAGTTAAGGCTCAACAAAGAAAGTGATTAAATTTTGGTAAGAAAACCAGGTTAGGCCAAAATGAAGCATCTGTATAATGGGGACGTAATAGTGAATTTGGGGCTCTAGAGTCTAGAAGCAGAAAGGCATGAGGAGATTATAATCAGAGGCCACAAAAACAGTGTTTGTTTCAGTTTTCAGTTTCAGAAACGACTAGAGCAAAAGAGGAAAAATGCAGTCTGAAGGGTTTATCAGTTGATCAAATAAAGCATGTGTGTCTACATTTGTCATGGTTTATGCTCATGTATTTGTACTTGCTGCGACTGATGCTGCTGGTGTATCAGCACTAGAACTGTGTCCCAAGTTACTTGCACTTTGCTGTGTCCTTTAAAACACAGGAAGGAAAATAGCTTTTTTAGAAGTGCAGAAAATATGTTTTTATGTATTCAATGATGGTTTAGTATTGCTGAATATGAAACAAATAGATACAAATCTAAGAGAAAAAAGCTTATGCTCCTGCTGTACTTTCTGGGCTTTCAAATTTTTTAGCAATGCAGAGGAAGTACCATGTTGTTACTGTTCCAGAAGACAGCATCTTGAATAACATAGTTATTGCGAACTATTTGTTGGGTATGGCTGAATCTACAAACCTTTTAATTCTACTTCATTTGTAAGTCTGTCTCTTTCTTTCTTTCTATAACATGTTTCAAATCCTGTTCTTTGTTTGAAAGCAGCAAGATTGTTGCCATGGTTTAATTTCCGTGTAATGTCATTGTAATTAGTGGAAAGAGGCACTATTACAAATGCTTGAGCCCCTTTGCCGAAGTCATGCTGGTGTGAGTGACTCAGATGGATCTTGCTTGCTATTTCATTTCAGATTTGATTTTTTCAGTTATTTGTCCTGTTATTTTCTAGGCATTTCTAATATTTCAAGTGCTGCCAACTCTGAAATTGTCTACTATGATTTAAAACAAATAATGTATTTTTTTCTATTTACATATGTTTCTGGTTAACGTTTTCTTGCTTGTTGATGGAAAACCACCAGTGCCTAACTCCTGTTTCCCCCCATCCCTGCTCTGTGCTGAGGTGCCATGAGGCAAATGCATCCTTAATGTGTTATGGTAAGAGTGGCAAAGAAAAAAATCTTTTATCCAGATGAAGGGAGTTTTCTGCTTGTAGAAGAAAGTCTGTGTGTGTTTGTTCTTTAGTCACCTTTTCATGTCAAAATGGGGAACAGAGTTGGTGAAAACATGAATGCAGTAGGCTGAGTATCTCTGCTCTGTTTGTGAGCAGCTTACAAGATTAAGACAGAGCTTATTTGTGCCCCTCTATGAAATGTACTAGTACAAGTTGTGTTATGGGTTATTTCAGAGGCAAAATACCATTTCTGCTCAGAGGGGGGAGGACTTCCGTTTTTCTGTGAGTTCAGGTTTGGTTGGGAGACTGGAGATGCAGAGATGGGGGGAAGGTGAGGGAACTCTGGTCCCTCTGGACCTCCTCCCTCAGGCAGCAGCTTCTGGTGCCAATGGTCACATAGCCTGGCAGGAGAGGAGCCTCCTCATCAGGAGATGTTGGGGGGAAGAAACAGAGACCTTGATCATACTGGCTAGAGACACAGAAACACGTGTGAGCTGATCTAGGGAACTCGAGAACTGCTTTCCTGGTCCTGTTTCTGGCAGCAGTACATTTGGCACCATTGGTAGAGTATATACTGTAAGCATTGGTTGTTTCTTTCCAGAGTGAAATGGAATGATAGATATTGAACTTGTTAACTGTCCAACAGACTTGAGAGTGAACCTTTGCAAACTGCATTCATTCAAGGTACTCACCAGTGGCTATTTGCATGCTGTCTTAGTAACCAAGGTTGAAACAAGATCTCTGGGAGATGTAATCGCCATAATACCAAGTCCCTGGGCAGTGAAACTGGCTTGACATTTATGTGTAACTTCCTCTGATACAAAGCAACATGTGTTACTCCACATCATTGCCAAATTACTGGCTTGAATTGCAAGTGCTCTATTTTCTCTCAAAAACCCCCAAGTGTCTAAATCTGTGTAGCACTGTTTAAAAATGTGCAATCACCTACTATTCTCCCACCTACAATTAGCATGGTAATTATTGACTATAGTATGAAATTGAATTGATTGAAGTTGTAAAATCTTATAAAGTTTTAAAAGGGAAGGGAAGAAATACTGTCTAAAATAGTTTCACTTCTAAGCAGAAATTATTTTTGTACTTCTCAGAATACATTAATACTTCTTTAATTCCTTGTGTGTGTGTGTGAAACATCAGATGTAGGATGAAGTATTCAAAGAGTTTAGGAATAATTCATTATCATCTCTGACTTTTTGATGTAGATATTTAATTTAATCTTGTGTAAGTTTCAATTTTCCTGCCTATTTCCCCGTCTCCCCGTGCCAGATGGGTACTCTGTATTAGATAATGTGGTTTTATTTTTGCACATTTGAGGGTGTTAAAGTTTGTTGTTTATAAAAGTGCTTCTCAGGGGCAGAGCCTTTCCTTGTCTCATATACCCAAGTACCCTCCCCTCCACCTGCTTATTTAGAGCAACATAAATGCATGCTGCTACACCGAGGCGCAGGAGAGCTCCCATCAGCAGTAATTGTTGACCTACCACAGTTCCAGTCAGTGATCAATAGATACTACTTTGCTGCACAGCAATAGCGCAGAAAAATTGCAGAACCCACTGAGAATTTGTTTTCGACATGCAAACCCAGCTGATGGCCTTCAACTGTAACAGATGTCAGAGAGTGACAGGCACCCTGGGGCACTGTTAAAGTACTGCTGGAACTTGGCTGGGGGAAAAAAGAACGCTATCAAATTACTAAGTGCATTCTAACAAATCACATCAAAGTGAAGAAAAAGCCTCAGCAAAAGAAAATTACTACTTTCATTTTCTTTCTTATCTTCCGCTCCAACACAGTATGTATGCTGCCTTATGCAATGTTATCAACTACTGTAACTAATGAACAGTTCATCTGCATGAAACGATGAAGCTTTTACAGTACTGGCCAAGGGGCTGTGTCACAGGAGAAACTGGAGAGATTAGGAAGAACATGTACTCCTAGGAACGCATTAGCTAACTTTTTTTACTTCAGCATATGTAGATTAATGCATGTTAATATTTCCTACCATTTTACCCTTAGATGACCATGCGAATTCAATCCAATCCTATTCAATGCAGAGGAAAAAAATAAATTAAATATGACTTTTTCCCCCCTTGTGTTAATCTTGCATATGTACAATGTTTAGCCCAGCTGTCTTGCCTACTTGCAATGCCTTCATTCCTGGAGATGATAATTCAGAGTTGGGACTAGGCTGGATAGTGTGGTTTAATTTGTTGATAGCTTTGGCCATCTCTTTGAGGTCATGATCAGCAGAACTGATCAGACTGAACATGCACGTAACAAAGGGGGCTTATAAGAAAGATGGGGACAGACATTTTAGTAGGGCCTATAGCAACAGGACAAGAGGTAATGGTTTTAGATCAGAAGAGGGTAGATTTACACTAGATATAAGAAGAAATTTTTTATGATGAGGGTGGTGAGACTCTGGAACAGGTTGCTCAGGGAGGTGGTAGATGTTCCATCCCTGGAAACATTCAGGGTCAGGTGGGGTGGGGCTCTGAGCAGCCTGATCTAGTTGGAGATGTCCCTGCTCATTGCAAGGGGATTGATCTACATGACCTTTAAAGGTCCCTCTCAACCCAAACTATTCTATGATTCTATGCATGGGGTCCATTTATTCCCAGAAAATACTTCAAGTTCAGTGAGTCAAAAAGTATATTAATACTTAGAGAAATTCTGCCTCCAAAAGGAAAATAAAAAGGTATCTGTCTATTTGTATTTTTTTTTTCTGGGTCTTGAAATGGATTGTTACCGTTTCACCAAATGTAAAGAGAAAATATTATCAAAATGTTACCGAAGTATATCTTCAAGTTCTCTTATCTTTGCAACACAAAGCCCCTAATATTGCTTTATCTGTGCACGATCTATGCATAGTTTGCACACATGAAGCGTCCCATTATAGACAATGGAACTAGTGTAGTACTATTCTGGGAATACTATACTTCTGACAGCAAAAAAAAAAAAAAAAAAAAAAATACATCTAGGAAGATGATGCAGTCCTCTACATTTGCACCCTACTGTAGCCTGGGGACCATGAGAGGGCCCATCTCCCAAAAGCAGCTCTCCCAACAGAGGTTTAAAATGGAGTTTCATGCTACCCAACTGATCCTTGTAGCTGGGTTTAGGACATGCAGAGCTCACCATTGCCCTGAGTTTGGAGTGATCTTTCCTCTGAGCAAAATGAAGAGCATCTCTTGTGCAGCACAGATTTTGTCTGTAGAGGGCCTGAGGAGAGCATGTACTCGGTGCACTCCCAGACCAGGCAGGGCTGGCACATTTGCTCTGCATGTGACATTCAGAAGTTCTGCAAAAACAGCAGCAAAACATGCAGCTGGAGTGAATTCTGTGGAGGAAAGTTCCTATGTGCTTAGAAGAATATGAACAGACAGTGCGGTGTAAAATTAAGCACATATTTTAGACTGTAGTCCCATCCAAGCTCACATAACATTATATCTAGATTTTCATTATGATATGATGAGCAAGCTGGTTGTTTTCTCTTTGAAAATAGTCATATTCTCAGAGGAAATGGAATCCTATGGTATCTTGCTCTTTACTAAAGAGTTTTGTGAATTATTTCTGCTAATACTTTTGTTATAACTCTTCTGATATTTCTAAGTATGAAGTTAAAAGAGGTAGACGGTGCCATGCTTCAACAGCTGCTGCAAGCCCTCTCCTACTAGACAGCCCTTGCACTCCGTGTTCCTGGATCTCTTTGCATGAGGTCAGAAGACATCCACTTTGGATAGTCAGATAGGCAAGATGTCCGACAGTGCAACAATAATAGAGACATAATGTTGCTAAGAATTACCTGATCTGAACTACCATGAGGTGTGTTGTGAATCAAACAACTATCAGTAAGGATTTCAGTTATAGTGTTTTAATAAACTATGAAGTGTTATGCTCAGAATCTTGTTTATGGGGAACGGAAGCACACCATATATATATATAAACAAATAAATATATAAAAATATATATATGACCTACACATTTACTTATCTATCTATCTGTAAAGCCAAGAATTTTAGGTATAGTGGAAATATTAGTAGTCTAATTACTGATTTCCTCTCCCACAATCCACTT
This sequence comes from Ibycter americanus, assembly GCA_035590275.1. Classification (NCBI taxonomy): domain Eukaryota; kingdom Metazoa; phylum Chordata; class Aves; order Falconiformes; family Falconidae; genus Ibycter; species Ibycter americanus. The sequence continues at coordinate 48,062,357 of JAVJGI010000040.1, forward strand.
TGGGTCTACCATTTGTGTGTTTGCTAACACTTCTATATTGTTCTTTTTCTTTGTTGCTCTGCAGCTCAGGGTTATATCCGGATTTACTATATATGGTACTCTTTGCATATATTAGATGCTATTTCTTCGTTCTCTTTATTACTCCAAAGACCAGTTCTGTCCAGCAAGGTTTTCTTTTTCTGTTTGTTTTGGGTTTGCTTTTTAACTGACAACTACAGGGAGCTGTGCACAGCTGCGGGGTCTCAGCTACCAAAGGCTGGACTCACCTCTTACCACCCTATGCCACTGCTACCTATATCACCTCCTGTGTCCCCACTTCTCAGGGCCGCAGCTCTCATTCCGGGGCTGCGTTTTTCTGCACTATGGCACTATGTGAGAATCATAAATATCTCATTCTGCCAACAATAACTACTTGTTACTGCTATCTATATAAAACTAGGTTTGCACCATACAACAAACATGAGTAAAACAGGTCAGCTGTAGACGTGGAGTCAGCTGGAGAGACTGCTGTCACAGCCAGAGTAAAACAAAGCTATGAGCAGGTGAAGGAAAGCTCAGATGTAGCAGTGCAGAGGCCTTGCAAACTCAATACATTAATGTGATCTGTACTAGTAGTGGCAATACCATATCACAGGGCTGCAAAGTTACAAATGTAGAAGGTGATTTTGAATACATGTGGCCATTTTTAATATGATGCTTATGTTTCTCAAAAATTCTCCTTCTCATCAGCCCATCTTGAACATTTGGATTGCTTAAAAAGCCCCTTTTTTTCTGGATGCAAAAAACCATTTTTTCCCAAAGAACTTCAATTTACAATATATAGCAAGAACACTGCAACCCTATTTAGATGTCTTAGCTCAAGGAAAGCTGTTCTGTTTGTATTTTAATACCCTCTACCTCCCACACACTCTGATAAACTTTAGCTTTTAAGACTCTCCAGCTGTGCCTCTAGCAGTAATTGGGGTCATTAGTCTCTGCCTCCCCAGGCTAATTACCAGCACAATCCAAATGTCATCCTCTAAAGAAATGGAGCTTGAACAGGTTAAAAGCTGCAGCCACATGTAGGTAGAAATAAAGGGGAAGAGAAAAGATAAGTCAAGACTGTTTTCTGTGCCTGTTTCTATTTCATCCTTTATTTTAGCAAGTTGTACTTGCTTCTACAGGAACTGTTTAACAGGCTCATAAATCTTAATTTTAAGTGAAGCAAGCACAAAAGAGATGTTTGTATCTTACCTATGTTCATACTTACATTGTGTGCCTGTTCATTATAGGTCTTAACTAGAAATCAAGTCCTTTATACTTAATCTGAAGGGCACTGCTTTCAAATTTGAGTATCTAGTAACTTTGGTTCTGGCATTGTGAAAAATGAAGAGATGTTTTCCAAGTTTGACCAATGTTAAAGTTTTAATCATGGGCTGGAAAAGCCACAGGAATAGCTAATACACTGTAGTATGAACTCTTATTTTTAAAGTCAAATTTTGAAGTCAGTCTGTGAGGTCTTGTATGTAAAAATACAAGTGAAGAGAGGGATGTAACATGTATACAGAAAAGATTCAAATTTGACCTTAAAATATAACACGTGTTAGAATTTTATAGTTAAATCCTTGAAGTCATACTAACATATAGGAGGCATTTGTTTAAAAGCTTTGCTTTGGCAAGTATACCCTATTTGTGACCTGGTAAAAAGTATATGCTGAAGTGCATTCCTCTGATGAATGGAGGAAAAATAAGTTTTCACCTCAGGTTCAGAATTTCACTCAAAATTGTTGGTTGTGATTAGCGTGGTAGGAACTTAGTAACAGGGTAAATCAAGGGTTCTGCCAGCTCCTAAAAACAATTTTGAGGAAGAGTTCACCATATCACCTCATGTTTCAGATAACTTACAGCCATGTTGATAAGTCAGAATGATTCTGTGAGGAAAAAATGCCAATTAGTGGGTCTCTAGGGCAGGATTACAGCTATATTTGCATTCCTTTAATAAAAGCATGAGACAGGAATGCACACCATGCAATATGCTTTCCCTAGGTAAGTATACAGGGCTCTACTGTGTAGCTGTTATTGGGGACTGAACTTTAGGGCACTGAACTTTAGGGCAAGTTTTTGGTCACTGAAGAGTGGATGTGTCAAAGCTGCTTTAGGACCGTTGGCTATTTGTTGCATCTGATCATTCAGAGCTACAGCTTTTGGAGTGTGGGTAGGTTTCGTATTGCTTTGTAAGGGAAGGAAAATGGAGAATGGGTCCTGCTTTTATGCAGATTATCTGAGCTTTTCCTTAGTGCTGTGTGAGCAATAAAAAGAGATCTGAGAGTTAGTTTTAAGCCTGCTGTTTAGGCTTGCAAGAAAACATTTTGCAAGCATGAATTCTCAGTAAATGAAGAAGGAGTTGTGCTCACCTATCCATTTCTCCATTTGTGTTTACAGACCTCTTCCAAGTTCTGGATATCTTCAGTTCACACAGTTTTGAACATTCTTCAGGGTGTCTCTGGAGGAAAAGGTCAAATTTTGTGAGTAGAATAGTTACACAGTTATATGGGAGATGTGACAAGCCCACTAACTACTGAATGCCAGGGCTGGGAATGTTTGTAGATTTGGAATCATTTGTAGCTAGTGCAGCATATTCACAACTTGGCTGAGTCCTTTATTGCAGATTTACGATTACAGCTGAAGCAAACTGATCTCCTTTATGATACAGAAACTGTTATGTATAACAGAAAATACAGACTGTATGGATAGCAAAGACCTACGTAGGTCCCGTCACTGCTCACATTCTAGGTGGCCAAATGATAAGATAATTTTGCTATAAAATTTCTCTAGAACGTGGCTTCTCAACAGTGAAAAGGTTTCATTTATGACTTGACCTGTAGTTGAAGAAGAACAAAAATGTGGGCATGGAACAATCACTAAGGGGCAAGAAAGGGACAGGAGATGTGCAGGCAGAAGACATGGAGTAAAATATATGCTTTATTGTGAACAAGGACCTCGTGTATTCCCACTGCTGCAGGTCATGTGTCTGAGTGTAAAAGTCAAGGGGAGTAGTTTCAGAGCCTAGAAATTCCTGAGAAACCAGGAATGTTTTGCAAAGGTGAGGATTACAGTCCATGTACCTGTCCCTTACTGGTTGGGTGGAAAGATAGCAGCAGGTTGAGGGGACTCTATAAGCCTCTCTGCCAGTTAGGGGAGGATATTTTTACCCAGATGTGAGAACTGAAAAGTGGAACTGGTTTAAAATCTTCTGCTGAAATTATATACAGTAATGCGTATTTCCCCAAATCGAACCTTTGTTTGAAAATATTGACTTCTGCCCTCCCAAGAGAATTGAAATGGAGGTTTTCCAGCCTTGTATTGCAGCTGCACTGCAGGGGAAGCAGAATGCCTGACTCTGTGCCTCTTCTGTGGCTTGGCTGGGGAAATAAGCAGGAAGTGTGGGAGTTACTCAAAGACATTTGGGACAAAAGACATTTCGGTCTCACTTCTCAAGAAAATAAAATAGAAATTACAAAGATCTTTCAAGTTAGTCAGCTAGTGAGCATCGAGTTGTGTGTTGCTTCTGCAACACGAGTGTTTCTCAGAATCCTGTCTGCAGTATGTTCTGCACGTTTGATTTTTGCCCCTTGACTCTTTTTGAAAAAAACCCCATGTTTTCATTTTAGAACAAGCTGAGATCAAAATTTGCCATGTTGTTTCATGGAAAATTATATTTTATTAGTGTTTTAATATCCAACATAATTTATCATGTCTTTTCATAGGCCAATTCATCTGTTTGCCTGAAAAAAAAAACCTGTCAGAAAACCTATTTATTGGGTTTGTACTGTATATGCTTAGGAGTATTTCACTTTTCTTGGTAAAAAATCTGCATTTTGAAAGCTAGTTGAAATTGTCTAGAAATTCTTTTTCTCTGTAGAGAGAGTGGAGGTGTGTGTTAAGTTCTGGGTTTTCTGCTCTTCAGTGCTATTAAGTTTGAAACTTGTTTTTCTGGACAGATACTTTTCCATGATTGTAAACTTGAGAAGTGCCAGCACTGATGCTGCTGCTGTACCAATTCAGATCAAAGTTTCCTGTTCAGACATCTGTTTTTATTGGTGTGGACAGATTGTGCCACAAATAGTTCATTAACTAGAGAGCATTCAACAGTTTTGAAAAAAACAAATAATTTTATTTACAGGCAAGCTGGGAGATTTTTCAACAGAAATAATAAAAATCTTTTATCTAACTCACTTGAACAGACTGTAACTGGCTATCGGGCTGGAGTTCTGAATGAAGTTGCAAAATGAATGTAAATTATGGACATAAACACTATTATCCATTTTTTCAGCTTGTCTTTTGTGTGGCAATTCTGCCCATTACCCTTTCTGATTTATACAGCTCTGTCAAGAAGAGAAACAAATTAGAGATCAACAAATGTATAAGGCATGTGTAGGTGTGTGTGCCTGCAGGTGGGACTAAATTCTTCTGAAATACTGGACCAGATCACTGGGTTCTTAAAAAGACATCAATGTTTAAATCCTTTGTTGTATCCTCATGTGGCTACACACCACCAAAACAAGAGGCTTTCCGACAAGAAAGGTTTTTCTGTCGCTTTTGTTTAACAGCAGACAAAAGTATGACTTTCAAGAATAAAATATTCTGTTATAACTTTGCCAACAGAGCTACTGCTAAATCCACCTCACTGACTGCTCCAGGATTCCCCTTTGGTGGAAGACATAAAGGTAGAAAATTCCCGAATTAGTTTCTCTATTGCCCCTTCTAACTCACTGTAGAAAAATGATGTGTGAGCAATGTGTTCTCAAGCTTTGGCAATCCTTGCTTAAGGCTTTTGAGATAAATAATCTTTGAGATTACTTGTAACTTAAACTGGGGCCTGGCTGCAGTTTTGGTGGCAAAGCCACTGTTTTACCTCTGTTCCTCTGTGCTGGATATTCAGGATTTGTTCAAAGTACTGTATGTACTATCTTACCACAGTCTGCATATGTGGACTTCAAAGAGTAATACTCCTGCAGACTGAAAGGACCAAATCCTTAATTAGTGAATGGTGATGGTCAAAATTAGATTAATGGACAGAAATTTCTATGTTGTACCAACTCCTGATTAGCCAGCAGTAGAGAAATGCAGTGGGTTAGCCTTGGCTAACAGCCAAGCCCCCACCCAGCCGCTTTTTCACTTTCCTCCCTCAGCAGGACAAGGGGACAAAATAGGAAGAGCAGGAACAAGAAAGCTCCTGGGTTGAGGTAAAGACAGGGAGGTTGCTTAGCAGTTACCATCACAGGCAAAACAGATTAAACATAGGGAAAATTAATTTGTTGTCAATTAAAATAAAAATGTAATTACTAATTCAGATAGTGATAAATAAAAGAACAAACATTGAAACAAGACTTGTCCTCCCCCCTGCACAGGCTTAACTTCACTCCTTCACTCCAGATTCCTGTAGCCCCTTCACCCCCCAAGTGGTGCAGCAGTGGAGTGGGTGATGGGAGCTTGGGCTCAGTCCATAACAGCTCCTCTCTGTCACTCTTTCCTCCTCACACTTTTCCCCTGCTCCAGTATGGGCTCTCCATGGGCTGCAGTCCTTCAGGAATGTCCATCGGTTCCAGTGTGGGTTCTCCAGGGGCTGCAGGGGAATCGTTGCTCTGGCTCCTGGAGCAACTCCTTGCCTCCTTCTCCATCCTTGGTATCTGCAGGGCTGTTTCTCTCACATTTTTCTCACAGATGCTATGCAGCATTTTTTACCATGTCTTAAATATGTTACCACAGAGGAGCCACCAGGGTTGCTGAGGAGCTCTGCTGTGCCCTGCAGGAGGTCCACTGGAGCCAGCTGTGCCTGGCATGGGACAGCCCCAGCCTACCCTCACAGAGGCCACCCCTGCAGCCCCCTGCTGCCAGCACCAGGGCACCTGCACCCAGTGCAAGAGGCAGCCCAGAGCATATCTGGGATGCATTGGAAATGATGTCCAGATGCTTGGTGGGTCCTCTGCCCAGGGTGTCAGGAACATGACAGGCCCTCCCCTACTGATGCAGCCTGGGCTTCTGCTTGAGATAATATTCAGCTCTTTTCATCTGGCTGTTAGAAGAAAGTAATAATGGCCTTTTCAATGCAGCTTATATATTAAGGCAGTTGTATTGCTTTTTCTCAGAAGCTCACAGGTTCCTAAGATCTCTTGGACACATGAAGAGGTTTGTCAATAAAAGGAGAAGTTGGATATTCAAGGATAAAGAAAGAGTCAGATCCATTCCTTTTCTCTGTTCTACTGTAAAATGGATTAAAGACATCTTTTTTTTTTTTATCCTTTAAAAGATGGTAAAAACAACAACCAGATCTGTACTACTGCTTTGTAACAAAAATTCTGTTTTCTTTCTTGCTTTAATGCTGTGTGAAAAAGCCACAAAACCATACGATATCTTTCCTCCGTTCATTTTAAAGTCCTCTTTGGTGTATTAATGGCAATGGTTTAAATGTAATTTTACTCATGTCTTTCATTTCAGAAGTCATTGTTTATAAAGTAACCACTGGTAAGAGGGTATTTCTGGTGAATGTGATTGCTTATTAAGTAGATCTTCCCAAGATGCCTCTACTGAAAACATGTTATTGATCACTGAAGCTAAATTAGGAAAATTTATCTTCTGCAAGCTGTTCTCTGTTTAAGGCATAAATGCTTTCTTAAATCCTAGTGTTCATGGGCAAAATGTGTTGTTTTTTCAAAAGCTATCAGCATGTAACTTACTCTTAATTTTTATTGACTGAATTTCTTTATTCTTGTGTAGATATCTTCTTGTTGCTTATGAAATTTCTGAGCAAGTCTTTGAATCTTCAGTGTTGTTCTTGTCGGAAGCTGTGCTTTTAATCTTTTCCTTGCAGAGGACTGGAGGAGCTTTGTCATTGCATGAGATGTGTATACAGTTATAAGTCCTGTGAAGGTAAGTCGTAGACTTATTTTTTTAATAAACTTGCAAAAAAATGTGTTTATCAAAAATATAGTCATTTTGGGATGCTAGGTACTATTTACTTCTCCCATAGCTTGTATAGCCTGGCTTCGGAGAACATCACATTTTTGTGGAAACAGGAACATCTACTACTTCAGAAGGAAGAAAAAGACCAACATGGCATTTAAACTTTCTCTATTCTTTACCAAGCTATGTATGACAAACTCAAGCTACAGAAAATTTTGGTACAATTAATTCGCATAACAAACATTAATCTCAGGAGGGAAAAGGTGTAATGTGCATTTAATATTCTTTCTAAACATGTTACATTTTGGGAAACTGTTTTTGTAGACTATGCTAAAAGACTTTCTTAACACAAACAAGAGAAATGAGATAAAGACAGCCTACACAAAACAATGAGACAAAATTGATCCATGGTAGGACACTGCATAGACCTTTTTAGGTAACCTTCTCATGCTCGCCTCCTGCTGCAGTTGACAGAAGTAAAAACACTCCTAGCCTGCAGTTCTGACCTGTTCTTAGTTGTCTGCTTTAGGATGACATGAATCGCATGCTAGAAGGAATGTATTCACAACATGGTCTTGAAAGGAAACCTTGGGTGACCAGCTCAGATTTAAATGTTTGTGCCGTAAGATTAGGGAAGAGAAATCCCATTCCTCTTACCTTATTTCTTCTTGGTGCATGATGGGAAAATTTGACAGGTAGGTGATTCTGTGGGTAGCTGTTGAAAATACCCCATTTGGAGGCATAAATGCATTCATTCTACTGTCAGTAATGTTTAACAAACTGCAAATAGAGATTGGTAACTTACAGAGAACACATACATTCCTGAGAAGTCACCTTCAGGGGAATGATCTTTCTTACAACTTTGGGAGGAAGAATAGTTTAATGATATACTTCTGCTTGACTGATTTAATATCCTTGCTTTAAAAGAATGGTATCATGCTCATCTTCTTGAGGCTGTTGTTCAGACTCTATTTTACATTCTTACATGGCACTTGTAAGTACCATATATTTATGCGCACAAAATTCCTGGAAGAAATGAGAAAACTACTTTTCTACTCTCTAGAAATGGGAATCTTAAGCACAGACAGAATTTGCTTTTGGGCAAGTCCCATATGAGGGTACTTGAATATGTCTCTCCCGGGTCCTTGTCTTTAATTACATCAATCCTTTTTCTCTACAGCAGACGTCGATAGGAAACCTCATCTGTATCAAGTACAAGTATGTGATGGTCATAAAAAACCCCTGTTCCTCCTGTCAGGAGATTGGTTGTACTTACCATTGATCCAAGACCTTGCTGATGAAGTTGTGTTTATTCCTGAATGGGACACAGTTTATCACTGCATAACACTGTGCTATGCCTATGGAAACATACTTTGTCTCAGAAGTAGCTCACACATCCCTAACGTAGCATTGAACTGTGAAGTGAGTCTTAAAAGTAACAGCAGGGTAATCCTTAATATTTGTCTTCTCAAAGAATCTGTATTTGTAGAAGAGCTTGGTTCCCTCTGGTTGTGAAAAGATCTTTCAAATTCAAAAAGTTAAACCATAAAAAATATTCAAAGATGAGTGTAACTATTAAAAAAACCCAACTCTACTAAACAGTAGCTTCCTGCATGGGTGAGTAACTCAGAAAAAAGCCAAAGCTATGTTACTACTCTGTATATGTATATAGATGTATATATGCACACCTGTAGGACTTGGGACAATATTGGAGCTTTCCTGTTTTTAATCTAGCTGACTTGAGCACTGGTAGTATGCTAGCTGAGAGACCTGGATCAGTGTAAGCTGCAGGACCTGCTGGAGCAGCAGAGAAAGCTTTCAGATTTCTGATGTGCTCTCAGTTCTGTGGCTGGACCTGCAAACATGTTTGAATAAATTAGGTTCCATCTGGCTTGTCAATGTTGTGGTACATCTCAGACTAAATGTGCTGTGGACTGGTGCGTGGTAAGGATTGATCAAGTTGTCTGGCAGCACATAATAATGCATTATTAAGTTGAATTTTGCTCTGATTCACAATTACAGTTACAGTCAGAGCATCTCTCTGTGTTGGTTATGCATGAAGCTGGTTTTTCAGGCAAATGGAAGGTTAAATCCCAAGCAGTTTAGCAGCAAACAGTAAAGAGTAAAGGTCTGTTTATGTGATTACAGTAGAATAGTATCACCATCCTTCCAAGCAAGAAGTGAGAACTTGTAAGCAGGAAACAAAGAAATGCACAGACTTGGGCTTGTCAATGAAAAGGTACCTCAGACATTACGAAGAACCTGCTGCTGAAGGGTGGTGGTCGGGTATTAAGTGTCTGCCACAAAGGCATGGAAGAGCATATTGCTTGCTAATTTAGCAGAATGACCAGAGCAGGAATGGTTTAACATGGAGCAACTGGGGTATTTTTCCCTTCACTGTAACTTTGAGATTTTTTTTTGGAGCAAGCAGAACTTCATGTAATGAAAATGTGAATGTCCTAATCTTGCCCGTACTGAAATGACACATGACTGTAGTTTTCCCAGGACAGCAGTGTTAGCCCCAAGACCTTCGCTGTACTCTGTGCTGTGTGAGTGCAAGACAAAAGCTGTCCTTTGAGCCCAAGTCTCTGTGTGCAAAGCTGTGTGGAAAATCCCTTTCCAAATCTGTGAAAGAAGCAGATACCAGCCAAGACACTCCTCCCCTCAGAAAATGTACTTTTAAATGTTTTTTTTTTATATAGAGATGTGAGACTATAACTGAGCCTCTTGCTAAAGATTTTTCCCACTTGCCAGAGTTTTTTAATTTCTAACTAGAAATTAGACCATAGTGGAAGCTGCCTCTCTAAGGACTTCCTCTCTATCCAACTGCTTTACCCTGTGTAGAGGTATGTAATGTCCGGGCACCTCAGCATGGGACCCTGGCATCTCAGACATGAATCCTGACTGCTCCATCTCTTTTTCTCTAGCTCTGTCAATAACTGAGTGTTTTATAAAAGGCAGAACACTTCAGCTGAGAGCCTGATGGGGACATGCCTCAGACAAGTACTGCTGTGTGCGTTTCTGAGCACAGTCAAGTTCCTACCTCCTGCTCTTGCTCTCTTCCAGCCTGGCCAGTAAAAAGATAACTTACTGAAAGTTCAATGTAAAAACTCATATATTTCCTCAAAAGTTGCAGTATTCATGCAAAAATTGTTTCCAGGGGAAAAGAAAGAAAAAAATAAATTCCCAGCCAGCTCTAATTCCTGTGCACACAAGCATTTCCATTAGCTTCATGGAGATGACTTGTGAGTAAGATCCACTCCCACAGTTAAGTCTTGCAGAATTGAGTTTTAAATCAACGTTTTTTCTTTTCCAACAGCCAGACACCCTGAGGAGTGAGAAAACAAAGCCTCTCAGGACAAATTGATAGGATAGATTTCTGCACTAGAAACAAATATGTTAATTTGTGTTTGTAGCAAAAACGTGCTGTCTAATGCGAAGCGGGCTTGTTCATTAATGCTATATTCTATTACTAACACTCTCCACCAAATAAAGACCAGATTTCCTTTTAATTTCAAAGTGCTTTCAGGCTATAGTTCTCTTTTGATTTTTTTTCTTATTCTTTCCTAATAACTATTAGTGCTAGAATTTATTGCCAAAATTAAAACAAGGTAAATTCTGTAAACCATGAGTTTATGCAGTGTTCTTGTAATGAGTTTAATTTGCTGGTGCTAATATATGAAAAATAAAATGTAGTAAATATAGTATGTTTGAGATGTAATTTTTAAATGCTTTTTTTCCCAGCACTTTTTTAATATTTATTCTTCTTAGTTTCAGGCAGAGCCTCAGGAAATGCCTGGATAAGTTTGGGTTCTGTTTTCCCCTCTCAGTTTTATGGATAATATCGCATTTTTCCTATTTTCTTTGATTATTTTTTTTCTTTTTCTTTTTCTTATTTTTTTTTTTTTTAAAAAAGATCGTTGATACTCTGCTGAGTTTCCTCTTTCTGGAGGGAGTTAGATAATCACACGGCAGTCAGTGCTCTGATGTAAAACATACTGTGTCTGTTTTAATTCTTGTCCCAAAATCAGGCTGAGGAGCTGAAAAACTTGGATAGACAGCCAATAAACTTGAGGAGGAAAGCTGAAAGGGAGTGGGAAACTACAAGAATCCTTAAATGTGTGTGTTGGATAACTTGAACAGATCCTACCAGGCAGTATCTCACTGATAATTACTTGAAGTTTTGCACCTGGGGGCCATAACCTGCTATGCTGGAACTGGAGCCCTGAAATCCTGGATCACAGGGGAGTGCTCAGACAGCTGCCATTGGAAGGATTGCTCTTTTTCTGCTCAAAGTATAAGCAGCTGCTGGGAAGTTGTGGTCAGTATTCATCTCTGGGCTTTCAGACATGGAGCTAATGAGCAGTTAACATAAATAATACCTTTTTCTTTTTTTATTCTTGGGGTTTTTTTTTCTCTTCTTTTTCTTTTTCTTCACCTCTCAAAGTCAAATTAACAGAGGTCTGGATCCAAATAACACGGGGACAACCTGAGCCTGAACCTGAATGGGCAGTGAGGTCTTGGGGCCATGATCTAACAATGTTCTTTGGTGAACAGAGTGCCTGGATCTTCTACCTGAGATGAAATGTCCTTTAAATGTTTACAGATGCCTTGGTAGCAGAAGTAGCCTTGCTGCCTAAAGCAACAGAGAAAAGTAATCACTCTCTACTAGCTCATACTGAAAAATACTAATCAGGCAAATGTTGCAGCTCAGTAGGAGCACAGCAGAGATCCTTGAATTAGCTCCTAATAAGTATGGGGACAGCTGAGCTCATTAGCTTGTACACGCCACCTTAAAAACATAGTCACGCTCCTTTTGGGACGTGTGCCTGGCTAGCTTCACGGGGCTGAATTGCATGGTCTGTGTGTATTATCATCCAGCATAAGCTGAGGGATTTCTGCACTCTGCCTTTTTATGCGGAATAAAATCCCTAGAGAAATCAGCTACCTTTAGTGGTTCTGTCCCACTGTCCAGCTGAGTCACCAAAACAGTTTGAAACAAAAAATTTGCAATGAGGATAGTTGTGCACATACAAGGGGATTGGTGCAGGCATTAGGAAGATAAATGTTGAGTTTCTGCCTTATCCCCAGAGAGGAGCCATTCCTTTTGTCTTGTGGAAGAGTATACAGGAAGGTGAAAAATAAATGCATGTAGGCTGGCTTTCACACTAGTGTCACTTTTTTAAAAAAATGACTTGTTCCAGTTGTGGAACAAGCCTGCTAGTCTTGGCCACCAATCCCAAATTCCCAAAGGGAAAAATGTTTTCAACTAGCAAGTGGTAAGGAGGACCTGGTGAATGCAGGAAGGTTGCTTGTGCCCAGTGTAAGAACCAAGGACTGCTGAAATTCTCCAGGAGACAGGGTTCTTGCTGAAGGAGAACAACATAGACTTATAGCTGAGGATTTAAATGGTTAATCTAATCTATTGAAATTTAGGTCAATGAGTGCTTTAGGAACCTATTTTCCAAGCAGCTGATTTTTGAGGAGTATCTTGCTCAGGTGCAAAAGTGTTGGGGGCAGCTTTAGGAGACACAAGACTGTCCTGGTAGAGGTGAAAGATCCGATCCCAAAAGGTGCTCCTGCAGCTGGGTGGTGCAGGCAGCTGCACACTGGCAGCTCCAGCTGCTCACTGCAGACTTTGGGGATTAGGGTCACACTCCTCCCTGAGGTTACTGGGCACATGATTAGGATTTATAAAGAATCTGTACTCCACGTGCACCAGGGGATGTATTCTAAGGTCCCCTTTCAATTTGAATATAGCTTATTGCTCCTATAAGAAGCATCCCATCCTTCTGACTGAGCATGTTTGTGAATGCAGTGTGTTTGCAATGTTTTTTACTGTTATACTCTTATTTATGTGCTCAGTTTTGCCCATAGGTTGAAAATGTGCAGCTGTATTCCACAGAGTGGCTCAAAGACCATTGAGGAAATAATCAAGGAGATGAAACATTCTTGTTCTGTCCACTCAGTTTGCACAGGAGCTCAGTGGCAATTGAAATGCCAGTTGAAATATAGATTTAAATTTTGTATGGGAGCTACTAAAGCTGCTCTCATTCCTAGCAATTTGAGGTGGTGTTCAATACAGCAGGCTCAAACCTCTAGTACTGGTTTGAAATACAAAGTCTTTTGCCTTTACTGCTAGCACAAGGCTTCAGAAGGAACACAAATATAGTCTATAGAAAATTTAATATTGTAAACCCCATGGAGATTCATTAACATTTGTGGACTTTTTGCCCTGTTTCACAGTAAATGACTCTATATTATTCAGCTTGTGCAAGTACAATGAAGGAAGGAACTCAACTATTCCTTTTTTTTATTTCATTTCTTATCCTTGAATTTCTTCCTGTATGTTAAAAAAATAGACAGGAAAAATGTCAGTGGTGACATAACCAGTTCCATTATGAACCTTCCCATAAATAGTCATGAATCCCACATAGTCTCCCTTCAGACTGATCATTCACAGAGTACCTTGCTCACAAAGCTTTGCAAAGAAGACTTGTGCAAACAAAAATGAGAAACTAATTCTCTTAAAACATTTTCCTGAGATACCTCTTGTTTGCAGTGATTTAAAGCTGTACAACGTTGGGGAGGGTTCCTGCACAGTAAGGACACATCCATCCAAAAGTGTGTCATGTTTCTTTGTTGGAACTGTAGGAAAATGATCAGACAAAGATAGATTTGAAGCCCTCTGACCTTGTATGTGCCATTTTTGAGCTGGTGCCTGTGCTTAAATTCAGGGATGGATCCTGCTGAGCTGTGGTTCAGAGGGCTGCCTGCAGCCATCACCTACCTCCCTAGAAAGGTCAGCTTTTGTTTGCCTCCATTCATGAAATTTCCTACTGTAGTCTGTACTCCTTTCCATTTGCATAAGGGAAGGTATGGCCACTTTTGCAGTTATGCAAAAGTAATTACGATTTATGTTGGGAAAAACTTGTAGTCACTCTAATTCCCTTTGGGGTTTGGGTTTGGTTTGGCCTTTTTTCTTCTTCCTTCCCCCCCCGCCCCCCCCCCCAGTACAATATAAACCCAAGAAGTTTCCAGATCTGTTTTCAGATACACTAACTTCCTAGTTACATTAAAGAAGCTCACAAAATTAACAAGAATTTTTTGATTCGGTTGCCAGCCAAGTGATTTCTGCATTGCAACTGTATCATGTCTCTGAGCAAGGTAAAAGAGTGTCTGGTTCTCTAACCTTAAAAAAAACAACACAAAAAACCAAACCTAAACCCTCCAAATCCAGACTGGCTATTTAACTATTGGCAGATGCTTATTTAGAGGCCTGATGATTGTTCTAGGTCTTTCTTTCTCAAGTATGTGGTAATGCCACCATCTGATAATATGTATGGTGGCAATCCAAGTTTTAAATCCTTATTCTTCTGTCTTCCTTGCATGTTTTAGAACCACAGAAATGTCTTCATGAGGCTTTTCTTATCCAGCCTGCCTCTCTTCCCGGTACATTATATAAATGTTGCAGTCTCTACCCACGGCAGAAAATGATGTGGTAGCAGATCATAATGACAGAGCTTAGGAAGTTGTGGGCTCTGTAAAAGTGATGCTGGCCAAGCTGGGACCTGCATTGCAAAATGTCTTTACCACAGAGTTCAGCAGTTATCCTAGGCAGTGGTGAGCAAGGACTTCTAGGAATCCCTTCAGCCAGGCCAGAGCTGTGTGGTTCAAATGACATCAAATATAGCTGGGGAGCTAACTGGGACCATAGTGACCCGAGGTTTAAATTCCTCCTCTTTTCATGTGGTGGTAGTGTGGGGAGGCAATGGACGCACTCATAGCTACATTTTTCTGTGTTTCTTGCTCTTGTGTGTACTGACCACACAACACATGTAAGATGTACATTTAAAACAACATTAAAACAACATACCACAGAGATGACTGGAGTTACACAAGGATGAAAGAGGGGTTAGAAAAGTGTTGCTATTTGCAGTCTGAGTTCCGCTGGTGAGAAAATCTGTCTGAGCTGTGTTCTCTGATCCTTGTTGCTTGAGAGGTCAAGAGTGAGCAGTGTCTTTCCCCAGGAACCTTTTGGCTACCCTCCTGCTGCTTCCTTCAGAGCAAGGTTTGTGTTCTGCTTTTCCATTAGCACGGAAGCAGTTTCTTTCCCTGCTGATAATTATGATGCTTTTGTAAGTCACAAGATTGAAAAATTTGCCTCTTTTCTTTGACAGGGTCAAAAATGTTGGGAAAGCCAGTGGATTTTTTCTCTCTAGGTTGCTGTCAAAAGGCATGTGCTCCTACGTGGGGTGATTTTTGAGTCAAGACTTCAAGCCTGTTTGAATCTTGTCAGCAGTGTCATTTCTGTGCCTGCCCTCTTTCAAATGAGACTGGCAGGAATGAACAAGGAGCTGTCCAGGTAGCAAAGCTCTTTTTACTGCCATTTTCTGTCTTTCAGGTATACCCTGTACCTGGGTGTAGCAGTGCCCATTCTGGTTTAGCCAAGGTTCTCAGTTTTGAATACAATATTTATTTCTGTTTTATTCCATCTTCCTATGCTGCAATCCCAGTGGGACAAAAAATGCCTTTCAGGCTTTCTGGCAGAAGATGCCTGTGAATGAAGCAGTTGGCATAAAGTGCTCATATGTTGAACAAATGTCATTTTCCCCTTTTCAGAGCCAAGTGTGTCACCTGTGATGTGTCTAATTGCTCTGAAGTCCAGGCTTTACACCCTTTGGCAGAGCATCTACAATGAAACTCTCTTTTTCATGAGCTAAGGCAACTGTGTTTTATAGTGCCATATGTGCCAGTTGCTAGAGAATAAACACTTTCCTAGGAGTTAGAGAGATAACAAAATATTGCTCCAAATGCAGGGAAGTATGCCTGGAAGAGTTGGGATAGATATTCTATTTCCACTTCAGAAGATTCATATTCTTTTCTGGTTTTGTGTTCTCTGTGTGTGTCAGTGCATTGCTTATTTGCTACAGAAAGCTAAAAGTAGTTTATGACTTCCTGTGATCCATTTAAAAATGGCTCTAGCTGAATCAGTTCTGGTTTCCAACTTTACCTTACTAGTGCACTTGCTAACCATAAGCATCCCAGAACTGGATTAAATCTTATGTTTTAAGTTATCTAGCTATTGACAAACATATTTTGGATGAATTTACTTGTTTTCTAATTCTTGAGATTAGGGTATGTGTATATAATGGTATACCTGAATTATGTTTTTAGGTTTAAATTTATATCAAGAAAATAGTTTAGGTATCACTAAAGAAACTGTAAATTGTGCATTTTTGTGGTTGCACAATAGGGAATATAATAATAACAATAACAATAACAACAACAACAATAACAATAATGATTGGCACCTTGATATTGCTGGGACAAATTAATTATATAGTAGCTACTATGAGATTTAGAGCAGGTAGACTTGAAGACAAGACTT
>JAVJGI010000040.1:48078789-48094286 GCA_035590275.1 Ibycter americanus
TAGCTACTATGAGCTTTAGAGCAGGTAGACTTGAAGACAAGACTTCCACCCTGTGTATTTAAATGAAGTCAGTGCAACTGTATCCCTTGCATGTCTGGTGCATAGCAGGTGTAACAGTTGCAGAAATGCTTCTTATTAAATAAAAGTTATATTCATACTTTGCCAAAACCCTGGTCAAGCTTCTTTGCTTTTATCTTTACTTGAAAATAATCACAATGCAAAGTAGTTTGAACATGAGTCTACAGTAAAGGGTACAAGCCCCATTAAAAATGACCTGAAATTATTATATTAATTCTATTAATGGTATATTTTTCTCTCTTTTCTGCTGATATATCCTTCATCTTCTACTTACCACCTTTTTTGGGGGGCTTTTTACTGTAGTGCCTGTTGATTGAGGAAACAAAGTCTTAATGGAAACCTGAAATTTGCATATATATCTGAACTGGACCAAAACTAAAATATTTCAAAATATTTTGCAAAGACAAAACCTCTGAAGAGATCCCAAACCAACAGACCTAGTAGATTGTGATGAGCCGTGTATTTCAGTTTCATTTCGGCAAGTTTTTAATATTAATGGAGAGTTGGAGCAAAGTTGTAGGGTATAGAATTTTCTCTGTTTTTTGTTGGTTTGGTTGGTTGGTTTTGTTTAGTGACCACCAAAATGTTCACAGCCTCTGCAGTATCCCTCTTAACTTTTTTGGATTTCAAAAGGCTCCTTAGTCTGTTTTAAAAAAATTACTTTATGAGACCTGGGCACGAAAAATCTACTGAGACTGTTATTTATTGCTACTGTCTGAGAGTTGTGTTTTTTCAAAAACTGCTTTCTCCTGCTTCTTTCAGGTAATGAATCAGGATATTAAATTAGGTGCTACTTGAAGGATTAAGATACTACTGTAACTTGGAATAAATTTAGACAGTCACCATGGTAAGAATACTTGGCAAATTTAGAGCTGATCATGTATTCCTGTTATCTTCACGGATAATTCCCAAATTCATCTATTCAGGCAGAGAAAGCAGCAGCCTCTGCTCTAAAGATGCACTTTATATGCTTGAATGAGTGCTTCCAGGAGCCCAGGAACACTTGCCTGTCACCTTCTTCATTGACATAGAAGTGTTGAGACGATAGGAAATGCCAGTACTCTTTATCAGGACAGCACAGGTGGATGGCCTTTGTTAACAATTATCCCTGGGATGGTAGGTGGTGTGTTTTTTTCTTAATCTCTCGGGAATACATTGTTCTTTCAGGATCTGAAAGCAAGCTAATGGCATAAGCCCTGAGCTTTGGCCGGGGCAATGTACTCAGTGTACAGCTAGAGCTGTTGCAGCTAAACTGTTTCCTTTACATTCATCAGGTTTTCTTTGTTTTCTTTTCTTACTTAACCTTTCTTCTCAGAGCACTGCTCACTCCGATTTTTATATTGTTACTGCCTGCTTTACTCCTCAATTGTTTGTTTTATTCCCTTCATTTCTGTTTCTCTGTGCCTCCAAAGGAAATGACAAACCAGAAACAGTTGAGTGATCAAGTGTATCTGAAATAAAATAAGCTGATGCATATTGCATGGTTCAGTGGATGGAGTATTTCATTCTGAATCAGAAAAAAGTCCTTTCTCTGCCCCTCAACTTTTTTGCAGTGCTGAACAAACTATTTAATCTTAATTTAGGCAGCAGTGAGACAGGAACAATGCTCTGTGCCTTCTTTTGAGCACTTTGAAATTCGGGTTTGTAACATACTTTTTGGTATAAGTATACCTTTTACTAATTGTGGGAGGAGAACTGAGTAGGTCTGTTTATGTGTGGCTAGCATAAAATAGAGGAACAGTTAACAAGGTAGCCTTTGTTTTTTTGGAACCACTTGCATATGGAATATGTCCTTGTCTTTGATCTGTAATAGTTCAAGTTTGTCATCTTTTTCAGATCATCTCCCAAAGCACATCTTAAAATACATGATAGCTGAGTGTGGAGGCCGTGGAGAGCGCAGAACCTGTGCATGTCTCTGCAAGAGTGCTGTGTTAGTCGTGTCCTGTTGCCTACTGTCAGAAGGGCAACCCCATGAGACAAGTGTGCTCTACAGGGGACAGCACTGCAGAACCAGTGTCAGCACTGGTGCACCTTCAGCATGCACCAATCCTGCTGGAGCTGCAGACATCTCACCAACTTCAGGCAATGCCCCATCTGGGCATGACATGCTGGAGGGAAGGGATACCATCCAGAGGGACCTTGACAGGCTTGGGAGGTGGGCCTGTGTGAACCTCATGGAGTTCAACAAGTGCAAGGGGCTGCATGTGGGTATCAATATAGGCTGGGCATAGAATGGATGGAGAACAGCCCTGAGGAGGATTTGGTGGACAAAAAACTCAACGTAGTCCAGTAGTGCGCACTTGCAGCCCAGAAAGCCAGCTGAATCCTGGGCTGCATCTAAAGAAGCCTGACCAGCAGGTCGAGGGAGGTGATTCTCACCCTCTACTCTGCTCTTGTAAGAACCCACCTGGAGCACTGCATCCAGCTCTGGGGCCCCCAGCATAAGAAGGACATGGATCTGTGGGAGTGGGTCCAGAGGAGGGCGAGGAAAATGATCAGAGGGCTGGAGCACCTCTCCTATGAAGACAGACTGAGAGTGTTGGGGATGATCAGCCTGGAGAAAAGAAGGATCCGGGGAGACCTTATAGCAGCCTTTCAATACTTAAGGGCACTTATAAGAAAGATGGGGACAGACTTTTTAGTAGGGCATGTAGTGATAGGATAAGGGGGAATGGTTTTAAACTAAAAGAGGGTAGATTTAGACTGGATATTAGGAAGAAATTCTTTACTGTGAGGGTGGTAAGACATTGGACCAGGTTTCCCAGAGAAGCTGTGGATGCCCCATCCCTAGAAGTGTTCCAGGCCAGGCTGGATGGGGCTTTGAACAACCTGTTCTAGTGGAAGGCATCCCTGGCCATGGCAGGGGCTTTGGAACTAGATGATCTTTAAGGTCCCTTCCAACCCAAACCATTCTATGAGTCTATGATTCTGTGATCTCACAGGCACTGGGCAGGGTGATGCAGGCACATCCAGGTGACTACATGGAGCCAGTGCGGGTCTGGCTGGTCTTATTCAGCCTGGTCTGGGCCACCAACTGTTGGGCTGGGTCTGAGCTGGTTTGTGCAGGGCCGCTTGTGCTCTTGTACTGCCTGGCCTAGTAAGAGAAGGCCTGCTAAGAGAAATACAGCAAAGCTCTAAAGTATTCTACAGGCTGCCAGTATGTGTCTGGCAGGGCTCGATGGTTATAGCAGTTTTAGTATTGCAATAACTGCACCAGCACGGTGCTCCACCTGATCTGATAAATCCAGCTGGACTGGACTACCTGAGCCTGTTTTGTTTTGAGACAAGGGCTGCAGGCAATGAAGCTGCTATATAAGGGGCAGTCATCTGCAGCTGCTTTAAGCTGTCACCACAGAAGTTATGGCACTGAGGTTGCCAACATTGCCTAAGTTTGGGCGTTTTTCAGTTTATTGTTTATTGACCAAATGCTTGGCTTGGGGAAAAGAAAACAAGCAACAGATAAGCTTTGGGCCAGGAGCCATTCCTGTCCCTTTTCTTTAACAGAAAAAAAACCCAAACCAAACTAAAATCAAACCACACTTCTCAAGAAATCCAAGATAAAATCTGCGATGGCAAAAAAATATTATGCTGATAAAGCAGAGTGCTTGAAAGAAAAGAGTATTCATTATCTTTGGAACAGATGGAGATCAGCAAGAAAGTTATAATGGTCTATAAAACCTTTGAGATTTTTTTGAGTTCATGATTATACTGTCTTGTAGAACTCATGATTGCCACAAAGAGTAACGAGTGGGCCTCAAATACATTCTCTGGTAGAAATTTTTGCACTGAATATAATAGACCCTGAGTCAGAAATAATTTGGATAGGTTGACTTTTAGCATTATACAAGAATACTTCTCATAAAACATTTCAAAAGCAGGTATAGAAAGTTGAAGTCTGAAAAGTCAAAGAAAGAGAAACAAAGCAAATCTTTGGTAATAATTAATTTGTGAGAAAGCACTTGAAGAATACTTTTCTGTAGACTCACCATGAAAAGAAAGTGAAAAAACGGAACTCAAAGTTGCAGCACTGCAGTGTAATGCGTGCTATGATTCATATGTATTGTTATGAAGGTGCTGGAATAAAATAAAGGAACTGAATGTTCTCATTGGAATTCCCTTGATAGATGAACAGGCAAATGGTTGTATTTAAAGGATGGTATCAGAAAAAGAAATGCAGTAAAGCATCAGATCTTTTTCAACTGAGCCGCCCTTTTATCTTGCAGATAGTTACACAAAAAAGTGAAGTCATACATTAGAAATGTGCTTTTTCTCCCTTTGGTCTAAAGGAGATATTGGCAGATATAAAATCTAGAAATGTTTTTCAATTCTTTTTGTTCTGTCTCTTAGTGGCTATTAGAAGGCATTAATCTTATGAAGGATTTTTTCTTCTATTATGATACTACCTGGCTCGGGACTCCAGTGCCCTGGCACAAATCATTTTACAGATTTGCATGAACAAGGGATTTAAGACTTTATTAGCAAGTCCTGCTCTTGTCTGAGCAAAGGCAGTGGCTGGTGTTTTGTCTTGGTGATAGCTGTGCTCAGAGCAGCAAGAGGTCTTAGGAAGGATGTATACCTAAAGCTGCTCAGTGGTGCAGAGTGCAACGTCTCTGGCCACCTGCACACCATTAGGTGATGAATGAATTTTCGTCTTGGAAAATTGGGACTGTTATCTCTTGGGAGATGCTTTTGCTTACTATTCTGGTGTCTGTTGGGTTCTGCCAGGGCTTTTGAGTGCTGTTTCTGCGGCTGTGTCTGAAGCTGTTGATCCTGGCTGTGTTCTGGGTTATAAAAGTGCAAGCACTCTTTGGCCCTCTCTCTACTCCCTGCTTTGTTGGCTCTTAATCAAGGAATCATCAAAAGCATTCTCATATGTCTGTATGAGTGAATATCTGAAAAACAAAGGGAAGCTATCTATGGAGAGGATGGTAACTAATTAGCCTTAGCATAACTGTGTCTGCCTGAATACTCCATGTGTAATTTTTAATTTTCTGATTCTTATAGAGATTAAAATATACTAAACTGTACAAAAGAAATTCTATGAACTTGATAATGTAGTCTTTTCTTCATGTATATATGTCACTTAATATGTTCCAACCTATTAGTCATTATTTATTTATGCAAACCTTAAAGTTAATTATGCAAACTTGTAACTGTTCAGGTACTTTCAAAATCTAAGTATCTGCAGAAGGTTAAATAAATGTTTAATTTTAATGTATTTATGCAGAAGAGCTTGTTGAGAGACTTTGGTTTAGCAATTCCCTTTCCTAGTATGTCACCACTTCTAAAGCTTTCAAAGTTAACATTTATTTTGATAATTCTGTGCTTCTTGGATTTCAGAGAAGAACAAAACTGCTCTTTTAAAAAAGCAAAAATAATGAATAATCTCCTTTAAAAAATCTGTAAAACAGTTTTCAAATTTCTTAAAGAAGTGGATAACTGCAAGTCCATAGGATGCTGTGCAAATGGACACAAATAGCAGGGTCCTTGAAGATGTATGTACTCCTAGTATGCAAAAAGAGTAGAACAGAGCTACAAATGCTGATTGATAGGAGGAGGATTTCCATGAAGTTCCTAAAGCAAAAATAAATGCATCTTCTAGAAAAAAAATCCTTTGCCCATAACATATAAGGATAGCTGGTAAATTCCATTACAAGGTAAAACGATTTGGATATGAGGGAGAGGGACCTGGAAACAGAGTACTCTCATCAGGAATTCTAAATGTTTCACATTGAGCATTACCCTAAAAATCCTTTAAACAGCTGTAGAATAAGGTTAACATTACAGTTAATCTGAATACATGCAAATTTCTGCTTTTTAAAAAAGGAAATTCTGCTGCTGAAAGTCCCTGGCCTCCATCAGTATTTACTTCCCATTTGTTTGGTCATTGCCACCAAGGATCATAACTTTTCTGGAAGGGTTTACAGCTTAGACTGCCTCTATCTTAGACCCCACTTTAGGCCCTCTAGGAGTTCAGAGGATCAAGCTAGGAACTTAGTATTAATTTGATATTTAGTATATAACAAACAAAAGTATTCATGTTGACTGCTTTGCGTTTGTGTTGTAGTATGTGTTGGGATTCTCTTCTTCTTAAGCGTGCTGCAGTACTTAGGCCAAGAAAACACTGATTGTGGCCATTTAATTTCCTAAGAAGGAAAGTAATTCTGAATTTTTGGTATATTATTTAATGCTGAAGGGATTAACAATAATATCCTGGTCCTGATATTGTGGAGTAGGCTTCCTGTGGGCAACAGGACAGTTTTTTGGTGGAGCCAGGGCCTGGAAGAAACACCTTTGCCTTTCCTGTTTCCAGTTTCAGACGGCTTCTCAGCCCAGCAGCTGCTTTTACTCTGCCCTTTTGAGACCTGGATTGTGCAGTGGTGCCTCTGATATTTAAGAGCAGCCTACCTTGGGGGCACTTCCGCAATTCAGGTAGCAGCATCAGGAATTTTTCCCCTGGGAGAGTGAAAAGCTGCTGAACAGGATGCAAGAACAGAGCTTTTTGGAGCTCACTGGAGATGCTATGTGGCATGTGTATGCCACAAGGTGCATGTGATGAATGGTGACCCAAACCCATGTTTCTTCCCTCTTGCCTTAGGGGAAAAAAATAAAACCAAACACCTTGACATGCTTGTTTTAGGTGAATTTTATTTGCTGCAGTCATTCAACCTACAGCACGTGGGCTAAAGCATGGGATAAAGCACGAGCTAAAGCTTTTGAAAAAACACAGTTCAATCAACTTTGAACAGTCTTTTGAAATCAAAACCTACTAAGTGGATTAGATATGAGAGGAGAGACATAAAATGCAGCCCATTGAAGAGAAAAGGATCCTCTGTATTCCACAAGCTTCATTGCGATATCTTCATGTGTATATTAATATGAAGCAGCAGTAGTGCTGCTGGGATCCCAAGATGCAGCTGTCAAGTAACATCTGCCAAAAAGGAACTTGCTTCATTACCTGCAAACTTCACCATTGCTCATTAGGTCTCACCAGATGGGGGATTCAGTATTTTGAAGTCAGTCATCCTGTATGAAGTAGTTTGCTCATGACACTGATGAACAATTATCTACCCATACAGTTGGGACTTTTATGCTGTTTATTTCAACTGAGTGTCAGTACAGGGCACAACTTTAGCATTTGGTGGTAAGAATAATGGAATACAAGAGGTCAGTTTGGCTAACTACATGAATAAGACTGGAAGTTTTCTATAATGATCTGTTGTTAATTTCCCTGTGACAGAATCCATATCATAAGGTTTTGCTACATGTTTTATTTTACTTTTTCAGGTACTGAAAAACACTAATTAGAAATACAGGAGTATTGTTCCAACCCATCCAGTGAAAGATAAACTGCTGTGCATCATAACTGTTGTATTTCTGTTGGCTGATGAATGTTTAATGGTTTGTTAGAAAACAAATTGTCAGTTTAATCAGGAGAGTGATGATAATAACTCACTTAAATATCTGCATTTTTACCTGCAAAGGCAGCTGTAAACATGATTCGTTCTAAACCCTGCATATAGTCTATGGGTACAAATATACAACAATTCCCTTGAAACAAATTCCCAATCTCTACTGAAATGTTTCTTTTCTGTTGTTCACAACTCTTGTTATAAACAGAATAAAACAAAAAATTTTCCCCTGGGTCATGTGAATCGTTCATCTGTGAGGTATTTTATTGATTCTATGTAACATCAGAGTTTAGAAGTGATTAAAACCCTTGAATCATAGGTTGAGCCATCATTTTTTCTCCACACATTTCAACTAAAACAAGCCACATAGGCAAATATGTGAAAGGTATGTGTCTATACATGCATACATGTATGTACACACACACACACACACACATTTATACACACACTAGAAAAAGTGGAAATTATTTAAGAAAAAACAAAACCATGTTAAAATAATTTCCTCTAAAATTAGTAATATTCATATTTCATGACTAGATTCTGTCCTGCTGTCTTTGCTGAGTTCTCAATGAACTATATTTTCATTGACTTCAACAGGAAAATGCCTCTAAGAAGACTTCAGATGATAACCCTGGGGTATCTGAGTCACCATGGACAGAAGGAGGCAAGCAAACTTTTCCATTGAAAAATGTAGGTATGACATAACTGTAAACTTCATTTTGAGAAATATACTGGTGTACTTAGTTAACTGCAGCAGTATATTTAAACTCTTAAGGTCCTTTCTTGGCCCTAGTGAAGGAAGTGGAGGAGGAGGCCGTGCCAAAAGCCTCCTTATCCCTTCATAGTGTGACTGACCAATGGTTTCTTTCAGTAGCAGAGGGATTTGCACACTCATTTATGCACCTTTTCGGGAACCTTTCGATAGACTGCATAGGGAAGAGTAGGGTAAGACTTCCCTTCTCTTATGATACGGTAAGACTTGAGGCTAAAAAGCTAAAGCTGCTAGCTTCCTCCTTTGTTTTCCAAGTTGCTTGGAGAACCTACAGTAAAGATCTACCCTAGGTACATGCTCAATAGAAAGAACCTGTTTTTAAATTTCTTTTTTCCCCCTTATATCTTCATTTTACCAGCCCTGATGCTTCTGCTACTGAAAGACCAGATTTTGTGGTCCAAGGAGGAATAACAAAATCTTTTAAGGTTAAAATGTTTTAACCATAAAATTTAAGGTTCTGGAACTAAATAGAATATTACAAATCTTGGTACTGTAAAAATAAGTAAGTAAATAAATAAATGTTATTTTCCTTAAGGAACTCTAAGATGAACCCAGGTTTTTAAGTTAAAGCATCTGAAGACCAATCACAGAGCATTTGGGGAACACATCTTTCCAGCAAAATGTCACCCTTACAAACAGGGTATTTCTGTATGGTCAGTTTGTATATGTATATAGGTACAAACATATATAAACACTTAAAAAGTAATGTTAGAGCCAAGTCTAAATAACTTGACCCTGAACATTGCTATTCAGAAACATGATGGAAATTCATCTTTAGTTCAGGCTTTAAGTTGACAAGGAGTTCCCACACCTTTCTTGCAGTTTCAAGGTCAATATAGTTCTTAGTACATAAATTTAAAAAAAAAAAAATTGTTTGTCATGTAGATTGACTGAGACAGATTTACCTCTTTTGCAGCTGAGGTAATCAGTGTAAATCAGTAGCACAAAAAACCCCATACTGAAGTGGAATGGAAAGAAGATAGTGCAGGCTGGCAGATGGCAAGTCTCACATTACCTTGGAGTGGAGAAGAACCTAAGTTTGGCAACTCCTGGCAGAACACAGTAGTTATTTTCTGAAAATTCCCTCCCTTCTCTTGTCATAAATTATGCAAGAACTGTGTACAATGCAGTTGGCATGTGGGTTACATGATGAGCCCTTATGCATTGTTAACAAAGTGCAAGGAATGCATCTTTCAATCTTAGCGTATTATTCTCGCTCCTTAGTGTATTACTCTCGGCAGATTATAGCCTTGTAATGTTTCCAATGCTGTGGAGTGGCAACTCTTCTGCCTTAATGGTGAAATCTAGTGAATTGAGACTACAGGTTAGACGTACTGCCTCAAGAGGATAGGATTTAATTTCATTACTAGTAACACTTTACAGCTATGCCATTTTAAGGGTGGTAGTACAAGCCATAAACTGACTTCCACAAGCATCAAGAAGCAGGATGTGTTTTTCCAGGCGAGAAGTGTGTGGTAGTGTACTGGCATGGTCTGTCATTTTGGTTTCTTCTGCACCAGTATGCTTTATTGTTCCATATGCTGATGGATGGGATGTTACTGGACCTGACTGCAATACCAAAGTCAAATAAAAGAGCTAAATTCAACATTTCTTTAGGTCAGTGGAAGGGTGTAAATTTCAGTGGATTCTGGTTGTTTCTGCTGCAAAATAATAAGCATGCATTCCATCACCTTTTATAAAAAGGTTTATGCCTGTAATGGTGACAGAGTATTTTTTGACTCTCTATGCTTTCTCTCTTCAGAAATAATTTTAAATATATACAGTGTATTTGAGCACATTTGAAAACTGACCCTCTTGAATAGCAGAGACGTCCTACACATACTTGCATAAAGTGGAACATCAAAATTTCTGTGCTTAATTTACTTTTTTGAAAGACATTATCTAAAACACAATAGTTATTTGGTAGCTCTCAGCTGCTGTTTCCCTCAAGTTAGATAACAGGGTGCTGAGCATTGTTAGTTTCAAACACGATTTTCTCTGACAAAGTTGAAGCAGAAAAGGTGTTCTTACTTGCCATCTGCATGCCAAAAGTCATTTATAGCAGCAGTTTTAAATTTTTTTAAACACTTAGTTAAACGCTTTTCATCAATTTTTATTACGAAATAAAGTATATTTTGATTAAAATGCAGGCTGTGAGCTCTGGCAGTTTTACTAGCAATTTGTGACACTTGCCTTTTTTTTTCTCCCATGGCTAGACTGTTTCATGTATAATTTACTGTGACAAAACACTGGCCCTATTTATTGTCTATAAATACCAGCCCATTAGAGATGCGTCTGAGGTGTAGCTTTTTAATGGTTGCATAATGTTCTTGGACCTGGAGTTAATGGAATAGTAAACAACTTTTTGGATGCAAAAGCAGTGAAGCAGAAGTGTTCCTCCATAAAATCAGTTTATTGTAGATGTATGGATATTTCATGACAAGCACAATAATTTGTATCTACTTACAGACAAATATGAATTCTTTTCACCTCAGTCACATGAACATTTCTGGAGGTGTTAGGCCCACCTTATGATGACCAGGATTTGGCTGTGTACACTCACTACATAAAGAAGAATAAAGGTTGTCACTGTAGTGAACCTCTTTATGAAACTGTAAGTAGTACCACTAGATATTTGAATTAGACAGGCTTTGATAAATACAGATGGTTTCCTTCCCATACACAGAGTATGGGAATAAAACACCTACAGCATATGAGTGGGAGGTAGATAAGTATGCAGCACTCAAGAAAAATCCATAGTTTATAAAAAGAACCCAATGCCATTTACTGGCTTTTTGCCATGTCTTAATTACAGAGCTGCAAAATTAAGAGGAACTGTAAATGAGCACAGTGAAAAGTCAGATGTGCTGAAGAGATCACTCCATCTCAGGTAGGAGTTAAAAGGAAGAAAGAGCAGGATTACTCACCTTTTAAAAATTATTATGACCAAAACAAAAGAAAAAAAGATCAGAACAATTTCCACATCTCTCAAACAGAAATCCCATCAGAAGAACGTTCACAAATTCTCTGTATTTCTCTGTGCTTTGAAATCTACTGTATCTGGTCTAGATCATCTCAAATAGGTGTTTATCTCATCCTTTGTTTTCACAGAATCACAGAATGGCTGAGGTAGGAAGTGACTTCTGGAGGTTATGTGGTCAAACCCTTCTGCTCAAGCAGGACCACCCAGAACCACTTGCCCAGGACCATGTCCAGAGGGCTTTTGAATATCTCGAGGCATGGAGACTCCACAGCTTCCCTGGGCAACCTGTGCCAGTGCTTGGTCACCCTCGCAGTCACAGAGTGTTTTTTGATGTTCAGAGGAAACCTCCTGTGTGTGTGTGTGTTTCAGTTTGTGCCCATCACCTCTGGTCCTGTCATAGGCATGACTGAAAAGAGCCTGGCTCTGACTTCTTTGCAGCAAAATATGTTCAGGTATTTATAGACATTGATAAGATTCCCCCCGAGCCTTCTTTTCTCTAGCAGTCTGAGTTCTCTCAGCCTTTCTTCACAGGGGAAATTCCCAAGTCCCTTAATCATCTTGGTGGCCTTCTGCTGGACTCTCTCCAGTATGTCCGTCTCTCTCATGTACTGGAGGGCCCAGAACTGGACACAGAACTGCTCCAGGTGTGGCCTCACCAGTGCTGAGGAGAGGGGAAGGATCCCCTCCCTGGACATGTTGGCAGTGCTTTGTGTAATGCAGCCCAGGACACCATGAGTCGTCTTTGCCGCAAGGGCACATTGCTGGCCCCCATTCAACTTGATATGCAATAGTACCCCAGGTCCCTTCTAGATGGCTGCTTTCCAGCTGCTCAGACCCCAGCACACACTGGTGAATGCAGGGGTTTCAGCCTTTAGCAGTTAATATTCCAAAGTCCTTCAAGCAATCCATTCCAGAAAATCCTTAAGATTACATGTTGTTTTCTTTTCCCATGTACATTTTTCTTGCTGCATTTTGAGGTAATTTTTTGTAATGCTCTCTTAAATTTTGAGATGGAATTTATTTCTCTCCACACTTTACCAGCCATTTTATATATTTATATGTTTATCACATCCCTTCTCAAACTTATTTTAAAATTAAGTAATCCTAATTTTACCAATATTTTCTTATGGGTCGTATTCCCTAGCTCATGAGCAACGTAATTTTCTGATCATTTTTGTGTTTGTGGTTTTTTTTCTTTGACTTACTCTCTTGGACCACACCTTTCTTCAAGTTTTAGTGTCATTAGTTGCAGCTATGGTTGTTGCAGAGTGAAGAATTAACTTCTATGCCTTGCACAAAACATTGCAGTTTAGATATCTCAGTGTGAAATTTATTTATTTATTTATTTATTTATTTATTTATAACAATAATACAATGACTTGATTAATTTCCAGTTTGTGATCTGTTATAACTCACTGGATTTGTTTGAAAAGCAACAGCTGTTTTGATTTTGTACTTAAATGATTGATTATTCCTAACAAATTTAGTATTCTACCCTCCAGTTGCAGGTCCAAAAGTTGAGCAACTTCTTAGCAAAATGATTAATCCACTCGATATGTCTCCCTACACAACCACTGGCAATTTTGCTAAAATTGTTGTTGGAAATTCTTGTTTTCACATCCACTTCATGCTAATTTCAGTTAGTCCCGTGCTTGCTTTACCAAGCTTTATACTATTTCAGAGGTTTTTCCTCCTTGTATCCCTCAGCCCTACATTAGAGATGAGCAGCAATTCACGAAGAAGATGATTACAACCTTCTGAGCTGGTGAGACTACACAGCTACTTCATCAGCCTTTAGAAGGGCTGTTATTTACAAGCCTCCCGCTTTTGGGCCATCCATTAGGCTTTGAAAAAGTCTTCCTTTTTCTATTCAGTGGAATTTAAAGAGCATGTGATACATAAATATGTCTAATGTTGCAGTGAAATAGTTTAGTGAGCTGAATAAAGCAGAGCCCAAGCAAGTTAGGGACCAAATTATCCAGTAAAGGAAGTTATATATTGGCTGCCAAGTTTTAGCAATCTCACCATCTCTTTATAAGTGTTCGAGAAGCACTTGAAAATATATCTGTGTTAGGAAACCACAAAATAATGGCTATCAATGCAATCAACCTGCTTAGCTGACAGCATCACATTCAATGTTAAAAGTCTTTAGTGCAGCTGATAAAAGTGAGCTGCAAGAGTTGCTTCTGAACTGAACTCATCAGTTCTGCCAGTTCACTATCTGGTTGTTGAAGAAGAGAACCTCTTTTCTCTCTGACAATATAATTTTAAGGGGAAAAAAATCTGTGTGAGAAATTTTACTTTTTCCTACAGCGAAGTTTGCATTGGTTTCGTAAACATTTTTATTACAGCTCTGAAGCTAGATGCTGATGTACAGAATTACTAGTTGGGCAGGACTGCAGGATAATCAATCCTGTTAGATTTCTGTATTAGAGACTACCTCAGAACAGATATTCTAGAACAGACAAGATTGTATTTTTTATAAGTGGTCTGAATTCTGACACAGTGTAAGACTTGTTTTGGACTTATGAATGGTTTTTAAAATTAAAAAAACCCACCTTTATTCTTATATGAATTATGTAATTTTTATTTACTGTATATTAGAAGCATGCCCATCTTTGAAATATAAGTGAAAAAAATAATTGAGATAATCAAGTTTAATGTAATAAAAATGAATTTTCAAACGAACTGGGGACTTTTCATGTTCACTTGGGAATACTCAAAGAAGTACTTTGAGGAGAAAGGAGACTGGAAGGAGAATGAAACAGAATTGTACAACTTTGTGTATGTGAAATACATGCTGCAATGGAAAAAGGACAAATAACTGAACCATGAAATAGGCAGAGTCATCGAGTAATATACCTTTCAAGCTATTTTTTCAAATCTTTTTTAATCTCATGAAATGTAAAATTTTCTTTTCTTGGCAATAAAAGCCCCTGGCGCTTGGAAATAAAGTTCAGTGCAAAAAATGCACACTAAGGTGAATTCAATTTATGGTGTGTTTACTTTATTGGTACTACAATAGCAGCAGCGCGAAAAACTAAGAATTTGCTTGGCATTCTAAAAGGTTAATGGAGTAAAATCAGGAGGACAAGACTCTTCTTTTTCTTTTGTCTTCCTTTTTTATTCTCATTCCTCTTCTTTCATCTGTTGTGAAGTATGTTTGACTCTAGTAAGACTTGCATCCAGACCAGGTACATGTCATATAATAAAAACATCATCATCTGGTTATGAAAAAGGTGCTGTTACTGAAAGCCATCTGTGTAATTACCTACTGAAAAAATACTCTATGAAAGACATTTATTCCTCAAAAATCATGCTATACAGCAGCAAAATACCAGTGAAAATGTATTAATTAAAGCAGATTACTACAAAAGAAGCTGTTGCACTGCAGAGTGAAATATTTCCAAACACATTGCTTAAATTTTTATAATACTAATTTTTCTGAAAAATATATGCCAGTTAACGAAGATATAAGGAATGCAAGTTACATTTACATTCCATTATATTCTAGTTTAGTACATCTGCTGCTTCATTCTCTAGCTTTTGAATCATGGTGGTTACAGTATTTCAGAGAATATCATGGTCTGATGAACTTCATTAAACTAAAAGTTACCACTTTTAATAGTGCAACCATTTTAGTTTACCACCATTAACAGTTTTATATTAAGAAGCAGATTTAATATTTTGTTGTAGTCAGCTTGAAAACTGTGTAAATAATGTAAAGACGTTTTCCCAATTCCATGGGCAGAATGCCTGTTGATGCCAAGGACAGCATGGTATTCAGAGTACATGCTTTAATCTCTAGTGGCTCTTTTGGTCTTCATTGTAACATTAGACATATTTCAACTGATCCTAATGTATTTTAAAAGACCATATAGTGCCTTCTGATCTCTGCTGGATCACAAAGCAAACCCTGGAGTAGTGTCTTCTAACAGAAACATCAATCAGTGTGAGTTGTCTGAACTGATTCATCACAGCTGGCACCTTTCCAAAGCATGAACTTTTCCACAGTTTCAGCTATGATAACTTTTCATTTATCATGTGTTTATTGCTTATTGAGATGTTTCAGGGGAAAATTATCTCTGAGAATGAAAATGAAGATGGTGCAAATAAAATGGTTCTAAAACGCATATGAATTCTTAACAGAACAGCTACAAATCACTTGTCATAAGAAATTAGTTACTGAGTAGTATTTTTCAGTTCATTTTACCTCAGTCTTACTTTCTATATAGTGCTTAGTTAACTGCAT
>JAVJGI010000040.1:48100728-48139563 GCA_035590275.1 Ibycter americanus
AAAATATGGTGGTTACATAACTTTTATTGCATAAAATGCAGCTATAAAATTGCTGTCTATTAGGTAATATTTTCAGTGTTCTAGTAAACTTCTAGTGACAAAAAGGGCTTTTAAAATCAAGATTATTGTTTAACATTTCTTTAACTGTTAAAAGGTGTTTTAAAAGTTAGGTTCTGTGACATTTTCAAAACTTTTTTTTGTTTTGAAACAGATCATTCTGGTCTCCTGCAAATTGGATGAAATTGTGAAATACACATAGTTTACCCAAACACAAATACATTAGTGTCCTGACTCCAGTAAAGGTGAAATCTGTCCTGGCTGTCAAGATGCTGAAACATTAGCATCAGAATAACCACACTAAATACCATGGAAAAAGATTGCTCAGAAAATGCATACTGCAAAGTATAGCTATGGAATCTTTTCTATCTGATAAATATTTCAAATGAAGACTGTTTATATCATATTAGTTTGGACCAACTGCATGTCTCATTTAATGTAAGTACTTTGTTTTCACCGTATAGTGGTGTCACATCTATTGCTTTGAAAAATTGATGCTTGTTTTTACATAATTCATAGTATCATGCCTGCTGAGATGAGTGAAAAATGCTTAATATATTCATGGCATTTCTTCTGTAAAACTTTCAAGGTCAGACATTTAATTGATACTTGATTCTAATTCTACCAATGCCAGTATGTTAATTTTAAAAAAGGGAAAATACAAAGAGAATGTTTTTTAAAATAAATTTTCATGTCTGAAGTGTTTACAGAAAACATTGTAAAGGTCTAACACTTGATTTATGTTGATTCTTCTACATGATGAGAACTGTTTATCAAATAATCTGTATTTTCTTTTTGGGATGTGACATAATTATTGAGAATTTTCAAGGCTGTGGCCAAGGGATCCAAAATCTTTACAAGAACAATACTGTGTATACATTTGTTTTTATGTTGACTGTTTGTCTTTGGAGGGGATTTTATTACAGCCTATGGAAGTTGAGTTATGAAGCTTCTATTCTCCTGGGAGCAGTCAGGCTGCTGGCCAAAGAAAAATGTTTTCATGAAAGGTATCCAGGGTAACAGCAGTCGTCCTAGTCCCTCAGTTTTCCAAGCCTGTGGGTCACTGGTTCTTCTCAGTTGTTCTCAGCTTCCCTCCAACCCTTTGGTATGCTTGGGCAGAATATCCTTAGCTCAGCCCACAAGTTATGAAGCTGCTGGGCAGCAGGAGATGAGATACGTTCAGCTTCAGCCAGATGCACTTCATTATCTCCTGTCTTTGCATCAGTGTAATAATGATAGAGCTGGGAAATGTTGGGAACTCACGTTCACCAAGGGGTTCATCTGACTTTCAAGTACAGGAAAGGGTGAGACATAAGGACTATCAGTTAAACTGCTATGCAGACAGGGATGGAATTCCTCAGTTTTAATGGACTACCCTAAAGCTACCTTAATACAGCACTGAAGATGCAAACCTTGGGAAACTCGCTTTGCAGACCAACCCTATGGTTAGAAATAACAGAAATAAGCGCAAAATGGAGAAGGTCGAGCAAGCTCAGCTCAGAAAAGTCCAGTGACCCTCTAAAGACTTGCAAAACAGAGAAGAATCATGCAGAAGAAACAAGATTGGCCCAATTCAGCAAGGGTGTGTATTGTGGATAGGGCCTGTGGAGCTAGAAAGGGAGAGAGGGATTACACAGAAATACAAATAATGAAACGTATCTTTTGGCATTTTTGCTCTGTTATACCCTCAGCATAACTTCAAATGCACTTGGAAAAAGTTTCCTGATGTTACTTGTTAATTTAATCCTTGTTTCAACATACACTTGGTCCCCCTAAGACTTGGGAGTAAAAAAAATAATGCAGTAACTCATTCTGTTTATTCAACTTTGTTGAAATAGGATGATACTGGTGATATGTGCTGCCAGTGTTGGACAGATGGTTTGTCTCCTGGGAGGTCAGCGTCCCTAAACTATAAAGGAGAATTAAAAAACTTAAATGAAGTTAACTTTCTTAAAAAAAGAACAAGCAAACAAACAAACAAAAAAAACCCAAACCCCAAACCCAAACCAAAACAAAAAAAACCAACAAACCAAACCCAGCTTACTGCACTATTCTAAAAAAAGTAGTTGCATTTTTGTTTTCTTTTTTTCTTGCCATATGCTTTGGAGTTCTAAGTCCAAATCAAAATAAAGGAAAATTATGTACAGGTATAGATTTTCCTTTTATCTTTGCAGTGACATTAACTGTATATTTTCTGCACTGTTATTTCTAAGAATCTGGGGAAGAAAGCACAAAGTAGGTCATAAGACATAGGGGTAGAGTAGAACTGAAGAAGATTGTCTGGTCCACCATCTGGTCTACAAGTAACACTGACCCTACCTAAATAATTCCCAATGGATGTATCATAGAATCATAATCACAGAATCCTAGAATCATTTAGGTTGGAAAAGACCTTTGAGATCATGAAGTCCAACCATTAACCTAGAACTACCAAGTCCATCACTAAACCATGTCACTAAGCACCGCATCCACATGTTTTTTAAACACCTCCAGGGATGGTGACTCCACCACCTCCCTGGGCAGCCTGTTCCAATGCCTGACCACCCTTTCAGTGAAGAAGTTTTTCCTAATATCCAATCTAAACCTCCCTTGGTGTAACTTCAGGCTGTTTCCTCTTGTCCTGTCACTTCTTATCTGGGAGAAGAGACAGACACCCACCTGCCTACAACCTCCTTTCAGGTAGTTGTAGAGAGCAATAAGATCCTCCCTGAGCCTCCTCTCGAGACTAAACAGCCCCAGTTTCCTCAGCTGCTCCTCATAAGGCTTGTGCTCCAGACCCTCCACTAGCCCCGATGCCCTTCTCTGGACACGCTCCAGAACCTCTACAGCCCTCTTGAAATGAGGGACCCAAAACTGAACACAGTATTTCAAGTGCAGCCTCACCAGTGCCAAGTACAGGGGGACAATCACTTCCCTTGACCACACTATTTTGGATACAAGCCAGGATGCTGTTGGCCTTCTTGGCCACCTGGGCACACTGCTGGCTGATGTTCAGCCAGCTGTCAATTAGCACCTTCAGGTCCTTTTCCACCGGGCAGCTTTCCAGCCACTTTTCCCCAAGCCTGTAGCGCTGTGGGGGGTTGTTGTGACCCAAATGCGGGACCTGGTACTCTGCTTGTTGAACCTCATATGATTGGCCTCAGCCCATCGATCCAGCCTCTCCAGATCTCTCTGTACAACCTTCCTGCCTTGAAGCAGATCAGCACTCCCCCGCAACTTGGTGTCATCTGCACTTACTGAGGGTGCACTCAGTCCTCTCATCCAGCTCGTCGGTAAAGATATTAACCAGCACTGGCCCTAGTACTGAGCCCTGGGGAACACCACTTGTGACTGGCCACCAGCTGGATTTCCCTTCATTCACCACCACCCTTTGGGCTTGGCCAACCAGCCAGCTTTTAACCCAGCATAGAGTGCACCCATCAAGCCATGAACAGCCAGTTTCTCCAGGAGAATGCTGTGGAAGATGGTATTAAAGGCTTTACTAAGGTCCAGGTAGACAAAATCCACAGCCTTTCACTCATCCATTAGGTGTGTCATCTTGTTGTAGAAGGAGATGAGGTTCACCAAGCAGGACCTGCCTTTCATAAAACCATGCTGGCTGGGTCTAATCCCCTGGTGTCCTGCACGTGCTGTGTGATGGCACTCAGGATGATCTGCTCCATATCCTTCCCTGGTACTGAGGTCAGGCTGACAGATCTGTAGTTCCCTGGATCCTCTTTCCTGCCCTTGTAGTAGATGGGTGTCACCTTGGCTAACCTCCAGTCTTCTGGGATCTCCCCAGTTTGCCAGGACTGTTAAATGATAGAGATGCCTAATCTTTTCTTTACAAACCTCCAGTGACAGATATTCATCTGTTAATAAATTTGCTGTCTAGACAAATGCTCAGCAATCTTCTTTTTTTAGACTTCTTTTGTTCTTCAAGGTTCAGCCTAAACATCTTCTACATCAGAAATTACACTTACTACTTAATGACTTATCCATAGCAGAAGTGCAACATAATTTGTTTGTGTCGGTTTTGAAAGTTACAACGATGTCTCCTTTTAGACTAGCCTAGACACTTGAAATATCTGTTCATGGACTGTGTTCTTGAGATCTGATTGTTCTTATTGCCCATCTCAGACCTTGTTCTGCTGCTTAACCATCTTCTGAAGAGCAAAGACCAAAAGGGAAATGGTGCTCTGTTTGGGCTAATCCTATGAAACATGTGTAGAAGTTCCTTTTGTAGTGTGATGATTTCACTGGGAAAACAGTGACAAGGATCATTACTGACTGTACTTCTAAACTATTTAAACTAGTCTTCTCACAAATAATTCTTCAGTGTATGGTTCAACATAACGCCAGGGACAATTCCTAGTGGGAATGGAGCAGGCATTAAGTCACTTACTTTTGGATGCTAAGGCAGCTCATAATCATAGATTTGGGCTGCTCAAGGCCATTTGACCTAAGTGTCTGGGGACGTTTCCAGGATCACTTAATTTGCTAGTATGAATGTTATG
Organism: Ibycter americanus; assembly: GCA_035590275.1. Taxonomy (NCBI): domain Eukaryota; kingdom Metazoa; phylum Chordata; class Aves; order Falconiformes; family Falconidae; genus Ibycter; species Ibycter americanus. The sequence goes on from JAVJGI010000040.1 coordinate 48,105,282, forward strand.
ACTGCCATTGAAGAATTGCTCTTTATAGCAGCAACATATATTCTGTTTTCATTGAAGCTTTCTAGTTCCTTATCAGAGTGTTTTCTGGTGAAAAAACATTTGACAAATGACTTCCTGAAAAAAAGTGTAGCTGTACTCTTTTTTCGAGTTACTAGTATCCCCAGGACAAGTATTCTATTTTGTACAACTTATTGGGGATTCATGACTTTTTTTTCTTTGTTTGTTTCTGTGGTTAAAAAAATGTGTTTCTAGCATAGGCTTTTCATGAGAGGGGATGGAGAGACAGGGAGAGACATTTCACATGCTAGAATGGAAGAAGTCAGGGGAGGAATTGGAGCACAGACCTCCATTTCTGAGGTCAGTGTCCAGATTAATGTGCTATTTGGTATCTGAGCAATATCCACCTCTCAGAATTTAAGGGCCAAAATATTTTAAGTTAGTTTATTCACAATATATTTCAAATACTTGTTCAAGGAAGATGTCTTAGTATCCTCTTTTTGAAAAATATGCAAAAGTTTAGTGGAAAAACATGCATAAGTTTAGAGTCTTGTCTCCTCATCCTCATATTTGAGTGTCTCTCTCTGTTAATGTGGGGAGGGAAAGGCTAAATGATTCACACTCACAGCACAGAAGATATGTGTTCTATATTCAACTCAGAGTGGCTCAGTTTTACTCTGGACGTTATTTTTTACGATGTGTTCTGTCTCCAGAGTTTCTGATACACATTTATACTCTACCACTCAGTTGGACTCCGATTTTGAATTTTGTTGCTTAATTGAGGGTTTAGTTGGATTAAGCCTACATGACTGGAATCCTTTAGGTGAGCAAAGAAACAAGAGGCAATTGTCACCATGCTTTGTTCTTTTAAAAAGACAATTATGGTCTTTATTGAAGTCCCAGGCCCCAGACTCTCTTTTTGAGTTTTTGAAATTAAACCCTTGTGCCAGTATGTAAAACCTAAGACATGTGAACTTGAAAGGCATGGCAGATCACAAGCACACAGAAGGCATTTAGAATTAATTTATTTTCAAAATAATTGTTTTTAAAGTGGCTTTAGATGTGTGGGGATTTGACTAATGGTTTTCAAATGACTGAGATGAGAAATATAAAAGATAAAGACTGTGATGCATAACATAACCAAGTATTCTGTAAAATTGAAAAGCATGCAATGACTAGTTCATTGCACTTTATCACTAAGTGATGACAGGACATTTATTGTATTATTCTTCACAGTATCCTTTGCCCAGATGCAAGCTGAAAGTTGAAAACATTCAGCCATTGAAACTGATAAGGAAATCCAGTCCTTAGGGAACTCTCACTATGGAAGCTGAAGCAGAAATGATCTTATTAGAGTGCATGTGAGAGCAAATGAAAAATTATGTAAATTGTACGGTGGTGCACGGTAGTGAGATTTTTTCTGGCGTTCATGAATCATCACATTGCTCTGATCAGATGTAGACATAGATTTGCTGTCCTGTAATACATTTTTGCTGCTTTATATTAGCAGAAAGCAAAACCTTAGAAATGAGGGGTTGCCCTTTTCATAGAGTATGAAACACTACAGGGCTCTGTGGACCTGCCCTGCCTCATCTAGTCCAGATACTGGAGACAGAAAACTGGTTACAATGGTTTGGGGTCTGTCAGCAAGCTGATGCTCCCTGGCCCTGGAACACGCTTCAGGGATGGGAGTTGTTTTTTTGTCTTGAAGCTAATGTCTCAAGTGTTTGTTTAAGGTGCTCTGTTCCGCATACTCTTACATAAATGTGCAAATAAACACCCTTATTGCTGATTTGTAAGATTCTGAAGTGAGTATCCCTCACTCACTGTAGTTAGCACAGTTCCCTTTGTATAAATAAACATGAAATAATTATTTATAAATAAAATAAATTCATTTAAAAGTAAATGAAAATAAGGTAATTATGGTTGGTACTCCCAGGTGTCCTAGGGAGAAGAAGTGATTGTTCTGTTCAATGACTGTCTTTCTACTTCTAAGGATTTATGCTTACGCAAAGTGTGAAATTGTGTATGTGTGTGCACGCGCACGCGTGCAAATCCAGGCAAAAAAAAAACCAAGCTCCGCAACTCCGCCCCCACCCCTCCCAGGTACTAATATATTGTAGTATGTTTTTACCAATAAATGACCTCTGGTAGAGGAAAATGTACAGAATCTGCCTGGCTCTCTTTATTTTTGACCATTAATTTCTCTCTGCTTTATGGCACTGCGAGTTCTGATCACAGTTGTCAGAATAACTGAAAGCAGTTGTAAAAATGCTAGCATTTCTGATCTCCTTCATTAAAAGACACCACACGAGTATTTTCTTTCTCTCAGCTACTTAGCTGCTGACACTAGTGCTGCCAGCACTGCTAAAATAGAGTGCTGCTTCCCCATTAACTCCTTGGAGAAGGATGTATCCAAGCAGATGCAATCCCTATCCTCATGACCTTTGCATGGAGGAGTCTGCTCTGCTTGAGAGCTATAAAAAATCCAATATGTCAATATACAAAGAGGGAGGGGGGAAAGTTTCATGTCCTTCATTTCTAGTCCTTCCTGAATATATATTTTCTTCTGGTTACATCCAGAGTAAGTTGTACTTGAAGTCTTCAGAGAGCAAGAAGCAAGAGCAGTATGTTACTCATTGCGCATCGAGTATGTTCACTTCATATTTTTACTGCTCATCAACAAGTTGTCCGGAATGTTTTGACCAAGTTCAAGCTCTATTTCATGACTTGTGAGATGTTAGTTTTTGAGAATGTTTTGGGTTTGTTGTTTTGTTATTCAGTTGTGATTAGCAAGAAGATTCCACAGGTAAGACTTCACTCTTTGCTTCTTTATATATGCTTGGAAGTAATTTGGAGGAACTTTTGAGACTGATTGTCATCTTGCTAATTGCTGACAACTTCAGAAAATTTGGCCTACACTGTGCTTTGTAGCATTTATTGAAACGAAGTTAGAGCAGATGTTCAGTCACCACCTGTCAGCTCTGTGAGGTAAATGTCTGTTTGCCTCCTCTCCTTATGTATGGCACAAGACAGTGAGAGATAACCATCCCTGAACTGTCTGGTGTTTGCTGTAGAGTGACCTGCAGAAGGTTGTGTGCATGGAGAGCTAACCTGGAGCAGGCAATGTGCAGTAGCTTTTAGTTTAATGAGTCCTGAGGCTACATACCTTGCATGAAATGCCCATCTCTGCTATGATACCTTCCAGACACTAGAATTTTGGGGCTACTGAGCAGATGGGTGAATTTGTCTCAGGAGGTAGCCAGAAGTGTTAGGAGGCAAAAAACCCAACCAAACAAAAAACTCTTCTCTGCACAGATCCAGAGAATGCTTAGTGCACTCTGTCCCCAAAACAACGGTCAAACTATTTTATCTTATTTACTTTTAAATTACTTTATAAAATTGAGGAATATATGTGTAATAAATATTTGTGCACGCTTAGCGCATGCCGCCTGGCGCATCTCATGTTGAAATATTTCATTTTTAGCTTTAGTAAAATTTTCATTGGGATAGGTCTCTGTGGCAAGTAACGTATGTAACTGTATAAACTTGCTGTAGTCCTCTGAAGGTTACACGTAACGCTTCTTGGTAAGTAATGACCTTTACCTTTTCAAGTTATGTTTTAATAGTTGAATAGGTAGTTAGTTGATCTGTTAGTACCCAAATACTGAACAAAACTCTTCAACTTGGGCTGAAACTCATTAGCTGACAAGGAAAAAATAGAGCTGCTTTTCGAGAAGTGATTGTTTTGATCTTTTTGTGTCAATCAAACATACATGACATAATGACTGTGCTTGTTATTAAGCTCCACCTGTTTGGTCTGTCTGTCTGGTCCTATTCAATTGTGTTACTTAGTTCCACACTGCCTCAAGTAAAGACTGTATGCCATATATATTTTATCAGTATACAACTGAAGGTATAAATAAAAGAAAGGCAGGAGATGATATATTTGTATAAGTTGATTTGTATAAAATAAAATGCATAGATCAGAGTGAGCACCAAGTATGTTAAATTGGAATAATCGATCACCTTTTTATGATCTCAAAGTACCTCTCAAATGATTATTTCACTTCCCAGCCCCTTTGGGAGATGAATCAACAATAACTTATTAATATTCTCATTGACATAAAAAAAAGATGAGTCTCATGAGGCAAAGTGGCCTTTCTAGAAGTGGCAACGTTGAACCTGTAGCAGATCCAGTCTGGAAAGAGAGTCAAGAGTTGGATGTAACCTCTGATTTTAATGAGCTGTTACTGTAACTTGTTTTAAAAGGTTTCTATAGAATAGCACTTCTAATGAGAGTCTTAATGCACTGGCTGTCTTGGTTATTCTAATAATAATTATTAAAATACTAATAGATAACCTGTTTATGCAGTAGGGTGGTTGTATTGTGTGGAGAAGTAACTGTGAAGGTCATGCAATTTTTAAGGAGAATCTCCACATCTGTAGCTCCAATGGTCTTATTGCAGAGTTATTCACAGTCAGGTCTGTTCCACACAGAGTGCTCTCCTGGGTGTCTTGGGGCAGGTCCTGAAGGTCGTGGTGCCAGCTGGAACTGGCTGCCTCGCTGGGATGTCACCTAGGGCTTCTACCGCCCAGTCCCTGGGAGGCTGGAGTATGGTGTTTTTGTTTTGGCCTCTGGCCAAGGGAAGGGAAGGATGGTGGTTGGAGATGGGAAATGTGTCCCTGATCCCAACTAGGCTTCCTAGTAGGCTCATGGTGCAAAAACTCTAGTCACTGACAGAGGACTTTATGTTTCCCCCATACTGTGGGATCAGGCACTGGGGGCTGTGCTACCTTCTCCTGAAGATGGGAGCAAGGAAGGTATTTACTGCAATAGAGCTTTACAATATTTTCCCCTTGATAGTTTACTAATAGCTGGCTTAGATGAAATTGCTTTTGCTTAACATTTATAGTATTGAAATCTGACAAGAATAGGGCACTTCAGTTCCTTTCCTTCTTTCTTGATTCTGGCATGAAATTTATTATTTTTTTCCTGCTTATATCCATCAGGCAGCATAGAGGGAGTGCAACTCCTACTGCTGCAGATCTTCACGTTCATCTCTAGCATTCATGCAGAGTTCTATGCACCATTGACAATTTACATAAAGATACAGTGTAATTTCTTAACAGTTTCATATATACCATATGGAATCTTTCTAATGGCTATAAGATGAAAAGTAGCTAAGAAACATATCCAAATCCTAATCTTGTTTGATGTGTTTGCTTTTTTTCTGTATTTGAGGTTGGACGCTAAGAGACCAGTCCTTTGTGATCTGATCATGTAAGCATTGCAAGTTTTTGTGGAAGGGTTGTACAGTAGTGGAATCATGCAAGGACCTGAAATAACTACTGAAGTAATTACTGACAGATGGATAAAAATATACTTTGTGCCAGCTTCAGAAATGTAATGAAGCTGCTGAACTTTGAAACTCCTGATGCTTCTTCCATTCTTTTGCTTTATAGCTGGGCAAAAAAACAGTTACAGTAGCTACTGTAGTTTCATTCTTTTAACTGAATGATGGGATTATTTCAACTTTTGTATATAAAAAAGCTTTAAATGAGTTGCATTAAAGAAAAGTGATGTATTAATAACTCAGATATAGCAATTTCATTTCCCAGTGCCTACTTTGGGTCCTTATGGTCTAATACATCTTAACTTCAAAGCGGTTTCTTCAGGATCCAAGAATGGAGCTTGAGTGTGACTTCAGCATTAAAGATTGCTTCTAACTTTGATAGTTTCATATGTATGCAGGGACAGTTCTCTCTGCCTCTGTCTTACTTCTTCCCCCACCCCCCCTCCCACCCCCACCCTTTTTTTTTTTCTTCTTTGTAAAAGCTTTATAGTTGAACTGATTGCATGGACTGATTTTGTGAGTGGTGACGTGAAAATAAATTCTTTGTTAGAACAATATGTTTGCTCAAAAATATTTCTGTTTCCCAGAGCAGCACAGAACAGAATAAAGGATAAGCATAATTTCTGTATCAGGTAGTGATCTAATAGTATTAATTAATAATTAATTAAGTAATAAACAACAAAATAGTGTTAAACTCTCCATCTCATAATGAAAGGAGCTAATATTTTGTTAGTAGAAGTCTTGCTAGGTATTCCTCTTACCTGAAATAAGAGTGGCTTGTATGTGTTTTGCCATGTTGGAAAAGTGGAGAAAAGTGTAGTATTAGTGATATAGCTGGGTGTACGTATAATGGGTTAAAATTTGTGTACCGTCTTTCAGCTTTTCTTCACAACTAGTGATGCATATCTGAAGACTAGCTTGAGACTACAGACCATAGAAAATCCCATTTCAAGTTAATGATGTGGATTTCCATCATTAATTCTAAAGTCAGAGAACTTTATCCATTTGCTGTACTGATTTGCTAATGAGCGCACTTCTGTGTTCTCCTGTGTATGCTACTTGTTTTGTACATTGGCAGAGCTCAGGATCTAGGGTGATCTGGAGGTGATCTCTGCTCTCAACCGGGCTGTTTCTAATTTATTATGCCTGAAATTCCATGTCTGAGTTTGTCTGGAAGATTTTTTTTTCTGAAGAATCCCTATTTTTTCAGCTTTCTCTGCTTTCTAATAAGGAAGAAGTGAAGTTGACACAAAGTATGGAGACGCTTGCAGACCATTGGTTCTGCAATTAGGGAAATACAGCTTCTGTGACTAGCTGTGTTCATCAACAAGACAATGCACATCAAATTAGTGTCCACTTAGCAGAAAACCCTTGAAGAGTTCTGCCTTTCAAGCCTAGTAATGCCTACAAACCTCCAAAATTCTATTTTATGTAAAGATAGAAGCTCTTGTCTCTTCATCCTTTCACCTTTAGGAAAGCGCTCTGTGATACTCTTTGACACCCTTTATTAATATTAGGATGATGTCTTGACTGAAATGCATGTATAGGAAGGGAGGAGATCTTTGAGGCAGTAAGTTATGGAAAATAAGCCTTGTTGTAGAAAGGGTTGTTGGAAACCTCTGTTTGCACAAGTTGAGTTGAAGTTTCTATATGTTTTCTGAAGAAAATAATTTTTTAAAACCAAATCCTTTTGTAAACTTTTCTTTTCTTTTGACTATATTTGACTTTTTTTGGTTTTTATTTTTTCTTTTTTTTTTTTTTTTTTTTTTTTGGTAAAGCTATTGCAGAGTTAACAACATTCATGGAAAAGTGAAGATTATGAACAGAAAGTTTTTCTATGATTTCTCTGATGGCTGGTCATCATTTCTCACTGTCTAAGGAAGAAACAAGGACACTGCATTTTTGTCATGTTCCTATTTCCAGGTTTTTAAGTGGAGAGGGAGAAATGCATTTGAAGCTTTGCGTTCATTATCTTCTCAAAGAATAATGGGTAATCTCACTGTGACCCTACTCATGCATCCCTGCATTAAAACTTGAATCAAAGATTCAAGTTAAGGTTAAAACTTGAATCAGAGTTCAGTCTTTTTCTTGTTTTGAACTTTACCAACCAGTTCTTTGGCACAGCATTGAGAGCTGCAATGCCTGCCCTTGAGCAGCACCCCTGAGGGTGTTCACAACTCACTGTGCACAGGCACTCTGCCTTTTTCCTCCTCTCTCCCTCCTACAGCTGAAGAAAACACTGGGATTAAGTATGTGGCTCACAAGCCATATGGTACACACCAGGTCCTTAACAGACAACCCGCTCTGCCATGCGATTGATCCTATTGAAATCTCCCCTTGTCCTCGCTCTGTTCTGCCAAGCGTGGGGAAGATAATCTCCCACATTACTGGATATAGGACTGAGACTAAGAAAAACCTCTTTGACAGAAATGTAAAGGAACAACTTTCTTTAAAATACAGCAACTATCAATCTTTTGATATCCACAATATTTTTCTTTCTGATAACTTTCATATATTCTGTGAATATGACAGTATTGCCAGCCACCTCCTTCTTTATCTCTTCCTGGGAGTGGGTGCACATTCCCTGTGCATTCCCTTGCTTTTTCCAAGTGGGGACAGCCAGAGGAAGAGCAATTACCTCAAGTTCCTGAAAATATAAAAGTTAAACTTACTTCTCCTGTTTTGAGGCCACCCCTCAGACTATTGGAATTAGTCACTATTGTATGGCAATGACATCTTTGTACTACCTGGATGTACTTCTTCTACAGCCGTCGCTCCTCTGAGGCATCTCTGCTGTAAAGAGTTTAAAGAGCTGATGCAGTAGAACTGGAAACAGTATTTCTGTGGGGAATTCAGTGCCCATTTATCATGGCTGACCTTCCTAGAACCGGACAGCAGTGCTTGCCATTGCCTTTGCATTCTTTCACATCCAGTGGGTTTTAATAGTCCTGTAGCCAGCAGGCTTCTAAATTATCAAAGCATACACACATATTTAAAAAAAAAAAAAAAAAGAAAAAAAAAAGAAAAGGAAAGAAAAGAATGAAATAGTGCTTCCTTCAAGAGGAAACAGACAAGATGAAAATTTCGGGTAGAGTGGTAGTAAGAGAGGGAGCAGGGAATTACAGAAATAAAGATGTCTCAGAGCAGCCTTCTAAAATTACGGAGAAAGAAGTGATCATTTTGCCACCTGTGAATGCTGTGGGAACATATGTTGGAATTTTAGTAAGATTCAGGCTGCATCCCTGCTTTAAAATTTATTCAAAGTATACTCTAATTGTGAACACTTATTGAGGCTCAAGAGGGTTCAAATTCCACAGTATTTTACCTCCTTCTGCTTATGCCATGAGCTTTGCTAAGTAATGAACCGTCTCTCTCATTTGCCACAGACGGAGTATTTGGGCAATTAAGCAGGGCTGAAGTGGTCTTAGTAACTTCAAAAAGGAGTCACTTTTCTTTCGTGTTCACAATAAATGCTTTTGCTACACTATTGCCTTGTGACCTCTTCTTATCTGTTTTATTACCCTACATGCACAATTTTCTTCTTTCTTATTTTTACTCATGCAGCTCTGCATCTTTGCAAGTTCCAGATTCCAGAAAAAGGGGGTTTGGCATCCTAATCTTTTATTTTTTCCTAAATATATCCAAAATATAAGCATGTAAATGACTCAGATCGCCCCTTTGTGCCTCTATGTATTGTTTTCTAAATATGCTATTTGATGGAAATTCCAATGCCTGTGATGCTTCTATTTCTTCTGCATCAACAGAAGGCGGTGATTTATTTAGGAGTTCTTTCTCTAGCATAGTGTGGGCAGTTTGAGTTTCTCATACTGCTGGACAAAAGAAGGTGCTGTTATCTGAAACGGAACTGATATCTGCCCACTGCTGAAATACTTGTGGCACAATAACAGTACATATATCAAACTTCCCTTTTTCCTGTAAGTGTGAAGCAGGTAAAGCTGTCCAGGTTTTTTATGCCTTTTTTTTTTTTTTGATTAATCAAGCAAGTATTTTTCTCATATTTGAATCTAAAGGGAAAGGGAAATATTTGTTGAAGTAGTTTACATTAAGCCACATGTTGCTGGAAGGATTTTTTTTTTGTCTGATTATGAAACTAAGCCCAGAATAAAGAATAACATGGAAAGAAGAGAGATAAACACCTTTTACAGAGTTGTCTGGAGAGTTATTTTACTCTATTTTAATAAATTTTTTGCTTTTTCCCCATTGATAGTAACCTTCATGGGAACAAAAACATATCAGAGGTGCAATAGTTCTATTACTTGTCTGACTACTAGAGTGAAAAAGTCCCCTGCAAACATACTGCTAGCTTTTCCTCAGCAATTACTTTCTTCATAACAGAAACAATTTCATTTTCCACATGAACTTGCATCTTTCAGCGGACAAGTTAGGTACCATGCCAAATTTTTCTTTAAAAAAAAAAAAAAGTTCTAAATTATCACTGAAACTATCTGGTAGCTTGCTGCTGTCAGAAGTGAGCATGCCCCTGTGATTTATGGATCAAAATTTCATCCGATAATAGTAAGGCTAGGACTAAGGAATCTTTACTTTCCTCATTGTATTCTGTGACTTTTGAAAAACTTCCATCTAGATTAATGGTGTTGTCCTGTGGTTTGATCACACTACGTTAATCAACACTTCACTAGCTATTCCGATGTAATGCCATTAGCAAGAAAAGGAAATGAAATAACACCTGAATTAATCTTATAATCCATTCAATATGGAGCAATAGAGTGTCTGAGTGTATGTAAGGATAAACATATGTAAAAGCATATGGATAAATGTATGTACATGTTGATTAGGTCATTAAGCCATGCCAGGTCAGTTTTATTATGGCAGATGAATTATTTGCAGAACTGGTATACTTTGAATTACACTAAGTTAAACGTAAGTTAACATTTTCTCTAAAATAAGATTTGATTCTTCAAATAAAAGAATTTTGAAACATACTTTCTTATGGTTTTTCTGATTTCTAAGTCCCCATATCTCCTTCCATGACTTTTCAGCAGCAAAACATAAAAAGGGAACAAGGAGTTAGGGAATAACAAAGTAATTAGTAATTTCCAAATCATTTTCCCCTTAGAAAAAACAGGTCAGCTTTGGTTGCTTTTTTTGTTGCCCTTTTTTTTTTTTTTTTTTCCCACTTTAAACTAGTTTTTTCTAGGACATATGCAAAGTGAAAAGTTTTCATAGAAACTTTTATTTTCCTACTGAAAGAGTTGGCTGGTTTGTTCAGGTTTGAAAGTTGTCAAACTAGGAATAAGTTTTAGGATCATCTTGGTTGTACTAAATGCTTCCCTGGATGTAGGCCATACATCTGCTCTGCTGGAGTATGGTCATTCTGTTTACCAATTTACCTACCAAATTGCTTGTACTGAAATAATGCTTATTTGGTGCAGTGGTTTTGGCAGAGTTCTTCAGGCTTCCTTTATCAAGGTGAGTACTAGCTTTGGAGGTGAAGTAGATTAGGAAATTATTTCTGTCACTTTCAGACTGGTATATGTTCATATGCAGAGTAAGTATGAAGTGTCTGGTACAGCATTCTGTTAGATGCTTGGGTTGAAGAAAAAAAGACTGTGGGGAGACCTTATTGCAGCCTTTCAATACTTAAAGATGGGGACAGACTTTTAAGTATGGCCTGTAACGACAGGACAAGAAGTAATGGTTTTTAACTAAAGGAAGACAGATTCAGACAAGATACAAGGAAGAAATTCTTTACTGTGAGGGTGGTGAGACACTGGAACAGGTTGCCCAGAGAGGCTGTGGACATCTTATCCCTGGAAGCATTCAAGGTCAGGTTGGGTGGGACTCTGAGCAACCTGGTCTAGCTGAAGATGTCCCTTGGGGGTTGGACTAGATGACCTGTAAAGGTCCCTTCCAACCGAAACCATTCTATAACGCTATGAAATGCTTCAAAAAACACTCGTGTAACTTCTCTCGGATGATGGTCACAGAGGTTCATGGGTTAATCTGTGACTGTGATCCAATGGTACAGGTGGATGTTGTCACCAGAATGTGTCATCGGAATGCATTTTTCTCTTTTTCATGGAGTCTGGGTCACACATGAGTAATGACCCTTTATCTTTCACGTTGGACATTTCTCATGTCTGCCAGTTTGCATATGAGACCTATTCTGTGGTTGCCCTCAGGGTGTTTGTGACCCCTGCTGTAGGTCTGGCATCTCTCCAGCGGCTGATGTTGAATAGTGACAGGGTTGGCGTTCTTAGCAGTCCTGTGACCCTAAAACATCTGTTAGTTGTGACTTGATTTTCTTACTTGGTCTTACCATTATGGATGCTTTTAAAAGTTACGTGGCGTTAGATTGCAACTTCTCTGACATATTGCAATCCCTTATGCTGCTAAGTAATCCTGTATAATTTTGGCATAAAACCTAGTAATCAAGTCAATGTTGTCACAGGAAGACATAGCTTTAACAGATTTTTTCCCCATATACTTATTTTTCTTTGAAATAGGAGAAAAATGTGTGGTTTGTAAATATTTCAAAACAGAAGGATAAAATATTCATCAAATATACTGGCAATTTTATCCTATAACTTTCTTTTTCACTCACCAGATTTAAAAGCAGCACGCTTTCTTCACCAGGCAGTTCTCTTATATACATGAAAGTAAAACACATACCTCTTTTGATCTCTGCTGCAAATCTGATGGCTGCCTAAAATGCTCCATATTGCACCTCAGCCAGCCACCACCAGTCTTGCAAATAAGTTGTCCTAGTCTAGATCAGTGATAGGCAGGCTTGTGGCTGGTGCTCACACAAAGCATCCCTCATGTACAGCGCCGAGCGTGTGGTGTTAATTCGCAGAATGTCTATAGTCCTGCTGCCTTGACAACATGGAGAGTTTTGGATTGTTTAAATAAGAGGTACTAGCACTTTTGACTTCTGAATATGTCCTAATGAATCAAAATTAAATGCTCTCAGGAAAAGTCTTTCCTTCTACTCCTTTTCCTGTCAAGGCTCCAATATAACGGAGGTTTGAAAACTAAAGCAATCTTGCTTTTGTGTGCATAAATATGCTACCACAGTGCTCTTCAGATGAATGCTTGATGATGTGGTGTTGGTATCTTTCTAATTCCAGTCACTAAGTGAATTCCACACTTGAAAGAGTTAGATTTGCTAGTAGGGAAAATACATACAGATTGTTCAACATCGGTTAGAAGTGTGTATCACAGATGTTCAATACCACAGCATAGTTATGTTCTTCAGGTTTGAAATTTTTCCTCATTGCAGCGCTACTGTGATACAGATATAAGATACGGAAAGAATGAATAATATGTACATGGTCAGGCAACAAAAGCTGAGCAAAGCAGAAATTTTGTCTAAGAAGCTGACTGGCATTCCAAGCTGATTCCCTAAAAGTTGGATAATTGAAATGCGACTAGTTTAACAAGTCCTCCAGGTAAAGGCTTTTAAAACAGCAGGGAAATTGTTATGTGGTACTTACAGATAGTTTTCAAGTACACAGATGCCCCAAAATATATACACCACTTATCCAGAGATGCACAGTAGGCACAGAATTTGGTTTTTTTTCTAGGAAGGTAGACAGGCCCAAGTTTAGAAGACTGCTTAAATCAACTGTAACAATTTTTATAACTATAAAATACATATATATTTGTATCAAAGTTATTATATATATGATACGCATTTTATATTGCATATGTAAAGCATAAAAATACATTATTTGTATAAAAGAAGTGCCTTTCATAATTCTGATACTATTAACTGCTTTTTCTTTACTTGAATTGCTAATTTTAAAAAGAACACAAACCAAATCAAACCAAAGTTACCAACACATAAGGAAGGACAACGAAGCTGTCAGTTAAGCTGGTAGCATCTGGATACTCTGACCTTGCAGCACTGTTCATAGCAGTTATCATACATGACTAGATTGGGTGTTTAAAAATTAGGGTTGTCAAAACCAGTTATGAGTTACCTCTGTATCTGCTACTTGCATTCATTACTGTAAATGCTGTGGAAGGGCAAGCATGGACTATTCAAAAATTAATGTAGAACTGACTGACTTATGAAATATAGATGTGACAAAAGCCTTTGTGAAGCCTTTTTGTTTGCTGTCATTAACGTCATCACTTCTGTACAACCATACCTTGTGATGCAGGCAGCTCAGTTGTTTCTTGTAGCTCTAGTTAGAGGTAATACAAGGTAGGGTTAACACTGTTCAACCTTGTAGGTCTTTTGAATTGATTCTAATCTTGCATTAATAGACACCTTCACAGCTGCCAAAAAGAACCCAATTATGTTTTGACAACTACCAAGTTTCTTATTGGAAGACAAGATTTATCAGCAGTGCTATGAACAGAAAATGCTGTCAGGAAAGATTTAGAGTACAGCCTGGGTTATATGTCTGGTAGCTTCCTTTCCTCAAGGGAAAACCCCTTGATAAAAAATCTAGAAATCTATAGAAAAAAAATCTATAAAATAGAAAAACTTTTATTCTGCAAACACCAACCACTTCTTTATTGCTAACAAATATTCGTTGATTACATTTGAGTAAATTGGGAGGGCTTCTTTATAAGGGTTTGTGGGAGGTTTTTATTTTGTTTAGTTTAGGTTTGTTTCTTTGGGTTTGGTTTTTATTTTGTTTGTTTGTTTTGTTTGTTTGGTTTGGTTTTTTTCAGCTTTGGGGACTTCTTAAACTTTATAGTCTGAACCAGGACTCAAGATTCATGCCTGAAAACTTCAACAAAACCTTGCATTTCCCTCCTACAAAAATTCCAGCTGACCAGTGACTTCCTTCTGACCCATACAGTAACCTATTTCTCATTAAGCCCCTCTGGATTTCTGATTGTCTTGAGAAAGTTTTATATTTCGTACTCTTCTGATTGTATATTAGACTCTTCTTTTCAGACTCCTGTATGCGGTGAGGCTATACTATCTCATGCCTTTAAGTCAGACAATATATTCTCCTGAAATTAAGAGTTGGCTGACCTCCTAGTTCAAGAATATTCCACTGAGACTGCTCTCAGCTCTGGCTGTTTGAATAATAATGACAATGCAAGAATGGTATCTCACAGATGGAGAAGACTGCAGATTTCTTGAGTAGGTCTAATAAAGACCTGTTTGTCCTGCAACCGATACCAGGCATTGTCATGGATGACATTTTGATGGAAAATGGTTTGTAGTGAATGAAAATAGCACATATTTTACAAATGAAATTTTGTTTCAATTACTCTCCCACCAAAAAAAAAAAAAAAAAAAAGAAAAAAAGACCCTGCCTGAATAGCTTATCAAGTTAATATTTATTTGGCACTAGATGATCAAAATATTTCACATTAGGGAGCTTTATTTTACATGATTCAGGTTAAGCTTTTCATTTCTCTAAATAACTACTTCCATAAATTGCAAACTGACTTCTGACAAAGGAATGACTTAATTTGATATTGATATGGAAAATCTTTATTAAAACATGTCTCATGTCCTGGCTTACGAGGAGATTGCTCTTTACACTAATTTAGCAGTCAAAATAATAAATAGCTCTTTTGGAGTCCAGGCCACAAAGATGACAGCAGGTGAAGGAATGGAGGTGGAAGGTTGAATCAAGTGTCTCAAGGGAGCAAAGATGGTGTGAATGGAGCAGGCAACCTCTGACTTTTTAAGAAGTCACACACACTATTGCTTTGAAAGTTACATATGTTTTGCAGTGTCATCTGTTGGTGATAACCACCTATTTTAGGCAATAGAGAGGAATCAGCACCTGAGTACTTTGGAGGCAGCACCATCTTCTACATAAAACTTGCTTTTTCTTCTCTAAAAATATGCTTTTAATGAAAAATAGTTTAATATGACAATGAAGGTCTTCAGCTACACGTGTCTGTTGTAAAATCTTTCTAGCTAACAAATAATTATAAACATGGCAATATCTATAGGTAATATATGCATCAGGAATCTTTCCATAGGATTCATGAGTTCTGATAACTAAACTGCTTTCCTGAAAAAGTTGCATGATACTGATGCTTCAAAAGGATGTTCATTCTTTGAACTGATTTAAGAGCCATTATATCTGACAAATGCATTTTGACAAGAAACAAATGCAAAAAATCCCCTAGTCTTCACTTTTTCAAGTTGTGATAAATTAGCTGTAAGCATCTTTCAACATGACAGTAAAGAAGGTCAAAGGCACATATGGTCACAAATAAAATATCATATGCTCACCTGGAATAATTAAATAGCATTGAGTAATAGTCAGTATCGTTTGAGAAAAAGCATGGTAAAAATAAATGTAGAAAATCCAAAGAGGTATTATTTGGAACACATAGGCTTCTAGGATAAACAGAGACAGGCTTTAAATGTAGAGAGGTCATTGCACAAGCTAACCAAAATTCAAAGATATTTAAGTGTTAAGTGATGCTTTAAAAAGGTGTCTTTGTCTACTCACTTTTATGTCAAAAGTGCCTGCTCAAGTAAAAAAAAAGGTTATTGCTATTTATAGCATAAATTTGAGTAATTTACTAAGAGTGATACATGATGTTCTTTTATTTTAGGATTTTAATCCTAAAATAGCTACAAAACCAGTAGTAGCCATAGTAGTGTTCTTATGACTGGTAATGAGTTTTTGAAGGATGGCTTTGGGAAATGAGATAAAAACCATGTTGTATTCAAACTCTGTTAAATTTGTACAATTATTTCCTGTTATTAGTGGGATTACTAGTTTTGTGGGAGGATCTGAGAAACCCCAAAGCAAAAAGTTAGTGCTTTTTGTGTTTTCTATTTTTTCTTTTCTCCTAAAAAGTGAATTTGATGCATCTAATGACTGAGAACTATGCCATGTTTATGGGTTGTCAGAGATGACTCTGCTGGTGCTTGAGAAGCATCTCTTGAGATTTATCAGCTCTTCCAGTAGCAGTCAAGTAAGAATAGAAAAACTCGTCCTTGTGAAAAATGCAGAAAACCAGTGAGGAAGTGCAAGATACATCACCCTAATAAGCCAGGTCATTCCTGCATTAATGATTAATCTGAATTCTTTCCCTAGTTCTGTAGACTGCTAATATTTCAAAAGCTATTCACCATATTGATGTTCAAGTACTGAGGATGAATTTGAATTCCTTCCCTTTTGATCAGCTCCAATTTATGAGGAGCAAAGTAAAGGACATTTTAAAATTTAAGTAATAATCCTGTTACAGATTTTATATTTTTGTTTTTAAGATTTGGATAAAAGAAATCTGAAACTTGTGATTTTCTTTGACAGCATAAAATGTTCTCCTTCAAATTAAAGATTAGCTGAAATTGTGGAAAGAAGAGCTTTATTCAAGCTGTGACCATGAGCTGTCAGATAAACAAGTTTAATAGTTACTTGTTTAATCTAAAATGGTTAATATAAAACTGTCAGTCTTTTTTTCCAAATAGTATTTAGGGGATAATGTAATGAATGGCACCCTTTAAAGGCAGTCTGAGCATATGAACAACCCATAAGCTCTACTGTTTTCACTTATCTAGCTCTTTATTTCATTGTTATGGTTAGTTTTAATTCCAATTGCCATTATAAGCAAATGATAAAGTATACCAGTTTCTTGGTTTGCCACTCTAATTTGTATGCAGCTAAGTTCAGAGGTGAGGATGAATTAATTTGCTGTGCTGAGCAGCAGGTGGTCTGTGTGGTGTCCCTACCTGAAAGATTCATGATGAGGCTCTATATCTTGTTCTTAATATTTTCCTGATAAGAATTATCCTGCTTTATCTGTGATGTTTCTGCAAAATAACATTTCAAAGTCACTTGTGCAGATGGTGCCACCGTAGCTGTGCATGTATAGCTGCATTTGAGCACCTGTGAAAGGCAGGGATTTTATGGAATGAAGAAGAGAAATTTCTGGCAGACACCACCATGGATTTAATTACCAGAATGTGGAATTTCTATCAGGTGCAGCTGTTTCTCTTTCTTCTAGTCTTACCATCAGCACATTGTTCTCCATTTTAAGAGAAATACAAGCACTTTATATACTAAAACAAAAACAACCACTTTACTCCTTTCCCCAGCACTTGCCTATGATGGGGAGATAAAAACAAACGCATTCTTGTCAAAAAAATTGATGTTTAACAGAACATGAGAAAGCCCAACAGGCACCTTAAAGAAACTAGAGTATTTAAACACTGTAAGGCTGCGATTTGCTATTGGCATCTGTGGCTTGTACTGCAATCAGCATCTTAATTCACAAACAATACATATACAAAATAAACTTATTATTATCTCTGTCTTTTGTAAGCACACGCATAATATTTATTTAGAACATTTTTATTTCTTCTTCGTTTCCAACACATACATATAAACATACATAAAAAAACCCCTAAATTTGTAATCAGTAAGTTTTCAACCTTTTAGAAAATAACATTTCCCTTTATGAAACTTGCTTTAACTTTCAGTGTATTCACATTTTTGCTTAGTTGATTATTTTGCCCTAATAAATATACTGAATTGATGAATATACTGCAGCTACTGTCCTCATACTGTCCTGATTAAGACATGACTATCAACGAAACTATGATAATATATGCTTTAGCATCCTTATTCCCTTAACATCCTCATGTCCATTAGCATGCTCAGCACATGCCTTTTATGATGGTGGTACCTACACATGGCTGGTTGGAGGTGAATGAGCTGGAGGCCAGCAAACAGTAGGACTGAGAAGACTGTTTTGGGCAATACCTCAGGGTTTGCCATTTGTGTGGCTCCATCTAGTCACAGGGACCTTAGATGAGTATCACTGCCCCCTAGACCACCAGAATGAGCCCTGGAAAGGAAAACACTCAGTACTATGTGGTTTTCCTCCCTCACCTGGTTTTAGGTTCCAGTGTGGGAGGATGAGACAAGGTTGTGTTAAGGTTGAAATAGTACTGTAGTTAGAGGGCTCTCTAAGACACTGTGCAAAGAATAGTATACAAAGATTTCTAGTATATGTTTTCAAGTGAACATTGATATTAAAGTAAAAAAAATGTCTTAAACTGCTACATTTAGGTGTGTGCCCTACTCCGAGCATTTGCCTCTGACAGGACTACTTCTATCCTTATAACTAGGAAAATTGTCCTACTGAATACTGAATCCTGAATGTGATGTTATTTTACCATGGAAAGGTTGCATGAGGTTATGCATGAGGTCCTTCCAAAGTACTGGAGATAACTGTTCCTAGCAGGGAAAACATCACTTGTGGTGATACACATGAATCCTATTAAAAAATAAAATAAAATATCCAAATTGGCTGGTACTTTAAGTCCTGTAACATGGAATGAATACTGGTAGAGAAGTGTAAAAAAGAGTAATGAAACTACATAGTGGCAAGAGATAGTGGAGGCAAGAGAGGAATGTAGGCTGGAGCTGGTATTAAGTTCACATTTTTTTTATTTGTCCATTAATGATATCGGAGGAAGCACACAAATTTGTATAGCAGAGGCATGAACATGTCAGCTGGAGTTGTACATCAGTCTAATTGGAACATGAACACAGAAGAATAATGCAGTTTAGGCTGAGAAAAGAGCAGAACATTGTTGGAAAAAAATAACCTGAAGGACAGGTTTTTTTGTCAGACGAAATTACTTGAAAATCCAAAATGTAAATTTCTGGGGTTTTAGAAGTGGACATCAAAATGGTTATAAGTATAAAATGCAGTAAAGCAAAAGAAAAGTAGAAGCATGTTGCAGGGAAGGAAGGAAATAGGGTGATGAGTTTAAATATACAGAGAAATAACCCATCATCAGACAAATGATAGTGCCTGTCTGCACTGCTTTGGTGAAAACATGCCTGAGGTATTCTGTGATCTCTTCATTCTGGAAAATGACAAATGATAAATGCTGTTACTAAAAATGATTAAGTGTCTGTGAGAAATGTCTTCATGGGGGAAAAAAAAAAAAAAAAAAGATGAAAGACCTTACATATACAGAGGGAGAAAACTCAGTGCTATGGCTGGGAACTCACAGTCATTTCTTATTTTTGACTTCCAGGGCTTGATCCCTGCACAGGCTGCAGCAGTCACCGTTTCAGAGATTACCAACTCACTCTGCCGAGCACTATTCCTTGCTACAGACCTCCCACCCCCCACTCCCCCACCCCTTTTCCACCCAGCTGTGCTGATTCCGGCTATTTGTGGGGCAGTGCTACATCTGGTGTGGGATGAGCCAGATCTGCAGGTCTGACAGATGTCTGTCCTGAGACAAGGAGCTCCGCAGCGCCGTGGTGGATAACGCCTGCTCTTCAAAATGTTTATGTTGTCTTCATAACTAGGAGGTTTCTCAACAGTTCAAGTTTATTCAAAACTTGCTAAATAAGAAATAGAGATCAAAATGGGAAATATTGTTATGCCACTAGGTAGAGCTCTGGTGTCCTTGTAAGCTGATCAGTGAGTGTAATTCCTCCCATCTAAAAATAACGTGGTAAAACTGGAGAAGAGAGCAAGAACAGGCAACAGCCACAGCAGAAAGTATGGAATAACATCAGAGAAATTAATAAAGAGAAAATGGTTTTTCAGTTATAGAAAAGAGACAGATGATGAGAGATATAATAGAGATCTCTAAAATCTTAGGAATTGTGGAGAAAGTCATTAAGGAATGAGTTCACTGTTTCTTTTGATAAAAGAGGGATTGGACTTTGAATAAAAGTGGTAAGTGATAGTTATTACTTGGTTTGGCGTTCAGGTCAAGTGAACTTTGAGAGTTTTCATTGTGTGAAAATTGTTTAAAATCAAGCTTGGGATATATTTTCTCAGGGAGTCGGAGATAAAAAACCATATGGGTATGAAGAGGAACTGAGCAAGTCTGTGAGGGAAAACTGTGGAAGATTATTAAATAAAACATTATTTTGGCTCAGAAGTTCCCTGACCCTCCTTCAGGCTGAACAAGACCTAGGGGAACAGGATTATGTGACTCCTTTGTTCTTAAACTCTTTTCTAGCCACTTATTGGTCTCAGAAACAAAATCACAGAATCACAGAATGGTCAGGGTTGGAAGGCACCTCTGGAGATCATCTAGTCCAAGCCCCTGCTAAAGCAGGGTCACCTACAGCAGGTTGCACGGAGTCGTGTCCAGGGGACTTTTGAATGTCTCCAGAGAAGGAGACTCCACAGCCTCTCTGGGCAGCCTGTGCCAGGGCTCTGTCACCCTCAAGGTAAAGAAGTTTTTCCTCATACTCCGAAGGAACGTCCTGTGCTGCAGTTTGTGCCCGTTGCCCCCTGTCCTGTCATTGAGCAACAGTGAAAGGAGCCTGGCCCCATCCTCTTGACACTCGCCCCTAAGATATTTGTGTGCATTGATAAGATCCCCTCCCAGTCTTCTCTTCTCCAGGCTGAACAGGCCCAGCCCTCTCAGCCTTTCCTCACAAGGGAGATGCTCCAGCCCCCTCATCATCTTTGTAACTCTCTGCTGGACCCTCTCCAGTAGCTCCCTGTCTCTCCTGAACTGGGCAGCCCAGCACTGGACACAGCACTCCAGATGTGGCCTCACCAGGGCAGAGCAGAGGGGGAGAACAACCTCCCTTGACCTGCTGGCCACGCTCCTCCTGATGCACCCCAGGATCCCATTGGCCTCCTTGGCAACCAGGGCACACTGCTGGCTCATGGCCAGCTTGCTGTCCAAAACACAGCATTGAAAGAGCTCCTGGTCTGTCTAGTACGGCCTTACAGTCTTAGTGCCAATGCCCGGTGGAGTTTTTCCAAGACTCTGTGGAGGACCCTCAGCTTTCATTAATTAGAAAACAAAGAGAGACAGAGCATAGTTTTACTGATATCATGCAGACGCATTAAATCTTATCTTGAATTTTTAAGGTGATACAATGCTCTTTCTTACTTCCTGTCTTAAACTATTAGTCACATAGTATACTCTGTCCTGGAGACGGCAGATGAGTCCTGGAGAGTGTGGGATGAGTATATATTTCACTACATTAAATTTGTAGAAGGTTTTGGGATCTTTGAGATGAAATGAGCTATATAAATGCAAGCTGGTATTATGTTTGCAAAATCTGTGTGACTGAGAAGATCAATCTTCCAGAAAAATGTCAGTAGATATAACTAGTTTGTTATTTCTGGAGGCCGAGAATAAGAAAGGGATAGAAAATAAACTCAGCAGACTGGATAAAACTGATCTGTTTTGGTTTCATTTACTTGCTGAAAGAAAACGATGGATTATAGCAAATACCAAATAATACTTCAGACTTGACCTTTCATAGTTCATATAGCCTAGCATCCTTATGTATCATAGCCTATGTCTTTCTCTACATGAAAAATATGGTAACTATTAATGCACATATATATGAGATATAGTCCAATAAATCTGTGGTTAAATATTTAAAAGAATTTCTTTCAAGTTACTTTTTTTTTTAAAAGAAGTATTATTTAGTAATGTAGTAATCTGTCCAGATGCTGGTATGTTATAGATGGGTTTTATGCATAGAATACTTGTTTTCTGCGTATTTCACAAAGTCACATTTTAGACATTCAGCAGACCATACTTTTTATCACAGTCTTGTCTGCTGAATTTCAAAGAGAAGATCTAAGTGATATAGACAAACTAAGAAGACTACAAATAATAAAAGAGCAGGAAGAGACATATGTTCTACCTTATAATCTCTGAGTTGCCAAGTTTATAATTTCTTTTAGCACTGGCAGGATACCTACCCAATTTTTTCTAGGGAAACTGAGGAGTGTGTTCTCGAGAGAGACTTGTGCAACTGGTAGTAGCTGGCAAGTACAATAGGTGTCTGCCTGCGTCAGATCCTTATGCCTTTCTGTCACTGCCATCCTAGCACTTTATGAACAAAAATCGGTTGCGCCTCTTTTTTCTCTGAGTGAATATGATCTGTGAAAGGCCATGTTTAAGTTGTCAGATGAAAGTTTTTAGAAAATGAGGTGGATGTAAGCTGAGGAAAAAACCGAAGCAGATAACAGCCATCATATTCAAAGGTGCTCTGTCTCAGGCCTCTCCTCTTCAGAAGGATCAAAAATAAAGGGCTGGTGTTTTCTATATCACGTGCAGTGTGCGTGCACGGTTGATCAGGCTTACATGCATCAGACGTAGTGTGCAGCTACGGTTGGACTCAGCAGATTGTATGCAATGAGTGATATGTGTGGGGTACACCCAGACTGGGGTGTAAAAGTTACTTCTCATGTCAGCTGAATCTTACGAGACTGTTAGTAGCTCTAACCGTCGTAGTCTCTTGGCCACTGCGGTAGACTTGACAAATGTAACTTTTGTTCTTAAATTTTCCACTGAATATGGAAGGCCTGTTTCAACAGACACTGACATCATTTGGAGACTGTCCAACAACTTAGTGGACACTGGATCAGCCATAACTTAGTCAATAGTTTATTCTACTCTTTTTAAATACAAAGTAGCAAGAACATATATACTTCCGCTTTAACACGCAGCAGTAGAACAGACATTGAAATATATTTATGAACAAAACTGTGGAACTGGATCACTGTTATTCTTTAGATCATTTATCATCCCTAGCTCTTTAGGCAATTGCCAGTTATTTGTAAAATGTCCCTATATTTGAAAGAATTTCAAATGTATGTTCAAAGATTGGTTTTGCTACACAGAAAGCACAGCATTCATTTTTCCTATTTTTCATTAGATACTCGACAACAATTATTCTTCAGGACAAAAGTCTTTTATCCAAACAAGTGACAGCAAAAATAGCCTCTTACTTTTTAGATTCCTCCACATGAAATTTCATGGAGATGTTAATTGTTTATTAGCAAACCCTAGGCTGAAAACTAATTTCTTAGAGTGGCTGCTAGAAAGAAACAAATACCACAAAAACTACTTCTGTGGAAACTGGGATAGTCTGAAAACAACTAGAAAACAGAATAAAGCACCATATAATATTCTCAAAGAAGTCATGCAAGGTTTAATTACCTGAAATGTGATGTACCAGAAGTCTTTACTGATCTCAGACAAAGCTTTTGGTACTTGGCACTCTGCAAATCAACTATTTTGTAGAAATTTTCCATTAAAATCTCTCTCTAACTGCATACAAATTACAGGTTTTACAGGTCTTCTAGTATACGGAATTTTTTTAAAAAGCTCTATAAACAAAAAAATCCTCAGATGTTAACATTTCTCAAATGATCTACTTTCAACTTGCTGCCAGGATTTCTTATTAAATAGGCTCATTGAAGAAAAACATATTGTTTTGTTGTACCCCATGTCAGCCCGTTGATAATAATTGGATTCACAAGTCAGAAAGGATGTTCCCTGCAAAGGACTTGCCAAGGGGAGCTTAAGGTCCTGGCTCCATTGCCTAAAAGCCCCAAAGGTGCCTGAAAAGGGAGGCCATCAGTGCTCCCCTCAGAAACCTCCTATCATGTATTACTCTACTTTTCTATCTGGTGTTCCTCAGCCGTCCCAACAGCCAGCAGGTACAAATTCCTCTCTATGCTTTCCATTTCTCTTTCAAAGCAGCCACCAGTGAACAAACAAAAACTTGTCTGCTGTTGCTAATGGAAGAAAACAACAAGAAGACTCTGAAAATGTGTTGGCTTAGGGGTGGTAGAAGTCCTCAAGATATGTTTTATCTTTGTAGGAGAAGAGTCTGAGCTGTCTTGTGAAAGAGTTCATGTTGAAACACCTCTGATTTTGATCTTTTTTTGTGCTATGGGCAAGATCTCCAAATCCCCACCTGTGATTCAGCTGAGAACTTCCACTGATCAGGAGACAATGAACCAGAAAAGCTCAAAGCAGTTTATGCATTTTTGTTATGCTATTTTGTTGGTGTTGCCAACTCCGGTGCCCCATTCTAAAGCTATCAAGTTATCTGAACTGCCAGAGTTTTGGTCCTCTATACTTTACTCCAGAAGTGTCCATAGATTTTGTCATGTGTTTTCTACTAAGTTTGCCTGGAAAATTGAAATGCAAAGTGAAGGCTTTTCAAATCATGTTTGTCAGCAGGTATTTACTTCATTATCAAGACTGTTTCTAGTACTTTGTGATTAATATCTGAATAGTCTTTATGAGTTGGGCTCAGTTTGCATGTCTCGGCCTCTAGATTTTTTCTTCAGTCATTGACATAAGACACTAAAATATTGGTCCATTTCTTTTCTTCTTTTTTAATTTTTGTTTTGTTTTGGTTTTAATACTAACAAAATTGTAAAGTAAAAACCATCAACTTAGTTTTCAAAGTGGAGATCTGAGGCACAACAAAAATTGACACAAGCGCAGCTAAGACAAAGCTAGAACCTCAAA
Organism: Ibycter americanus; assembly: GCA_035590275.1. Lineage (NCBI taxonomy): Eukaryota > Metazoa > Chordata > Aves > Falconiformes > Falconidae > Ibycter > Ibycter americanus. The sequence continues at coordinate 48,129,846 of JAVJGI010000040.1, forward strand.
ACATTAGTTGGGTGGCTGAGCTACTTGCCTTTTTACCCAAAGTATTAATCCCCAATTTCATCTATACATGAATTCTGCTTTATTATTTATGAACTTGCATGTCTGCACTGGAATAAGAGAAAATTGATCCTGATCCATGATTCAAAATACATCTTTTTCTAGCCAGTATTGACCATGAACTGTTGTCATACTTCAGCAAACAGCAGTCCTCCAGCACTTGCCATCTGTTGCTTACCCAGGAATGCTCTTTTGCCTGTAGAGCAAAGCTGATGTAAACAGTTTGTTGACACTCAGAAGTGTGGTCCTTTTGCTTATTCCTCTGTTCTTGTCTGCACTTTCACATTCCTTCTTTTTGGTCAAGACTAGCACTCATTTTCCTGCCACCAACCCTCTCTGCCCCATGTGGGTGAGCTGATTCTGCGATTAATCCTGTAGAACCCTTTTTCTGTTTGGTGGGCGTTAGTCTTGTGCTGGTGCAAAAAGTGGCCATATCTCACTGAAAAGTGCTGGAGGACTTCACCTCATTCTGTAGTGACTGGTATGGACTTTGTAAGGACCTCTGTGACAAATGCGTGTCACACCTCTGGTTCCCCATAACACGGGAAGGAATGGGGCAGGGGGAGCCCACAGAGGTAACATCAAATTCCTACCTACATTCTCTGGATACTATGGACAAGTGATGTGGTGCTTACCACTGTGAAGCATTAAGTGTTCTCTAAACCCTGTTATCACAGCAAAGATTGTCAAAAGGTTTTTGAAAAGAATAATTTCAACTAGCATAAGGCAACTTTGTATAAACCTGCTGCTTTGAAAGAAACATGATAAATTTTCATTAAGAAATATAAATATTAGAAAAAAAGTAGTGTTGTCAAAATATCGGGGATTTGAGCAGGCCAGCTTATCTTAGCTTTGGGCAGTACTAATTCTGTGAGAACTGAATATATTTTTAATGAAGCTCAGTGTCTGGGCTTTTTTAGTTACAAAAAAGAAGATTTGTTTTGTTTCCTTCACCAGAACTGGCTCTACACTTCAGGGTGTCATTGCAGAACAGAAATAAACATTTATTTTTACAAGTTGACTGCACTTGTTAAAATCAAATGGGATGTTGTGGTCATGATGGTCTAATGATATAACAGAGCTTATTCAGGTAGGTAATATCTTTTATTTTACCTACTGATGCAGCTGGGAAAAATAAACTAGCCTTCATTTATGTAATGCCTTCCCAAGGTCATGAATAAGTGAGAGGAGGAAGTTCCATGTTACAAATGTAAATTCTTGAGATGAAAGTAGATTATAAAGATCACTAGAGTGGCAACTTTTATATTTCAAGTCCAGACTGTTCTGTAATGGGATTATAGAAGAATGATATATGTTGTGGTGGCTCAAGGAAGCAGCTGGTTACTCATATGAGTGAATGCTTAATATGTTTTGCTCATAAATTATCTAAAGTGATGATGTAGGGAAAGGCATATAATTTTACTAATGTTTAAGCATTTCAACCAAGTTATTCAGTAATTCTGATTGCAAGTGTTTTTCTTATAAGCTCAGAAGAATGGTCAGACTGATTTACGGAAAGCATAAGGTGAAAATATTGATAGATTTATCAGAGATTTATTTGATTTACTGTATAACCAGAATCTATTTTCAGGTTCAATTCTCTGACATTTGTTGGTAATTAAACTCCAAAATATATAGAACTATTAAATTCAAGTTTCTCTGTTTCACATGGTAATCTTTAGGCTGTGATTTCAGGAAAACAGCACCCCACACAAAGCTGTGTCTAACGATACTTTCAAGGTAGTAAGATGTTTTTAAGAAAAGAAACCAGTTTTCTTTCATTATAAATTTGATCCTGTGTAGGTACCATTTCCCTCTTTTAGTAGGTAGTGTCCAAAAAGTGAAAATCCTTGTAGTAAGACTCAAATGTTACATTTCCAAGGTCTGAAGGCAAAAGCCATGCTGCCAGTCTGGGCTGTCATGAAGCAGTAGTATTACTCTGTGGCATGGGAAATAAACCAGAGCATGTGATACTACAGGTAAACACTGATAAGTCCAAATGGTAAATAGCTTTTTGTTTATTTGACTTTGGGGATTTCTTCCCAGTGTGTTTAAAAGATAAAAATGCCTATCAAAGGAAAATAACTGCTATCTATTTGCTGCAGGAGTATTTCTGCTCCCAAGCTCTTGTCCAAACATGTAGGACTGCACTGTTTTGTCTGGAAGATCCCATCTCTTAAACTAGCAAATTAAAAATGTGCACAGCAGGGATTTCTGCATGTATTTTTTGCCTACGTTTCTGATTTTACTGTGGGTAAGCCTTGTTTTTCTAGTCCTGTGCTGCAAAGACTAGTTATCAAATGAAATCAGCTTCATATCCTGAAGCAGTCTTTGCAAATACAAGACATCACACTTTAGGTGGTATCTGCAGAGCTGGTCCTTTGATTTATTGTTTTTCTTGCACTTCATAAGAGATAATACTGAAAGCATGTAGAAATTCTCTCAGATGCATATGTTTACATGAGACAATTATATGTGTTTATAAGCCCTGAAAAGTAATCAGTTTTGACTGTTAATGCCAAACATGCAACCTGTATAGTCCTCATATTCAGTAAAAAATGCAGTCTAATCAGTTGTTGTGCAGAAAAATGCATGAAATGCAAAGTCTGCCCATGTAGATTCAGTACAGTCCTTCACTTAAATGCTTTTCTCTATCTCAACCACACATTTAAAAAAAAGCCTGTGAAGGTGGCAAGAGTAGAAATCAGCCCTCTTGGGTCCTATTCCAACTCTTTCCATAAGCAGACATACTTCCTCTCCTTCCCCTTCCTCCACCTTCCTCCACCACATCTTGGACTTCCACATCAAATGAGGGTGAGCTCTGTGCAGCAGACAGTACGTGCCATGCAGTATTCAAGAGGTCCCAACAATGTGAGGTTTTAATATATGAAATTATTATGTTTTAAAAAGTCATATCATTGAAATTAAGACTTTCAACAAAATTTTGTGGAGGGATTCCCTCTTTCTACCTTCAATCAAAAATAAGATTTTTTTAGTCTGTTGTTCAGTACTTAGCAATTAAGAGAAAAATAGTTAGAACTTTAACTCTTCCACTACCTCTCTCCTGTCAGGAGGAAGAAGAGACTTCAGGAAAATGCAGATGTTTCATTCTTTATTATTATTATCATCATTAATTTTTAATCATGGCAGAGAGAAAATGTATTCACTTACATTCATAACATATGAAAATAGAAAAAATTGACATTGTTAACCTTAAATGAAGACTCTTTTTCATTCTAAGTGTTTTTTTTTATTTTTGAGAACTGAAGTTATTTAGTTCTGTGTTGTATAGTCTGTGTATGTAAAATAAATACATATATACATATGTATGTATGTATTTTAATGCTTCTTCTAGCCTCTTTTTTTTAGCTTTGCCCATTAGTAAAACAGGTTATTACTATATTAAAAAGATACTATTGCAATTATGCCTTTTAATTATGGAGAATTTTTTGATCCATACTTTTCTTCTCCATTTGTAAACATAGCACAAACTAAGAAGAGCCATTTCACCCAGGTTTATGCCTAAGGTCTTTATGACAGCAGAACTAGCTACGTATGGACAAAGAGAGACTGCTCATACCAAAAGTCAATCTGCTTCTGAGGAAGTCACTGTTCTGTCCAGGTCAGACCCCACATGTAATGAGAAATCAAGAAGACAAAATTGCATTAGGAGAAAATAAATGATTTGGCTCTTTCAGTGAATACTTAGAATAACAAATTGACAGTAACGGGAATCAATTTTCACATGACCTACAAACAGTAGGATTTCTCTGACCTTCAGATAAGATTAATTTGCAACCAATAATTCAGTGTTCTAAGCCTCATTGCATTTACTGTTTTCATGAACCTTCTGTACCTTTTTATTTCCCCCTCTTCTCTGCTCAGTTGCTGGTGTTTAAGTGCCCTGAGGGTAGAAAGTCTTGGGATGGTGCCAGGTGGTTGGAGCTAATTTCAAGCACAGAGACTTCAGCTAACTCTCTTCCTCACTCTTTATGCCTTAAACAGGAAAGCAAATATTTACAATAAAATAGATATTTTTTTTTAAAGGATTCAGAAAACAAATTTTAAAAAAGGTGTAAAGAACTTGTTGCTCAGGTGCAACTAAGACATTTAGAAATGAGAGGTCTATTTAACAGTTATGTACTTTAGTGTTGATGTATCTCCTATCTGCTTTACAGATTTGAGAATTATGGCTGGTGACGGCTTGCAGAATATTATTATATGTGCTGAGACAGTAAATTGTTTAATCCTTGCTTTATAGGCGTTCTGCTAATGAAAGGATGCTCATCCCAAAGTGCTGTGTCATCAGCTACTTCAGTTAGGTACTGTTCCCCCTGTGTCAGCCATTTCAGCTCTTTTTAGAGAACTGGTGTATTTTGGGGTTCAGTTTTTATTTTGATAGTTACCAGTGATTTTCTCTGTGTGTGACAAATCAGCCTGTCTTAAAAAAAAAAAAAACATGAAAAAAATCGGGAAGAAAAATGTAAAAATTATGGGCCCAAATTAGTATTAATTTCATAGGAGTTTTTGTGGATACTTGTCCATACAAATCTTCTGAGGTATATAGAACCTCTTGACCAAGGATCCTGTAAGAAAGGATCATGAATTGTTATCAATACTAGTAATTAATTTCAGATATTATGAATTCCTCTGTGAATTCAACATTATCTCAACATACTCAGAAACTACACTGGCTGTGTAAACACCTACAGGCACCTGTGATAATATCTGCAAGAACCTGTGCTAATAATTGGAACACATTAATGGAAAACCATGCATACTAACTACCTCTGCTTAAAATGAAATACAGTCTGACTGGGTCCCACAGTCTTCAGTCTTTCACCTCTGCTATCTATGCTTGTATAAATACTAATGGAAAGGGAGGCCTTTACGGACCTAGAGAGCAAATGACTCCCAGAAAAGAGCATCTCTTCTCTGGACTGCTAGACTCTCTCATAGAGGAAGATGTGAACCAGATTAACATACCAGTATAAAAAGCATGTAATTTTACTCCCTAAGCATCAGCTGCAATAACATTCCAGTATGTGTATTGTTACAATTAGCTATAAGAAATTAATATTTAATACATAGTTTTCAAAATATTTATACTCCTGTTGTAACTGCTATTTATCAATGCCTTGAAGTGTCTCACTGTGCCATCGCTTGTTCCTTCTGGACAAGTGGGAGACTGATAGCTGGTGGTTTTTCTTGTCTCCTCCATCAGCAGGCTGGAACTAAGCTGTCCCATGTCCAACATTAAAACGTTGTTGATTTCCAACTTCTAGCAGTTGTGCCTGCTGTGTTGTGCTGCATTGCATAGCCTGGCTGGCTGGCCGAGCTGTCCTGCTTTGTGTCCCATCACTGCCTTAAGTCATGTGGTTTACAACTTTTGTAACAATATTTGATATGTTTGATATACTTTTTGGCATGAGATTTGCTATTGTGTCACTGGTAGTTTTGCTCTCACCTTCAGGAGAAATGCATGCCTTTTGGCGCCTTGACATTTACAGACTTTTATGTTACCTTTCATTGCTGAGAACTGCTTAATAAACGTTCAGGTCTCTATATCCTGCCAGAAGTTCATCCTCTTTTGTTTGTTACTTGAGGCTTATAAAACAAGAACATATTTAGGGATTATTTTTTTTTTAATCTACTGTCAAGTGCGGTATCATTTTAGCTCAATCTGCTTATTGGCTCTGCTTACCTCCTTCTGTAACGTGTTACTTTGTAGTTCATCTTATCATCTTATTTTCATTGTAAGGATTAGAACATGAAAGGACAATATTTGAAGCTAGTAAGATGCAGGCTGTATTGCAAAATTTACCAATTTCAATATATCACAAAAATTTCTATATTTTACAGTTTAGTTTTAATGACAGGAGCTGTTTCCATTGTATATCAGTTCAGTGACAAATATTTGCACTATTTCCAATAAGCCTTAGACATTTAGCACTTTGGAGCAGAGACCTTCTATGTTCATAACTGTCAAGTACTATGTAAGTGATTTGCATGATTTCTAAAAACAAATATGCTTATTGCCAGACAGTCTTTTTATTCTAATGCTTTCATTTCTTTTAAATGTTTCTTTCAAGAAGACACTTATGAATTTGAGGAAAGATTCACAAGTAAAGATATGAAAATAAGATTTTTTTACCTGGTTGGATCTCTTGTGTCCTGGTTTCAGCTGGGATAGAGTTAATTTTTTTCTTAGTAGCTGGTGCAGTGCTGTGTTTTGGATTTGGTGTGAGAACAACGATGAAAACACACTGATATTTTCAGTTGTTGCTAAGTAATGTTTATACTAAGTCAAGAACTTTTCAGTTTCTCGGGCCCGGCCAGCAAGAAGGCTGGAGGGGCACAAGAAATTGGGAGGGGACACAGTTAGGACAGCTGACCAGAACTGGCCAAAGAGGTATTGCATACCATGGGATGTTATGATGGGTATATAAACTGTGGGGGGCGGGGGAAAATTACTTTGGGGGAGGAATTAGAGAAAACTAGGACCTAATAGAAGTGTAGTATTATAGAAAGGTTTTTAGGGTGAAATACAGCTATCGCTTTCAGGGTGGTTGACATGCACGGAATCTACACCACCACAGCTCCCCGAGCAGCGCACCCTGTCAGCTCAGCACCTGCTAGTAGGAGTCACGGAGGTGGAGGGGAGTGGGGACCCCACGGCCAGGCTCTGTTGTGCTCCCTGCAGGAGTGGGAACTTGATGGTACCACACAGCTGATAAGCTGCATAGCAGTTGTCACATGAAGACTATACGAGACATCCATCACTGAGCCAACCACTGCGGTGAAATGCCTTTCCTCAGATGAAATAATCTAATTGTAACACTAACGCACACCTCCATCCCAAAGTTACCTGCCTCCAAGGTACTACTGCACCTCACTGGGCACGTGATGCCAGTCAGTAACAAAAATATGTATGACTAGAGTCACTCAAGCTCCACCTAAATGTGATGGAAATGGACTAGTCCTGGACTGCGGTAAATCCAAAGAGGGAGAATTGTTGTCTAAACTCCCGGATTATCCAACTCTGATTTAGTGTTCACAAAGCTAGACCCACTGTCTAATGTTGTTATGAATGAAGGGACTTCTAATCAAGGTAGTCAGCCTTGGGAAGGATGAGAAACACGAAACAGCTAGTAAAAGAATACCATTATCTAAGTTACACAGAAAGAAGCCTTCAAGTGAGGAAAGTTCTAGCTATAAGAGGAGACAGGCTGATAAGGTGTTGCAATCCACTAACATCAACAGAAAATTAGTTGAAAATAGGGCAAAGATAGTTGTGGTAGTGGGAGATCACAACCTCCAACTCAAATAGCACCCCCAAAAGAGGGCAAAACCCCACCCGAGGAGCATGCATAGCTAGTAGAGAACTTCAGTAGTGCTGTCTGAGCACGTGTACTAATTTGTATTAGAAGCGAGAAAGTTGTAATCAATCCTGTGTATGATGAATGAATATGCAATGTACTATGAAGTGTAGAAAGTGGACAGATGAGGGGAGAAGTTAGGGAAGACTTCACTGTTACTTCTGGGATCAGTCAATGAACTGAACCTGTCTTCTCCACCATAGGGACACCTATTGGGTAAGAACCTTTTTCTATGACTAATTTACACCAGCTGCTATTAGATACATTGTTTTGAGCTTGCTTGCAGCCAGTGTATTTATCACTGGCAATCTTCGAACCTTATTCTGTCATGATTTTATATCAATGAAGAGTGTTATTCCATAAACTGTTAGTTTTAGTCCTTTGTGGGTGCTAACAGTCACTGGCAGCAGGTAACATATTCAAATAAAGTGGGAAGACACGCTGAGGGGTCCCCCTGATGCTGTTGGCGTGCTTCCCTGAACAAGTCAGTCAAATCACCCTCTGATCCAGCAGGACTGCTCAGTGAAGGGTCTCTACAATGGAACAGTGACAGACTGGTCAGCCACAAGGGTCTCGGCTTTCCTGGGGTGCTGATAGACAGATCAAACACCAGGGGTTGAGAAAATCTCCCCCTGCCTGCACCTGTTTTCATGCGACAGAGGGGTTGGCTGGGGCCTGCAGATCACTGCTCGGGGCCTGGCTGGGCATCTGTCAGTGGGGGGTGATTGCATTGTGCATCATTTGTTTTCTTTTCTCCCTTCCCTTTGGATTTAATTCCTCTCCCCTTCTCCCTCCTTTTCATTATAATTGTAGTAGTAGTAGTAGTAGTAGTAATAATAATAATAATAATAATAATAGTTGTTGTTGTTGTTTCTGTTTTATTTTATTTCAATTATCAAATTGTTGTTATCTCAATCCACAAGTTTTACCTTTTTCCTGATTCTTCTCCCCATCCTTCTGGGGCGCAGGAGTGAGTGGCTGCGTGGTACTTAGTTACTGGCTGGGGTTAAACCACAAAAGTCCTTTTTTTGGAGCCCAGCGTGGGGCACGAACAGTCGAGATAATGACAGGTCTGACTAGAAAGTGTTAGAACAAAATTGTTGTAGGTGCTCGTTGTATTGGTTTAATAATCACTGTTCACAATTTTGATTTCTTTGCTCTTCAAGTTGCTGCCCATGGTCTCAGGTTGCATTATGCACTTTACTTGCAGTATGTGTTCCCTGTTGTGCTGTTTGTTGTCCCTGGGGCCTGGGCGGAAGGTTGTTTGTGTTGTACTATATCGTACTGGTGTACTATGTAGACTGTGGTGTTGTACTATATAGTACTGGCTTCTGATATGATGGATTCCCTGGTTGTGAAACTAACCTGGTCTGTGTACTTGGTGGTATTGTCGCCCCTGTACTTCTGTGCCCCTGGGTGGGGAACACCACAGAACACCTTTGGCTTTTCTTTTTCAGAAAGCCAACCTATGGGTGGGGCCTGCACCTTCCCCTTCACCCCAGGGCTAATTGCTGAAGCACCTAAGATTTTTGGAAATTCTGAACATCTTTGGACTGTTGGAACTACCATAGCACAGGTCCTGATCCTATTGATAGGAATATTGAATGTGGTTTTCACTTCCTGGACCTGGTTGAGAATTAAGCAACTAACTGTAACTACTCTAGCCCCTATGGCAGAAATGTCAGCTGCTCCAGTCCATGTGGTTACTCCAGCCCCCGTGGCTACTCCAGCCCCCATGTGAGGCACTATGACTACTCCAGTCCCATGACATCTTGACATGATAAGAGTTTAATCATCCCTACCAGCAATCTGGTTGACACCAAAATTGTAGAGGTGATTTAGGAACACAATATGTCTTGACCTTGCTTGGAACTTTTCCAATACTCTGTTTTTTCAGTACTTGTATGAAAAGCTAAAAGTTGATCCAAATTAATTTCTAAATGAACTGCTAAAACATGAGCAGAAATTATAAAATGCACAAATGAAGTCCACTATTATAAAGGAATTTTGTTGCCTGAGGAGTCACGAATGAAGAAAAATCAGAATGACCTTTTATTTGATGGTTATTTTGTGACTTTGTGTGCTGGTTTTGGCTGGGATAGAGGTAATTTTCTTCACAGTAGCTAGTATGCAGCTATGTTAAGGATCTGTGCTGAGAACAGTGCTGATAACACAGGGATGCTTTAGTTACTGCTGAGCAGCTGACACAGAGCCAGGGCCTTTTCTGCCTCTCGCCCCACCCCACCAGCGAGCAGCCTGGGGGGGCACAAGGAGCTGGGAGG
>JAVJGI010000040.1:48146943-48162805 GCA_035590275.1 Ibycter americanus
CAAGAAGCAGGGTGGACTGGCCTGAAGAAGATGAAGAAACAGCACGGACAGTAGATGAACTTTTGGAACCTTGTGTGGTATTGGTGGTGGTGCTGAGGCATGAGAGGGCTGGTAAGGGATGGTAAAAGCCTTGTTGCAGCCTGCTAGTCTTGTTAGTGCTGCGACAGCGTCCTAATCCCAAACCAGATTGTGAGCCTGGAATGAGAAATCAAGATTATTTACCAGCACATCCAAAGTTTGGAGTGCTTATCCTCTAGAAACCAATAATAAGCCAATAATGTGGGGGTTGCTGCTTTAGGTTAAGATCCCATAGGGGGTGAAATAGGTGTGAAGCAAGGGCTCTGAGTTTTCATTAGGGAGTATATGAAAGCACTATGCAGAAACATGCAAGCTGGGACATATCTTGCCTAGCTCACCAGTGGGAACATCTAGGCTCTCTTTAAGATGTGCCTGTCTCTGTCTCTTGATTGTAGCCTGCTGTTACAGAATGACATGGGTAATGATCTGAAGTCTGTTTCCCATTTCTGAATTGCAATCAGTATTGCAAACATCCAGAGCTAGGAGAGCTGAACCCTACTTTTACTATCTTCCCAGCACGTAAAGTAGAATCCATCCAAGCCAAATAAACGTTGTTAGACCTGGAACATGAGGTTGTGCATGTATTGGCAGGGCTTCATATGGGTTCAGGGTCAGGAAGGATGTGCAGGGGCACCTGCACTGTGCCTGCAGGGAGCAAATTTAGGGTTGGCAAGACATGATTGCTGGGCTGTGCACCTTGCAAAAATGGTTGTCTTATTTTGAGAACATGTTAGTTTTGGAGTCCCAGTTTATCAACTCATGAAATGAGTGCAATCTTGGCATTCATCAGGGAGTATAACTAGATAATCCAGCTACTGGATTTCAGATATGTGAAAGGTAATGGCATAACTTGATGGTGAGCACAAAAGGTTAATGAATACATTAGTATGTTGAAAAGGAGAGAGCACATTATAAAAAAAAATAAAAATAGACCACTATTTGGTTTTTGTGTGGTTAACAGCACCTGGTGTATTGAGAAATGTCTTCTGATCTTAATGTGCTCCAGAAGTGATCAAATACTGGAACCTGTCTAATGAAGCCTTCTGTAACTGAAAAGGTAAGTGTAAGAGCGGGGTCAGAGAAAAGTAATCAGTTGTGTGCATCGTGGATGTGTGCACACATGCAGATGCACTAAAGCGCACTGGTTTCAAAGTCTTTTCTGGAATTGTTCTTTTTTTCAAGAACAAAAAAGCCATCCACTCTCCCTTGGTCTGTCCATAAAGTGGTAAGGTAGAGGGATGAAACTAGAACTGCAGAAGTGTTAAGTTGTGTAATATCTACATAAGAAATTTAGGTTCTATTTTATTACTTTTTTTTTTCAGTTGAAATTAAATGATAGTTTTATCTTTATAGTAAGGTCATTGTCTTCATGGGTATAAATCTGATGTCTTGTTTGTCGGGAGATCGCAGTAAAGGAGATCTCTGCTCTGTTCCTTTTCCCACATAGTTTCAAGCTGTTATTCATTGACAGAAGGATAATCACTGCTGCTGCCAATTCTTTTTCTATTTATTTATATAACAGTAGACTGAGGAACAATTTATTCATTCCACATTAAGATAAGGAAAAGTCCCGTTAAAACTTAAGACCAGTGTCGCTTTCCAAATCATGCTTCTCTTAAGGAGACAAACATTTCCAAGTAGGTGTAAGTGGTACACTTTATTTTGATGACAGAAAACTGATCTTTCTATACTCAAAGCTGAGGATATCACATGTCAGAAAACAGCAGCATTTGTTAACTTGTTTAACTTATTTTTAAAAAGAACAAAGCTAACTTGTCCCTTGAGTACTTGTTCAATACAGAAAAACAACCACCCCACCAAACCAAACCAAATAACGGAAACCCCAAAAACTGCAGAACCTGATGTTCAAAGCCAAACCCAACATCAAAATATACTTAAGACACTTAATATAATTGCATAAATGCACACCAAAATTGGGAAATAGGATGCTCTAATTAATCGCTGAAGATGGAAGAAACTTCTGTATGTATCTATACCTACAAAATCCCAAAGAGGAAATAAAAGGAGAGGGACTACTTGCCCTCCCCACGCCCCCACCCCCCACCCTTTACACTATTTTTCTCTACCAAAGATATTTTTATGAACCTTCTTATAATTACATAAATGTTTTCCCTGCTTATTTTAGAGAACTTAATAGATTTCCCCCAGCTCTGAGGACTAAAGTATTATCTACCCCTTAGTTAACGCCTTGATTCTCCTTTTGAAATTACATAACAATGTAAAAGATAACAATGACAGAAATGAAACTTCCATGTTTAAGGTTTATATGACATGAAAAACAGTTTTCTTGGGCTGTAGTGCTGGTTTTGCAGGAGTAAAGATGACTACTCAATTTGTTCTTTTCCCAAATACAGTGATGATGATTTACCTTGGCTGTTTTGCATTCCCACAGATTTGTCAATTTGTAACCAAATAGGGAACTTAAATTAAAAATTTCTAATATATATAAACCAATTTCTATTTGAAAATTCAAGAATGAAGAGTGATGAAGATGATCTTCAGGAGTCTTCTTATGCATATACAAATGCTTTGGATAAAAATCTGATCCAAGTAAATATTGCCCTCAGCTTCAGTGGTGTCGGTTCTGGACAACATTTTAACCTTAGAAAAAAAATATGTCCTTACTAAAGAAATATTATTACTTTCATTTGCCAGACAGGAAGTGCACAATGTTATCAATAACAGGTTAATAATTTTGAAATGAAATGTTCATCACTCAAGTCCAACTTATTCCTCTCAGCATCAATTTTACTGACTGATGTGAATCATGTTGTGAGTGAGTGTAACGGTTAGAAAAGAATTTTAATTAGAAGGAAAAAAATAAAAACCCCCCACTTAGTTAAAATCTGTTTTTAAAATTTCCAGTGGTTTTAAAAGCATAAATTATGTTAATTGGCAAGATACATAAAATTATTATTATTGCACAGGGCTCTAATGTGTTTTAGTAGATTATCTGTATTATTAATTCTGTTGATTTATTTCAGGTGAAATATTTTTTTCTATTTTTACAGGCTTTTGAATAATGACCAGATTTGGAAGGTTTCAAGAAATGTCTTTGAAGGGCTTCAAAATCTGCAAAACCTGTCACTCAAAATAGAAAACTCTCTCTGATGACCCTGAATAGCTAAACTGTGATTTTTAGTTATTAAAAACAATCAAAACCATGCTATTCAAGTGCAAATGCAAATCAATTTATTCACAGCCTGCCACATTTCATTTATACTTACTGAAAATCATGCAGTTCAGCAAAATGTGATTGGACTAATGAACCAATGACAAATATTCCGGTTCTATGTGTTTTACACCTAGTTGCTTAATTTTGAAAAAGGACTGCATAAGGTGATCCTTTCTGCTTCTGCTTTCATTGCCTTCCCTTAAAATTTTAATCACTACCATAACTACTCTTGCACATCTTTATATTTTTGTGGAATTTGTAATACTCCATTTCACATCATGTAGTTGAACACAACTTCGACATTGAACAGTTTCTCTGTAAAAACATATTAATTGACTCTGATCATCTTAGTTATAAAAGCTTTGAACATTTCAGGTTCTGCTGAAGACTGCTTTAACATTAATGTAATTAACATATTAAATGTGAAAAGCACAAACCTCTAGAAAATTTTAGATTCATCTTTTTATGACAGAAAGCTTAATACACTTAATAGTAACTACATGTACACATAGACCAGATTAGGGAAAAATTGATTAAAGATAATAAGCAGACAAATTTGATGGTGTTCTGTTGAACAGACACCCAGTAAAATGTATCCTAGAGCCCTTCAAGAATTTAAGCCAAAATATGATATGGAATAATTAACCACAATATCCAAGAAATTTTGGAGAACATGAAACATCTAAAGGTTTATATGTCCATACTTCTATTTGGAAAAAAAGGTAGTCTCAGAGCTATGTACTAATTGGGCTAATTTCAACATTTCAGAAAGCAGATTTCCTGCAGCAGATGTTTTAATAGTTGATCTATAACCACCTAGGGGCTAAGAACATGTTTTTTAGTTACTGACAGAGTTTAGCTAACATATTTCTTGTGACACATTGTCAGTCCTTCTGGCTAGGGCAGAAGTGTTGGATGACACTTTAAATTCACACACTCTTTTACACGCTTTCATCTGATGTTCTTACAAGTAATCTATGGAAATAAAGTCTAGATGAAGCAACTGACTGATGGGTAATCACCTCTTTTGAAAGCTTGATCTAGTTGATAGTTTTCAGTGGTCAGCTTTTAGGCTGGAAGGATAATGTGGGTAAAGCTGGTTCTCAGCCCAAACCTTAGTCAAAGCGTTAGTCAGAAACGAGCAGTAAAAGCTGTTTCTAAGCCAATGTATTTATGGATGAAAGCGCTCTGGGAAAAGAAATAGTGGGTTGTGAATGCAGTTTACTGGAATACTCATTTAGCTGCTTTACTATCACAGCTCTGAGAAAGTAGATTTACCAACCAGTTACATCCAGACACTAGTCAGCAATGCAGACTCACTTTATCTCACCTCAGCTTCGCTGTGATTTGAGTTTGTTATATTTACACCAGCTCTGCTTGCCTCTGACGATATGCAGAAGCTGGCTGTTTCATGCAGGTCACATTCTGTCCCCTTTGGCTTAGTACAGCAGAGAACATGCAAATCTTCTGTTATATAGTGTCTGGAAAATGAACTAATCCAGACAGAGGAAGAGTGTAGCATAAAGACACCTGGCTGTTCCTGTAACTCATAAAGTTATTTCAATTTCTGGATATCTGCAGTACACCTTGGAAGGCAGAAGAGACCTGTGTTTTCTGCTACATATTTTCCTGGCATAGCATTGGCTAAACAGAAAGCTTATTGTTAATTTGCTTATTCTCAAGGCTCTGAGGAAAGCACAAAGCAAAACTGACCATCAACCAGCCACCACAGATCATGCTATCAATTAAAAAAAAATAACATCAATGCTGTCACCTTCTCCCTGTGTAATCTTGTTCACTTGATGCATTTCATCTATACCAGAAGGATTAGAAACTGGCTTCATTCATCCAAGTGTTAATCACTGCCTTGAACAGCAAACTGTTCAAACTTAGCTATTACATATTAGATTTTAACTCCTTACAGCTGTTGCTGTATTTTTTACAACTTCCAACAAATAACCCTGGAACCCTTCTATTTTTTTTATTGCTGTATAATCTGCCTTTATGTGTGTTATAGTGTTCATATAAACCATTAGAGTCTTCAAGATCCATGACAACTGGGCTGTTTTCTGGCTGTTAAGAGTTTGGATGAATCAATATTTAATTCAAATTTGTCTCCAAGTTATGTGGTAATCATCCATTTTATGCCCAGTATTTATAATGTAGATGGTTGATTCAATAAAATCTGTACTTGTTCTCATAAATACAGGTTTTACAAAATGAAGACATTGCTCAAACTTGCATATTAATGGAAGGAATCTTAAATGAGACGGGCTCACTTGTGACTTTTTATAATTTTGATAATACCTATAAACAAATGGCAAACATATGTCTTAATTAGAAGGCCCTGAAGCTTTTTCTAAGATACTGCTTCTTATATTTTTCTTTTTTATTTTATTTGGTCTTTTTTTCTGTCTCTTCCCTCCTTCCCTCATTGGGAAGGTTAAAGTTAATAATATCAATGAATTGGCATCCCTGTTTTTATATCAGTCAACATGCTTCCTTCTTTGTGGGGTTGTTCAAATGCAATCAATTGAGCTGGTTGGGAGATGTATATGCTTTTCAATTGTCCACAGTCTCAAAGCTGGACTTAGTTCCTACCATAGGCACCCTCTCTAATTTCTCCTTGTGAACTGAGGAACTCCAACCACAGTCATTGCTTTCTTACCTGATGCTGTATGAAAAATCAAAGAAGTAATTTCAGAGATTTTCCGTAGTTTTAGAGCACACAGAAAGCCCCAGATGCTTGTGCATACATTACCACGTACTCATAAAGAGGGTCTAGATAACAGTATGACAACATTGATGTATGTGGGGGAAACTGACTTGTTTACTAGGGGATGATAGAGGAGCTTTTGTAAGGTACTCAGGTGTATGGTAACTCAGGCTGCCGTGCTTTCAATTAAATGCAGGGCTGCCTGGTATATTGCTTTGGAAATTGCCCTTTTCTTGCAGGAGCTGGGACAGTTACCTAAAGCTCATAGGAAGGGGGCTGAAGCTCTACATCCTACTGGGGCTGTTGCAGAGGCAGGTCTACCCACTGGTTGCCTGAACAGGTTCAGTGCTGTAGAACTGGATGTACCCTGCTGGGAGTGCTGGGGTGTTGCTTTATAATTACATGGCTGAAGCTCACCACAGCTGCACTGTTGGAACTCAGCAACAGTTAAAATTCTGTTGTTCACCCCTGTTTTTTCAGGACAGGATATATCATTGTTACATCAGAGGGTATGTAATTACCCAGTTCTACAGGTGGACACCAAAGTGTGTACTTACAGCTTGTGTGGGTATAATCTAAGAACCCAAAATGTCTAAACATATGGATGTCCTGTATTAAAGTGGTCTTTGTAGCCACTGATAATCAAGCAGAGCTTCCAGAACGACAGAGTAGGATTCATGTCTGTTAGTTTGATCATGATGCTTCATTAGAAGGCAAGCTACCAGTACAGAAACAGTATCTCTGATGAATACATGTGTTGCAGCTGGGTTAGGATGCTTCTATTGGTCAATGAGACAGAGAATTGCTGGATCTGCTCCTCCCACACGATGTCTCATGCACAGGCCACAGATGACTCTGAGCTGGCCCTCCTTCTCCTGGTGGTACTCCTCATTCACATCTTCAGGGGCAGGTGGCATTACAAGTACAGATGTTCTGAGGCAGTAGAAATTAATTGTTAATAAAAGATACACATGGCGTGCATGATGAACTGGGCATCATGCAAACATGAAAGGACTGCTTAGGAGAGCAGAGTCTTGTAGGATGCCTTGTGGGTCTGAGTTTAATTCACTGATTTCACAGTTTAATTCTGAGAAGAAGCAGGGCTACAGAAGTCACACAGAGAAAGCCAGTGCAGCATGAGAACAACCAGTTGTATCTAAACAGTTGTTCACTGAAGTTTTATCTTTTATCTAAAAGCTTCTAGGTATCGAGTTTCCTTAACCTTAGATAATCTATTCTAGTGCTTTTAAGACTACTTTTTGTTTTAGCCACAAAAATTAAGAATAACAATTCATTTTTTTCTTTTTGCTGTTCTTTTAAATTTTGAAGGCTGGTATAATATCTTTATTTTTCTTCTCTTTTTCTCCGGGATTATAAACCCAGTATTTTCGAAAAGAATGTGTTTTCTGGGCCTCCAGTCCCCTTTCATATTCTTCTCTAGCCTTTTTACAATTTCTTTATGTAGTATCCTAATTAGACCTCAGTCATGCTGAGTAAAGGATTTCTTCACATCTCACATAGTATTCCTGCTTACATTTCTTCACAGCACTTTATGTACATGCTTTATGTGTACCGCTATGTCGCTGTCGCCATCCAATTATATCTTTTAATTTCAGCAAATTTCTGAAATGTGAGGAATATTTTGAATCATTATTTGACTTACGTTCCCTCCCAGTTTTCAAATTAAAAAGTGTACTGACATCAGTGCTGCACAAGGAACGGTCCTGTACAATCCCTCTCTGTGCATCCTCCCGCTGATGAACACAGGCTGTTTACAAACCAGTTTTGCATTCATCTTACAGTACTCTTTTCCAGATCATGGGTCACCTTCACCGTTTCCCTGGAGGAAGGGATCACTTGTGCACCAAACGAAACTGAATGATCTATTTCTGTACCTGTGTTTGCCTCCAAGCTGCTCGTGCGTTGCTGCGTGCATGGAAGAGTGGCACTGAAGGTATGGCTCCTCCTTGAACTCTCTGTACAGCCCAAGGGGAAAAAGGGAGGAAGACCTGCTGCCACCCCTCTGACTGGAGTCCTGTGTGCAGCATTTCCCCTGAAAACCAGAAGGTGTAGATTTTTCTCTCTTGGATAGTTGCCAGGTACCTTGGTGCTACGTTACATGGATGACTGTCATAAAAATGAAGGCGGCTATATGGTACAAAAAGGCAACTTTTTGATCTCCCTCTGCCTTTCAAAAACCCTCTAGAAATCATGGAGCTGCTGTTGTTGCTGGCACCTTGAGAAGGCGAAATGATATAGGTGACTCATAGGTTTTGGAGGTGAAAAAGAACCTGAGGATCATTTGCTTTTGGCCTAGCATGGAAGTAGGAGGCACTGAAGCAGAAATCACTGACAATAAACTGAATCCAGGAACCTCTGGCTGTATTTCCTAAGACTGCATAAAACAATGTTATCTGCAGGTTGAACCAAAAGCTGTAGCATAGCTGTAACACATAGTCCTTTTGCTTTTTCCCTCTCCACAAGGTCTGTTACTCTGATCATTTGACAAGATTTATACTTGACAGGTTCCTGACACCATGTATTACTACTAATTACATGTAGCTGAAATTCATGAGCCAGTGTCTGATAGATCTTGGACTTCAATTAATCTTTAACCTGGCTAAAAAGGTGAAAAAGAGTTACTTTTTTTTTTTTTTAAACAGACTTTTTGTAATACAAAAAAGCAACTTGGAAAAAACCATGAATATTTCATTCCTATTCATAAGCAGGATAAATCATATGAAATCTTAGGGATAAAGTATTGCTGGTTGAGATGATGCAGCTAAAGAACTGACTGTATACAGAGGTGATTGGACAAATCCAGGCCCTGAGTGCTATCAGAGAATCAGTGTAAAAAGCCTTTCTGTTTGAAAAAATCTGTTATTCAAGTGAAACTCCCATCTCTGATCACCTAATTAATCTTCATATTTGTGGAAGACAGCTACCCCTCTTTTTTTAATGCTTTATCTGCTTGTTTGGCTATGCATTCTGCTTGTGATAACAAAGAGTTAATTGTTGCTCAGAGTACTTAAAAAGTAGCAGAAAAAAATGTACAAATATTTCTAATAGGAATTTGTTTACCAATACTTAAAAGAACAGATGTTGTTCCCTTTGGAGTTCACTTCTTAACATGCTGAATTCTTCACTTCCATCTTAGCACAAAAGACGAGGGAACCCAGGTGAGAAAGCAAAGCAAAGCCCTTTGATATAGGTAAAAATACAGCCACTGAAGCATAAAGGCAGAGAGTAGCAGAATACAGATTGACTCACTCCTCTCTCACCTACCCTCCCTCCCTCCCCAAAAGTGAATTCCTGAGATGTATTAAGTTTCCCAATGCATTAAATAAGAGGGAAGAACCCAGTGGCAGTTTACTGATGTAGCTCTCATGATTTCTGACATGAAGCTAACACTGCAAGAATAGCTTTCGGGCTGTAAAAAGGAGAAATTCGAGACAGCTGTCATATTTCAGAAATTATGATAGAATTTTTGCTATTAATGCTCAGAAGCCGCAGTGTTTGACAGCGGTATACAATGTTATTTTATGACAGTGGTTTAAGAGTTGTTTTATGTTAATATTTTATTTTTCAAATAATTTAAAAGAGGCTGGTGAAGAGAGGAGATTATGAGAGATCTTTCATGATTGTAACTAGAATTCTGTCCCAAGAAATGGGAGGTGTGGTTTTCCCAGATGATTTGCAATTGAGATTTTTCTTTAAGTACCACGTATTGTTTTCGATACTGTCAGGATGGAACTGGCATGTTGTCAGGAAACCATCTGGTTACATTAGTAAGGCAAAATTTGTTGCATTTAACTCCTGATGGCAACAGACCTTCTACAAGGGATTCAGGAATACGTCTGTCTGTTGCCAATCAAAGTTGGAAGAGTTACAGAAAGGCATCTCCTACAGGTGCTGAGTGTTCCTGGTAGCACAGTAATTTCCATTGTACAGCAACAAATTGGCTATCAGCATCTGAATTAGTGGTGCTAGGAACTCTTTACAGGCAATGGAGAAACCCAGGGATTTTTAGGTAATGTCAGTTTAGCAACTAGACATGCATTCAACCTATTTTAGATATGTGGTTTAGAGCAGGGTAAGTCAGCCACCAAAGTTGCCTGTTTCTCTCCTGCTGATTATTCAGGATATTGAGATGATTTGCTCAAGAGAGGTGTTTGGTCTGTTGATATGAGTTTGGTTAATGAGTCCCTTGCTTCTCCCCACCTCTGGAGGAATGAGGAAAGATAAAGGTTTGTAATAACACTCTCCTTCTGTCCCCACAAATAACTGGCACAAGAGTGAGTGAGAAAGTGACCTGAGCTTTGAATTATTGCCATACAATTCCCACTGCAGTTGAACTGCAGCTTTACATCCTCTTGTTTTTCTGCAACTTGCAACAATGTTTGAGTTGTTGGTGGTGTTTTTTTGTTTGTTTATTTTTTTTTCTTTCCAACATGTTACTCTTCAGTTTATTAGAAAGTGTCAATTTGACCTGTGAGGCATTAGTGGTGTATCTTGGTGTCTGTGGCTCATTTGCTGCATTTGTCACCGTGTAAATCCAGGAATCTTCAGCCTGAGGCTTTTTTGGTGTTTTTTTTTTTTTTTTTTTTAGAATTCTGATTTCTATAGAACGTGTATATATTCCATCAAAGTGAAACAAATGTATTTGTTTCCACATGTAATCAACAAAACAAGAAATGTATTAAAAAAGCCTTCTAAGTCTTGCTTACAAAGAAGATGGAAAGAAAACACCGTTTTATATCTTTTTTCTTTATGAATTTACTGAAAGTCTGATTGTTACCATTCAGTGGAACAATGAACAATTACTTAACCTAAGATCCTTTCTTTCCTCTGTCACTTACAAGTGGGTTTATAATATTAAACAGGATCATTTATTTAAATAATAACTTTGTGGGGAAAGGGAGTAATGTGTAAAGGGATTTTTTTCCTGTAGCTGTTAAATGTTTTTTTCTAGAATGAATGTTACTTTCATTGAGTGATGTCTTTGCAAATGAACATGGGAAACTGAGGAGAAACTAGCAATGAGGTTATGTGCATGCATTGTTTTTTTTCCCAAGCAGCTATTTTGAATAATGTATTGTACAAAAAAAAAAATTTTTTTGAAAAATTTTACAAATTATTAAGTGAATGAAGTATTAATTCTATGTCATCTGTATTTCTTCACTGGGAAGAATCTAATCTGAGATTTTTTTTTCCTTAAATGTGAATTTATTTGATTATAGGAAAGCTAACCATTTGAATAAAAGATAATTTAGTCTGACATGAATGGTTTTAGCTTTGTCGCAGTTTATCTCTGAAGTTATCTGTACAAGAATAAAATTCACACAGTAAATCAACAAGCATTTAAGACATCTGCATCTCCACAGCATCTCTAATAGACCCAAAACTGCTTACTGAAATATCTGCAGGAAAGTTTCTAAAAATTTTTTTTTAATTGTTGCCTTGATGTATAGGAGTTTGTATTTTATGACTGCATAAATTTATTCTGTAAATATAGCCACAGTTGCCATAATTAAAATTTGCCAATGTTATCTTGTTTAAGAATGACACTAACCTAATTATTATTGCTACAGTAGGAGGCTGTTGCCCAAACTTCCTTACCAATGTAGAAACACCAATACCTCTAGAAGAAAGCTCTAATACTATATGTGTTGAATTGGTTGGAAAACATTCCTGATTTCCATTCATATGAAAGGAGCCTTGGTCTACTTGATTCTTGATTTGCATAGCACATAGTGGCCAAATAAATAAGCAACTCCCCTTCCTGTCCTCCTGTCGTCCTGTCCCTCCGAAAAACATGTGTGTTAGTTGAAATACAGACAGGTATGTGAGTTACAAAACTGAGTAATAAAAAGAAATGAAACAAAATGCTACACCAAAACAAAGAAATTGCATGTTCAGTAGAACAAATGCCACTGCAATAACATTTCATATATTATTCTGTATTTGTAGCTGTTAATAATTGAATATTTACCTTGAAAACTTTTGAAAAGCATTTTGAAAATTAATGGATTTAGGAAGTAAAGTTTTTAATTTTCTGTTATAAAACTAGTAGAAAGCCAAATATTACCTCCCATTACAAACAGATGTTCATGTTAGCAAAATGTAGTTAACTGCTGAGAATAATATTTTAAGGTCATATAATTATCAAAAGGATGATTGGTTATTTCTTGAATGTTTCTGCATCATTAACTAATAATTCTAGCATAAAAGTCCAACAAGCTATGCTATAGGGAAAATACCATATTTTCAAGGTATCATTCTTGGAATTCATTAGCTTTACTTTCTAATAGTTGCAGTACAGTCATTTTTGCTCAGCTGTGTATATCTGAGCATGCATCTGAAATACGGATGCAGGCATTTATGACGATGACAGTGAAAATACTGAAATAATACTAAACTGGTTCAAGGCTCCTTCTAATGTGTTTTAACTTTCATTTGCCAATTATAATGTATTCTGCTCTATATGAGATTTTGGCCATGTTTATCATAAAAATGTCAAGAATGGTGTAAAGTCAGAAATATTATCTTTGTTTTCTAATGGAGAAATTATGCACAAGTTGTTGGTTGACTGGACAACAAGAAGATTGACACAAAGAGTTAGGAGAGCTAGACTTTGCATAGACAGAAGGACTTACGTAGACGTAATTCTTTGTATGTTTCAAGTGGCTTCATAATATAGATAGTAAATCTGGGAGGAGAAGGAAGAATTTATTTTGTGGAGGATTTAAAAGCTTGCTTTTATTTTAATGGGGAAAAGAATTCCAAAATATTATAGTCGTCTTCAAAGGAAAATAAATTTTTTAAAAGTTACATTTCTTTTCCTATCCTTTGAAATATGGTTGTTCTCAAAAACGATGTTTCTATCAGCTGTAACTATATCAACTATTTTTATGTTGTGCAATATACAATAATAATAAATTTTAAAAAAGGTATGGGTTAGAATTGAAAATTTCAAAATATGTCATGTTGCTGATGTTGAAATGTCCTCAAACATGTCGTGATGCACTTCTTGGTCATGGCAGGGCCACTAAAACGATTAAGGGACTGGAGTCCCTCTCACCTGAGGAAAGGCTGAGAGAGCTGGGACTCTTCAGCCTGGAGAAGGATCTTGGAGGATCTTATCAATGTCTGTAAATACTTGAAGATATTCAGCTGCAAAGAAGACAGAGCCAGGCTCTTTTCAGTGGTGCCCAGTGACAGGACAAGAGGCAACAGGCACAAACTGAAAAACAGGAGGTTCCCTCTGAACATCAGCAAACACATTTCTGTTGAGAGTGACTGAGCACTGGCACAAGTTGCCCAGAGAACTGTGGAGTCTCCACCCTTTGAGATATTCAAAAGCCATCTAGATATATGATCCTGGGCAACTGACTTGGGCTTGGACCAGATGACCTTCAGAGGTCGCTTCCAACCTCAATCATTATGTGATTATCTGAAAAACACTTATTCTCTGTTGGAAAAAAGTTAAATTTAAATTTTATTAATAGCTCTAATAAGGGCAAATTATGGGCAGTTAACCATAACCTCATAACAGGTCACTCTTTCCTCAGTTTGGCACTGTTCCTGCCAAATATCATCATGCTTCATGGAAAAAAATGTTTTGCTATTTTGGATGTAACAGACTGAT
Source organism: Ibycter americanus (assembly GCA_035590275.1). Taxonomy (NCBI): domain Eukaryota; kingdom Metazoa; phylum Chordata; class Aves; order Falconiformes; family Falconidae; genus Ibycter; species Ibycter americanus. The sequence goes on from JAVJGI010000040.1 coordinate 48,160,582, forward strand.
TTTTTATTTGTAGATAGAGGGGTTTTTATTAGATAACTGATAGAGTTAGAAAAACAGAGAAGCTTTCATGCAAGGAAACATTTATTTCGAATTTTAAGAGAAGCTTCATATTTCAAAGCTAAGTACACATGAGAACAGTGTCTTAGAATTGGGTTAAATACCTAGCAGGTCATCCCTGAGAGGAAGATTGGAGCAGAAAGGGATATTAAATGAGAAAAAAAAAGAAAGAAATACTGGAATGGTAATTTCTCTAAGAAATAAAACAGCATATAACATGGGAATATAACTTTAATATGCCATAAAATCATTATCATGCTATAGTCATTTAGTCTTTGGTATTTAACAGAGTAAGGAATTATTTTTCTTGGGTGTGTTTCACTGTTGGTTTTTTGTTGCTTTTTTTTAATGTCTCCTTCCACCTCTGATGTTCACAAATGCTTGAGAAATGCCATTGTCAGGGTACAAGATATTTTAACTGCAAAAGAATGTTTCAGTGCTATGAAAATGTGCTTCTTATCAATCTTTTTAGTAAGAATCATTTCTATCTCTTGTAAAGCCAAGTATAATGTAAATATCTGAATTAACATCGGTACCAGTTATGTTGTTATTGAAAAGATAGAGGCAGGTAAAGTAGATTCTTTTATGTAGTGAAATTATCGGTCAGTTATTCATGAGATTTTTTGGTTCTATTGGTAACAACTAGAAAATAGGGCATATACTCCTTATTCTCATTAAGATATTGGAGTCACAATCAAAGTCTACACCTTTCCTATTCTTTTATTTCAGCTGTCACACTCAGCTGCATCCAGACTATGCCTTTGATGCAATGCTTTTTGTTTTTTTTTTTCTTTCTCCAAGAAGAACTCTAGAATTTTAGCTTTTTCTTTAATCTGATAATAGGACTTGGATAAACCAAGTCATTGTGATTTTAGGCTATCTCCTGTCTTCTACCTGATGCACCCTTTATCTTAGAAAATCCTTCTTTTGAGATTTTGAATTTTAAAACTCTTACTGCTGGTCTTTCATTTTTCTTTTGTTTTTCCTCCTGCCTCAGCCACATAGTAAGTCATGAATAAAATTTTTAATAGTTTATGCATTTCTCAGAAGCCTAAGTGACTTTAGTGCTTAGGAGAATACATTTCCCTGCTACAGCCAAGCCTGTGCAGGCAAAGAGCAAGGTTGCTTTGCACTTCAGCTGTGCCCATGTGAGAAAGAAGCAGAACTATTTAGAGGTGTCTGGCTTGAAGAACTTAAGCACTGCTATGAAAGCTGTATACCTCTTTCCAGCAAACCAGTTGGTCACCTCTGAAAGTAGCAATCCTTAGCTTTCAGGCTGTCTCATTAACTCAGTCCTCCCCTAATGACATTACCTCATCCTTCTGCATACAGTACAGTTACTCATAAATCACTCATTTCCAGCTGTCAGTAGAAACTGCTGCTTCTGGCTCTGAATCTTCCTGTATAAATTTGCATTTGCTTTGCACCACTCCTGGGATACAGAGTGCATTTGGAAATGTATCCTTCAGGGCCCTTCTTGAAGACCCAGATTTATTTCAGTGTTTCTGTAAATTGCCATGCAACATTATGAATGGACGGCATGCATCACTGACACTTGTACTGCCTGTTATACTTATAAAACACTCAAAACCATACAAAATGCACTTTGAATCCTAGAGATTGTATATCTAATGAGTTTTCATATCCTCAGGTTATTATTCCTTCACTCTTTCTCTCTCATGCATCCTTTCTGTATTGTTTCAGTATACTATCTCATCATTGCCTTGACTGAATCCTTGGGGTATTTCCCTGTGTGTTTATGCATGAAGTGTCAAAATTGAGATTAGTGGCTGTTAAACACTCTTTTTCTGCCATTATCATGTTTCAGTGAGAAAGAGCAGTACAGGATCGGCCCCTGATGTGTTCCTATTGTAATCCATCTGGAGCAGAAGATGAAAGAACTGCTTAGATATCTTTGATTTAAATGTATAACAGGTTTTTGAAAAGAAAGTGGTGACCAAGCCTTGCTTTAGTGGTGGTAGGACATCCAGGTGCATTTTGGAAGGCTCCTCAAAGAAGTTTTGCCACCTTAAAAACTAGGTAAAGCTTACTTCAGGAAGGAAACATCATTTATTTAGCTATTTGTTTCAAGCTCTTGGTGCTTTGCTACCTAATCAGGCTTCAGTTTTCAGTATCATAACTTCTTTTTCTCTTTCTTTCTTTCTTT
>JAVJGI010000040.1:48166502-48193720 GCA_035590275.1 Ibycter americanus
ACAGCATGGACAGTAGATGAACTTTTGGAACCTTGTGTGGGAAAGCCTTGTTGCAGCCAGCTAGTTTTGTAGTGCTGTGACAATTCACCAATTCCCATCGGCAGGCAGGTGTTCTGCCATCTCAGGGAAAGCAGGGCTGCGTCAGGTGTAAGAGTTACTTGGGAAGACAAATGCCATCGCTCCAAATATCCCGACCTTCCTTCTTCTTCCCCCCAGCTTTATATGCTGAGTGTGACACCATGTGGTCTGGGACATCCCTTTGGCCAGGTAGGGCCAGCTGTCCTGGCTCTGTCCCCTCCCAGCTCCTTGTGCCCCCCAGGCTGCTCAGTGGTGGGGTGGGGTGAGAGGCAGAAAAGGCCCTGGCTCTGTGCCAGCTGCTCAGCAGTAACTAAAGCACCCCTGTGTTATCACCACTGTTTTCAGCACAGATCCTTAATGTAGCCCCGTAGTAGTTACTATGAAAAAATTTTCCCAGCCAAAACCAGTGCACCCCCACATTTTAAATTTCCTCTTTTTTTTAAAAAAAAAAACAACTTTCAGTGAGAAAAAGTATTATGTAAAAATCTGACTGTGGGTTTTAAAATAAAAAGCCAGTTCATTTCCCATCCTGAGATTGTTCTACTAGCCACCAAAATTCTGGTTGCATCTTGTCTTTTTTTATTTTATGTTTTGTTTCTAAATCACATTTTTTTGCAACTTGCTAGTGATGACACTAAGGAAGGGGAACATCTGACACCTCTAGAGCACAACAGGGATGACACCAGGTGAGGATATTATATTTAGTGGATTTACCATCCTAGAGAGATTCAAAAACCATTTGGACATGATCCTGGGAAAGGGCATTGGACCAGATGACCTTCAGAGATCCCTTCCAATCTCAACCATCCAGTGACACCAAATTCCTCTGAATGCCAAGCTAAATTCTAAAAACCAAAGAATGATCATTATTATCACCATAGCTGTTGCCTCAAAAGCTTTGTTTCTTCCTAGTGTAATTTTCTGATTACTATTAATTTAATTGGCAAAAGCACATATAGGTTTTAACTGGATTCCATGCTCAGCTCTGCAGGTGCTTTGCTAGCACTAGAAGCTCTGTTCTGAAAAGCTGCCAGTGAAAGGCAGGTTACAGAGCAAAGACAGGTACAGTCAGATATTGCAGAAGTGCATGCATACATACATAGCAAATATAAAAGGTACTTGCTTTTAAAGAAAATATTTTCTTTTTTTTTTTTGTCCAAGGACAATATTTTAAGAAAAAACATTCTTTCCTAAAACTAGAATGTCAACAAAATAAAAAGGGGAGGCAGATTACTATTTTTCCATTGATAAGAGCAGGAGATTGGAAAATAAGTGTTGTGTATTTTAGGGCTTATGCCTCAAGAATATTAGAATAGGACAGTATTCTGAAAATTCCTAACACTCAGTTTTCTACCTATGAAACTGTTAGGACCTACCATCCAAGAGATTGATTACTGTTGGTGAGATGCCTTCAGATCTTTGGGTGAGACACTGAATATTTTCATTATTCTCCTTTTGATATCTGACATAACAGTCACGTAGGTACCATGTAACAATTACGATATTTTTCCCCCCATGGAACAGAATGTAGCAGTATTCATAAAAGAAATCCACAGGGAAACAGTTTAGTAGCTATCAGCAGTTCTTTGATCAAAAATATCTGTTTCTCATTATGCAGAGATAAATTAAGAAAGCAAGCAGAGTCACCAGAAACAATTCAGAGCCAACATTAATCAAAAGCAATCTGAAGTTTCCTCTGAATTTTATCCAGCTGTGCTCAGTTTCAAGGCAGAGAAAAAGAGGAAAAATAATAATACAGTATTCAGCAAACCAGCTCACAACATTGTTCTTATTTTCAACAGAGATGAGAGAAATACTCATTTAAAGTCTAACTATAAAGATTTTGGGTGCTTTTGTTTACTCAGAGATGAAAGAAATACTCATCTAAAGTCCTAGTGGCAAGCTGCTGGGCTACACAATCTGGGTTTAGTATAGATACTTCAGCTGGGAGGTACCTACATCCATCATCTGGTCCAACTGCCTGACCTCTTCAGGGCTGACCAAATGTTAAAGGATGTTATTAAAGGCATTGTCCAAATGCCTTTTCAACACTGACAGGCTTGGGGCATCCCCTGCCTCTCCAGGAAGCCTGTTCCAGTGCTTGACCAAGCTCTCAGCAAAGAAATGTTCCCTAATGCTCAGTCTGAACCTCCCCTGGTGCAGCTCTGGACCATTCCCACACATTCTATCACTGGATGGATACCAGGCAGAAGAGATCCCTCCCCGCTTCCCCTCCTCAGGAAACTGTAGAGAGCAATGAGGCCGCCCCTCAGCTTCCTCCTTCCCAAAGCAGACAAGCCCAGAGTCCTCAGCCACTCCTCAGAGGACATTTCATCCAGCCCTCTCACCAGCTTTGTTGCCCTCCGCTGGAGGCCTTGCAGTACCTTCACGTCCTTCCTAAGCTGTGGGGCCCAGAACTGCACACAGTGCTCAAGCTGCGGCCGCACCAGCGCTGAACACAGCGGGACAATCACCTCGTCTGACCGGCTGGTTACGCTGTGTTTGCTGCAGCCCAGGGCGCGGTTTGCCCTCGCGGCTGCCAGGCCACGCTGCCGACTCGCGCTGCGCTGCTGCCGACCAGCACCCCCAGAGCCCTGCTGCAGGGGGCCCTGCGGCCACTCCCTTCCGACGTTAAGCTGGGGCCCACCATTACGCCATCTGAGGCACAGAATCTGGCATTTGCAAGTTGTATCTAATTTTAAAATACTAGACAGACATGTGAGTTTTGTCTTTATTGATAGGAAATCATAAATTTAAACAAATACAAAGTACAGCAAGGTGTCTTCCCCACACTGTGAATCGTGTATTCCTAGGTCCATGCTAAGGGACAAAGATGGGCCCAAACAAATGCCTGAGCCACTGGTGGGTACTATCTGCCAGGATTGTTTCCAGCTTTGCAGATACTACTCTTCACTTAATCCGTATGTCCAGATTTCTGGAGGAGAAATAGAAAACCAAAAGTTGATTCTTTTTCATTACTTTTACAAAGCTATCATTCGACAAAGAGCAAAACCTCGCTGAAATAAATACCTTCAGAAAGCTTTCTGCCAATTTTGTTTTATTTTCCCTCTGCTGCTTTTCTCCAGTGCTTCCAAGCTTCTTTCCTCATCATATCTGAGCTATTGTCCCCTCTTTCCACTTATATTTCAAAGTATTATATACTTTTCTGATTCAGTCCCGTTGAAAACACGCAAATGACCGAAAGAGGGGAAGCAAAGAAAACTAACTATTATGTGTATATCCTTTGTACTAGTCATATATTTTTCTCAATGCTTCTTCTATTTCTATTATCAATTTTGGGGAGCCAATGTTGTCTTTTACACATTGCGTACTGCACTGAGGTCTGATGTATCCTTCTAGTCAATGCTGCAATAAACAAAATGCATGATATTAGCAGTGGGTGAGTGCTCTTCTGATGGGCAAAAAATTACACTGGATTGTTATAGAAATCTCAAGCAAAGTTGCTGTACAATTTAGGATTTCTGAAGGAAGAGCAGATAACTGCCTCTCACACATAAAATCACTTTTACATCTCTGTGAGCTTTACTATGCTTAGTTCTATAAAGTCACTTTTCTAATAGTGATTATTCTGTTTTTATATCTAAGTGTTGGTATACTCACAGTTCTACCTGTTCTGCCCGCATTGAAAACAGTGCCTTGGGATGCTGCTGATTTTGAACAGAGGAATGCTTGCTGAGTGAGAGAAGGCAGTGGTTCTCCTTTGGTTCCTGTGAGCCAACCCATTTGCTGCTGAAAGTCTTTATTGAATCAGCATGTGGCTTAAATCCAGAAATGAATTATAATGTAAGATCAGACTTATGGTCTCAGAGAAAAAACCAATGTTAGTGCATTGACAGCTGTGATCAAAGCTGTTTCTAGTTCTCTCAGAGGTAGAAATCCCTAGGTGGCAATCAAAGGTTTCATGGGTAGGAACCACAGACTGAATTCATAACGGGCTCCAGCCAAAGTAGAAAAAGTCAAAAGCTATTACTAGCAGAATACTTTCTTGGTTAAGAACCAAGGCTCTGCATGCTAATTTAAAACATCTGTTCCCCCAAACAACATAACCTCACCCCAAAAGTCCAGAAAAATATTAATTACATGAAATCTACCTAAACATAGCATATTTAATATTTTCCATGCAGGATATTGGATTGGGAATATATATATATATGGTAATGTACTCACTTCCTCCATTACAGGAGTGTATAATTGATGAGGAGATCAAGCACACTAATTCTTATTTGTTTAATGGCCAAAGAAAATGTAACACAGGGCCAATGTTGGTTTAGAGAGGGCTAATTCTCCAGGTCAGACAAAAAAGCTTGAATAAACTTTTTGGCAGAAATAGATAATTCTTTCCCATGTGAAGCAAACATAATTTTTAGTGCCCAAAATTTGTAGCAATGTCTGCTGAATCAGTGCAATTTAGGATGACCCAGCCTGACCACTGTGACTACATTTATGCATAAGAACAACTCACTGATATGCTGCAAAGCAGTGCTAAGATTAAGAGTCTTGTTTATTTACATGCAAATTTTGGTAGATTTATTACTGGGACCTGGCTGGAGTACAGGATGATAATTGCACAGTGCTCAGGTTTGCTTGGCCTGACGCAGAGTATTTACTCCTGTGGAGGAGCACATGCAGTACCTGATGGGATCTGTGTAGGTATATGATAACAACAGTTTGCAGGTCAAAACACTGGGACCCCTCATAGAGAGTGTTCTTGGACATTTGTAAAATACTTGGCAAGCTGGCAGGTATCTTTGATCTTCTCTGACTGGGCTGGAACAGATCCAGCAGATGGATTAAGTTGATGGATTATATTCTTCCCATTTCTGTCTGTCCCCACAGTGATACTCCTTCTCTGAGGTAAAGTGCTGGGGAAAAAAAAGCCAAAATGGTGTTTACATAGGCTCAGTGCACATGAAGCTGTGTGGGGGTAGAAAAGGAGCAGTTTGAACTGCTTAGTGACCACTCTACTCTGTGGAAATTCTGCACTGGTAAGTCTGATCCAAGTCTGATCCCACAGTGAGATATTGTCAGGGAATGGCAGAGCACAAGTCAAGGGAGAGACCCCATTCCTATTCATTGCTTCTTGAAACATTCCGCTACCTTGCCTAAAGATTTAGAAAATATGTGATATTTGATCTTGTTGCGCTACTTTTTTTGAACATGTATATCTTACAAGTCTGGAATGCTTTTTGTTAATCACTGTTCCAGCTGGAAAATTGAGAGAATGAAAGAGGGACTGGGCTGCTTTCTAATGATGTTATTGTGTCCCAATATTGCCCACCAATGGCTCAGCCATCCAGAGGTTTGTCTGCCTTGTGATGACCTTGAATTGCTGTAAGCATCTCAAGAAAATTTCTACCATCAGAAATATTTTTATGCTGTTCTGAAACAGAATTATTTCATGTTATCAATGTTATAAGTTTTAAAATAAATCTGGGAGAAGTTATACTAAAATTAATTTTAGAAAGTCATGATTTAAGTTACAGGTTTGGATTATGGCCATTTACATTGTGACAATTCAAGAAAATATTTTACACCATATATGTGCATACATATACTGTTTAAAAGAAAGTGAGTGGAGTAAAAGGAAAAAAAAGATCCAGGTTCCAAAATTTCATGGTAAAATTTTGTTTTAATAATATTTACTTATGTGGCATTTTTATTGCACCCTGTTTTGGAGGAAGAAACTTGTAAGCATTCAATTTTGTCAGTCTACCAGTTGCCCTCATAGCAGTAATGAGACTAAGGAGGTCTGAAAGCCTTCAGGTTCTCCTTTCCCAAGCTGCTACACAGACTGTGACCTCCTTCTCCTGAATTCAGGCAACTAGGTATAGTTTCTTTTTCATCTCTGTAATTTTAACTTACAAAGGAAGCTGGCAAGATGAGGCAATGTGTGCAGCTGCATAGCGTAAAGAAGCCCTAGGAGTGAGTGGACTCAACTTCAGCAGTGTGGAGAGCAGCATGATTCTGCCTCTTGGCTGTCTTACACCGTCAAGTTACAACTGATTTAAGTCCGTAAATTTGACCAGTGTATATTCTTCTGGATCACTCAGAATTGTACATAGATATTTTTTCTCATTATTTGTCGTTGTAAATTATTATTGTCTGCTTCTGAAGGAATTTTCTCTTCTTTCCATTCTTTTGTAGATTATTAAGTAGGCTCCCTTTGATAAAGGCTTCCAAACTTTTTCAATCACTTTTGTTGATTTAGTCAGCAGTGTCCCTGAATTTAAATATTATGCAATCTTTTAAAAAACTGCAATATGAATGCTTTGAAGAATGTCCACCTTTGTGTTTGTGCTGCTTTAAAAGCAGACCAGAAGTTAAAACTAAGCAGGAGTCTGCCAGACAAGTCCTATTGCTTTCTCTCTGCTTCCTCATTTTTATAAACTCAGTAATTCTGTGGAGCTGAGCTTATTTATGAGTGAATGTATCTGTTCTTTATCTCTGAACTGTTTGCTAGTATCCCTTGTTTATATAATACAGTAGCTATTTTCACATTGAGAGATGTTTTATAAAAGTGTATGTGATAGGCAAGAATGGAAATACAGGAATATTTTAAAGGAAATTAATACTGAAATTAATATTTTAAAGGAAAAAATACTGAAAAATGTACACTTTTTTATAACATTCTGATGTACAGCTTGGCTAGCTCAAGCTATGTTGCTTAAAACCTGTTCTTCTTTATTGTACTATTAGCTGAACAGATGGGTCATCATATCTTCTGCATACCATGCTATAGGAACATATTCTAAATCACAGACTTTCAAATCCTTCCCAGGATCTTGCTCTCAGGGAAGTCCAGTATGGTGACTCATGCAGATGAATAGGTAACTATAGATTTGCACAGCTATAACTCCCATGGAACTAGAAGGAAATTATCTCCAGCTTTTTAAGTGATCCGATTATTTCAATACTTCTTTACCCTTGAAAAAACAAATATTATTGCATTAGCCACAGACCAGGCCTGACCCATTTTTACATATCTTGTCTTTCTGTCTCTTTTGGTCTAACTTGTTATGCAAGTAAGCACAGATTTAAATGAGCTTCATTAGTAGAATAATAAGCTCATCAGCCACTTTTTCTGCTGAGTTGAAGAAAGAAATGGCTGATAGGCATCAGCTTCACTTCTTCTGTAGCAGTGGGCTTTTAGAAAGGCACTGTGAACAGCAGGGGAAAAGGGAAAAGAAAGATAGCCTGTTTACACATATGGCCCATTGTGGGGTTTTGGATATCAAGTATTTTCAAAGCCTTTTTTTTCTTTTCCCCCTCATGGTATCTGACAAGGATGAGCTGGCTTTGTTCATGGTCTTTTTGCTGATATATGCACGTAAATCACATGGAAACATTTAAATCAGAAACATTTAGAGACCTCCCTGAACTAGAGATTTTCAATGCCTGATAGGCACATGTTGTATCTCTATGGTTTTTGTGTCTAATCTTCATAATCAACAATGCACTGGATAACACTGAAAAATTGAATTAACAAAACAACTAAATTTATATGGCTAGAAGTGGCTAGGCTGGTGCTGAAAATAGGGAGACAGGAAACAGAACAAAAAAATAGGTAGATTCTGTGATAGTGATCTTTAACATTGGGAAACTTACTAACTCAAATCTTATTCATATTCTTCCCATTCAGGAATAACTCTTATAAAAAGAGACTAAATAGCAAGGAATATTCAGTTAGTATGCACAGAGTTACCTAACTTCATCGATAACATCAGTGTGTTATCAACACCGTTTTCATCACAAATCCAAAACATAGCACCATATGAGTTACTATGAGGAAAATTAACTCTATGCCAGCCAAAACCAGTACAAAAGTTTATCAAATCAGCTTCAAAGTGTAATTCCCAGTAGCAGGTAAAGCACATTATTCATTGTGCAATGATATAAATCAAGTGAGTGCCAAAAGCTGTGATTCCTAGTAGCTAATGTGATATGCTACTGTGCCTGTCCAAGCTGTTGGAAATTGCAACAGAGGAGTGTCTATTATACCTGGGCTTAGGTTCTGTGTGAAAATCGTAACCTTTAGTTAGAGTAATTCAGTGTAACAGTGATTTTGGATCACCCTTTTTACTTAGAAACTTAAGTCATACACTTGGGTACAATGTACTAGCTAGTGATAACATCCTTTCCCCTTCCCTCTTTCCCTCTCCGTTTCCCCTTTCCCCCTTCCCTTCCCTTCCTTCCGCTTTTCCCTTCCCTTCCCTTTTTCCTTTCCTTTCCTTCCCTTTTCCCTTCCCCTTTCCCTTTCCCCTTTCCCTTTCCTCTCTAGTCAGGAACCGCTTTCTGAGAGCATGTGTGGGAAACAGGAATCTGGGGTCCAAGTGGGTTTAGTGCCCTGGGAGCCAGGAGGAGGGGGTAGAGCCCAGACCTCAGAGGAGCCCCCGAGCTCTCAGGCGGCAGGGCAGCCTGAGCAAAGCCATTGCACCACTGCTGCGAGCTGAACTCTGCACTGGCTCTCTGTTAAGCTTGCTTTTGCCATACCTTATATTTCGAGCTGTGCAGAGGATAAAGGCAGTATTATATCCTGTTTACAGATCCTAAACAGTTTTAGGCTGGATGTGTGCCATGTTTTAGGCTGGTATGATTATCCATGTTGAGAAAACAGTGCTTTGGGGAATGTGGAGTGGCAGAAATTTGGGCACCGGAGGAAATTTTTGCAGCTCTGATATCTTCAGTGCTAAGTGGGTTACAGGAGAATATTTTGTATCTTTCCATTGAACCGAGCAGCTCAATACCTACTTAAGCTGCATGCAAGATGCTTTAGTGCTGTTTGGTACCTCATACCTAACATGCACATTTGTTTCAGTATGCATTTACAAATCAGGGTTATACTGTTTCCAAGCAGTTCTACTAATACAGATAGGTACTTGGTATGTCTGCACTAGCAGTTTGCATGGGTAGAATCTCTGTCATCAGAAGTCATCAAAATAGAAAATGAAGCCTAGATTGACCAAAGAAAAAAACAAACTACACCTCTTGATCTTTTCTGATTATATGATTAGCCCTGTATAGATGAGATGGCCACAACACCTTACAATTCTTCAGTACATTAGAATAAAATTCAGGAAGAAAACTCTCACTCTACAAATATCGGTATACATTGATCATGGGTTTTAGGCAACAAAACTGGGGTTCTACATCATTCATGATTAATGTATCACTTATTCAAAAACAAAAGAGGGACTCATAAAAATGCACTACTGAAGAGGAAGTGATACATTTTGTCCAGTGAGCGAGAACAAATATTAGGGAAAAATAACCATATTTTAAAGTCTGTAAATATATTTCTATATTAATATTTAAAGGGGTTTCCTTTTTTTCCAGTTGATTTGGTTTTGAAAATTCTACTTAGAGCAACCTATCAGTTGAGGAAGGCTCATTTTGTTTCACAGTAACTGAAAGATATCCTCTGGATTTCTGCACAACAACAACCTGTCAAAGATTTCAGCTGGAAGTTTTTCTCACATAGAATCACTAAAAAGGCTGTAAGTTTCAAAAAGCAAGTTCAATATAATGCCATTTTTACTCTATGCAGTGCTTTGGGAACAATGAAGATTACTTTTAATTGGGTTACTTAAATAAAGAGAAACAGGTTTTTGCTTGAGCTTTTTTTGGCACATCTCACCTTTGAACAGAGAAAATGACACACTGAACAGTATTTGTTCAAATAGAAGTCAAGTGTGAAAGGTACTAGAAAAAAAGAGAGAACTGAAAAAAAGCAGGTGCAGGGGGAGACTAAGGCTGAAATATGTTTGAAGTAAATCAGAGGAAAAAGTAGGAATATTTAGCACAGTTACAGGATTTCAAATGAGGAAGATGAAGGCTAAAACTGAGATGAATTCGGTAATGAATAGAATAGAATAGAATGGAATGGAATGGAATGGAATAGAATAGCATAGAACAGAATAGAATAGAATAGAATAGAGTAATAGAATAGTTCAGTTGGAAGGGATCTACAACCATCATCTGGTTCAACTGCCTGACCTCTTCAGGGCTGACCAAATGTTAAAGGATGTTATTAAAGGCATTGTCCAAATGCCTTTTCAACACTGACAGGCTTGGGGCATCCCCTGCCTCTCCAGGAAGCCTGTTCCAGTGCTTGACCAAGCTCTCAGCAAAGAAATGTTCCCTAATGCTCAGTCTGAACCTCCCCTGGTGCAGCTCTGGACCATTCCCACACATTCTATCACTGGATGGATACCAGGCAGAAGAGATCCCTCCCCGCTTCCCCTCCTCAGGAAACTGTAGAGAGCAATGAGGCCGCCCCTCAGCTTCCTCCTTCCCAAAGCAGACAAGCCCAGAGTCCTCAGCCACTCCTCAGAGGACATTTCATCCAGCCCTCTCACCAGCTTTGTTGCCCTCCGCTGGAGGCCTTGCAGTACCTTCACGTCCTTCCTAAGCTGTGGGGCCCAGAACTGCACACAGTGCTCAAGCTGCGGCCGCACCAGCGCTGAACACAGCGGGACAATCACCTCGTCTGACCGGCTGGTTACGCTGTGTTTGCTGCAGCCCAGGGCGCGGTTTGCCCTCGCGGCTGCCAGGCCACGCTGCCGACTCGCGCTGCGCTGCTGCCGACCAGCACCCCCAGAGCCCTGCTGCAGGGGGCCCTGCGGCCACTCCCTTCCGACGTTAAGCTGGGGCCCACCATTACGCCATCTGAGGCACAGAATCCATACAGTGAGTAGTATGTCTTCTCACAGATATAAGAACCAAATGTTACATTTCACTTTGTGTTATTTTAAGCTTATGTGCTTGAAGTATATTAACTTCCTTTTTGTCCTTTTTTGTACAATTATATCACTGTTTAATGATTTCAATATTTTTTGAAGGAAAAAAAGAAAGGTAGACTTCATCTTATAGACATGTTTTTCTGTTGATAGTAAATTATGAAAGTCAAGAAGGCAATTTCAGTTTTTTTTCTTTTTCTTTCTTCAGATCTGGAAATAATTCATAGCTTAAATTTCTCATAGTTGTCGCTTTTGCTCCATAGTTACAAAACCACAATGTTCAAAGCCCCCTGGGAATTCCCACCCAAGCAGTCCCAGAACCTAGTCAGCATTTTAACATCTATTTCTGAAGAGATAGGATTGAGCTCGCTATTATCAAGAAATCCTCACCACAAGAAGGATTTTCCCAATTTAACAAAACACCCAAGTGCTTCCACTACTTTTGGAAAACTTAAGGAAACCTAATCACATGTATAAAAATCTGTAAACTCTTAAGCAATTTCCAAGTGAGCAAAAATAGAGAATGTATCTGTAGTTTAAACTTAATGGTATTACTGGTGACATCTTGAGACTCTTAAAGCTTACTGCAATAAAAAAACAATGGCTACACCCCTAGCTTGATCCTTACAAAATGTTAGGATCAGAGGTGAACACTGGAGAAAACAGAGCACAATATGGTCCAACAAAGCATGCTGGGTGAGTAGTGCTGCTATCCTGGCAAAAGAAACACTAAGGGTTGATACAGCTTGGGATTGCTAATAGATCCTTGGGGTTCTGCTGTCCTGTCAATATATACATGTAATTCTTATTAATGTTAATGGAAACTACGTAAATATGTTGAGATGAGACTAGATTTTGGAAAAAAAAAAAAAATTTAAGTCCACTGCAAATCTAAATTATTCAAAGAATGACAATTCTAAATTTCTGCTATTTTATATTTCTTAATGTATTTATTTCACCCTAGTGTTCCAAAATTCAAAACTAAGTGACAATAAGGTAAGGAAGCATTATTCTTCCAATATGTAGCAAAGAAAAGGATGAGATTCCAAAAGATACCATGTCGTGGGTAAATTTTTTAGAATTCCTAGATTTAACCCTTTTCTTTGGAATAATGAAGGTAAAAGGAATTTTTAAAGATAGTGCTCCTTTTCCAGTGGGAATGAACTTCCTGAAGAACTTGCAAAAGCCATTTACTTGTGGTAACATTCCCTAAAGGCAAATGCTAAATACACTAGACACTGTTGGGATTGAGGAGTCTGGCAGTACATTGCTGTTCTGCTACAGATTCATTTGTCAAGTCAAGTCAAGTCAAGTCTCAGATGGAAAATTGATTTATTTATCACAATTTGATCATAAACCATAGCATCATTGCAAGATACCATCCATCAGCTCATGTGTGATCACTGGAAATGCAAAATTCTGCAATGTACCATAACCCTTTTTTATTTCATGACAAATTAGGTAGCATTACTTTGACATAAGCTAAGAGTAGAAAAATAGGCAGTTACCATGGTACAACTAGTCCAAGGAAACTTGTGAAGCAGAAATGAAGTGCTCATGCATCTTTATCCACATGTGCCCTAGCTTTCTGTTAGGGGAGGTAATAATACTTCAAACTTCTCAGAATAACTGTATTAAAATCTGTGAATTTCTGAAATGCTGTACTTCTGGGACTCCTAACTATCTGAGAGGGATAGAAATTGGATTGACCTTATCATCTGGATGCATTTCTTTCAGACGGACAATCCAGAAAGCATCACATCAGGCTTTGATGAACAACATCACAAAAATAACTGTAAAGTTCATGGCTGCCCAGTCAATTAGCTTTTGATGTTGATAGACCTGAAGAATTTGGACCTGTCTCAAGGCCAGCTTTATCACTGTGAAATAACTTAAGACATAACTAAACATAATTTTTAGGAAAAAACTTTTTTCTTAAGTGTCATTATAAGAAAATATTTATCATATGAGTGAAACTTGTATAGAAAAAACAATTCTTAAAACCAAACAGTAGCTCTCAGGAAAATAAGTCAGTCTATGAAGGGTTCGGTTAAGCCTCTCCCTAAGTGAATCTGTGCTGTAGAGGGAAAGTGGTCTCTGCTGAGAGTGCAGTAAAGTTATGGCTATTATTTCAACTAATTTCTTCCTTTGGCCTGGAACGAAATGTTCTTCCTCTTACCTTGAACAAGCTCAAAGTGAACTTATGCTTATTCCTTTGTGATGTTGCCTGCACAGACCCTTGAGGAAGCATCAGCAGTAAGGACGGTGGTGCTTTTCTCATAGCATACCCAGATTCAACAAGGCCACGTGCAAGGTCCTGCACGTGGGTCAGGGCAATCCCCAGCATCAATACAGGCTGGGGGATGAAGGGATTGAGAGCAGCACTGCAGAGAAGGATTTGGGGATACTGATGGGTGAAAAATTGGATATGAGCTGGCAACTTGCGCTTGCAGTCCAGAAAGCCAACTGCAACCTGGGCTGCATCAAAAGAAACGTGGCCAGCAGGTCAAGGGAAGTGATTCTCCCCCTCTGCTCTACTCTGGTGAGACCCCACCTGGAGTACCACATCCAGCTCTGAAGTACTCAGCACAGGAAAGACATGGACTTGTTGGAGCAGTTCTAGAGGAGGGCCACACAAATGATCAGAGAGGTGGAACACCTCTCCTATGAAGAAAGACTGAGAGAGTTAGGGTTGTTCCACTCATAGAAGGCTCTGGGGAGAACTCTTAATATGTAAAAGGGGCTTACAAGAGAAATGCCTTTTTTTTTTTTTTTTTAACCAAGGCATGTAGAGACAGTGCAAGGGGCCACAATATCAAACTGAAAGAAGGTAGGTTTAGATTTGCACATACGGAAGAAATTTGTTACACTGAAAGTGGTGAGACACTGGAACAGGTTACCTAGAGAAGCAGTGGGTGCCCCACCATTGGAATAGTTCAAAGTCAGGCTGGATGGGGCTTTAAGCAAAATGATCTAGTGGAAGATGTTCCTGTCTGTGGCAGGGAGGTTGGACTAGATGATCTTTAAAGGTCCCAACCCCATCCATGTGGTTCTATGAATATCCCTATGAAATATTTGCCCCCTGTGGCTAACATTCTAGGCTTACATTTACTAGAATTTACAGGCAGCTTTGGGTTCAAATTTATGACAACTTATATGCAGCTTGCCATTAAAGATGCTGTTTTTAAAGAATACTGTTTTTTTTAGGTCTGACCTCTTTCAAACAAGACTTTCCTGAGGAATTATCTGTGATCTCAATCATTGGGAAATGCCAAGTCTTAGAATTACAGAGTGTCTGTACTGTGAACACATGCGGACATATGTATTATCAACAAACTGTTCTGGATGGAATGCATTAGTGTCTAAAATGTAAGAGTACCTGTTAATTGACTCAAATGCACCATTTTTTAATATTAATTGCAGACTTTACTCTTTCATGTGTGTGTAGATGTTTTGTGACTGTGACTTAATATGGTTGGACAACTTGATAAGAGAATAAACCAGGAACAGGCTTACCTAGATGACTACAAACTGCGAAAATCCAAAAAAAATTTAGGAAAGAACCATTGCCTCATTAAGAACTTTTCACAG
The DNA here is from genome assembly GCA_035590275.1 of Ibycter americanus. NCBI lineage: Eukaryota > Metazoa > Chordata > Aves > Falconiformes > Falconidae > Ibycter > Ibycter americanus. The sequence goes on from JAVJGI010000040.1 coordinate 48,180,929, forward strand.
TTAAATCCTTCTAGTAAGCTGGCTGCACATGTCTTTGGACTTTCTGACTGAAAAAAAAGAAGTCAGAACTCTGATTTTAATTTTACAGTTTTGGATCCCTGTTTTGTTTTAACTTATTTACCCAAACTTTACAGGTTAGCATTTAAAAAGTTGGATTTTTGATTTTAGATGTCTCTAAGGATTTTTGAAGTTTTTTTGATCTTCTTTTTTTCTCTCTTTTCAGTAGGTACCGTTTCAATTTTAGTAATTTCTGCTGGATATCTTAAAATAGTTCAGTTTTATTCCCTGTGTTAGCTGCTAGTCATTAGTGGCTTTCAGTTGCTTGTATTATGGACTATATATATAGATGTTCTTAATCGTTATTACTCTAAATTGATCTTAATGTCTTTGCGTTAGCATTGCACATTCAGTAAGCCCTTGATCCTGCAAAGATGATCATGCCCCTACTTGCATGCACAGTGAATAATTTCATTATTGCTATGGGAATTATTCTGATTGTGAAGCTTCTGATTCTAAAAGTACTTTTCTGTTTTGTTTTTTTTTTTCCTAAAGGTAGTTTTCAGGAGCTGTTTGCTTGAGATTTTGCTATTAAAACTGTGTTAATAATGGAATTGCAGGAAGATGTATTTTAAACTGTTTTTCAGTATGAGAATATCAACGTGAAGGCTCAAATATTTTTTTTGTGCTTCAGCTTCACTTCATATACACAGACACGTGTATAATATAAGTAAGTAATCCATATACATGGGCCAAAGGCCAGATTATATGAATAATGATTTAATTTTCTCTCTGATATGTATGTACTTCAGAAGTGGCTTTGGTCTTGGACAGTAAACTAGCCTGAGTACTCCATAGCCTCTGAGTATCTTAATTTTATCTTCCCCTCTGTCAGTTTCTCCTTCATTATGGTAGTATCTCAAAACTGATTCTTGTGGAAGGTAGAATTTATACACAGTATAAATGTGCAACCACTGTCCTGCACAAAATCATGAGCATGAGGTAAATCGTTGACGGTTTAGTCATTTCCTATTAAAAAATAGGAAAATACCCAAAGATATTAAAAAAGAATTGGATTTAGTATGGATGAAGGGAATACATTCTTTTTAGCTAAATACATAATTTTTGCCACCCAACATCACTATAACTCACTGTATGTTTCCATGGCATTTTTAATCCAAAAACAGTCACTTTTTTCATTCTCTAAGCCTACAGGAAGATACGTAGCTGTAGTTAGCAGCACACTGGTTTAAATGATTGAAGCCTTATTGCACTTTTATGAGGTAGAGAAAGGAAAAAAAAAAAAAAAAAGTTAATGCTCAGCAAATGTCAGCTACCAGCTGCATGAGATTAGGAAGTTGCTTCACTTCTGAAGAATTTCTTTCACTACTGCTCATTACAGCATTTCTCCTTTCCAAGGTCTGGCACCAGCTGTTCTCTTGAAGAGGACACCGGACTGATGAACTGTTGCTGTGATCATATGAGGTGACTTTGAGGCAGGATCTGATCAGCCTCCTTCGGTGCAGAGTAGGCAGAACTTCAACCTGTAGCTTCCAAATTATCCAGATTTCCTGGATTCAGATTAAACATCTGAATTAAGCATCTGCTTAATCCCACCCAACTAAGAGTGTCTGAAAACATTTGCTCATGTTATGGTATTGGGAGTCTGGCTGAAAACTGTAATTGTTACAATTTTAATGAGAAATTAAAATAGCTTAACATTTATTGTCCATAGCAGAAAGTTTTGAAAATACAATTTACTTTGAAAGTTAGAATATCTACTGGAATTACCTGAACCTTCTAAATTTTAATTGAAAAACAATTAAAGTTTCTAGAGCTTTTAATTATAAATTCAATTAGGTTTAAATTAATTTAGCTTAAGGTGAGAGGTGATTACCTGAGATATTTAATTTAATGTCACCCTATTTTTGAGAACTTTTATGACAGATTAAGGTGACAAAACTTCTAATTTTTATCAATGGATTTTTAAAGGACTTATTCCTTTGATAGTTTATTAGGATATTAAAACGTTAATTAAAAGTTCTGTTTTGAAAGTGTCTCCCTTGAGTATGCTTCTCTATCCCCACTTTTGTTTCCGTTGAAACATAACCCAAAAAGGGACAGCAATTTTTCTGCCATTTTAAACTCTCATAGGCCAGATAGGAAAAGCACTGCAGCTAGAAAAACATAAATATGACACTCCATTTTAAAAAGGCTTTTTAATAAATTAACTAGATATTCAGGCATCACTCTGACTACATCTCTGAGCAGTTTTCTGACTTTCTAGTCCATGAACAAACATCAGAATACAGAAAAATTTCTTTTGAGCCAATTAATGCTTTCTACAGCCTGTCAAAGGTAGGTTATAATTGTAATCCATAATAATATTGGTGGATGGTAAAAATCACACAGATGATAATTACTGAAACTAACAACAAAACATATTTTTGAAAATCATGTACTAATGCAGAGGTGGGGAAGGTGTAAAATCATTCCCATTTTTATTGAAATATTTTTGAAAACACCATCAAAATTGTTACTAAACCCAGTTACAAAATATAAGATATTTTGTACATAGAACTTCTGGAAACATTTTTTGAAGAAAAAAAAATCAATACTTTGACATGAAGAATTTTTAGTGATAGGAACAAATGAACAGAGACCCTTTATGTCTAAAAAGGTTGACTCACTTTCCTTTTCTAGTTTGACGTCCAAAAGCTTGTATTTTAAAAATATAGGAACATATACCTTACTATAACACTGAAAAATGACCACTAAATGTAGTCATTACTGTAGTTAATGAATGTGAATTCACATCAGTGAATCATGAAAATAGGAAATGTATCTTTTAGATTTGAACACTGAATAATGCGCAGAAACATGATTATGGAGTTGGGAAGGTACAGACATGTTTTTACCATTTTCTTGCATCCACATTACAGGTTAGGTTACTCACATTCAACAGTTCTTGTACCTGAGTGGTTTATCTGGACCAATGAGACACATCTTATATGCAAAGCCAATGATGTTTTGTTAATGTAATTAACATCTTGACAGTCTAATCAAGGTTTTATTATTAATCCACTTAAAATGACACTAAGACCCATAATTCAAATTATCCACTTTTTAGAGTTTGGGTACAAAATGAATCAGTTTAAAGTTTAGATTTGAAATTTAGAATTAAGTTATCCCATTATCCTTAATAAACTCTTTGGTTATGTTTTAAGGTCTACCGTATTTTGAGATATGTTTTAATAGCTACTTTATTCTTACTTTTCCCCCCCTTCTCCAGAGAAACTTGTATTATCTCAGAATTGCAAGATGTGTATGTAACCCTAGAAAATACTGTATGTTTCACCTGCACAGCAGAAGGAAATCCTTTGCCTAAGATAATATGTATACATATCAAGGAAGTTATATCCAAGTGGTTCGTATGAACGTTTTTTATTTTCAAACAGGACTTTGACTTTGGTAGTTCTATGGCTACTCTTTTTCACATGTCCATATGCTTGGGAGGGACAATTCATGTGTATAGATGGTTGATATTTTCTGATTTAGCTAATTCTAAAGGAAATAGCTATGAAGACACCTATGGATAAAAAATGCTGTTAAAAATTATGTTCTTCAGCATCTTCAGCTATTTTAAAAATAATGCAAATTGCAGGATGTAGTAAAATCTTTCCATCTGATTGAAACGTCCTTCAGTTAAAAGTGGGGAAAGGGGTTTTTTTTTTGCTGAGATATCAATGAAGGGGAAATAAGGTTTTAAGTAGTTTGTCAAAGATAACATTTGTTGTTATAATATTCCTGTAAAGAGCCCATATTTCCAAGGTGTGATCATTAAACCAGAGTCTCTCCATGAAAATTGTTTCAATATTGAATTTATTGATACCATCTAGCAATTATGCAAACTTTGGAAGTGCTCTAAAAGCTCCAGAATAAAAGTTATGTAACATGTAGTGAAAACTCTATATTTGTTACTGTACTCTTTTAATTATGGGATAAAAAAAAGAAAAACAATGAAGAGATTTTAAAAAAAAGTTTAATCCAGGATTAAGACATTAATTGGAGCATAAGCTTTAATACCCTAAATTTCTTCTTTCACTTATGATCATCAATATATGAAAACACTATAGACCTCTGCTAAATAAAAGTGATGTTATTGAGCCCAAGGATATGTCAATGAACATCCACCACCAGAGGCCAACACATACGAATCAAGTGGAAGGGTTGAGAAGACTTACAGATCACTGTCGTCTTGTGCGTGAAGCTCGATATTCAAGATGCACTAGATGACGCCCAGAGTTTCTTTGTATATTCCATATCCCAGCAGCAACAGTGTCTTGGGGCAGCCATTCCTGTACAGCTTTTCTGTTACCCTACAGATCCTCAGAGCAAAGTATTTTGTCCTTTAGCTTCAAATCCTTCCTGATATCTGAACACAGAGGATATAGCAAAGGTATTTTTGCCTGTTGCTTTCATTACAAAGAAGCCCACATTCTGTTACTTGGGAGTTTCCCCTACATACCTCATGTCTTTATATGTGATGCTGAAGTTGTTTTATTCTCTCTGCTTTTAAAGTGTTTATTCAATCAGTCAAGTTAGAGTGATGTAAACGTTACAGTGTTGATATAATTGTGAGTTCATAAGTTTCCATGTTTTTAACTGATCAGCTAATATTTACTGCATTAATATAAACACATTGTGAACATGTACTCGTCACTGCAGAACAAAATCCCCTCCCTTGGGGACATGTAGTGCAACATATACCTAAAATCAACAGAAGGGATTGATTGGTACATGTACATTATAAAAATAGCATAAAATTTTTAGTCTTTTTGGAAAGGATCAACCTCCTTGCCCTGCGAATGAGAATAAAGAGAGTATGTTTTCCCTTCAAGCTGTACATCCAGTGTTCTTCACAAGAATATTTATTACTAATCTACCCCAAATATCCAAAGTTCTTTGATTAGCTGACATTTCCATTTAAGAATGTCTTTTAAAATGTGTGGATTTTATAAACAAGGTTGTTTAAAATAACTAATGAAAATGGCTTGTTATGGTTAAATATTCATCTTTTACATCCAAGGAAAAGATGAATATGCCTATAATGCAAAATGTGTAAGATAAGTCTTGTACTTGCTCTTGGGATTTAAATTCTTATCAAGTATGCTTTTAAATTTGCAGTTTTAGTAATGATGTTGTTGCCAGATGCGTGGCTGTTACTTCATAAACATGTTTTTGAAACATAACTCAGCTAGGAAGTGTTTGTTTGGGGTTTTTTCATGATACATATTCACTGAAAAAAACAATGTAGCCTGGTCTACATGGTTCACCCAGAGAATTTACACAGCTGTATCACAGTTAGGCCACATTCCCTAACAGGGATGTCACTTCTGAAAAAACAAACAGAAAACTGTTCTCTAATGGATAGATGCCCTGTACCACCCCTCTGCAAACTAGCAGAGCGAGTACAAAAAGTGAATTGTTAAAAACCCATTGAAACCTTATTGTACTACAAGCATATTCTAATTTAGTTTCACAGAAAATATTGCTTAGTAGGGATGCTTACAAGGTTTTTTTTTCAGTAGCTGTCACACTTACTCAGCAAAGCTATTTCACCTTGAGCAAAACAAACATAAACAAAACTCTTCGCAAGAAAACAAATCTTCCTCTTGTTTATAATCTCAAACCAAGTGTAATGAGCACAAAGGAGTACAAGGGGCGATGACATTAACAGCGAGACAGTTGTATGCTCAACATACAGATTTTTAGCCACAGCTGTGAGTGCATGGTATCATACAGGTGTACCACAGTGCCACCAGTTTGGTTTTGTCTTTTTGTTAGGGAATTCTGGTACCCCCCAGTTCTACTTCTAGTTGATACCACTAGGGACAACAGCACCTCAGTACAGTACCTTTGACACTTCTATAAAGGAGGGGAACAAGTGATTATTCTGGGAACCGAGACTGACACAGACACACTGCAAAGCTGGAGTTGTTGTTTATCTTCTTACTGTTAGGACTGAGGACAGCTGACCCCCATCTTAACCATCAAATGTATATTATAAACATCTAAGTAAACCAGGAGAATAGGTGTAGTCCTTCACTGACTTCACTGAGAGAGGCTGGGAATATTGTGTTACCTACAGTCAGTAAGTTCAAACATCCAGCCAGCCCTGAGTCCTCTCCCTGACAGTGACCGGTCAGGGAAGCCTAGGGAGCAGCTTGGGTACGGATGACATTGCATGCACTATTTCTGAGGACTGTGTCCAGTCACTTCCCGAACATTGCACTTCAGTGTACTTATGCTCCCTGCATTGAAAACTGAGTTTCTAACCCAAATGCAAAGCCGTTCCCGTCAAACAGTACACAGTTGCTCTCTGAATGTACAGTACATTCATTTGATAAAGGTTGATACTATCCCCATCTCTCTCTGATCTCCAACAAAAACACATTTTAAAAGGAAAAAAAAAGAAAAGCTGTGTGAGCTTTTATGAAGGAAAAGTTTTTAATGAACTCTATTAGCCTTTCAATGGATATGAAAGATGGCAGAAGACTGAATTTGCTTGAGGATGGGTCCCTGATGACTTGGAGCCCAAAAGGGTGTGACCAGGGCACATATCAGTATACAGCCCTTGATGTGGGCCAGTCCTGACCATGAATGAATTTTTATTGATCTGATTGTACATATATGAATTAATCACATTTTATTTTGAAATCCCAAAATATCAATTTGAAGTTTAGTCTTTACTGCTAATTTAAGGTATGTTTTCTTATTTATTCTTACTGTAAGGTCATTATCCAATTTTATTTGGCTTTAATAAACTAAGCAGATAAGAGATGAGTCCACTTGAAAGAGCACAAAATTAACTAACAAAATTGTGAGAAAGGCAGTGTGGTAACACTTGTTTTACAAGAGGTAGGGCAGAGAAATTAAACAATCCCAGACGAGGGTGGACCAAGAACTTAGTGGGATCATCAGATAGTCTATAAAGACAATAAGAAAAACCATTTTCTACTTTGTTTTCCTTCTTTTTCCTTCATCAAACCAATTTATACTATTCAATCTCACTGCTGGACAAGAGGAAATGGAAAGTCACTAGGTGCATCTAAGTTTGTTGTCAGTGCTGGACATTCTTCTACCTGTCAAGTTAGGCATAGGCATAATCAGGACTTTTTCCAAGCACCAGCCAGTGCCATTGTAGAAGGTAAGCAAATGTGAAGATAGTGTTAGGAGTCCAACTAAAAGTTAAGTCAAAGCTATCACGCTGCATTTGCTACTGCACTTTTCTATGTTTTGCAATTTATTTGTTATCGCAATTAAAATAAGAGTCAAACTCAAGTAATATTTGAAAAAGTGAACAAATAAAAAGCATAATTTAATCATTAGAAATTATTACATTATAACAATATGTTTAAATGTTTTCGCTTTCCTTGATTCATTCATAATGATATTCAAAATACATAAAAGCTTGTCATATCAATGAGGCATTACTTTTAAATAAATGTAGTTTCTTACCTTTTGTGGCTAAGCAGAGCCAACTGAAACTAAGATTACACAACTATGATTTGACAAAGGGAGGGAAAATATTACAGGCCATCACTTTGTATTACTTTAGGCAATCTGTTGTGAGAACAACTAGGTAAAATAGGATGATAGGTGATGCATATGTTTCAGTGCTTTATCTCAGACTGCCACTTACCTCACCTATTCTCTTACACTCTATTTCAACCATTAATTTATACATGTCTCTGGCAAAAACATAGAGAGTTCCCTGACTCTTACACTTTTGTTTCTGTCCTGCAACGTACAAAGCAACTTTGGCAAGCACTTACTGTTGGGTAATGCCTCTCTCCAAATGGTGTTTGGGGCCAAACTAGCATTTTCTGCTTGATAAATGAGACCTCTGCAAAATTTTGGATTGTGCTGGACGGTGCAAATGTGAATCTCTACCTTGATTAAGATTTTAATTTGTCAGATAATAAAATGCTTTAGTCATATTTCCTTTGTTCATTAGTATTTCCATGGAGAGCAAATTTGCTCACCATTTCCAGTGACTAATTTCCTGATTGTCACATTGTAAGTCTTGTCTCTCATACTAATACTATTGTCTGTAACAGTTTTGCCATGTAAGTTCCTTCTTCCTGACTGGATTGCTCCTGGAGTTAATGGCACAGTTGAGAGTAAGGACAATTATTTATACAGTTGTAATTTGCCATTTTTTGGAAGACAAACAGGTAAAAATGAATTGCATCATCTCTAGGTACAAATGAGTTGCACAATTTTTTCATATAATCTGACTACAGCAAGAATTCATTATTTAAACTCAGACAAGAACAATGAATGTCCCCTTATTACTGCCTTTGGGAAACACTAAACATGGGAGCAGATATTTGGGAATGGCATTGCTGGAAATGTGTGACTTCAGAACAAGGCTCAATAGGTTCATTTGGTGGATGTCAATAGACCTCTCCTGTTGTAGAATAGCATAAAACTTTTAATTAACATTGATGAGGAAGAAGGATTATTTTTTTCAAAATCATAGAATGGTTGAGGTTAGAAGAAACTATTGGAGATTTTTCTAGTCCAAACCTCTGCTCAAAGCTGAACAGCAGTTTGGGATTTGGATATTTCCACAGATGGAGACTCCACAACTTTTCTGGGCAACCTGTTCCAGCAACCCACCTCACAGTTCAAAAGCTTCTTTCTTTGGATCAGGTGCAGTTTCCTGTTTCTCAGCTTCTACTAATTTCCTTTTGCTTTGTCACAGGGCACCACCGAGAAGAGTTTACCTCCATCTTCTCTGCTGCATCCCATTAGTATTTATACACATTGATTCATCTCCCTGAGCCTTCTGTTCTTCAGGCTGAGCAGTCCCAGCTCTCTCAGCCACTCCTCACGTGACAGGTGCTACAGTGCCTTAACCATCTCTGTGGCCCTTTGCTGGACTCAATTCAGTATGTCCAGGTCTTTCTTGTACTGAGGAACTCAGAACTGGACACACTACTCCAGATGTGAATGAAGAGGTTAAACTGTACTGGAGCCAGTTTTGACTCCTGGGATGCACAACCACTGACTGATCTCCCGCTGGACTTCCTGCCTTTCATCATAAGGTTTTGAGCCCAGCAGTTCACCTAGTATTAAGTCCACATCACTGCCCACTTATCTGCTCCATATTTCACCAGTTTGTTAATGAAGATGTTGTGATAGTGCTGAAGCCTTGGTAAAATCAAGATACATGACATCAGCTTCTCTACCCTCAAACATCAAACTAGTGATTTAATTGCAGAAAGCTGTCAGGTTGGCCAGGCATGATATTTCCATTATCCGTGCTAAATAATCACCTTATCAATATGTAGGAACAGTTTCCAGGATTATTTTGCTCCATCACCTTCCCAGGGGTCAAGGTGAGATTGACTGGCCTGTAGATCCCTGGGTCCTCCTTCTTGCCCTTCCTGAAGATAGGAGTGACATTAGCTTTTTTCCAGTCCTCAGGCACCTCTTCTGATCATGAGCTTTCAAAGACAATTGTCTGGCCTTGCAAGGATATCAGGAAGATCCCTCAGCACTTGTGGGTGCATGCCATGGACTTGTGCGTGTTTGGTTTATTTAAATGGTTGTTAGTCTGAGCGTCTTCCATTTCATTGCTCTGTGGTTTCTCACTGGTGTTTCAGACCTGGAATTTCTTAAAGAATCAGCTCTCCTGGACCCCTTTTCTCTACAGACCTGTATCTCATGGGACTCTTCCAAGCAGGATCCTGAAAAGACCAAAGTCTGCTCTTTAGAAGTCCAAGTCTGTGATTCTGCTATTTGTCTTGTTCTCTCCTCTCAGGAGCTTGAATGCCACCTTTTTCACGGTTTCTGTGGCCCAGAGTACTTCAGAACTTCACATGCCTGAACAGTCTTTCCCTGTTTGTAAGCATGAGGTCCAATGGAGTGCCTAACCTTGTCAGGCCCTCTGCAGTACTCCAGCTGTGTGAGCTACCCCATCACAACTATGTGGTCCCAATGAGACTGTATCTGTGTGGTGGTGATGGAAGTGCTAACTGGAAAATGACTGTAGGCATCAGGAGCCCATTGGGTGTAGCAAGAAAGCCATTTGTATGATAGCAACTGGAAGTTGGTAGGGTTGGAAGGACAAGAGAAGGGTGCTGAGTGCTCCCAAGTGAGTGGGAAAGAACTCGAGCATGAAGGGTTCTAATACAGAAATATTTTGTGGTTTTCAGATGGTCTTCTCACACCTTCAGAAGCATACTGAGTGTCAGCTGCCATCCCACCCTTTCCATTCCTCTTGGAAACATATTTTTTCCTAGGAACTATGTGAATTAGTGTTTATATGAAAAATAGGTAGTCCTGTCAGAGACTGCTTTCTCCCTAAACACCTAAGAGTTTAGGGAAGTTGTGCTTTTAAATTCAGGTAAGCTGCAAAACTAGATACTTACAAAATACTTTAAAAAATGACTACAGGTTGTAGAGGAACTGTAGGAGAATGAAGGTGGGTTAATTAACATTGATAATATACAGTTGTGGCCTTGCTTCTGGGGCAGTGGGTTGGCTGACGTGGATAATGTACAGCTGTGGCTTGTTCCTGCTAAGTAGTTAAATAGCACTGAGAAGCACCTGGAAGAGACATCCTGGATGAAGAGAGGCCCTGGATGTAGGAGAGACAAGGAGAGGCCCTGGGAGAAGCAGAGAGAAGAAGGGGGCCTGGAAGAGGAGCCAGGAGAAGGAAGAACCTGGATGCAGCAGAGGCAAGAAGCTGGGTGGATTGGCCTGAAGAGGATGAAGAAGTGTCATGGACAGTAGATGAACTTGTGAGACTGATGGTGGTATGGGATGGTAGAAGCCTTGCTGCAGCTTAATTGTTAGTGCTGTGACAACAGGTTTCTAAGCACCCTTTTATAATTTCAAAAGGTTTTGTTCACACGTGTCTCCCCAAGCTATACACATGCATCACCCTCACCCCTCCAACGCTGGAGGTTATGAACACCTCCTCCACCACCTTTCCAGGAGTGGTGGCTTCCCCTGTTTGCCCACCACTCCCATCAGAGACATGGTGCTCCAGGTTCACATGTACTTGTGCAGCAGCCTGCAATCTCCTACCCATGTCAATCCAAGCTTTGGCTTTTGCTGTTTCCTATTGCAGGTTTCCTCCCACTTCTCTGTGAATATTTGTGCTTCCTTTATGCTTCTTTTCAGGCTGACCCCTTTGTTTTAGAAATGTTTTTTTCCCTCATTGCTGCTTAGTCCAGCTGATGATTTTCTTCACCTCCAGCATTACCAACATTGGTGAATGCCCCCTAAACTGTTTTGGGTGCCCTGTTTGTGCACACTATTACACTGACTCTCACCCATTCCCTACAGCTGCCATCCAACTATTTTGATAAGGGTGGGTTTTGTGAGCATCTCCACAAATTGGATATTATTAAACATGCTTCTTGCCATTTTATTCAAATACTGCTTTTTCACTGTGACTTTTCCATCCATTACTTTACTGCTTTAATGCGTGAACTGTGTAATTAACTGCTGATACTTGGTACCCTAATGATAACACATAAAGTGTATATAAGATGAAGTGAATTTTCTGACTCGAAGCCAGTTAAAGATGGAGGTGGAAGGCAAATGGCATTTCATACCTCTGTGGTTTGCATCCTTTGAAGCAAGCATTTGTAGAGCTTGTGTAAGAATATTTTGAGGTAATAAGAATATGCTTATATAATCATGGTTGGTATTTTTGTTAGTGATCTTGGCATAAAAAGCAAAAAATATTCTGTTGACAGTTAGCTAGTGCGATAAATGTGAGCTCAATCACAGGACAGCCTTCTGGTATGTAGGTGGGGTGAAATGCAATGTCATGAATCCACACTTAAATCCATTCAAAGTGTTCAGGATGAGCACCAAAGGGTTCTGCTGAAGCCGTGCAGCTTTTTTCTCCGTACAGCTAATTAGATTTCATGGAGCACTGCAAAATGTAGGGGTGTTATTTTGAATATCTTTGGTAGCACCTTCAGAGAAACCCACATAGCCCATTTTTACACTCTACTGCAGTGTGCAAATGTAGTTTTAGAGACTAGTAATGAGAACTGCAAAGAAAACCCTTGTTTTGAGAATGACCAATGAGAAAAAGTACAAATTTGTGCAGTTAGTGCATTGTGAAAGAGTATGAATTGACAATGCTACTGCTAGAAGAAAAGAAAATGCAGTGCTAAGGGTCACAGATGGCATTTCAATTTCAGTCTGGGAAATATGAGAACTGTTGTACCTGGTGAGACATGCTTCAATTGGACTACGTACAGAGTTAGTCAGCCATGTTTTGAGACTGATTTGTTTGAACGAATGAATCGAACATTTCATTTTGAATTTCATTGCAAAACAAAACCACAGAGAATAACAGAAAGGAAATGAGAAAGACAAGAGAAAGAGAACCAAGAATGAGAAGGAGAAAAGTATCTTAAACATCAGCACTGGCACAAACTGCAGTGATTATACAGTGACTTTGAATAACTCCCTAGCCATCGGAACAATCAGTTTCCAAAATAACTCCCATTGCTACTCTGTGTGTACTTTCTATTGAATCAGTATGGGTGGGTGTACTGGTTTGTGCTGGGATAGAGTTAATTTTCTTCATAGTAACTAGTAGGGGGCCATGTTCTGTATTTGTGACAAAATCAGTATTGATATAACATCAATGCTTCAGTTACTGCTGAGCAGCTGGCACAGAGCCAGGGCCTTTTCTGCCTCTCGCCCCACCCCACCAGCGAGCAGCCTGGGGGGGCACAAGGAGCTGGGAGG
>JAVJGI010000040.1:48193793-48223675 GCA_035590275.1 Ibycter americanus
AAGGAATATTCCATACCATAGATCATCATGCTGAGTATATAAAGCTGGAGGAAGAAGGAGGAAGGGGGGGCTGTTTGAAGTGATGGTGTTTGTCTTCCCAAGTAACTGTTACATGTGATGGAGCCCTGCTTTCCCGGAGATGGCTGAGCACCTGTCTGCCGATGGGAAGTGGTGAATGAATTCCTTGGTTTGCTGTACTTGAACACACAACTTTTGCTTGACCTATTAAACTGCCTTGATCTCAACCCACGAGTTTTCTCACTTTTACTCTTCCAGTTCTCTCCCCAGTCCCACCGCAGAGGAGAGAGGGAGCAGCTGTGTGGGGCTGAGCTGCCTAGCGGGGTTAAACCATGACAGTGGGGGAATGGAAGTATTATTAAATAATGTTACTTAATATTGCTTTTGTTGATTATGGGGGGAAAAGCAGTTAAAAGGCCAGCAGAAAAAAAAAAAAAGGAATTAATTAAACAAAATCTTGATGATTTCTGCCTCATTTTCTGTTGAACCTTGGAATATTACAAAGGTCAAAATAATAACAATAAAATGTATTTAAACATTTGAAAGAGAAAAACAATACAAAAGAGCCAAAAGCATATCTAACCTTCTGTTTATATTTTTGCTATGTATATTATTGGACTACTTAACATTTCATAAACTAAAGCCTAGATTTGAAGGTGTTGTGGTATAGTAATTAATTCTATTATATTCATTTTCTTATTCTTTTTATGGTCATTCATCACCTTCACCAGCTATAATTGCTTCTGGCTGCATAGTTTTTAACTGATACCAGCCTAGTTCAAACCACCTCTGACCTCTGTACAATATTATGTCTTTTTGTTGTTTTTTGCCACAAAAAATTAATCCCAAACTGCCTAACCTTGTATTTCCATCCTAATAACCTGTATCTAAATTTTGAGCTCCTTTGCCTGGATTTAAGGTAACCGTAGCATGCATATCACTGACTTCATTAGAATCTGAAGTGTAGTTTCTCAGCTTTAAAACAATATGATAAAGATCACCATCTGCTTGTCCTTCAGCTTGCTTTATGGTTTCCTTGTTACTTGTTATGTACTGTGTTTTTTTAATTTTCTTTAGCTGTATCAACAACTGTTGTGCAAAAAGCAGCTTTTATTTCACTCTAAAGCAGTTTGCATTTTTTAGGATATTATGCTTTTTTTTTGGTCATTTTAGCAGATGCTTCTTCTCTGTGTCTATGCTGCCTCTCTATTTTGCTTCAGTAACTGAAGTAAAAAATGAAAAATCCCCACTGTGGATTAGCTGAGAAGTGAATAAAAAAGGAAAAGATTTCACACTGAAATGTACATATCACTGTGTGAGGCAGATACACTTCTTTGTGACACAGAATAATTAATATTGTAAATCAGAATACATCTTTACAAAGAATGGCAAGGAGGATATTGCTTTGGCTGATTTTAATCAGAGTATAAATCTTTATTTATGTGATAAATATAAAAATTATGTTAATTCTTAACTAGAATTGCCAGTGGAACTGCTTTTATTCAAGTGATGTTATAAATGTTTTCAGAGTCAGAGATGCACTTGTGGGATTTTAAACTGATAGAAGTATGAAAAAGGCAGATTATCACCAAGTTATAAATGCCAACTGTCTCTAATTTAAAGGTCATTTAAATTTCCAGTATTTTCCTAGTTAAAGCAGAGTTTCCCATGAATACTAGCTAGCTAGTAACAAAAGAGAGATGCCGATGATAAATCTATTTGCATTTTAGTCTCTGCTTTTCCCTTCCAACAGTCAGTATTAGGTTTCACACATGTTTTATGTAGTTCAAATTAATTCTCTGGAACACCCACTGCCATAACATCCACTGAAAGGATTGCTGCTTAGGACCTTAAAGAAAAGTCTCATTACACTTGATGATATACTGCCATTACTGAACTGCACTGGCACGAAATTAGTGTCTTTTGTTTGTGATACCATAATTAACACTAACGCATTTTATAGGATAGCTCTTTTAAGGGAAGAATTATAAAAGGTTATTAGTTTTAAGGGAGTTAAGTATTTGCAGTCTATCTGAACGTTTCTGTAGCGAACGCTCCCTTTTTGATCACAGACATATGAAACAGGTGCCATTAAAATATATAAATCCAATCTTGTAGCCATTAACTTTGTAAAGATTTTACTACAGACTCCTAAGGCAATTAACTGTGATTACTAGATGGTGTCCATTGCATATTGGCGGAGAAGGAACCAACACAAAAATAATGTGAGTGGGTACATCAATACCCTGGGTTTAAAATGCTGTACAAGATTCCTCTACTGTTCCTGAAATCAAAAACCAGGAAATTCAGGTTAAAATGATTCCACATTTAAAAGTATTTCGCTGGTGCTGAGGCATGAAAATCTGCATTTTAGGAGCAACCATTACTCCAAACATCAAAGATCACCATAAAGGAAAAAACAATAGGAACCCAAGTAATGAAAAAAAAAAAATATCACAGTAAAGGTATTCTAGAATGACATTCAGTAAAGTGCTTTATTTGTGAAGGCTTATTTAGCAGATAGGCACTGAAATATGATGGTTACCTGTATGTGCAGTTAGTAAACGTAACTTTGATTTGTTAGGAAGAATCTTTCAAGATGTGTTGAATATGGCAGCGGTTTGGATGCACTGCATGCTCCCAGAAAAATGATTTGGTGAAATTCTTAAAAAAAATCTCTTTGAATAATTTTTGTTCACAGATGGGAGAGTCATACAGCACTCATATCTTCTGAAAATAATTTTGCTAATATAGACATATTAAGAGCTGCCAGCTGAAGGAAGTACTTGGGTTTATACCTTCTTAGACAATGTTACAGTGTTTTGAACTGAACCTGGTCTGAACTGCCTTGAGTTTTGAAGGTCCTCTTTGCTATGATTAATTTCCCATTTGCTACACTTTTTAAATACCTGATTTAGAGAAGACAAGACATAATTATACATTTCATTATCAGTCCATCTAGCCCCAAATAAACATCCATTGCACAGAGATAAAATGGAAAAAGAAACAAAATCAAACCAGCATTAAATATAAATATAGGTGTTATGACATATATAATACTTACAGCAGGGAAGATTAACAGCACACATTCTGTTTCAGTCATTCTTTCTATTTTCTGAGAACTATAGACAAGATTTCAATTTTTTAGCACTACGAATCATGATGGCTCCATTTTGCTCAACACCACTGAGACTGCAGAAGTAGGTTTAGAGTTCTTTTGCTTTTAATTCATGATTATGGTTGTAAATGTGTACTTATTTCTGTACATACTTACTTCTTAGTATTAGCATTTAGGTGAGGGTAAATGTTATACTGAGTGAGGTAATTTATACTCCTTTGTTTGCTTGTAGGAAGCAAACTTGTAGGAATTAGGGAAGGGAGCTTGTAGCTATGAGAACAAAACATGTAGTAAGGGAGAGGCATAGTGTCCTTCCTGACTCCTATTTTCCATTATGGATATTAATTCCTTGTTCAATTACTTAGAAAACTTCTTATTGCAGAATGAGCTTTTTTTTTTTTTATAACATAATAAACTTGGTCTACTGCAAAAGAGAAAAAGGTTTTCAAAGCTTCCAATCTGCAAACTGTTAACCCCAGCTGTGGCCAGCCATGTTGCCTTTATCCTTCTACTTCCCCATTTATTTTTCTTGGACTTCCTTTATAGAAAAGCAGGATTAGCCATTGGCCCTTAGGCGAACTGAGTCTTTGTTACATTTGATGAGGACTGTCTTTCACCTTTAGGTTTTTGGCACATGGAGAACTACGGATGTCCTCCACATTCTTTCCTCTTGCCATCATGTATCAAAGTCCTGGCTTCTGGTTTTTTGGTTGAATTTTGGACAAACTAATGCAGGGAGTAGATTGTGTTTTGTGTTCATGACTGATGTAAATATAGGGTTCCTATATCCCGACACGGAGCCAGAGCTCTCTTTTCTTAGTAAAATGCAATGTAATAAAGCATCATTCTGCTCATAGTCTCCAGGTTGTTGCCAAGGCCTTAACAATGTTACAAAAACTTCTTTTGGTTTTAATCAGTTTAAGGTGCTTAATACATCATTATTAATATATGTATATACACTTTTTAATTAGAGCTGCTACAGTTATCAGAAATTGTGATACAAAGATGACTTGAAAGTAACGCAGAGGAACTAAGACAGAACAATGTTTTCATTTCAGTCCCATTTGGTTTTTTTACCCTGTTCCACTTTGCCATATTTTATAGTGCAGCCTAAGGACCAGTTTGTGACTGCTTGCACCAAAAAAAGATGCAATCAAATTTACATAAGGTCATGTTCCTAGGCTGCATAAAATGGATGCAATAAGAAAAATAAGAAAAAGCACTATATGTATAAATTTTAAAAAAGGAAAAACCTAGTCAACTTCATTACATGACACTTTTAATGCATTACTGACTGTTAATGCATTACTGCTTATGATTAATGTAGTTGAGATGCTTAAAGAAACTGTGTGTGCTTGATTTCTCATTTGAGTTTCATAAATGCATAATGACAGGCTCTATGTGCTGACAATTACCCATTTTCTGCATAAACTTAGTGCCTGGAGTTCTTTCACTGAGTTACTTTGTAGAAGGACTTTGGTTACCCGTTCAAATTGTCTCTTAGATTCTATCACAAAGCACCAAAGAAGCAGAAAAGAAGCAGCTGCTTTTTCTATAGAAGAGCAGTATTATGTCTATATTTTAAAAATATAAAATATCATGACCCCTTCAGTTGTGTTGCACACACAGAACACCCTTGTTCTGTGTCCATAATTTTCTCCTTCTTTTTTTAACTTCCAATCTTAATTCCCCTTGAATTGTTCATTATTCTAAGCGGAGATGCTAGGTCATTTATTAATGTTTACCATATTATTAAGGTTTACCCTGATTTTTTTTGTTATATGAATAATAACCAGCATTAATGCTTAAGAATACAACTTAATCTTGCTTACAGCACTACTAAATATATAATTTTTTTTAAAGTGAATATTTCTAAAGAAGTGTTTATGAAATAAGATCATATCAGCCTCATAATACTTTGGCACTGTTTTCTGTTGTTGAAGCAAGGATGTATAACCTGTATGTAGCTACGCGGTGCATTGCACAGTGGGCCACAATTTGCCATTGAAAGCTCTGGGAATTGCAGTACCTCAGAATCTGGCCTGGTTAAATAGCAATTACATGTTATGATAAATTATTTGACAATTTTATTGTAAATCAGCAAATAACTCCTGGGGTGGGGGGTTGCCTTCCAATAGAACATCTAATTAACAAGCAACTTCATATGTTAAACATTAGTTTTTCGAGCCTTGTGACTTTCCAAGTCTATGTAGCGGAACTAATCACAGAATAATTATATAACCAGAATTATTTGTTTAGTAAATGATTTTGTATTTAATTGTAGTATATTGTTAGAAGCTATCTAACTTTATTCCATTCTTGTTGGTAGGATTACTTGAAATCTCTGTGCAATTCTGAAACAAAGTCTGGATTTATCATAAGATCTGATAAGATTTTTATAATACAGATTCTAATGGCTTGCATTAACAATTAGAATTGCCACGTTTGCAGGATGACTGACGAACAGTTCATTTTAATGAGACCAGTGGGACTCAAGAAACTTGGATGCTCTATACAGACTCTACCTGGCTGACTGCAAATGATCGACATCCTGTGCGATTCTCTCTTCCTCTGTGTCAGTAATGATTCCTTCTTTGTCTGTAACACACTAAGTGGATGGAAAACCCTAAATAAAAGCAAATATTTTGATTATGTTATTCTACATCTAGATTCTCTTAGTGTTCTCCTTCACCATAGGTGGTGATCTCTCCAAGATGTCACCAGCTGAAAAAACCTCATCAGCATTATCTAGTGACAGCTCATTATATCACAAATATCGAAGCACACAGTGCACAGTGCTTAAAAACCCATCACTTGCTACATTATGTGGGCTCTAAAATTAAGCTGTTTAATTTTTCCTAGGGATGAAAAGCTGATTTAACAATTCACTGGATTGAATAGCCTTTCAATTTCTTCTTTATTGAACTGGATCTTTTTAGTCCACAAGAACTAATTACGAACGCAAGCCATTTTGAACCTGGCACTAATGAGAGTAATCAAAAACTCCATAAGGTCTATGCTAAGTTTTTCCTTAATAATGTGGCTAAGCTGACCTTCTATTTGTCAAAATAAAATATTGTAGAAGTGGTGAAAGCAAAACTTACAATGTATTAAATAAATAATTTTAGGAAAGAGCCCTTTTATGTATAGCCTCCCAAATTATTAAATATGAAATGGTCTACGAGTATAAGTTACCATGTTTATTTCTCCACCCCTTAATATGCTGTGAGAAGCTGACCTCCACACAACGGACCCTTTGTGGTGTTGCCTATGGAAACCTTACAAAAGGCTTACAGGGCCCAGCAGATCACAACCAGTATGAGCTGACCTATCAGCATCTTGGGGAAGGTGACAGTGATCTCACAACCCAGAGTTAATAGAGGATCTTCTTATCCTTTAGGTGGATTTTACAATTGTTATTCTTGTATTTATTTCGATTGCGTTTTGTTTTAGTACCTTGGATTTATATTGTAGAGAACTGTATTGCAGAGGAGAGAAAAGAGGGACTTTACCTAGAACAAAGTACCAGGAAGGTACCCAAAATCCTCAAACACATATAAATATATAGATTAGGACTTCTTCCAAACTTCTATCCTTTCCTAAAATCTGTTTCCATCTATTGCAGAGATAAACTTGCTCTCTCCTGATTGCTGACTTTCTCTCTTATGTCCCATGCCCAAGCACCATGAGGCACGGTGTGTAGCATTTGACTAAGGACCACACATTTTAGTGTACGGAGACAGCCTGACATTGAAGAACTGGGGGGCTTGACTACTAGCTTCCTCAGTCTGGTAAGTATGGGTATATACTATTATATAACTGAATTTGCTTGGAAAACCACCCCCTTTTTTTTGTAGAAACCTATGATACTTATTACTGGAACAAACCTCTGGAGGTCATCTTGTCCAGTCCATAGCCCAGAGCAGGGCCAGCTGGGTCCTGAGAAGATTTGGTTTTGGATTCTTCTGGTTACCATTACAACATGCTGGATTTTCATCTCTTTTACTGGTGGATAAGCTTTTCCTGACCTTTGGTATAAGTTATACTTTAAAACCTGTGAATGTGTCAGAAACATTTGAGATAGTCTTTATACGTGCATGCACATTTCTCAAATTTTCTCTTGCTATGTTTCCACAAAACTATGTTTATCATGATAGCACATGATCATTTTTACAACTGCAAATAGGAACGATCTCACTGATACACCAAAATCAATAAAGGAGGTTTCCAGCTGTCTTGAAATGTTTACTGTTGTTGTACTGTTTTGTACAGGATATATGTTTAGAGGAACTTAGGGCTTACTTATTCAGGAATATAGTCATTTTCACATTTAAACAAAGTGGGTACATTTTACTAAAGGGATAAAGCTTTTAATCCATTTAATGCACCAATAGAAATCTTATCCTCCTTTCTTCTGAGAAGATAAGGGAACCTCACAAATTTCTGAAATGGAATAATTATGGGATATGAATATTTCAAACTATGGTCATTTTGGGAAAGAGGAGATGATCAGGTTTCTAACAGTAGTAGAACAAGAAGTTAGAGGTTATATGTTTAAAGGACAAATTTGACTTGAAAATTGAAATAAAATTGCTTTAGGATAATGAAGCATTCAGCCATTCATCTTGTTAGATATAACAAATGCAGTAAGAGTATCCAAATCAAATTTACAGAAGGTAATCCAAAGTTTTCTTCACTTCAATAGTTGCAGAGATTCTCTGTCTTGTGTAATTTACATCATGCTATTTTAGGGGAGTTTAATTTTTGTTTTGTTGGCTTCAAGAGTCTCAAATAACTGAGTACTACTGTCAGTTCTAAATTATTCCCCCAAATTTACTATGGACCATTATGTGATTTTGAGGAGGCAAGGCTCAGATGACAATAAATAGCATAGATATTGTGACGGTAATTTGACTGGAAAGACACCTCCATAAAATGTGTTATTTCTCTCATTTTCCTCTGTCTTACTTCAATGTGGCTTGGTCATTTAGTTACTCCAATAACTTCACTAGGCTGTTGTAAACTTTTCTGGCATACTTTTTGAAATCAGCATTGCTGTTACAACTTACATTAGCTCATGAGCTACACTGGATTATTCAGTTTGGTCCGTAGCAAAGATAATCAGCATTTAGACAAGGGTGCCTGGACGTGCTAAGAGATGACATTCACATCAAGAAAGCTTTATTTTGTTTCTTTAATCCTGCATCCCTACTTGTACTTATAATTCACAATCAACACAAGTGACAAGACTTTTCACTTGTTTAGAAGGCAGAAAGAACACAAGTATTCCTCAGGACAGACATGGACTATCATCACCTACAAGTGAGCAATCAGGATTGCAATTACAATGTGCACATAAAGCATGGGGGCATAGGGATTAACGTATCAGTGAGAATGGAAATGAATGATACACTTCGCTTCGTCTCTTGATAAAGTCAGCCTAGCCCTTCTTTTTCACCACTTTCCTTAACAAAAATTGAGAAACCCTTGCAAGTGATGTTTGGTTCAGCATATGTTTAACACGAATTTTATTCTGAAATATCTTTTATGAAATAATACAAAGAATTTGGTAAAGTGTACTTTGTTTTTGTCTGGTTTTATTTGTGGACTGGCATTCCAGTTATGAAAAGCAGTGAGTTCCTTCATAAACTCTGAGGGCAACCTTCCTATCACAAATGGGAAGATATGAGTGTGTTTCAAGTATGTGGAAGCTTACACCTTATGTGCCCCTTTCCTGTTAATATATATTATAATATTAAGTACCAGGGAGAGTATAACTTAAGTCAGGAGAAATAATCCAATGCACATTTCCATGCTTTATTTGATAATTAAGCTTGTTAAGCAATCATAGTTTTCTCCCTTACTGAAATGACTCTCCCTTGTTGCCAGTCAATAAGCTGCTCTACTAATACATTGATAAATAGTTAACTAAGGATTGCTTTTAAGCTGTTTTATAATGAGTAGAATTATTTCTAGATTTGAAAGTCTGCTAACAGAAGAGCTAAGTTTTGAAACATTTTTTTCTCATTTCTGAAAAAGCCATGTGAATAGGGCTTGTATATGTGAATGAAGCAGACTTTTAAATGCAGTAACACTGATACTTAAATCAAGAAAGTACAGGCATAGTCTTTGTCTCCTAGCTTGATCTATCTTCCACAAATGAGAGAGATTTTCAAGTGTTCATATAAACCAGAAGTTAGTATTGCTAAGGATTTGCTTGCTTATGGAGCTCAATACTCAAATTTAAATTGTCATTATGATTTACTGATTATAAATCTGGTGTCAATATCGAAAATGTAAAATGATCAGAAGAATCAAGAACTGAATCAACTGATTCAGGTGCTATGAAATTAGTTATTAGTTGTCAGAAGAGTCAGTCCCTGGGAATATTACAGCTTAGTGCAGTTAGTACTAAAAAATAGCACCAATGTTCAAGGAAGCTTCCATCTCACTTTAGCTTCATAAACTATTTTTATTTTAAAATAACTGTCTAGGTTCAATCATTAATGCTTGATTGAGCAAGATAAGGTGATACTCCCCTATCATAAAATATGCTTGTCTCTCTTCATTCACCAGAGATCAAATTAAAATGGCTATTTTTTTCTGTGGGGCCAATACTTTTGATGGCTAAAGTCATATAAAAGTTTGCAGCTGTCTTCAGGTCCTTATATCATTATACCAGATAGCCAGGCATGTACTGCTTTGCAAGTAAACATCTTTTAAAGTAAATGTCAAATTGTTAACTCAGTCATCTAGTGGAATTCCTATAAGCATAAAATCAAGTTATGACATATGTTTCTAGCATAGCTGAAATATTTGTGCATTTCTATTAAAAAACCTAGAGATCTCAATGCATACATTTGTTGAATAACTCTGATCTGCAATTTTCAGAGAGTGTTTTCTAGGAAAATCTTTGAAAACCAAAATTTAACATTAAAGGCAAGATCGAAAGGTGTTTTAACCTTAAGGTTGCTTAATAAGCAAACAAAAGCCATTTAATCCTTAAAAATCACAAAGTGGTGAAAGAGATGGGTACAATACAGAAAAACAGGCATTACGTGATGAAAAAACATCCCTGGGGTTAATTACTGGGGATATTGCTGGCATTTGTACTAGAGTTACTATATCAGTCCTTTTCTGAGTCAACAAAAATGCCTTAGCATAGTATATACAATAGTATATAGTTTCTTCTTTCTCTCCTCAAGTGAAAGAGCTTTGGAATTTACAAGACAGACTTTGGGAAAAGCTTGTCTTGAAATGTGTTTTCATAATTTATATGCTAGTGCATAGATGCTTTTTTGTTCCATTTGAAGATCACTGCTTTAGTAAAATTTAAAACATGAGAAAATTGTAATGGACACTTTTCTGACTGTGCTTTAATAATGTCCACCATGTCTATTCATTCAGTTCTAAAAATTTTATCTAAACAGTAAGTTAATGGCTAAAGGAATGAAAGGCAAATTGGAATGTGCTGCTGATGGCTTTGCTTTGCATAGCATTTTGTCATTACTTCATATTGTTTGCTCTTGGACTTCTTCAGAGCTACATTTCATGTAGCTTAATAATGAGTCTCTGTGGTATACAAACGTATGGGAGGAAGGTATTTTAATGTTTGTAAGATGTATACATAATTAAGTGTAGGCTGCTTGGATTTCCAAACTACATTAAACAAGGTTTCCTCATCAAAGTTTCTCAGGGAAATTAAGCAGGTAAAAAGGAACACTCTCATATGAATTAAAAAAAAAAAAAAAGGAAAAAAAAGGGAAAGAGTAGAGAATAGGAACATTTTTTCTGCATTCACAGTGGAAAAAAATCATCAGTAGAGTGACTGCCGTTCAACATATATATAAATGATCTGTAAAAGAGTGAATAGTAAGGTGACAAAGTTTGTTGAAGATATTAAGTTATCCAGGGCAATGAAGATAACTGTGAAGAATTTCAGAATTTCAGCTAAGTGCTTTCTGAGAGATGACCGAATTTGGAATGACTCCTATGTAACATCTGAATAGGCTAAGCTGTAGTTAAGCTGTAGGACTTGCAACAGGATGAATGGGTGCTCAAAATTTTCTAAGCCTCACAAAGCAGTTGTGTCTCTTCATGGTAGAGAGATCAAATCATGCTACGGAATATAAATTTCTGTGCCAGGAAGTCCCTGAGCTGCAAATTATAGGAGCCTGGGATCGTATTCTGGGTTAATAAAGCTTTACATTTCCTTTGCTTAAGACAAGATCTATTACCCATTATTGGAAACAAATACTATGTGGGATGGGTATTTACTTTGACTCATACAAGAGATTCTTGTATTTTTATAGATGTCAGAGAGATGGGGATATCATGGGACTACTCAGGTTTTTAGACACTTTTGTTGTCTTTACACCTGCTTTACACCTGCATTTCTTCTAATGCTTACAAAAAATGCATTCTGTATATCACCTGCTCAAAAAAAAAAAAAGCAGCTATTTTTTTCCATTTCATTTTTACATTGTACTGCATAGCTTGTATCGATATCCTCAGATATAGATAGAAAGCAAAAAGAAACTGAGAGGCAGAATGTGTTTTGAAAGATTTCATACGTTTATTATTTGTTTTATATCAGAGTGTTGTGTCTCTCCTAAGGATTGTAAAAGTATTTATGAAATTCTTCATTTCTCTAAACCCTGATGTCTCATTTTCATAAGTCATGTCCTCTGACCCTTGAACACGGTTTCCTCAGCCTCAGCAACGCAGAGACCTGTTATAATCGAAAGTTTATCAGTTTATGTCTGCTCCATAACAAACATACTGCTTTCTCAAAAAAAAAAAATCTTCTGGAGTTTTTTTGGGTTTAATGTTTTTTTTTTATGCAAAAACCTTGAATTGATTTCTGTAGCTGATATAAAAACCCGCTGTCTGTTATATTGTACTGAGGTTCTAGCGTTGCATATAATACCACTGCATGTTCTCCAGAAAGATTGGGAATTTTTTTTCTGGAAAATCTTCAAACAGCAATAATGCTGACAACTGCCTATCATCAATAACCAAATTTGAATTAGTTACATAAAGATAAAAAGACTTTTACTTTACCATCCCCATGAGAATTCTGGGATTTTCATACCAAAAGTTCATTCCCTATCTATCAACAGATTATGAAGTTTCTGTGTTCCTGTAAGACTTACTGCTTTTTGTGAGTGTAGAAGTGTTGTTTATGGAAAAAAAAAAAAAAAAAAATTTAAATTCTTAAAGTGAGAAAATGTTCAAACTGTGAAATTGTTTTTCCAGTAGCACAAGCTAGACAAGCAAGTGATAACTAGGTTGAATCATCCATTCTTTATGTCATCCAGCAGGCTTGACAGTGCAATTAACTCCATAAGAAGAATTTTTTTTTCCACAGTAAGAATTTGGTTTATCTTTGCTCACAGAAATTGTTCAGTTTTATATTGCTTACTTCTGTCTCTTTCTCGAACTGCAAAAGTGATACTGTAATATGATTGTTAAAAAACTATTTTTCTCTTTTAGTAGTCAGCAGTGAGCTGCAATCATTCAGCTGCAACCAGCATCAGACAGGTTGGTGTTTGGGTTTTTTGAGGGGGGAAGTATGTTTGGGTTTTTTTGTTGTTAAGGGTTTTTTTGTTCGTGTTTTTTATTTGTTTTGTTTGGGGTTTTGTATTTTCTTTTTAACTGCAGTATCTGATACTAAGCAAAGACATATTTTTAGTACTTACGGATTTCCCACGTTGCTCCTTTATGTGGTCTCATGATGAGTCAGTCTACAGAAAATCCATATCCAGTGATTTTATAATATAAGCAAGAAACCAGAAGGAATATCTTCAAAAAAGGAAAATTTGTTCATTTATCAACAGAACCTCCTTACAGAACACAGACAATAGTTTGGTTTCTGATGAAAGTTTTCTTAACACAGTAAAGTGTTAGCAAGGCTTGACAGTATCAGCAATTTTTTGCTTTGTTTATTTTTGTAGGGGTTTTTTTGTGTGTGAAATTGTTGTCTTTAGTTTCCCTGCCAATAACTGGAAAATTATGAGTATTATACTCTTTTTTAATCTTAGCACGAAAGGTTAAAGTGGTCCCATATTGTTGCTGCATGTTAACTTGGAGGTACTGAAAATTCAGTTTGTTCTTTAATCAAATGACAGTCTTCAGCCATTCATAAACTCAAGCAAGCGTAGAACGCATATAATATTATTTCCAAGTGTTTGGCAAAAAAAAATCAGGTTTATCCAAAAAACAAGGTAAGGAAGTACAGCAATGTTTTCTGAAAAAAATAATAAACAACATTTTGTAAACTGACTTCTTGTGATAATGAGGATAAAATGGCAATCATGCGGATCAATGAAAGGTGTTCATAAACATTGCATTTTTTGCTGCATTAATTCTACTCCACTGATTTAAGTCTTCTGTAAATAATTTCAAAAAATCAAAAAGATTTGTTTTTAATATATTGCAGAAAGCTTTCTAATTTTAAGATCTAAAAGCATGTTTACATTTTACTCAAAATTACTACTTCAGCTCAATCTAGCTTCAGCTGAGGTACCCAGCCCTATGGCTGTAGCAGTGCTGAGCTTGATGGTTGAGGGCTTTTTTTAGCTTTTTGAGAGGTTAAATCTGTAAGCAGGGTCTAAGGTGGCTTTAGTGTTTCCTTGGCTGCTTCTCAGCTTTCTTGGCTGCAAAATTTTTCTTGAACCTGTTGTACAAACCAGTGTTCAGAGGTCTGTGGCTATGGGGTTGCTCTAATTCCAGTCCCAGAGGTGACCCCCTGAAACCCAGCTCTGGTCCGTATGGAGAGGTCTGTGTCCCCCTGCACACTGCCATTCTCCCATCACACAGGCAATCTGTGAAAAGCTACTTGGTATAAAGGTACAGAGCTAACTACAGCGCTGTGAGGTTAAGCTCACCTTTTAAATCTATTTAGAATATGTTACACCTTCCCCTCAAGTGTGTAATGTTGGTATCTCAGGCACACTGAAAACTGCTATTAATATAGTGTAACAAATCAAAGTCTTCTTGTGAATAGGAAAATATGGAAAAAAAATCCATGTGGTGACAGAATAAAAGAGGGAGCTGGCACTGGTTTTAAAAAGCATGTATTTCTTATGATGTCACCGTGGTCTGGTCCTAGGAACACAGCATATTGGTAATGAAATTCTTTTAAGAGACATTTAAATCTCTCTTTCTTTAAATACTGATGCTTATTTATTTTTGTATTTAGTATGTCCATATTCTGTGTTGATCTTTGCTTTAAATCTACTTTGTGTTCTGCCTACTTTAGCTTAATCATTTTACTGTAGATGATAAGCATTCTGTGTCTCAATGTTTTTTAAAGAATAAATGTGAAAAGAGTTATTTACCATATTTATTTTCTTTTCTAACATTCCTGGATAATGTATTATACCATTTTATACATTTTTGCAATTGGTGCAGGTAACTTCCTGTCCTGGTTTCAGCTGGGATAGAGTTAATTTTCTTCTCAGGAGCCTGTACAGCGCTGTGTTTTGGATTTGGTATGAGAATAGTGTTGATAACACACCGATGTTTTAGTTGCTGCTAACTAGTGCTTACTCTAAATCAAGGACTTTTCAGTTTTGCTTGCTCTGCCAGTGAGGAGATGCACAAGGAGCCAGGAGGGAGCACAGCCAGGACAGCTGACCTGAACTGGCCGAAGGGATATTCCATACCATAGAACATCATGCTCAGTATATAAAGCTGGGGGAAGAAGGAAGGGGGGGGACGTTCAGAGTGCTGGTGTTTGTCTTCCCAAGTCACTGTTACGTGTGACGGAGCCCTGTTTTCCTGGAGATGGCTGCACACCTGCCTGACGGTGGGAAGTGGTGAATGAATTCCTTGTTTTCCTTTGCTTGCGTGTGCAGCTTTTGCTTTACTCATTGAAATGTCTTTATCTCAACCCAGGAGTTTTCTCTTTTACACTTCTGATTCTCTCCCCCATCCCACTGCGGGGGGAGTGAGCGAGCAGCTGCGTGGTACTTAGCTGCCTCCTGGGGTTAAACCATGACACTTCCATACAGTCCATAGATGCACAATAGTATATATTATGAATATTATTATATATTAAATGGATGTCCACAATACTGTCTATCATAATAATGTCCTATTCAAAACATATGGTATTAGACATAATGCAGAGAATATATATTATATGACATTTTAAGAAAATTGACAATAAGAAATGTTAAAGGTTTGCTGTTACTGGAAGATCTTATTCTGTGTAATTAATTCTGACTTTATTGCTCTGCACTTACATTTAAAAGAACATTTTCCTTCCATGTTCAAAAGCTCCAGGTTAAGTTTTGTCAAAATTAAATAGCAAATGCATTCCTTGAATCCATCTTTTCCTTGAATTTGTTACAATATTATTTTTCAATATATTTTAAAAGAATAAAAAAAGGCTATAATAATTTTTTTGTGAGTTGACATGTTATGACTTATTAGTTCAAGGATTATAGATATTTCCAGGCAGGGCAGATACTAGCATAACAGTAATAGCTGTGCGTAAACTTTTTTTGTGGGTAAATTGCCTGTAATTTCTTCATAGCATTTTGTAGGCATTGGCCATTTCTGAATCAACAGTAAGGCTTTTAAAATAAGAAAATGGCTTTATCTATTCATTAATTTAGTTTTGTCTTTTTTGTCAGGGCATTGTAGGCAGTTACTCTAGACTCCCGTTCAGGGTATTTACACTGCAGAATTGAATCCATGCCACTGGTGCTGCACTGTGGAAGATTTGACTGAGTTCTCAGTATTGCTTCTGGGTAATTGTAGGCTACCATTCTTATTAACAACATATATAGTATCGACTGATATTACAGATGGGCTTACAGGTAAACTTCCTAAAACAGCACTCATCAAAAGGAGGTTTTCCACCTTGTTTTGCTGTTGTTACTCCTCGTGATGATCCCCATGGAGCAAATCCTCATGCATGCTCTTCACTTGAACTAGTTTGTGGCAGTGGGATGCTCCCTTTCATAACGAACTCAGTTTATGCAAGGGTGCAAATTATATATTGATGCTTCTTATGTGTGTAGAAGCTCTGAGAGTCAGAACTAAGAGACAAAACTACTCAATATGGTGTCCTCAAAGAAATTTTTCATCTTTAGACCTGAAAACACTTACTGCCATTTGCCATAGGTCCACCAACTAAATAAAGAGGGGAAAATGAAAACACTGTTACATTACCTTGGTTTCTTACAGCAGACTACAGAGAAAATAAGCAGTTGAGACTAAGAATTTTGCATATGCTGTGGTTTTGCAAACGTAACTGCATGGCAAGGGAACTGCTGAAAATGAACTTCTGCTGGGATTGGAGACTTTGTCAATAAGGAAGTCAGAAAGCGTGTTTGTGCGGGGATGCAGCTTATCACATTCAGTCAGTTACAAAGGTTATAATCCCAATCTAAGTGATGAGAATTATTCATACGTTTGCAACAGATGCTTTTAGGTTTGGTCAAATGCTGGACAAACCTGTTCTCCATTAGTTGAATGAGGCTTTGGTTTTACAGTTGTATTGATGAAAACTTCCTCTAAGATATGAGTCACAAAGAGTCCTTTTTTCTTTCCATGAATTTTCTTAGGAATATTTTTGATCAAGCCAGAGCAACAAAAATGTGGTTTTGGTTTTTTTTCAATTCTAGGTAAATCCTTTCTTCCCTCTCTTTCCTCATCTTCCCAAACTGTTTCTATTCTTCTTTCTGCCTGACATTTACACATTGTGTTTGCTTTCTTTCTTTCTTTCTTTCTTTCTTTCTTTCTTTTTCTTTCTGTTTCTTTCTTTCTTTCTTTCTTATTTATTTATTTATTTCACTTACATAGTTTTTCTTGCTCTGACTAATCCCTTTTATTCCTTTCTGTGACCCTGACCCTCTAGGTTTTCTATAGAATTTGCTGTTCTCTTTTGGTTTATCTCCTTCAAAATGCATACATAATAATCTTCAGTCTTACAATGTTTAAATAAATAAATAAATACATTAGTCGTTTTATTAATTTATTTCAGTAAGAGACAATAGCATACTTTTGTCAGCTACACATTAATATGCATTATTTTATGTATGTCCTGTATTTTATTATCCAATTTCCTTTTCGCTATCCAGTTTTTCTCCATTCCTCCTTCATGTCGTTTTGAAGTGTCTCTTTTTAGTGATGAAAGAAGTGTTTTGACTGTATAACAAAAATAATTATTTAAATGCAATCCAAATTTATAGTTGAGATTTACTGTATTAAAAAATGAAGACCTCTATCTCAGAATAAAACCATCTGAAAATAGCTTGCTGTAGCAGGAAAAAGATAAAATCAAGTTTAGAACCCAACTTGCTACAAAAATGAAGACTATTTCTTTAGTTCAGAAACTTGTTAAACAGAAGCAGGATAAAGTTGTATGAAGTTCCATGTAATTCTGAAATGGTTGATTAACAAGGCTGTCATGTAAGATGTTCCTAGGGATACATTTTTGAGAAATGTTTTGCTGGGATATTTGAAGAAAAAATATTGCTGTGGGTTAGCAAATTTACTAAAGCTTAATTCATATCCAGAAAAGTAAAGTTGCCTGCAGCCTTTCCATGAGCTTTCATGTAAGACGGATCATTCTGTTAAGCTGCTCATTCACCATAGTATGCATTGTAGGGGCTGCTAATAATATTTGTGGAAAACCGACACTTTCATAAATGCACAGGCCAAGATAAACTTACTGCTCCTGTCAAAACAAACAAGCAAGCATATCATCCATCCTCTAGACATCTTGGAAGACCTGAAATTGAAATTGGTTTTAGAAGTTAAACCACTTCACTAAACAGGAGGAAAAGGTCTCCATCAAAGCTGAAACCCTAAATACTACCTTGTCATCACAGAAATAGCAAATCAGCCTAAGAGACCTCAACACACAGCCCTCCCCCATGCCAAATTGCACCAACATTTAGAATTTCTTTTTTGGGATACTTTGGATGCAGTACAAATCTCCAAAATGTCTTTCCACCTGCTTTTACAAATAAAATGTGTTGACAGGGGAAAAAAACCCCGAAAGCTGTTTGTAAATTTCTCAGGTTTTCGAGCAGAAACAGAAAAGCACTAAAATGAGTAGATAAAATGGAGTTTACCTGTGTATTGGAGACTTTCAAAGCCTGACCTTCATTTTGCTGTTGCTTCATGCTTTCTCTAGTTCATATAACTTTTTCCAAGTTGATCTTAATCTCGCAAAAAGTTATACCATCAAAAAATGCACAAGTAGCTTCTTTGATGTACAATCATTTATAAGCTAAAAGATCTAACTTCAAAGTGTGATACCCTAATTTTTTTCCAGTCTTACAAACAATACAAGTTCCTTTGTTCAGGAGCCAGGCTGTCTGATGTTGGTTTTGGTTTCTGTTTGTAGCTGTGGAAGACCTTGAAGTGGCAGATAACATTGCTCATAAAAGTATGCTCTCAACAAGACTGTGGGGCTTTAGCATGGACTATTTCATGCCTATGAAAGACTGGTTTCATAATGACAATAAACCCAAAGTTTTGAGAGGTTTCATTGAGCTGAATGCCTTAAGGAGCATGCAGAACAGCACCTCTGGGAGGACAAGGTCAAGCTGAAATGTTTTCAGGGCTGTGTGAAGTGAATCATAGTTGCGGAATATTAGCTAACGTAATTGTACCTTAATATTTTTGTTTGTTAAAAAAATGTTTCTTCATTATATGTTTTTCCATTTCAGCTGAAGTATTTGAAGGGCATAACTGTTAATAACTTATATCAATTTAGTATGATTTGAAAGAGTATATGAAAATCTGGTTTGGGAATTTTAATATTTTTTTAGCTGTTTTCTCTCCCCCCTCCCCCCTCTTTTTTAAAGAAGCAATGTACTGCTTGTGTTTGGTGACAACTGATTACTCTTGGTCAAGTAATATATTTAATATTACAAAACAAAAATTTTCCTCACTAAGCGTATGTATTTTTAAAGCATATATTAACCTAATTATAATATTAGCTGTTTAAAGAGGAACCTAGTGTTGGACATGAAATGTTTGTATTCTATTCCTAATATTTTTCCTGTGTAGATCTATATTTCAGGAACTGCCTGGTAAGAATGTCGGCATTCATTTACAATACTGTTATAAGAATATCAGGAAGATTTCTGAAGGTCATAAGGCATGAAAATTTTATTTGTTCATGAACCAGGGCTGTAGCTTTACATTTACAGAGTATTATTATCCATGAAATTGAACCCATTAAAATGTTTTAATTGAAGAAAATTAGAAAATATATTTGAAAAACATCAGTCAAGTTCTGAGTTTCTAACATACTTTACATGTATTTTTGTGAACTATGTAACACATCTCTGAGCATCAACTTGCAGCTTGCACTTACAGTGGAAGATATAACTGTTGATACAAGAGTAGGACCAGTTCTAATGTGTCTTTTTGTTATTCAGTTTTAGCATCCAGTGATGCAGACCATCAACTTTATGATATTGTAGTTTTGTCTAAGGAACACTAATTTTATAGCACTTATAGTGTATAATCCAGATTTAGTGTAGTGTCTAATGACTTTCATGACTGTGGTTAAGGAATTTCACAACTAGATTGCGAGATAAATTGGGGAAAGTATAATTTCAAACAATTTAAACTCCCACAGTAATCATTATACTCAGTTTCACTGCCTGTGTTGCAAGACTTAGCTAAACGTGGATTAAAAACATTGTTTGGGTTTATGCTTTACTGGTGTACCAACCAAAGCGTAGAGGGAAAGTAGGACAGGACAGTGCGGCACTGAGAGTCAGTCTTAACACAAGAATAAAATTTGACTTCAATTGATGGCATTTATCAGTCTTTCTCACCTCATGTTTTCAAAGGGAAAGCATTTATCAGCTCTGCACTGGATGATTAAATGGCCTCTTGCCACAAATCAGTAAACAGGCGGATAGTTGGTTTTATTTTAATCTCTAGGTCTTGAATCATATTTGAAATTATGTGTCTTTTTTTCTGCATGGGAGAATTTTTCAGAATTCCTTAGTCAATGCATGCTATGGGCTTTAAAAATATTCAGAGTTTTCTGATTTTTTTCTTTAAAACATAAAGAACCGACTTCTGCATCTGTCACCTCACATCAACCGTGCCCATCAGAAGCATGTTTCCATAGAGCTTCCTAATGTTAACTTCCTGGTTACACTTCTGCAAACCCAGAAGTCCCTCAAAGCAAAAGCTGCATGCTCAAAATGTTGATAAGAAAACGACAAGGTTCTTTCTTTCCAAGTATCCTGGCAGACTGACTATGACTATATGAAGGAATCATTCCTTCTTCTTGAACTGCTGATTAAGCTGGACTGTGGACAGTCCTAAAGGTGTGGATAAGTGTTCTGGCTGCACGTAGGGAGTAATACAGCTAACTATAAGTGATTATTTTAGTGTCTCACTTCATGGCCCAAGGACCGGCCATTTTCCTGCTGATCTAATCAGACTCAATCATAAAAATTTCTGAAACAGGGGCAAACAGGATATAATAATAATAGCTTATGTAAAAGATACTAAGATTCAGTACTAAACTCCAGTCTAAACGATGAGTGCATCCTTTCACCTTCCCATGCCTTCTTATAATGTCATAAAATGTGACATAAATGAAAAAAAAAAAAAGGATAATTTTAACCTGAAATTAAGGAGAATTTAGTGGATCCTGAGACAGGGGAGATAAAGCATGTAACCTTTCTTACTTTCATATTATTTATTTATTTTAAACTAACCTTATTAAATCTGAACATGTTGATTTTTAAAAGAATATACTGTTACTATCAAGAGAATATACTGTCACTATCATGAAAAATTTTTAATCTAAAAGTTCTTGAAAGATGGTGTGTGCTGCTCTCACAATGCTCTGACCAAGAATTTGTGAAAAAACAAATTTTAAAGGCTTTTTATAAGCAGCAAATAATAGTTGAAAACTTTTGGTCTCTTCCTCAAGTGAAGTGTTAGCTCTGAAAATATAAAGTAAAATGCTGATAGAGAGAAGGTATGGTAAACTGTAATGTAGATAATGAATGTAGGTGTGCTTTTAACAAATTGCTAGTTGCTTGTTTTCTTTATAGATTTTTGCATGCTAGTAGTTTAAATTACTAAAAATCAAAACCACGCAATTAATGAACAAATGTAACGATAAATAAGATATGATACTGGAGTTTGAAAATGTGTTTCAATATAAGGTAAGGCCAAATCACATCCAAAACAACTGTGTAAGGTCATAAAATCTGAGAATTAAATTTAACTAATAAGTGAAGGTAACTAAAAATATTTAACATGAAAAAAAACCCAACCTTTTCTCGTATTTGCATTCTCTGTCTGTTTTTATCTTTGCCTCATTATCAGTGTTCAAAATGATGATGTTTAATACTCTGGCAGCATCTATAATTTGTTTTATTCATTTATTTAAATATTACCTGCTAACTAGATTTGGCATGCAAATCCTGGACTATTCACAACCTCACAATTTGCTGGTTTTGTCTCAAGTGCCCTGTGATGATGGTGACAACATCCAGCAAGTCCAGTCTGATGTCCTCTTAAAAAGCAAACTGTCCTCAGGAATACGTCCGCTACAGCAGACTTCCAAAGATGAATCTAAAGATTTGGTAAAACTGCTACAAAGATCTGCAATACTCTGGAACAGAAGTAGCAGATGGAATGTTCAATTCCAAACTGGTTTCTAAAATGCTAGAACTCTTATTTAACGTGTCTTCCTATACCAATATTATGTATTGTGACCGGATATGTAATAAAAAGAGGGTGTACTATGTTTTGAATAATTTTAGTTTCAAAATGCTGTAGTTACTTGGTCAAGTGCCATGTGAAAAAGGTTGGTGTTTAACATTTGTGTTACTTTCAGCAATACTGTAAAAACAAAAAAAGTCTCTGAGAAAAAAAAATAAAAATTGCCAATATAGAAAGTGGCTAAAGCTTATCCACTAAAGTAAATATCCTGATTTGAACTTAATTTCTGTGTTTATTTACTTTTAGTAGCTTCAAACCAGCCACCTAGTTGATTTACTTTAAGGATTAACTACAGCTGAAGAAGACTGCTTATAATTTACCAGAGTTAATAATTATTGTTGGTTGGAACTGTGATGATTATAGTGTGTATAACATTGAATGAGCAGTTTGTCCTCTGGTGGCAGTTTAGAGAGAGAGTATAATATCTGCAGATACTTTAGGACTGCAAATGAGTTTTATCCTACCTAGCTCAGGGCCACAAATTTTGAAACTATGTGACCTAGGTTGGATTCTCAATGTTTTAATACCATGTAGTTATCTAGTAATTATTTCTTTTCTTTTTTTTTTTTTTTTTTTTTTTGTGGGATAATTCCCAGTTGTTTTTTTATTCTAAGTAAGAATAAAATCAGTCAAGTTGTTTTTGTGTTATAACTCATTACCCTGAATGCTAAGCTAGTCTGTAGACATACTGACTGGCATAGTAAAGACTTTATAAAGATTGGAAGAGTTCACAGGGAATTGTGGTCCAAATGGTGCTCTATAGAAGAGGCAAGAAGAAGGAAAAAAGCTCTGAAGCTCAAGTATGAGTTGAAAGTCAAGGGGAAGTATCAAGCACGTTGTACTTTAACTTTTGCAACTCAAAGAGGTAAGAGATTTTGTGGAGAAGCACATGTTCCTCAAACCATCGTAGCTGAAGGAAGCTGTGAGCCTTACATGGCTCCTTAGTCAGGACGGAATTAGAGAAGTAAACACCGTGTTAAGTACTGAGGTGGTCATCACCACCTGCAGTCCTCTTCTGCAGCCAGAAGGGTTGTGATATTGTCAAGCATTTCCATACCTCCATACATTCCCCTTTCCTTTGCAAGGGAGTCACCGGTTTGAACAGCCAGCCAGCCAACAGCTGGGGTCAGGCTGAGGGGGCAGAAAACTCAGGTAATTCTGTTCCTGATTTCTGTGATCCCGTACTGGTAGAGCTGTTCCTAGGAGCTGCAGCGTTTTGGAATAAAACACGTAAATCCCGAATCAAGAGAGCTTCTCTGAGGGACATGTGGCCTGTAGGCTGGCCCAGATTATAGTGAGAAAAAAAAAAAAATAATCCACCTCACTTATATACGATTTGGGAGCCTGAGTTAGTTCAGCCCAATTTTTAAGTTATCCTGCTTGATCCTAGCTGTATCCAAGCTGCTGTGCACCTGAATTCACTGGATTTGTTGCAGGCAGTTTTGCAGCCCATGAAATCTGTAAACATCCAGTCATATTAGAAGCAGGGTCTGTTTTCTGACCATAACAAGAAGGTTACAGAGATCTACTAGATTTTTTTTTTTTTTTTTTTTGAGATGGTTTAAAATGTGAAAAGCTGGCACCTTGATATGAGTATAAATTTGAAAGATGTCTTCAGGGTGTCCCAGCAGGAAATTCATATCAACCTGTGAGAGAAGCTGGAACTGTTTGAAGAAGGGTATGTGAGCTAAGCCTTCCCGGGAGAGTTTGGAGGGCGGTAAAAGTATAAAAGGGAAAACTGGACGGATTTTTGAGTCAGAAACAGCTTTTGTGCCAGTGAGCTGGTAGAAGGAGATGTTTGTGGTTGTATTAAACTAGATTCAAAAGGACTGTCTGGGATTATATAGAAGTAGGAGGGAAAAGAAAAGTGGTGTATGCCTCATGTGTGTGTCTATGTGAGACAAGATATTGTTTCTCTTTTTACCTGTACCTCAACAATCAGACCCCTAAATCTGAGATTTAATAACTGTGAAACTTCAGGATCTAAGACCGCCTCTGAAAGTAGTATGTGTGTGCAAAGTTCCTTGGGTGAAAATCATAGAAACCATTTTAGAAAAAGTCTGTCCATCCCTGATGTCATGCTGTAAGGATTTTATACAGGTAACATTTGTCTGTGAATTTCTTAGAGATTTCCATGATGTCACCCACTGTTTGCACATATGCACAGAGTTATTCAACTATAATCAGTTTTGTGAAGTATTATAGTTTGGACTGTATATGCTTCCCAGAGTTTTTAACCTTTCTTTTATTAGCATATCTATATACTATTCTGCTTGTTTAGTTTGGTGCTATCTATCTCCATTTGTGTTTCTGTCATCGCTAATGTGAATTTTCAATTCCTTAGTCTTGTTATATTTGTTCTTGCCCTGTTAGTTTCTAACCGGCTGTTCTGAAACAGTAAAAATACAAGTTTGAGAGACTGCCTTATGGCATAAAGTTAAATATAGCAACTAAAATACGAGAATGAAAACAATTTTATGGCTTAATTGTCTCATTAAAGTTTTCTATGAGCTGTGGAATTCTGACTTTCTGCAAATATCTTTGAAGATACCATTTTCATTAATCATATAGCAACTTTTAATAGAATGAATTTATTAAAGGGATATTTGGCAATGCAATAGATCTCATACTATGTAAAAATTCAATTTTCCTTAGTCAGCAACAACCCTAAGCGCTGAGACCACTTCATCTATTCCATAGATACTTGAAAAAAGGAAACCAGAGACCTTTCAAATACCTTAGAATCTCAGTATAAGAACTTAATGTGAAACTTCCATCTGGAAATTACAAGGCCAGATGGTTGTATAAATCCCAGCAGAAAATATTCATCTGCCACTTTTTTGTATAACTGATTATATTTGAAGAAGAATTTATTTAATCAGTTTGGCACATCATTTAGTGTGTCATTCCTACCAGCCTGTAACCTTTAGCTCTGTTTGTACCAAGTCCTCTTTCATTTGTAGAATACGGTGAAGGTAATCATTTCTCTAACCAGATGCAGGATGATGATTTGAACTGTTTTACGCAGAAGTGTGATGAAGAAGAGCAGATGAATATAATTAAGTAAAATTCTTCAGTAAAGATTCTTGCTATCAAATCTACCTAGATTATGAATTTACCTGTCATACCTCTTCTCTCCACCATGTAAAGACAATATCTAGAAAACGCTTGAGCAGGGAACTGGAAATAAGAAAATTTACTTAATGAAAGCCTGCTTTAGAGTTCTATGCTACTTCATTAATCCAAAGGAACAAAATTGGCTACTGAATCCAAATCTATCAAAATTTGAACTCATGCAAATATCTTATTGGAATGTCTGCCTAAAAATTCTATAAGCCAATACTTCAGAATAGGCTGTGAGCATGCGCAAAAATACTAGTGAAGGAGAACATGAGGCGTGCGGACCTTACTGTAGATTTTATTATAGTCTATATGACAAGTAACTGAACATATAGTCTGTAGACATTTTGTGTTATTCAAGTTTATATTTACATCACATATATATCTATAGGTAAACCCACAATCACACATGCATACATCACTATTAAATTTTACACACTTACTGGAATTTTACCACTGTCTTAAAAACTGTGTTTGGGAGTAATAATATTGCCCACTCTACTTAGCAATTTATTTCTGATATATTTTCTTGATACAGATTTCATAGAATCATGGAATGGTTTGGGTTGGAAGGGACCTTAAAGATCATCTAGTTCCACCCCACTGCCATGGGCATGGACACCTTCCACTGGATCAGGTTGCTCAAAGCCCCATCCAGCCTGGCCTTGAGCACTTCCAGGGAGGGGGCATCCGCAGCTTCTCTGGGCAACCTGTTCTGGTGTCTCACCACTCCCATAGTGAAGAATTTCTTCCTTATATCTAATCTAAATCTCTTTCAGTTTCAAGCCATTCTCCCTTGTTCTGTTACTATATGTCCTTGTAAAAAGTCCCTCTCCAGCTTTCTTGCAGGCCCACTTTAGGTACTGGAAGGCTGCTATAAGGTGTCCCCAGAGCCTTCACTTCTCCAGACTACACAACCTCAACTCTCTCAGCTTTTCCTCATAAGAAAGGTGTTCCAGTCCTCTGACCATCTCTGTGGCCCTCCTCTGGACTTGCTCCAACAGGACCATGTCCTTCTCATGATGGGGGCTCCAGAGTTGAACATAGTGCTCCAAGTAAGGTCTCACAAAGGCAGAGCGGAGAGGGAGAATAACTTCCCTTGACCTGCTGGCCACACTTCTTTTGATGCAGCCTAGGATACAATTGGCTTTCTGGGCTGCAAGTGCGTGTTGCTGGGCCATGTTGAGCTTCTCATTCACCAACATCCCCAAGTCCTTCTCCTCAGGACTGCTCTCAACCCATTCTCTGCCCAGCTCGTATTTGTGCTTGGGATTGCACTGACCCACATGCAGGACCTTGTGCTTTGCCTTGTTGAACTTCATGAGGTTCACATGTGCCCACCTCTCAAGCCTGTCAGGGTCCCTCTGGATGGCATCCCTTCCCTCCAGTGTGTCAGCCTACCACTCAGCTTGGTGTCATTGGCAAACATGGTGAGGGTGCACTCAATCCCAGTGTCCATGCTTCCAACAAAGACATTGAACATTGCCAGTCCCAGTATGGACCCCTTAGGAACACCACTTGTCACTGTTACTTGGACATCAAGCCAACTGCAACTTCTTGAGTGTGACCATCCAGCCAATTCCATATCTACTGAGTAGTCCATCCATCAAATCCATGTCTCTCCGGTTTAGAGACAAGGATGTTGTGTGGGGTGATGTCAAATGTTTTGCACAAGTCCAGGTAGGTGACAGCAGTTACTCTTCCCTCGTCCACTAACACTGTAACCCTGTCCTAGAAGGCCACCAAATTTGTCAGGCATGATTTGCCCTTAGTGAAGCCATGTTGTCTGTCACCAATCACCTCCTCATTTTCCATGTGCCTTAGCATAGTTTCCAGGAGGATCTGCTCCATGATCTTGCCAAAAACAGAGGTGAGACTGACAGGCCTGTAGTTTCCCGGGCTTTCCTTCTTTCCCTTTTTCAGGCAGTGGGAACTTCACTGGACTGCCATGATTTCTTAAATATGATTCATAGTGGCTTAGCCACTTCATCCACCAGTTCCCCCATGACTCGTGGATGTATCTCATCAGGTCCCATGGACTTGTGCACTTTCAGGTTCCTTACATGGTCTCACACCTAACCTTCTCCTACAGCGGGTGGTTCTTCATTCTCCCAGTCCCTGCATTTGTCTTCTGCAACTTTGGTGTTGTGGCTGGAGCGCTTGTTGGTGAAGACCAAAACAAAAAAGTCATTGAGCACCTCAGCCTTCTCCATGTCCTGGGTGACCAGGTCTCCTGTTTTCTTCCAGAGAGGGCCCACATTTTCCGTAGTCTTCCTTTTATTACCAAGGTACCCACAGAGGTTCTTCTTGTAGCCCTTGATGTCCCTGGCCAGGTTTACTTCTATCAGGGCTTTAGCTTTCCTAACCTGATCCCTGGCTGCCTTGACAGTTTCTCTGTATTCCTCCCAGGCTACACGTCTTTGCTTCTACCCTCTGTAGGCTTCGTTTTTCTGTTTGAGTTTGTCCAGGAGCTCCTTGTTCATCCATGCAGGCCTCCCGGTGTTTTTGTCTGACTTTTTCTTTATTGGGATGCATTGCTCTTGAGCTTGGAGGAGGTGATCTTGGAATATTAACCAACTGTCTTGGGCCCCTTTTCCTTTCAGTGTTTTATCCCACGGTACTCTTTCAAGAAAATCCCTGAAGAGGCCAATATCTGCTCTCCTGAAAACCAGCATAGTGATATTTCTGTGCCCTCCTCACTGCCCTAAGGATCCTAAAGTTCAGCGTTTCATGGTCCCTGCAGCCAAGGCTGCCCTTGAGCTTCACATTCCCCACCAGCCCCTCCTTGGTGAGAACAAGGTCCAGGGCTTGTGAACATGAGGCTGCTTCTATTTGTCTATAGAAGGCTTTGTCTGCTTGGTCTTCCTGGTTGGGCAACCTGTAGCAGATGGCCACTGTAATGTCACCTGTCCCTGTTCTCCCTTTAATCCTGATCCATAAGTTCTTGGTCAGCTCCTCATCCATCACCAGGTGGAGCTCCATGCACTCCAGCTGGTCATTGAAATACAGGGAGACACCCCATCCTCATCTCCCCTTCCTGTCCTTCCTAAAAAGCCTGTATCCTTCCATCCCAACAGTCCAGTCACAGGAGCCATTCCATCGTGTCTCGGTGATTTTATCTGAAGAACAGAGAAACACGAGTTCATTTCTTTCTCCTCTTTGCCTTTCACTGCAACACACGATCATCTAGTCTGGCCCCCACTTGAGAAAGTATAGGTGACCTTACACTTACAAGAGATGTATACTACACAGCTACTTTGTTTTTTGTATGTTTACATTAGCTTTTTAGTTTGGATCAGCATTTTTGAAGCTAATATCCCAATTGCACTTGATTGCTTTGGTTCACATCATAGAAAAGACTTGTGAAGCAAGACCTGGATTTCTTTTCAATGAAATAAAACCAAAAAATGCCAGCCAGGATTGTTCCGAACAAATTCAAATCCAGAATGGTTAGTTGGACAAGACTAGAGCTTACTCAAAGTTATGCCTTCCTTCTTGAACATTATATAATTGTCATT
Organism: Ibycter americanus; assembly: GCA_035590275.1. NCBI lineage: Eukaryota > Metazoa > Chordata > Aves > Falconiformes > Falconidae > Ibycter > Ibycter americanus. The sequence goes on from JAVJGI010000040.1 coordinate 48,222,303, forward strand.
CCATCTTCAGTGCAAACTGTTTTGGTTTATATATCTGCTGCTACTACTGGGCTACATTATTTGCTAGTGCAGGTGTAAATTTAGCCTTTGAAAACAATTTTTACAGTAATTCTTCCTAGAGAAGGCAGATATTTATGGACCTCATCTAAACAAGTTATGTCTGCCAGCAATTTTTTAGAAAATGCTACTGGTTCTGGTTTTCTCCCACCACTTTTCTAAACTAAATATAACATGAATGGCACACTCCGCTAATTTCATATAAAATTCTTACCATTAAGAAAGGTGACACTATGTAGCAAAACCAGGTACCAACACACAAACTGTTCTAAGTTTTAAGGTTCAGATATTTTTTCAGACTTTATTAAACAATAATAATTGGCAGTATAGAATCAATTGAAGAAATGTAAGGATTAATTGAATAGAATGAGAAGACTAAAACCTGTGCATGGATTGAATACTCTATTTTTTTTAATCAATTGTGACTGTGTTGGTTTTTGATCCATAACCTAGAAGTCACCAACATTACACCATAATATTGAAATTTTTGTTTTAATTTTATACACACACCCCCTACACCCCCACCCCCCCCAATAATTTTGTGGATGTCAGTGCAGTAAGAAAAGAGAATGAATTGTCTCCCAGGATCAAAATCTGCCATACGTTTAATTACATTAGATATCCCTAAAACTTCCCAAGGAATGCTGGGACAGCTGCTCAATGGTTTGATTTTTAGAAGAGGCTGCTCACTAAGAAACAACAGTACAAAATGTACTATATATAATGGAAGCAAATTATATCATGTTGTTGTGGTTTAGCCCTGGCTGGCGACTAAGCACCACGCAGCCGCTCACTCACTCACCCCACAGTGGGATGGGGGAGAGGATTGGAAGGGTAAAAGTGAGAAAACTCATGGGTTGAGATAAAGACAATTTAATAGGTCAAGTAAAAGCTGTGCACACAAGCAAAGCAAAACAAGGAATTCATTTACCACTTCCCATCAGCAGGCAGGTGTTCAGCCACCTCCAGGAAAGTAGGGCTCCATCAGGCATTAACAGTTACTTGGGAAGACAAATGCCATAATGTTGAATAACCCCTCCTCCTCCTTCTCCCAGTTTATATATACTCAGCATGACATTCTACGGTATGGAATATCCCTTTGACCAGTTGGGGTCAGCTGTCCTGGCTGTGCCCCCTCCCAATTTCTTGTGCCCCTCCAGCCCTCTCGCTGGCAGGGCCTGAGAAACTGAAAGTTCCTTGACTTAGTATAAACATTACCTGGCAACAACTAAACCCATCCGTGTGTTATCAACATTGTTCTCACACCAAATCCAAAACACAGCACTGCACCTGCCAGTAAGAAGAAAATTGACTTT
>JAVJGI010000040.1:48248141-48340887 GCA_035590275.1 Ibycter americanus
AGGGAGTTTATTTTTGCTTGAGAGAAGAGATGAAGGACAGAAATGGTAGGAGAACAGTCGCGTTAGAGTATTTGACATTTGTAAAGTCAAGATTATTAGTTGGTAAAGAATATTACTATATTTGTATGACAGTAATACCCAAAGGCACAAATTGTGAGATCAAGGCCTCACTGTGCTCAGTGTGTGCATGCATACTAGGAAACCATCCCCAAGTGCAAAAGCTAGCAGTATAAATTGTTAAAGCCAGAGAATAGAGAAGTAAAATGATTTTTCTGTGGTAAGGTAGTAGAAGAGTATCAAAATGAAGAGAAAAATGCATGTCTGCTGAATCCAAGTTAAATCTATTACAGCTATTAGATCACTCTAAAGCATTGCAGTTAATAGATTCAAATAACAATACTGCTTTGGGACACGGATTGTCTCAAAGTATACTAGGAATTCATTGCAGCTGCACAAAACAGCAATCATAATAAGCAAAATGAGATTTTGTTTTAAAATCAGATAAACATCTAGCATTTGAAACAAAAAAGTTGCTAATTAATTACTTTTATTGCTAAACCTATTAGTGTTTCTCTTTTTGCAATAGCAGCATTGAATTATTTGTACAGGTAAGAAGGTTCCATGCTCATGAGAAATGTACTGTGAAACATACCTTTAGTTTAACACAGAATATCAGGCGCATGTCATCAAACAAGCATCTTAATCAGTGTGGAAGATTAGACTGTATGCCAAATACATTCATTGACTTTTGTATTAAAGTGCATTATTATAATTCAGCAGGGATTTTTTTTATACATATATGATTTGTAGTGGAAGGTGTATATGCTCCCTGATTATGAAATAATGGCTTGGTGAGATCTATTGAAAAAAACTACCAAGCATAAACACATTATTTATAATACAGTGACAACTATGTTGACAATTTAGCATAACAAAGGTTTAATCTACAAATGAAATTAGGTATCTGTTTTCTCAAAGCTTAACATACACTGGGAAAATTCAGAGCCAATTTTATACACGGATTTTGCACTGTGTTGTTTTCTTAAGATTCTTATGCCAATAGAGTTCCTTGAAGTCTTATTGGAAGACCTGACCAACTTTCAAGATGCTATTTGGGTTTCTAAACTTCTTATATGGGAAGAAAAAATAGAAGGGAGTATTATTAGGGTATAAATACTTCCTAAGAACAATCCAATAGAGCAATACAGTACGTATGCACGTTAAATCAATATGCAAAGTTATACAGTTTCTGGTACTTCAGACGATTATTGTGAAATGTCACTTTGGGTGTCTCTGGGCAAAACTGATGAATGCTTTTCTGGGTAAATTACTTCCCATGTCACAGAAGCAGTGCAGTTGGATATGTGTATTTGTAAACACCCTGTTAGTGCACCTAAGACGCAAATACAAAGTTTAAAATAAGCATCAGTGTGCTTGTGTGTTCTCATCTACAGTAACAACAAAAGAATATTACTGAAGTTATGCACTATAACCCTAACGTTCTTAAAATCTATCCTGGTAAATCTCTGCATGTAAAAATTGTTGTTAGCTCCTCAGTCCTTTTTCTTCATTTCTTCATTCTCAATGATCGTCTTCTAAAGATGAGGATGCTGATTTATTTTTAGACAGAAGATAATTACCTTGAAAAAATGTAAACATGTTTAACATACATAAAGACTTAGATAACTAATGTTTAAGTAAGCCACAATAAAGTGCATAAAATCTTTATACAGTAACAAAACTGGATATAAAAATCAAATATGGGGTTGGGAGTACAGAGAATGAAACAGAGCTAACCTCTCAGCTTGAATGAAACCTTCAGCTTGCATAGAAATAACAAGTATCCTCTAAAAAAGATACTGCTTTTGGGTGATAATTTAAAGGCATTAGCCTTTTGTGCTCCAATGGACCATTAGATTGCCATCTACGGTTTAACAGTATTAAATGTCATGGTGTCTTTCTGTCGTGACATCTTTCATTTTCTAAGTATCCACAATTTATAATCATAACCTTTGCCTGTGGGAAAAATCTGGGTGTAGAAATTTCCAGCCCTACTTTTTAAGCAGTTGTTGACAAGCAAGGAGAAAAAGTGTATTGGATGAATTAATAAAATGTACAATTTTGCATATTCTTAAAATGTATTCTTGCAATACTGTTCTTTTAGGTTAACATGCTAAGAGGTTGTATAGGTAATTGACTGTGCTGATTTCACTAAATATGTTCTCTGGTGAGGATGTAGATTGTGCCACTGACTCCTTGTGTACCTGTACAGTAGGAGACGAAGCCAATACAGGTTATTCTCAGAAGTGACAATACTCATGACGTGGAGATTTAGGATCTTCAGTTTCACTGACTTCAGTTAGACTTTTTCTTTTATAGTCATTTCTGAAAAGCTTTACAATGGAGCCCTTGCAAACTGAGGACTTAGAACCCTTCACTATTATTTGTCTATTGTCAATTTGTGTTTATTAAAAATGAATAATAAACTAATTTTAAATCTCTTCTGACAGTCAGCCCTTTGAAATCCAATCCTTTGTACACCATTCTTCTAGTGTATATGGGAAATATATATGCAGCTACCCCATTTAGTATCACTGATCATGAGAACTCTGCGACAGTTTTTTGCCCCTGGTTTTTTTCCCTCCGATTGATTCCTAGACAATTTCAGTGTTCATATCTATATGAGCTTCACAGTAATGTATCTGTATAGAATATATCTTACTTGAAAGCTGCTAAATAGTAATATTAAACAAACTGCCCATCAGATCTGAGTTTTAAAATATTATATGCCTCTATTCATCTGGAAATTAATAGAGTATTGACCTTGTGAGAATCATGCAAAAACCATGAGCCCGAAAGATTTATTTGTGTTTATTTTTCAGTAGGCTGAATTTCTGCAAGGCTTGATATTTGTCATTTTCTTTACTTTCTTCACATCTAATTACTCCCCATTCTAGGGATCTTTTTTCTACTTCAGCAGGACTACTAACTGTACACATCTTTTGATGCAAACCTGGAATGTTTTGAAGGGAATAGCCAGCTCAAGTGTTAAGCTAGACAATCTCAAGTCTTTCACTTAGTTTGCAGTTAAAGATCAGTTAAAGATTTGCCTGTTAGCTGTACTTTCAAATGCTACTGTCCTTGGATGATTACTGCAGCAATTTGAAGCAATGAAGTGCAATGTTCCTCTAAGTACCTCACAGACAAAGCAAGCAATCCACAATAAAATTTAATAGTGTTTTGTCCATCAAGTCCAAGGATATCTTTCAGGCTGCAGGGCTGAAAAGGAGACAGGGTGGAGATTGTCATCTGGGTGGCTTATCTTGTAGTTACGTTTGCAATATTTGTCTGCTTTTGGTGGAAGGCTGCATTGCTCTCAAATTCTGTAAAATCATTACATGAAATCAAAAAGTTAACTTTATTCTCTTAAACAATATGTTCAGCTTTATATTTTTATGATTGGTTTTATACTGACAAATAAGGATCTTTTAGCAGTGGAAATGTGATATTAAGTGTTTTGAAACTTCATCCTTTAATCTCACCAAGTCATTATAAGGTCAGAGATTTTCATCACAGAAGTAATCAGAGGGAGGCACTCTCTGATGAAGAGGAAGTAAACATCCTCATTTACTATATGGATGATGAGGAATATGACACTCGCAGGCTTTCTGCTTGGGACTGCTGGAACGATGAACCATCCAACTGTAAAAAAAGAAGCTTAATGAAGGCTTGATAGGAAATGAAACTCAGTGGAGCAACAAGATTTTACCAAGCAAAGCAGTGTCGGGCCTGCTTTTATCACAACAGTGTATGCATTAGTAAACCAGCACAACTTTAGATTCCTCTTAGTTTGAATTGTATCTGAATGGCCAGGCAGCTCAGTGAAAACATAATTTTATCTGGGTCCGTTGCTGAGGAGAGCAGTCAAGAGAAGAGGTGATTGCAACATTTACAGCAGAATGTTCTGCTAAGTAAAAATACCAATTGAAATTATATCTTCTACAGGATTATGTCAGTTCTGACAAAATCCATCCCCGAAAAAGAAGAAAAACAAACCCTATTTTTAAGGAAAAGTTACATTTTCATTTTAAAATTATTTCTGAAATGCTGTGGTATTCTATTTTTACATCTTACAAAAAATTGAAAAGTCAAATTAAATAAAAGTGAAATAAAATCCTTTATAGAAATTAATTGTTTCTACTGACAGTCATGTCTTTCTTGGCTGAATATTTTTCAGGATTTTTTAAAAAAACACACTTTTCTACTTTTTTCACTAAAATGCGAAATCAGGGAAAAAATGGTAATGAAAGAGTGGTTGCAAGTCAGTTCTAGAAAACAATGATCACGTAAGAAATCTATCTACAAGAGAAAAGACCAGCTAATGTACTGCTGAGTGATTGTGCTTTTATTAATTGTAGATTAGGAATATTATCATTGTAATATGATAGCTTTCCATGAAAGCTCTGCATAGAGGCAACTGTGTTAACCTCTAGAATATTAGGTTGTGCCTTTGAAATTACAGTAAATAAAATTAAATGTTTCTTTTAATACTGAGAGCAACTCCAGCAGATCTGCTTTTGCCTCTGTTTTGACTCCTATCTGTGTACATCACACTAAAGGTAAGAGTTCAAAGAGAAATTGGCAGGAACCCAGATGCTTTTGACACTGAATTAACATTACTGAAGGAGTGAAGCAGATCCATGCTGTGCGTAACAGCTTTGTTCATCAGTGCTGTTGTCTCATAAAAAGTAGTCTGTAGAAGCTAAGGGGCTTTAAGTTTCATATATATATTCATTAATTTCTGCAGCTGACTGGTCAGGACCTGGAAGAACATGTCACATCTCCTTTCTCGTTCTGTGAAGTTGATGGAAAACCCATGAGAATCAGAATAGAAGGGCTTGAGGAGGGTGTGGAGTGGTATGTACCCAGGGCTCCTCCTGCAGTCCAGATGGGACCAAAGGGTGCTCCTTATCCTGCAGTACAAATAGGGTACGTTCATACTCCATCAAGGTAACAGTCACAATAAGATATGAGAGTATGTCTGTACTGCAACCACAAATGAGCTATACTATTTTCAAGCCACCTTAATTTACCTGGAATGTCAAGCAATTGTGAAGTTGCGGTCACTGATGTGCATACCAGTTGCAAGTCATAATTGCTCATGATTAAGCCATAATGAAGCTGATAGTAATTTAATTTCAGAGCTAGTATTACACAAGATAACTAAATTAAAACTAACTTTTGATTCAACATGGTGCAGATTTATGGTTTTCAGTACACATCAAGAAAATTTTCTTCTATGCTGATGTTTAATGCAATGTATAGGACTTAGTCATCTCTTCCAATAAAGAAAATGAAAGGGCTGAATATTCTCTGCTGATTTCAAAGACCAAGAAAATTTTGAAACATACTTCATGGTGGTTTCAAAATCCAAGATTAACATCACATGAGAAATTTTAATGAAAATTATAAGATGATTTAATATAAACTCACTGGCTGCTTTTAATATCATTGTAAATGTAGATGATTGTATTTACTGCAGTCCCGTTAAATTCAAATCATGGTCCTCTGTGCTGTCTGAGTAATTACTTTGCAGTTAGACGTCAAATAAGCCATCCTTTGCCAATACCAAAATGAAGTGGTTCTAAAGGAACATTTCCCAGATCACGTTCTCTGTGTTTGTCATTTTTGTCTAGGACTGACAATAATAGCATGATACTTTAACCTAAGAGAAGACTAACTGTTTTAGCAGTTCAGGAGAGGGTGTTGGAAATTTGGAGAGGTACTTTGCTCAACCCCAGCTCCTGTAGGGTTCCTATAATAGATAGTATGAATGTCTGTATGAATATTTATAGTGACATTGTAGATGGTTTGATATACTACTAACAAGTTCAACCACATAAATATGAACACAGGCTGTAATGAACATGTTTATATAGGAAAAGTAATCTAAATCTCAGTCATAGAATCATAGAATACTTTGGGTTGGAAGGCACCATTAAAGATCATGTAGTCCAACCTCCCTGCAACGAGCAGGGACATCTGCAACTAGATCAGGATGCTCAGAGCCCCATTCAGCCTGACCTTGAATGTTTCCAGGAATGAGGCATCTGCAGCCTCTCTGGGCAACCTCTTCTGGTGTTTCATCACCCTCATTGTAAAAAATGTCTTCCTTATATCTAGTCTAAATCTACACTCTTTTAGTGTAAAACCATTACCCCTTGTCCTATCGCAACAGACCCTGCCAAAAGTTTGGCCCTATCTTCCTTATAGTCCCCCTTTAAGTACTGAAAGGCTGCAATAAGGTCTGCCTGGAGCCTTCTCTTCTCCAGGCTGAACAATCCCAACTCTCTCAGCTTTTCTTGATAGGAGAGGTGTTCCAGCCCCCATGAACCTGATCTTCTCTTACCTTGGGAGAGACTTTGGTCCCCCAGTCCCTGCCTTGTGGTTCATGCACTTGAGAGGTGTGGGAAGAGAGGTTGCCAGTGGAGAATGAGGCAAAAAATTTGTTGAGTACCTCAGCTTTCTCCTCAGCTGTTGTTACCAGTTTGTCAGTTTTGCTCATCGGGGTGGTACACTTTCTGTGACCTTCCTTTTCTGGATGACATACCCACAGAAGCCCTTACTATTATTCTTTGCATCCCTTGCCATATTCAGCTCCATCTGTGCCTTGGCCTTCCTGACCCCATCCCTACACAGGCAGGCAGCTTCTCTTTACTCTTCCCAGGATACCTGTCCCTGCTTCCACTGCCTGTGCATTTCCTTCTTGACCTTTAGTTTGACCAGCAGGTCTCGACTCAGCCATGATGGTCTCTTGCCTTCCTATTCTGATTTCTTGCACCTGGGGACCAAGAGCTCTTGTGCTCTGTGGAAAGTATCCTTTAAGATCTGCCAGCTCTGTTCAGCGCCCTTGCCCCTGAAGGCAGTTTCCCAGGGAGTTCTATTGTCTAATTCCTTGAACAGCTGGAAATTTGCTTTCCTAGAATTCAGAGTCCTGATTTACTCTTTGCCTGGCCCATGTCCCTCAGGACTGTGAACACCACCAGTGCGTGATCACTGCAGCCCAGTCAATTTAAAATCCCTACAGCAAGCGGTTTTTCCAGAGCATGTCCATAAGTAAAGAGAAAAAGCAAGTTTGGTAGCATGATTCATGTGTTCTTCTGTACAAAGGACTTAACTTGTGAACTACTATAGTTCACTGTCTGCACAGTGTAAGGATCCCTTTTTGTAGACCTGCGTTAGCTGACAGAAATCTCTTCTGTAAACCAGGAGACTGTAAATTAAAGCAGAAATCAGACAGTTGCGTATATTCTCTAGTGTTGCTAAATTTTGTCTCTAATCACTCAGATTAATACAGTATAAATTGTGATCAATCATCTTCACCACATATTCCTGGCTTTGGTCAGTTTGGAATTATTCATTCTGATAGTAATTTGTGTGTTCTTAGCTAAATCTGTTACATACCTGTACTTTTCTTTAGGCAGATAGTCTGGTGAGACTTGGATAATGATCAAGTACTTGCTTTCTTATATATAAATGGATCATCTACCTTCTGATCACAACCTCGGCAAGCTGAAGAGCTAAAACACTTTTGCACTTTATGTCTGTAGAGAAGTAATCTATCTGCTTGTCTTTTTCATAATGGTTTATGTTGTAGTCTTCATGAATAAATATATTGCACACCCCTGAGGATGGAAACGCTTCCTGTAATATTCTTTTTACTTATTTGTTAGGCCTGTACCTCCTTATGCATGTGTGAAGCATGGTAAACAGCATGTAGATTTATACGATTTCTGACCAGCAAAAGTTTACGCTAGATGTTAGCTGCTAAGCATGTTTCTGTTTTATTATCATTGTAAAAGATAGCTATTAGACATTTTAATAACTTATAACTCAAGCTGTCTAGAAATAACAATGACACTGTGCATGTTGGTCTGTGGTTCTCTCACCGCCTCATCAATTTTCTTTTCTTAACATGGTTTTACAGGAGGTGTGCCTCCAATTTTTTTAATTAGTTTAGCCACTACTACTTTTTTCTGTTGTTTTATCTCTACAGTGCCTCACACTCTATTTAATAATGTCAGCAGGCATTTTCCAAAGATTAGCCCAAAAACGATCAAGAAACTGATGCTAAGAATAGTAAGCTATTTCATATCCTTATACAGATGGAGGATCTGATGAAGCTTCAGAAAAGCTTAAAAGCTAAAGAAACTTGAAAAGGCTGTAAGTTAAATCTTTTGCATTAAGGTGGATTAATTGTTCCTTATTTATCATTCTTCCAATAATGTGATATCCTTTGGTCTTCTTCAGATAAAAGAATAACCTGTTAAATAGCCAACAAGAGTGCAAAGCTCATTGTCACCTTTTGCCAGCTGAGTAGCTGGTATATTTTGTGCATATTTTTCTTCCATTTTTTTCACCATAGCCAAAGTAAGTGGTCATAAATGCATATTTAAATGGGAATATGGATGTACCTAACCGTATTTTTTTGTGCTTATTGACTGTTGGAGCTTGAAGGAGTTGTGCCAAAGCTTAGACCACTATAACACTGCTTAAATATAAAACCATCATTTGCATCTAGACTTGAATTTGACCCCCCTCTTTTCCACTAGCTCACAAAACCAGAAATTTTTGTGTTAACACATTAAGGCATTTTCAAACCTTTGTTTTGAAGGTCAGAAAACATGATTGAGGAATGAGTCTGACGTACTAAGACCCATCATGTGGAATGCTTTCTATCCAAATGCCTTTGCTGTCATGGTTAGGTATGTGTAATCATATCCCCAAACTTATTCTGAGATAACTGAGCAGATGAAGAGACAGGGATTTATTACGGTGTCATGGTTTAACCCCAGCCAGCAACTAAGCACCACACAGCCGCTCACTCACTCCCCCCAGTGGAATTAGCCGGGGAGAATCAGAAGGGTAAAAGAGAAAACTCATGGGCTGAGATAAAGACAGTTTAACTGATAAAGCAAAAGCCATGCACACAAAGCAAAACAAGGAATTCATTTGCCACTTCCCACCGTCAGGTAGGTGTTCAGCCACCTGCAGGAAAGCAGGGCTCTGTCACACGTAAAAGTTACTTGGGAAGACAAACATCATCACTCCTAATGTCCCCTCCTTCCTTCTTCTTCCCCCAGATTTTATTGCTGCGTGTGACACCACGTGGTCTGGGACATCCCTTTGGCCAGGTGGGGTCAGCTGTCCCGGCTCTGTCCTCTCCCCTCTCCCTGTGCCCCCCCCAGGCTGCTCGCTGGTGGGGTGGGGTGAGAGGCAGAAAAGGCCCTGGCTCTGTGTCAGCTGCTCAGCAGTAACTAAAGCATCCCTGTGTTATCAACATTATTTTCAGCAGAAATCCAAAATAACCCCATAGTAGTTACTATGAAGAAAATTAGCTCTACGCCAGCAAACACCAGCGATAATATTGGAAATCAGTGATAATATTGGCAGTGATTCTTCAATAAATTATAATGATACTTGAGTAGTTGGATTTGTGTTAAGCTAGTAATATATTTAAGCCATATATGTAACATACATATCTATTCTACATAATTAGATGCATTTTATACATATTATCATTACATTGTTATTATACATACACATATATGTGCACTTTACAAATGCATATAAATGTAGAATATAAAATATTATGAATGTATAAATTTCATACAAAAGGTGCATGAAAATAGCCAGAAAAACTACTGGATTTCACTGCAGATTATTTGTGATCTAATATGATCTCAACATGGCTTCTTGTTAATGTGCTATATAACAAAATACAGTACTTATTTTCAGTCCTACTGAAGGAATTCGAATGATCATAATATCATAATCATAATATCAAGCTTAGGATAGAGAATCTCACCTATTTTATATGTGAAATACATGCACATGAGGTAGTATCTATTACAGAAGTTTTAGTCTATCAATATCTTTGAGGCATGTGGAAGTAAGGGTTATGAAAGCAGTTTGCTGTAAAAAATGCACACTCAACTAACCAAATGAAGGGGAACAAAAATGTCCAGAGCAGATACTTTGAGCATTAATATCTCCAACAGCACTGGAAACTGCGAGACATGACTGTAATGTTAACAAACTTCCCCAGATCTGAGTTTCTTCATACCGTTATTGATGATGTGGAGTTCACGCAGAATTAAAGGGAATGTACCTTTCTCATTGCCCTGTGTAACAGTGAGTTTGTTGTGCATTTGAAAGAAAGAAAGACACAACTGTCCACAACCCCAAGTGTGTTCAATGCCCCCCGTAGTAGGGTGTAATATTTTCTAGTGAAAATTTTAGGTGTATTGTAACACTGAACAAATTAAATTTGTGGTTGAGTGCATTGATTTTCTTCCTTTTTTCTTTTTTTCTTCAGCTTCTTTTGTTTTCTTTACACTTATTTGGATTTGCATAGGATATATATAATTTTTGCTTGCATTGTCTACAGCTGTTTTAAATGAAGAGCAACATGTTTTTGCCAATGCAAAATTATTTTCCAGTTTTAGGCACAGCATGAATCTTTTCAGTACTCTTTTCCCTGTATTATTTTTTTCTTTTTAAATGTATGTTACTGCTTTCTTTTAAAGTCATATGTGATAATGTGCAGTTACAGCAGAGAAATGAAAGGGAGAGGACGTTATCTGGAAAATGCCTTTATTTGTAATCATTAGCAAGAATGCATTTCCCATTGCAATCTGTATTTCCAGATGATTTCCTTTGTGTCGTAAAAGCTAGGGATGGAAAAAGGGGGTTTGGAGTCATCTAGTCCACCTCCCTGCCATTATAACTATTCCCTGTTGTAAAATTGGATCAGCCTGTCCAATGTAAGTTGGCCAGAGTAATGGAAATCTCATTACTTCTCATTGAGAGACAATTCCCCAAATTTAATAGGCCTCACTGTTGGAAAGTACTGACTTGGTTCTGAATCTTCTGTTTCATAATTTTATATGATTTTCTTCCTGATGTGTGTACCTACTTGTAGAAACGAACTTCCTTCTTCCTTGATATTCCCCATTGGACATTTTCAGACTGCTTTGATGACCTCCCACACTAACTGCTTGCTTACACCTTTGATTATTTTAGAATTCCTCATCAGTCAATCATCACAATCTATTAATTCAATGTCTTTCTTGGATATAACAATATCAGTTTGAGAAATCAGTTACATTTAATTATGGCTCTAACTAGAATAAGGCAAAAATATAATTTTCCTGCTATATGAGGACAGATAAGGTGATCCATACAGTGATGAATGGCCATACATAGATACACGCTTCTGCATTTCCAGCAGCAAAAATGGTTAACCATCTTCACACTCATATAACTCAGTATCTAAAGCTCTCTAGGCAATTGGTACTTTTCTGTTTCTTCTGCGGAAGTTTTCCTTGGATGGGTTGGAGGAAATATTAAATTCCTGTTTGTTTTGGTCTGCAAATTTCTGAATACATTTTTTTTTCTGTTTCAAATCCCTATTTCCCTTGTGCTAGTTCTCTGTTTTTCTTGCAACATTTCCCAATTTAGCTGTCAGTTTCATTAATGTGTTTTCTATTCCCCCTTGCAGAATGTAAATGAAGACGTCAAAACTAAATTTAACATGAATACTGGAAATATACCCCATTTCAGCTTCTCATAACTAAGTGCAATACTATTTATCATTAACCCTTGTCAAGAGACCTTCAAGTCACTTTTCAGTTCAGTTCCTCAAGTTGATTTTATTTAAGCTAATTCTGAAGTATGCATGCAGAAAAAAATCAATTTAGGCTTGTGTAGTGACACTAGTGATAGTGTGAACACACAGCCAATTATTAATAAAACAATATATTTAATGTATTTAATGTATTCACTGTGCAAGTCACATATTAGTAAAGGAATCTAGGGTACTGAGGGTGTCCCTGATCTCTCCCACTCAGACCATAATGCTGTATGGTCTTTCATTGCAGAAATTTGTTACAGACTGTTGAAAGTATCTTGTGGCTTGTGACAAGTAGAAGTTTATGAAGTAGATGTTCTGTGGGTCCTCCCCAACTGCCTATTGCATAGTTATATGTAACATTAGAGAATATAACTCAGCACTTCAGGTATTGCTCCATATTCCTTTGGGTTAGCCTCGTTAATTTACTCATATTCAGTGACATATTTCTGTGTTAATATTGTCATTGACTTTATTGAAATAATATAATTACATGTGGAAATAGGTCATGTAAGGTAAGCAGGCAAAGCTGTTGCTCTAGGCAAGTAAAGTAAATAACACATTTTTAACTCATCTCTCCAAGTTATTTTCTTGTAAAAAGAATCATTCAGACAGCTTTCTAGATGTTTAACTGAATGTGCTAATTCTGATAGTTCACAATACTTAGAGCCTTCATACCAATAACATCACTTTCATAGGCAAACAAATTTAGCTAAATAATCTTCTGTATTCATGGCTTATATAACTGTAAAATCAATTGTAATGGATTTTTAAAATCAAATCAATGGCCCAGAGGCAATTATATCAATGCAGGTGGTATAAAAGCCACATATTTTGTATATGCAATCTGTTTCTAAACAGGTCCCAAGACACACAATGTAGTGAGCATTACTCAGTGCTCCTGAGCTGAATCATCAAGCATAATGCAAAGGCTTTGAATAGGTCTTTTTTAAAAACCAATACTCTTTCTGAGAAAAGCAAAATTAGAGCTTAATTGAGAATGTATGCCTCCTCTTCTGCTTACTTAAAAGGTTTTCTGACCTGAAATGATAAATGTCTCTGAGTCAGCATCTCTGGAAAAAACTTGGTGTAAGGGGCCACAAAGGCAGGCTGCTTTGCAAAGGAAGGCAGTTTAACAGCAAGGCAGGCAGAGGCAGTATCCTTTTAGGACAGCAGGACAATCCTACAGTATCTAAACCAGAATTGCAGAGAAAGTCCTCTGACAGTGCTCAGGATCATCTCAGCCCAGAGGGCTGCTCCCAGCTCACTCTGACACAGCAACACTCTTACCCAGTCCTGGGTCCCGCATCCCTGCTGCCTCAGAGCTGGCCCTGGGGAAGGGGAGAGTCAGACCTTGTTCGTGCCCTGAGGGAAATGAGAGCTGGATAAGAAATAAATTGCATGTTTGGAGTTTTTTGGCAGAAACAACTTTTGTGTATATTGTGTTATGTGTATATTGTGCACGTGTTACTCTCCCCATATCAGAAGCCTCTTATAACTAAAAATAAGGCCTGATATAGTGTCAGTACCACATAGAGGCACAACTGGTTACAGAGCTCATCTTCTCCATAAAACATAATTTTAATGGAAAACAATCTTAAAAGCAGTACTTGAATGACAGCCCAGAAGAATCAAGTCTTCTGTTTATTCACAGAAGAGGGACATAATGGCAGAACCTGTATAAGCACGAGAGACCAACATATCAGCCCCGAACTTAATGGACTGTCTTTTGGGATGAGTAACTCACACGATGTGCCAGTACAGCACGTCATTGCTCTGCTGGGAGTGTATGTAGAAGTTCTTTGTGTAGCAGTTGAGGGATTTTTTAACATGTTGCTAAAAAGTACTTACTAGGCAGCAGTTTCCAGCAGCTGTTAACCCAAGCTATGTCTGAATGTTAAGTCCACATCAAAATTCTTTTGTAAGAAATGTTACCACAACTTTCATGATGGAAACTGATCTGATGTTGACCAAACTATTCTTTCAGAACTATGCCACAAGAAATACATTATTTTTGAGGAAATATTGCACTCTGCTTATTAAAAATGATCAATGTATTTGCTAAAGTCAGCAGGTCCCTGAGGCATGCATATTGACTTTGATAACTTAATACCTATTTCATAAGAAAGGGTAAGTCCCATTACTGATGACAACTCTTCCTTCAGAAGCAAGTCTGTCCCAATTCTGGTTTTGTTATCTGACTAAAAATTAAAATTAATCATATATCTCTCAAAAATATGTTGGAAATCTTGTTTTCATAAATTGCCCTGGAAGACATAGCTAACAAGAAGTAAGAAGCATCATGCTTGGAAGCAGTGGCAGAAATTATCATGGGAGGACAGGCTAGGAACAAAGAAGATTTGCAGCCTTATAGGTAAGTTGTCACACAGGACAAGTTACCCACTTTGACATTAAAACTTTGAATATGGGATGACAGTTTTAATTGTTAGATTTTTAAGTATTGCTATATTAAGTCAACGATGCTTGTATTAACAGTATATATGAAAGCATCGTACATTGCACTATATAGGGACAAAGCCATTTTCCCTGCTTCAAGTACCTGGCCATGGTAGGTTCAGACTTGGCAGAGAGGAATCAGGAGCTGGTGATGCCTGTAAAGCTAGAGAAAAATTCTGTAACTTGGATGGTGGCTTGATGGAAATGATACAGAAGAGGTTTTCAGTCCCGTGTGTGTGTGTGTGAGGGAAAATCAGGCTGATGAATTTGTCAGAAAAATATAACGGGTATAAAAGAAAGATGAGTACAATGATCAAGTGCTGCACAGATGTCAACTTACAGAAAGGTCTTCAAACATCAGGGGTATTTCTGAAGATTCAGCCAGTCTCACTCATACAGAGAGGTATCATTCTTGGAATCAGGGGCAGAAAATCTTGGGATGATTGGCTGTACCTGAAGATTTCTAAAGCGTTTTCTAATAATTCACTGCAAAGGACTTCTGCACCATTCTGTAAATACTGTGAAAAGCTTTTAAAACCAGAGCAAGTACTTAACTGTGTAGAAAGGACAACTAGAAAGTTCAGGCAAGAGGTACCTACTTATTCTTTAAGTATAGATTGTGTGAGCCTCTTTTTGAGTCTGCAGACATCAGGACCAAGTGGGAATAAAATCTGAAGTGCGTTAGTTGATCGTTGTTATATTCAGCTGTGGGAACACAGTATGCTTAATGAACCCAGGAAATCCTGTAATAGGCATATGCAAAAATGTATTATTATAGTTTTAGGTTTTGTTAGTACACAAAGAATAAAAAAATGGGAAATCTTAAAGTGTAGATAGCTTTCAAATGCAAGTAGTAGAGACAGTAAGGATGGACAGAACAATGAATAATCTCACAGTAAAAAAATACAACTTTTTCAGTAGTCTTTTTAGCTAGAGAAATTTTATTTGTGTTGTGCAGCACCAAAAAAAGGAAAGGTATATTAAACCAATTCTGCCATCTGCCACAGTCACCTTGAAGCTGAATCCTGTTCCCCAAGTCTCCCATTCTTATCCTGTAGCTTCCATGGCTTTCGGATTTCAGGAAATGGTGCAGTCTGCCTTAGGTCCTCCTTAGAAAAATCTTTCTTCTATCTCAGAGGATTTATTGCATTCTGGTTTTGTTTTAAATTCATTGCAAATTGGTTCAAAAAAATTTGGACATCTATAACATCTAGAGTAGTAAGTCAATACCAACCCTTTTCCTCCCAAAGTGCCAAGAAACCTTTTGCAACTTATCCAAATATGTCTTTGGATATGGTGGAGATGCAGTATGAAAATCTCCATGATCACTTTGCAGTGTACCCTACAGTTGTTGTATAGTACTACATGGAGGAGGCACTTTCACTGAATGAATATAGAGATGTGGGAAAATATCCCATGAAAGTTCACCAAGTCTAAGGATCAGGGGTTACAGTTTCCTGATAAACAGTTTCCATGGAAAATAAATTGGACAACACAAGTTGTGTTTCATTTCTGTTGTTTCTTCCTGGGTAATATTCCTCTGAATCTGGACAGCAGAAATTTAAAGTTGCCTGTTCTCTTCCATTTGACTGCTTGAAACCTCGGAATAGGAAGAAAATTAAGTCTAGGCTGGGACTGACTGAGTATGCTTGGGGAGTAAAAGGTTTCTTGACCACGACAGCCAGAGGTTGAGACTCAGACACAGAAATAAGACTGGTGCCTTTCAGGGAAAGGTGGAGAAGCAAGAAAGAAGCCTGCCAGAAGAATATATATATACACACACACACGAGCACACATGCTACTGTTACCTAAGTACCCACATAAATATTAGACTAAAAAATAAGACTGGAGGAAAAGCAAGACTGTCTCTTTAGAGACACAGTGGTCTACAAGTGGGAATCCCCTTTTATTTCCCTCTGTCTCACTCTGAAGTTTCTCAGTTCTAGTAGCTGTTCAACTAAACTTACAGACACAACTTAAAAGTCCTTTTCATTTACTTGTTTAGGCAGTCAGTCTAAGAATGAAAGATCTCAGGGATCTGGTCCTGTCAGACCAAAGATACATGTCAGTGAAGTCAGTGGGAAGGGGGTTATTTCCTGTTTGCTAATGGTGCTGAGTTACTGCCATACAGGGTAGGGACTAAAATTTTTCTCTGACCGTTTTTTGATGGGGCAGTGGAATTTCCCTAAGATTCCCAGTGCAGGAATAATCTGGGCCTGGCTATAGATACTCACTTTTTTTAGTCCTCACTTAAAGACTACTTTAATACTCCTCAGAATTCTAAATTAGTAGGTATTTTAAAATTCATTATATGCCATAAAGTATATTATATTTTAAGAAATAAAAATAAGTGCAGCATCTGTGTCTGTTTTTTAAGCAAGTCTATTTGGCATTTTGTGTGTGGGGGGAAATATACTTTAGTCCTGCAGGACAGCTAATTTTAGAGTTCCCTAATGATTGCAATTGTCCCCTCAGTCCCTTGCCATTCCGTTCTCATTCTGCTTCAAGTGAAACAGATGTTAGATTTAGATGTTTGTGTTTCTGGAGGACTGAGATATTTCGTGTCACTATCTGTTCTAAATCAAAACAGACCTGTTCTTCAGAGGTACTAAGCACTCATTAGAATATGAGATGTTGATATACAGTCAGATACTGATACATAAGAGCAGACAGTCATATACTCAATGAGTTCTCCTACTTCCCTGAGTACCCTATTTAAGGGATCCTTTTCTCTCTGCTTTATACTCTTGCTATTTCTGTGAATATAGCAGGAGTTCTACAGAACTTACTCTTTTATCTCATGTTGATATGCTAACGTTGCCAAGGGTCCACTTGTCAACACTAGTATATCTGTTCAATACTCTATAGACATTTATAGTTCAACATTTTGTAAACATATCATCAGTCAGACTTATCTAATCATCAGCATCATAGTATCTTACTTGTCAGGAAATTCAGAGTTCTGTTTTCTGCAATCTTTTCATTGCATAGTAGATGCAATGATCTCTTATAGACAAAGCAGAGATGCTAGAAAACATTTGGAAAAAATATTATAGTGGATGGAAACCTAAAGATTAATGCCAGTGCCCTGCATAACAGACAATTAAAAATTAAGTTTCTTAAAAATGAAACCTTCGTGCCTTTCAGTATAGTGTTCGTATCTCATGCTCCACCTTGGCAAAGCATAACACTTAGGCAATCCAGGCTTCTTAGGTTTTTCCATTACCCTTACATGCTTTCCTGAACTTTTAGTGCTTAATTTCATCTCTTCTCATGACCCCTGCAACTGATTTCTCAGTGAAGTCACCAAGATCTATTTCTTAATAGGACTGGGGTTTTCTGTTTGTTCTCCTAATACATTGCATGTAGTTGAACTGCAAGTTTTGCAGTGCTGGTGCTGAGGTGTTCTGTTACCCCCTCCCATTTCTCTCTGTGAGGGGCACATAAGGTGGTCTATTCAACCTCTGTCTTGCATAGATGCACCCTCTATTACCACGCAATGACGTCCTCAGGTGCTCAGTTACAGTCCTGTGCTGTTCATGGAATTATTCCATAAAACTGTGTTTTGTTTCCCTGCGGTATGCTTTTCAACATTCGGATGTTTTGAAGTATCATCACATTAGGTGGCTGTCCAACATATGGTAACCGCAGTCATCTCTGCATGTAATGTTCTCATTTCTAGGGAGCTAATAAAGTTAATTATTCAAAATCACCAAGTATACCATTAGCATTGTAGATGGCCTTCTCATTGTTTCGATCACTTATTTTACTGAGCATCCCATGTTTACCCTTTTAAGACTTCTGCTTCATAGTGTTATACATCTGCTCCTTAGCTTCCTCTAAGGAAAATCTTTAAACTGTACATGCTAAAGCACTCTTTAAACAATTTATATGTACATAGCAGGAAATATACCTTTTATTGTAAAACAGAACAATAATCACTTCCAAACATTCCACACATGCATTTTTGCGAAACATGTTTTCTAACAATGTTCTGGATTTTGTCGATTTTGGATTTTGGTTTCCCACCCTCCTCCCAACCCCACCCCACCCCACCCCTGCTTTTTTCCATTTAAAATAAAGGATTTATACGATATTTAAACCATGTAGAGATGCCCAAATCTTAGCGATTAAAAAAAAAAAAGGAATGTTTATAATTCAGTGCATTTTTGTCATTATACTCGAACTCATACACAAAAAAGTAAGTAAATTTATAATACTAGTTCTTTGTGACAGGCAACGTCTCCTTCATTGCATATGTTTGTATGTAAGGCTACTGGTAGTGAGGGGGGAAAGAAGAGTAAAAAGAGAAGGTTTGAGCAAGGCAGGTGAAACTTTTGCTTTCCACACTTCGCTTCAGGAGATGGCAAACAGGAGAGCCAGGAGCAAAGCAATGTGCTTTGCTCTGCTAAAACCCACTGTGTGTTGAATTTGCTGCTTTCAATGTCCAAGTGTTAAAAAAATTAACAACCCAAGGATCAAATCACTTTGCCACATTGTGCCATTGTGTGGATCCTATAGCCAAAGGAGATATGCTATGCATCGAGGAGATTTGATACATACTATGTCTATCTTGCTACAGTGTTTGTGTTTCCAAAACTTAAGGGTTCTTGAGATGTCTTCTAACTGTGCTAGAGTATGGGAGGAATCTGGAAACTGAAAGCTTTGTTCTTATGCCAGCTTTTCCCTGACCTAAGCGTGTGAATCTGATTTGCTTTTGATCCTCCTTAGGCAACAAAATAACTGCTCTAGCTTGCCTTAGGGACTAGCTTTGTCTTTTCAATTCCTTCAGTAAGTAAAAAAAAATATAGTTGTGAGCATGCTGTATCTCAGAAGGGACCATTTTGCTATAACATCCTACAGAACATTGCCTTGCAGCTCTTTTTCTTGTCTCCATGTTTGATACTTACAGTATATTGTCAGGAATGTCTCCGTGATATGACAAGAGAATTCTCCGCTACTTGCTTAAATTAGTTCTGTGTTTCCTACTCAGGAGCCAGATATTCACCTAGTGGCACTTAAGAAATTAGGAGCTTGAATTTTGGTGGCTTGGGGTCTCCAAGAAAAGCCTTAGAACCTCAGGAGCTTTTATCTGGTGAGAGAAATGGCTTTTCTGATTTTCCATTTTTTATAACGAAAGGAAAACATGTACGTAAAAATACTTGGAAAGGAGCTTTTAGGTCCTTTATGGGTCTTGTAAATTGAGTGAAATTCAATGAATATTCCTGCAGCAGGTGAATGTTCTGCTTATATTTTTAAGACTATGTAATTTTTTACTATAGAACTGTCTATTATAATCCACTGGATTTAATGCAATATACTAGAGTAAATGTAGTGACCTAGAGGCTAGAAAACTTTCAATAATGATTTCTTTATACCTTCTTGGCTGTAAGAGCTTTCAGAAAAGGATTTTACTGTCAGTCCTTGTAACAGAAATGCATATACCTGTAATTACTTCTTCCCCTAATTAACACTGTTAGAAAACCTTCATTCTGGAGGTATAGCTTTTAGTCACTCTCCACTCTTACTGTTGTACTTTTACGAGACAACTCTGTGGCAAACTACCATAATTATCAAGAAGTGCAATACATAGTACTGGTACTTTCAGAAAACAGAAACAAATACCAAAGCACAGCAGTAGAAAGTATTTTAAGCTTACCAGATAACTTCTTTTTCAAATATTACAGTTGTCAAGTACCTCTTACATTTTGTTTGCAAATTTATATATAAAGACAATTTTGAAAATCCTATCCCACATCCTTAGCGTTTTCAGAAGTAAGCATCTACAAAACGCAAGTGAGGGAAAAATCTGTGTAAGTCAGAAACTGGATGAGACAGTTCAAGAAACTTCACGTTCCTTCTGGTTTGAGTAGTATGGATTATGGCTTGAGGAAAAGGCTTCATAAACAAAGCTGTTTAGGCTTTTCATATGAACAATTTATCTTTTACCTTTCAAGTAAGAGGGGAAAACAAGAAAAAGTTTTGAGATGGGCCAAATTTGAAAAATATAGATTTGAATGGTGATCTTGACCCATACTGAAAACAGAATTATAAGGTCTAAGGTTCTTGACTTTGATTTGGCTTTGCTTTCATTTAAAAGCTATTTAAAATTTAATATCATTTTTCAGGTCAAAACATTATGACAGATGGTTGGTCTTTTGGACTGCACTTAAACTTGATACGAACTGCATTCAGTTGACCTGAATCGCTCTCCACCCTTTTGTAATTATTTGGTGTTCAAATGAGTGCATTTTCCATTCTGATAGACACGACATGACACAAGAACTCTTGATTACTTTGTGACATTTTGTGACAATCAGGCCCAGGAATTGCAGTGTCATCTCTCCTCTTGGGTGTCCTTAGTTTTTGAACTTAGTTTTGAAGTCTCTGAACTTCTATTTAGCCCTCCTTTTAAAAAAAAAATACTCGTAGCCATCTTTAGTGACCGTTTTCTGAGATAAGAAGACGCCAGTTCCACTTGGTATTCTGGGATTTAGCTTCCCAACTGCTAGCAGGAGTAAGTCCTGTTCCTGCTGTACTGCAGGTCAGTCTTAGTGAGCCTCTCTTTCTGTTTACCTGCTCTACTCAGGGTAGAGCTAGGCAGTCAGTTATCTGTGGGAAAGCTTTGCAAATCTGTCGTGTACTTTAAAAAAACATAAAGACCAAGAAAACAAACTCTGAAAATAACCCCATAAATGGAATCAACATGTGAGAACATATTTACCACAAGTGTTTAAATTGTACACAAGGATATATTTTGTCTTTCTGTCTTGTGTTCACATTTGCTTATGGATTTGTAGTTTGGTACTTAGCTGAAAAAGCTTCCTTTCAGTAAATGAGACTTCATTGAGTAGGACTGGAAAAAGATGTTTTTTCCTGCCTTCAGCAGCATTCTAAATTGGCTTTCATTTAGCAGAGCAATGCTAGGAAGATCTTTAGTGACTTGGCCCAACAAGGTTTTGTCTGTGGTGGGTTGACCCTGTTCAACAGCCAAGCACCCACATGGCTGCTCGCTCGCCCCCCTCTCCTGCAGGACAGGGAGAAAATGGAAGGAAAGCAAGACTTGTGGATTGAGGTAATGGTGGTTTAGTAGGGGAAGCAAAAAAACCCAACAAATTCATTCATTATTTTCCATTGCTGGGACTGTATCTAACCACTTCCTAGAGAGCAGGGCCCCATCATGTGTCACAGTTGCTTAGGAAGACAGGCGCCATAGTTGTGAGCATGCCCTCTTCCTCCCCCTTTCCCCCAGCACGCAACTTCTTATGATACGGAATATCCCTTAGGCCAATTCACATCTGCTGTCCCAGCTGTGTCCCATCCCAATTTCGCGTTGACCCCCAGCCTACTTGCTGTGGGAAGGCAGGGGCAGAGTGAGAAAGAGAGAAAGCTGTGGTGCTGTGCAAACACTGTTCAGCAAAGCCCAGGCGCTGGTGTGTTGCCAGCACCGCTCAGTCACAGCTGGTGCACCGCCAAGTCTGCTGGCATTTCACAGCCTCCACACCAAAGGTCCAAAGTTACTGTAAAATTTATAGTACAGAATTACTCAAGAATTTTTTAAGCTTTATCTTGAGAGATTCATGCATACACTGACTCTCAGCCACAAATCCCCAGAGATGACAAAAAGAAATAGTGATTCAAGCAGGAAAGCACCACCAGCCTGGCTGGTGGTACTAGGCCCAGCTTTAAGGAAGCATTAGAGCCACAGAGGTTGTAGACGCCTCTGTGAAACAGCAGAATACAGACACCAGTCTTGCTTGGGATCATGCATGCAGTGCATGAGCCTTCACTTCAGGCTGATCTTCTCTGCACATTACACAAAGCAAAAAATGTGAACCATGTGCATCCATTTTTAACCATTTGTTCCCCTGAATATAGCTTCCGTTTCTGTGTTTTGGACAAATGTGACTAGTACTTATCCTGTCCTGTTTTCAATCCCTTTAGTAATGCCTTGTGCCTTTTCAGCCCTTCTATGAAATACAAAATGTATCTTCCAAGAAACAGTGAAATCAAGCCTTTACACATTGAAGGAAATAGCTCAGCCCAGGGAGAGGTGAAGGCATTAGGACTAACTCTGTAGTAAAGTCGGTAGGATATTACCTTTTGACATGGAATATCATCCCAAAACAGCTTTTTATTTTTTATTCCTATTTTTATATTAATTGTGCCAACTATTAAAGCATATGCATAATTTACGTCAGCATCTACCTGATTTCAGAGCTGAAGTGCTAGGTAAATCCAGTGGCTCAAATACATCGTAAGATAAAAGAAACTTTGTCCCCCATCAACAAAGCTTAAAATTACTGTCTTATCATTTCAGTAGAAGAGGGAAAATTTCATTCCAGAATTATTGTTAATGTTTCACATCACAAAAAAAAATAATCAACAAATATGATAGTATACAATAAATTTTATTGTCTGTTATGGTCATAAGATTTGAATGAGAAATGAGAAACTTCAACCACTTTTTCAGCCATCCAGAGTATTGCAACAGGTTAAGAAAATGGTAAGATGATCTGGGAGAATTTGTAAATCCACTCCCATGTTAGCTGGAACTTTCCCAGAACATTTAAAACTCAATCTAATGACCATGGTGTGGATGCCAGAATTCCCATTAACTGATATGGTTTTTGACCAAGATCAAAAGTCACATAACTGCAAATTATTTAGAGTGCATACTTGTCTAGGCCAGAATTAAAACTGTACTACGGTTTTCAGTAAAATGTAATCATATGTTGGTATCAAATCCAAAGCTATTCAGCTTGTGTTTATTAACAGAAACTTTGTTATCATCTCTCCACAAAATAAATATCTTTGTGAAAATCCTTATCTCACTGTCTTGATATCAACCAGATTAAAAAAGCACACATATTTCAGGGGAAAGGCATGTCTATTTTCATATTAAAGCCCACCAAAGTAAAACTTTCTTGAAATCTTCAGCAAGGGCTTGACGTGTTTATGATCGATGGAAGATTCAATGCATGTCTTTGACTAATATGAAGACAATTTATGATTTTATTTCAAAGTCAGAAAAGGTTGTTAAGTGACTATGATCTTTGTTAAGGTTTAACTTGTATTTAAAATTCAAATAAAGTGAAAATCTTGAAATGCAACTAACTGTTCTTCCTTTGGGAAACTTTGCTGAAGTCGATGATAGTGTTTGTTCATGATATTTGTCAGATATTCTGTCTCTAATTGACTTAGGAACAAAGGCTTGTCCAATTCAATTTTATGATGAGATTTAGGACTGCAGACATTTATTTGTGAATATCTCCACAATTACATTTAGCCTCCTTTTGTACTTCCAAGAAGTGTGGTACTTTAATCAAGTCTGTGGGGAAAGTAGAATCACTTAAAAAGAGTTTAGCAAAATTCAATTTCAAAGGGCTTAAAAATCTGTCAATACTTACACTGTAAACCTTCCACCTGTAATTACAAATAATTCACATACTTCCAGTTACCATTCATAGATGTGTCAATAGAAGATACTACCAGGCCAAATGCAACCACAGAACATTTACATGCATCTGATCATATTGTTCCTTCTTAATTCCTGTAAACAGCACTGAAAACATGATTGGAATATGCTGATGTATATCTCATTTGTTGACATGTGCTGCACGCCCAGTTAAAAAATTATATGATTGTTAGAGAACCCAGTGGGGAAGCCTAGTGCTTTTTTTCAAACTTTTAAAGATTTAAGCTTTTAGCCTTGCAGCACCCACTGGCAAATGGTTAGTGTTAGAGAGGCATAATATTTTGCATTTATTCGTACTTGCACAGGTAAGGAACATGCAAAAAATAACAACCTTCTGATAGCATACAAGGCACTTCACTGCCATTCTAAAACAGTGACCATCCTAATTCCTAATATTGCATATACAGATCACATTAAGAAGCTTCAAATAAGTAAATGAAGTCAAAGGGCAGAGATATCTAATAGAGCTGCGGATATTTTTGTCAAAGCACTTGTATAAAACTACATCATTGCTAAAAAAAATTGATTTTAGGAGAAGTTTCAGGGATGGTTGTGATATTCAGCATTTGATTTAGTCAAAAAGGTTGGGGTCTGCTTGAAAAAACATGTGTCTATAGAAGTTGTGGGCAGATAGAATGAGACATGAAGTAGATCATTGTACTTGCTAATGCTCACTAGCGTTGCAAAGAAAGCCTGAGATGCAAGAAGAGTTGCAAATACTAAGAAGATTATTTACAGGCTCTTACAGTGGCTTGAATCAGAAAAAAAGATGAGAAAACTCAGCAGTCAGGTGAGAAAAACACGAATGACCAAAATTTAACAAGTCCATGTGCATACTGTCCATGTGATAGTCTTAAAAAATGTCTATAATGACTGAGATTAAATGGTAATGCAAAACACAGCCTGTAGTAAATACAGCAAGAGCCTAGGATAAACATGCCATATCATATTTTTGTACTGTTTATAATTTTGATAACTTCAGGGATTAAAATAATGTTTTCACCCCCTTGATTTATACGCTATTCTTCTATGTCTACATAAATGCAAATGGAAAAATAACCATAGCTGGATGGCTGGAGAAAACTAAAATAGCTTATTACAATGCTGACTTTAAGAATGTTATGCCTCAAACCATAAAGTTGTATAATTAAATCACTCTTCTTCACTAGTAGAATTTAAACTCAGTAAATGTGAACATATGAGGAAAATTCACCACTTCATCTAACCCTGTCCAATCCTAATCTCTTTTATTCTTCTACAGTCTCTTTTTTCTTTTCCGTCTGTTATGTGCTACTAATTGACACAACAGCACTAACCTGCTTCTGTATTCTAGACTAATTTATTTGTTCTCTACGTGCTGAACTTTCTATTCAGTCATCATGTGCTGCGGGAAATGAGCTAGACAAACATCAAGTTACAACCCTGAACTTCAAGAGAACATATTTCATCTTGTTCAGGGCTCTGTTTGGCAGGGTCCCACCAGGAACCGCACTGGAGGGCAAAGGGCTTGGGAGAGTTGCTTGAACTTCAAGGACATCCTCCTCAAGGCACAAGAGCATCCTGTTCCAATGCACAGGAAATCAAACCAGCATGGCAGAAGGCCAGCGAGGATGAACCTGGGGCTCCTGATGGAGCTAAAATGCAAAAGAGAGTGCACACAAGGTGGAAGTGGGGGTGGGCTACCCATGGAGGAATGCAGAGACGACTGCGCCAGTTAGTGAAACATTAGCAATCACAGCAAGAATACAGTGAATAACCATATACTATTGCCTTTTCTCTTTCTCAGGAGAAGTTAATTTGGTTTCAGAAAATTGTTTGCAATCACCATTGAAAAAATATGGTATTTAATCTCATTAATCAACAGAATAATGCTCCACAGAAACTGACCACTGAGAATAAGCTGGCAGATAGGCCTGTTTGCACTTGTGTTCTTCCTTACCCTTTTATTTCCTCTACTCTTTCTACAACTACTGAAAGCTTTCTTCTTTCTCATTTTGTGTTTAGCACATCCAGCCCAGGATCAAGGTAATTTAATAAGAATGATTAAGATGTATACAGGGCTTTATATTCTGAAAGAATTTTGCAGATATTTCCCACTCTTTAGGCTATCTCTGTGAAATAGGTATCTAATTATTATCTTAATTTTAGACACGGGGAAACAGAAAGCAATAAGTAAAATGCATTATCAGGAGCACACAGAAACCGAATAACAGAGCCAGTGATATAGCTGAGGAGCCCCCCAGTCTCACTTTGCTACTTGGAGAATGCTGATTACCTTCGAGTCAAAGCAGGATCCATCCAATGTCGAAGGCCAGGGCCAGGAACAGGACACGGAGTAATGCAGTGACTACCCAAAATGCAAGTTTAATGACATGGTAATTTCTCAGTAGCATTGTCTTTTAGTATTACACCCTAGGATACTTCTTGGAACAATATGAACATAAAATGTCTTTCACTAGACAGATCTTCATAGATCAAGCAGATGCTACCAACCATATCGGGTTACTCAAAACTGCTAACTTTATAATTCTTGTCTCCTCTACTAGACATAATTGCTTAGATGCTTGAAACTCCACATGCTGCCACATTATTGATCATTTGACAAAGAACAAGGAAAATATACAACCTCACTCCTTGAAACATTTTTATAATTAATGAACACTGTGTTACAAATTCACATGTATTTAAAGAAATAGCATATCTATGAATATGTAGCAGAGGAATTAATTGAAATTTGATACCAGACCTATATCTGGCCCAGATGTTCTTTTTAAAAGGTTATATAGGATAATAATAGCCAAGAAGCCATGGCTGAAAATATACTCCAAGTTATGTTAATTTTGGAATACATTTGTGGTTCTTTATAAACTGTTTACTCTGAAAAGAACAATGTTTTATTTTTTGTCACCTAATTAAGAAAAATATCAGCTATTTCATTTAAAATAATTATTAACAAAGTATCCAGCAAGAACTGACAGTGTTCATACTCCTTAAAACTGAGAATATTGTTCTTAAAATTATAGTCAGGGAACATTGTCTATATTTCGACAGAGGTTGTTTTTATATTGTCTATGTATACACCTTTTGCATTAAGCTTCTTGACACAAGGACACAAGCACAATGAAAATGTTATCAGTAGTATCAGTGAAGACACAATCTTGCTTTTATTTTTCGATGCCTATAGATCAAATGAGAGTTGGCTGATTTGCATTTAGTAATGCAAATGCACAGTTTCCTGTTATTTTTTTCTGGGAAGCCTGTTTCCTCAAGTAATAAAAAAGGCGTTATAAAACTTTTGTTAAGAAAGGTGGTTTTTTGTATTATTCTAAGGAAAATTTCTAGCATTAACTGCAGTAGTTGTAGAAGTAGTAAAGAACTATGCATGCGTCAATGTTCTATTTTAATGAAAGGTTTTTAGGTTCTAAGTGTAGACAAACCCACTGTAAAGCAACTATTGATACATGCAGGTCTTATGATCCTTTCTTTTCTTTTAAAATGTTTTTTTAGATTCCTTTATCTATTTTTACATTTCCCCCATATCTTATTAATACTTTTATCAAATAGATCCTGTAACTGACTGTTGACTTGAAGCCCTGCTGTGTTTTGACTTCTGTGATGACTAGAAGCATAGTGCCCTAACTAAGCCTTTGTCCCAGTTAGTGGACACCTTGTTTATTCAATTTTGTTTGTTTTGTTTGTTTTTACAAATGAACAAATAACCCTTCAGTATTTTACACATCTTTTTATCTTTTTTGAAAAGACAGTTACAGACTGAAAGAGGATTTGAATGTAAGGAAATCTGTGCAGTATTTCTGCAACTCATTTTGATTTCAGTCATGACAATAATGCTTATCTCAGCCAGTATTTAACCCTTACCTGTTTACCTACTGTTGAAAGATTATGCAAAGAATATTTTTTTTTAATGTGATGTCTTAGCTGGACAATTGCATTTTATTCAGTTAGTGCAAAAAGTTTTGTTAAAACCACCTTGTATTAAAAAATGAAGTAATTTTAAGTTCTGCATGATTTGTGTAATATTTGCCAAAGTGAATAATGATTAAGGCCTATTTGAAATAAAATTGATCAGTAGAATCTCTGGAGTGTCTTTGATTCAGAAGTAGGGGGAAAAGTTAGGCAAAGAGCTCTTGGCCTTCTTTAAATATGAAGTTTAAAAAGCTCAACACAGTCTTTTTAATCTTTTCAAAATCTTTCACTGCAGTTTCCTCCCATTATTGATGAAACACACACTATCCTTATTCCTCTAGTTATTGAATCATGAGAGATTAATGTTCATCTTTCAGTACCCACTAATGAGAAATGTAAAGAGAGAACTATAATAACTGGTGAATGTTAGTAGCTGTTCTTTGTTTTGCTATCAGACTCAGAAAAATCTACAAACAATGCTGGCAAGCCAAATTCATGAAGCCAATGTATTATTGAATAGTCCCATAGTCAAAGGACAGGTCTTGAAGCTGTCCTTTGGGGAGCCAAAACCAAATACATGCTGATGTAGAGCACTACAAATATTTTGCTAGGAGCTTTGAAATATATTTGAAATAGATTGTGGTCTTGTCAGTCCACCACTTTATCCATGGGATAGAAACATTTTTTCATCTTCTTTTAACAAGCAATATTTTAAATCAAATGTTTCTTGTTAGGGTCATAAAATTGAAAAAGTGATATTACTGAGAAAGCCATGACAGCTTAATGATGTGAGGGTGGGTTTGTTGGTTGAGGATACTGAATAACATAAAACCACTGTGAAGTTAGGTGCCTCACAGGGCAAAGTTTTCAAAAATAATTCAGAGAAATGCCTGAGAAAGCTTTACTTTTGGGAAAATGATTTGGGATTTTTTACTCCTGGCCTCACATTTTCTGATGGAAGTTAATGTATTTAGGGTAAGTTTGTATCATTTATTGTAAAAGCAGAACTTTTTTTTTTTTTTTTTTTTTAATAGTGTAGTTAAGCAGTTTCTAAGAAAACATTGTATTGCAAATTTCTTATAGCTTTTACCTCTTATTTTAGTTATTTTTGGGGGGATGAGACCTTATACATGCTCTGTGTATAAGGCACTGACTTATCTACGTAGGAAAATGCATCTACACATCTTCCGCACTGCACTTTTACGTGAGAATAAGATTTTTAGCCATCTCTTACGCACATTTATTAATTATGCTTCCAGATGGATTTAAACCCCAAACGTAGGTACACACTATGGGTACTTTTGAGGTACATTTTGCTTCTTATTAAGATAGCCAGACATAGCAGTGAACTAACACAACAGATTAGTTCCTTTACTTAGAAAGGGAAATGACTTGCACGTCTTCAGATCTACCAACAAAATGACCCTTTGTAAAGACTGGTTTTCTTCCATATATCTATATATGTACATCTAGATGCTTACACGTGGACATCTCCTCCCTTGCTTCTCTTTCTCTGCCTATATGTAAACAAGATGGATTTGTACATGCATGTTAAACTCTTAAACTTATGCTTCTTGCATTTAATGAAACAGCTTTGCACAGTTTTGGAACTGATTAAGATAAACTTGTAAACAGTCTTTGCACTAAAGATGTGAGTAATGCTGTATTTAGTCTCGCTGTGCCCCTGTTGATTTTTGACAAATATTTAGATCCTTGCACAAAACCTGTCAATGTTTGGTAGTATTTTGATTCTTTTTTTAATATATGACAAATCTTGAATGAATTCAGCAGGCTTTTACAGTTAAAACCTATGAATGCTTTTGCAAAACTTCTCTGTTATGTACACCAGTGGAAACAGTGCACTGTACGTACATTATTATATTTTTCTATATTTAGCATTCTGTAATATAAACATGCTTAAAGAAAAATCTGTAGATGTTAAAGCAATAGAGGACATTAGTGTTTGTATTAGTATGCTGACAGGTCAAATTCATCAGAGGATTGATTAATTCTTCAATTTCTTAGGAAACACAGTTTAAAATATTACCTTTCCTTGAACCAGGTACACACTCAACACACAGTGTTTTCCTAGTAATATGCTGCTCATCTTGCACATCAATGGAAAATCAGGATTTCCATTTAAAATTTAGGACTAAGAAAAAGCATTTCATTTTTTGTTATTCTGCCTCTTGCAATCAGGGATAATAACAGAATCTTACTGTGAGAGTTTCCTCTTAAAAGTAATGAAATATGCACGAAAACAATATTTTTTTGGAACTTAAAAATTTTATTTTCAACTGAACACAATAATACGCAATAATTAATCTTTACTATTTTCTTTGAAGTGGTGGGGTGTGCAGCTGTTTAAAGCTGATTTTTTTGAATAAAGAAATCAGAAATAACACCACTGTCCATCCCCTTTTCATTTGAGAAATATGAAACCAATATTTTCAATATAAAGTTTGAACTGTAGTATAAGTAATGGCTTGGGGCAATACATATTTACTATCAGACAATGCCTGCTACTCTGGTAGTATGAAGGAGATTACAGATGGCAGAAATGAACTTTGGCCATTTCAAGTACTGAGAAAGAATTAGAGTGGAAATGAGATGTGGAACCTTTCTGAGAAAGATTTTTTTGAGAGTAGGAAACAAACGATGCCCTCAATGACTTATGATGGTATGTCTTGCCAAAAAGAATTTTTTAATAAGAAAATATACTTTTTTTTTGCAAATATTTCTCATTCTAGCAGTAGAAAAGATTTGTGGTGTTAGTTTGAATTACCATAACCTTGAATCTTTAATTCTGAATTCTTAGCATGTTTACTACACGCTTATCCATTTGTTGCAGACAATCTTTCCTCCAACCTGAACGTCGAGCACAGGTTATATAGAAGAATTGCTTATACAACAATAAATATTTTTTGTAATTAAATACTTTGTTGACATTATCACCAACATTTTCTCTTACCGGTATTTATAAGATCGATAAAAGAGACACTGCTTATTTTGTTTGTGAGTGGTTGCTGCTTTAATACTCAAACTTTTAAGTTATAATCCCAATGAGAGTAGAAAATGTGCTCATTCCCTAATTTGGCATGTGGATTTTGTCAATATCAATCTGTTTTCAAGAGAGCTATAATGTTGGAAACAACGATATTATATTTTTGGTACTTAATATGTTGTCTTTACCCTGCCCTTCTACTTACTCTGGAAGAGAGCTAACACCAATGGAATTGCTTGGCAGTAGTGTGACCCTGAAGCAAAATACTGGTAAGTATTTTTTCCTATAATACCATCTGGATCCTAATAATTTTAGCTTTTTTTTCTGGCTGTTATGTTGGCATGCTCAACTGTTGGATGTTCTCTCATGGTGGATATGCTTAAAAGGACAGCTGAGGGTCAGGCAGCTGATGTCTTGTGTGTCCAAACATCATTTTTGTTTGGTATGATCTTGCGTGTGAATAGCTTCTCTTATATTCATACATTAAAAAGCTTTTGGACAAAGAATATTTCTAAAACATTTGATATCAAAGGTTTACTTCTTTTAAATCCTCTTCATCAGAAGAAACTGTCAGCATTATGTCTGCTATGTATAGGAGCACAAAAAAGACAATGAAGACAATTCATTATTATACTTAGTATTACTGTGAATATGTATTTTGTCATTAAATTAGTACATACTGCAAAATGCCGAATGTAGCAGATACATCTCTAAGGAAGAGTATTCCATGTGGATATTTCCATGTCTGTATTTGTTAA
The DNA here is from genome assembly GCA_035590275.1 of Ibycter americanus. Classification (NCBI taxonomy): domain Eukaryota; kingdom Metazoa; phylum Chordata; class Aves; order Falconiformes; family Falconidae; genus Ibycter; species Ibycter americanus. Next base: position 48,279,455 of record JAVJGI010000040.1, read on the forward strand.
AGTAAAACTCTAGTTTGATTCTGAAGTCTCATTTTGGTTGATGATAGCTTTAAGTGCTTTCCAGTGAATTCCCTTAATGGAAATCAAATCACAATCATCTTCACAGTAGGCCTAAAGTAATGCATTTGTTTTGCAAACTTCAGCGCACATAACCTTTTCTGTCAGCAGCATTTCCTGTTACTTGGATCAGAAATTTTGAAATTATTTTCTTTCAGTCACTATTGGCATTGCTATTATTATTTATATTGTCATAACACCCAGAGGTCACCGCAACAGTGTTTGGCAGTGTCAAGATGTGTAACACTGCATGATCCATGTTCTGAAGCACTGAGAACTGAAAAGACAAGGAATAGAGGGCTCACGGGAAACTGCAGGCTGATGATAAACGTGGATAGTGATCTTATTAATGTCCTTTTTCTCCTGGGTCCATGGAAAGCAGCACTGTGAAAAGTATGGCAAGACACTAACAAATTAAGTATATCATCTTCCATATGTGTACGAAACATGTGATGTTCCATATGGAGCATGTACATGTGAATGTACATAAATACAAATGTATATACACATATCCACATATGTAATACCTATAGTAATATTTAGCAACGTTCAGCAAAAATACCTGTATAGTTTTTCATCTCCAGATAACTAATGGAAATTTTCCAGGAAATGATCCTTGAAATAATATTTAAAAGAAAATGGTAGGGGAACCTCATAAAATTGTTTGTGAAAGGCATTAATTCAATACTCAGTGGATACCATGACGGATAATAGAATAGGTATTTGTGAAGTGGAAAACCAGACTTTTAGCCTTGTGCCACTTTGGAAGTCAAGAGTTTTAATGCAAAGAATAGAAGCAATATATTTCTACAGTGATCTGAAGGTGAAGAAAAGAAGCTTAAATTTGTTATGCAAGAAAAAAAGAAATGATAGGTATGTATTTAGATTGACAAAGTGTGGTAAGTGTGACTGACTACATAATTTTAGGATTTTTTTTCTTTGTTAGTAGCTAATGGATTTGAGCAATAAACGGAGGCAGAGATAAGAGGAGCAACTTAAATTAGAGACTTAACCTTCATATTTGTAGTGGGGAAAAGAAAGGATTTTTGGAAGATTATTTTAGTGCATTCTAATAGAAAAAAATGTGTTCTGCTTAGAACTGATCTGGAGACAGAACATAAGGCAAGCTACAGACACAGATTGCAGAAGCAAAGGTGAACTACAGAAACAGGGCCTGTGCTCAGGAAGACAGTTCATATTGGAAAGTGGGGACAAGAAACAGAATGGACAGCTTGGGAATGTACATTGCCTGAGGTACAAAGCAGTGGTACAGCAGAAGAATAAGAGCGAATGCAAGCGCTCAGTCACAATTTACTTGCTCTTTCAACAGTCAAGACACTGAAGTTTCCTGATACATCTGACTGGGGAAGGAGAAAGTTGATAAACCCATGCTCCTACAAAGTTGACTTCTTGGGCTTTCAGTTGTAGACAGAGACAGACAAGAAGCATCTCCAGAGAGGGTATCAGACCAAATCTGACCAAGACTAATCTATAAAGGAAGTAAGAGAGGACATAAGCTGATAACCTAGAAAGGCAAATGAAGGAAGAGGATGCCTCTCCGGCAAGGGGCACCAGAACAATGGAGTTGAAGGGAAAGCCATGATTTTTTTTAGTTTACTGTTTGGTTACTGATAAGGGCATGATTCAGTGACCTGAGATGGTCACAGATGGAAGCTGAAGCAATGCAAAGTAGTAAGATTTGTTCTAAAAAATAATCAGATTACAGCTTTTTTGACCCCACTGTCTACAAAGATAGTGTCTGCAGTGCATAGTGGCAATGGCCACTACTGTGGGTGCTTTTTGATTCTTAAAACTTTTTGTTATTGTGGTAGTTCTTGCAGGCAGAACTTGCTATTTTTTGTTCTAAGGGATTATGTTGTAACAGTCATTAGTTGTATAGGGGTGACACCAGTCTCCCGGAAAGCACTTGGGGACTAACAGTATAAGAATGACAAGCTTTATTTGGTATAAACCATGATCTGTTGAAAACACCTGTGGGTAACAGAGACATCTTTCCTGCAGATCCTACAACCAACTCTTTGAAGTAATTCAGCAGAGAAAGCATTAAGTTCTAACGATTACTTAGTTACTTTCACACTGTGACCCATCTGTACAGGTTTTCTGTTAGCTCTGTGAAACTGTTTCTTTCCTACAGACAACTCATTTGGTGATCTTGCAAGGATACTTGATCTAATTGTCTTTTACTTGTTTTTCTCTCCAACAAATTTCCCTCCACTCTCTTCTTTCTCAGTAAAACCAAACATCTTTCTTCCATGCACAAATACATCAAAATTGTCAAGCTGAAATAAAGAAATATACACCTTTAAAAACAGAGATACTTATAAATACATATACCTATTGTACAGGATTGTTCTTTGACATAAATCAGTTGTAGCTATTGAAAAAGCAGATGAAAGAAATCATTAAAGTAAGTGTTGTCAAATAAACCCAAAGTTGCAAGTTTGGTTCATAAAGCCAACAGAGGGTGAAATGAGTGGATATGTCTGAGATACCGAACAAGATGTCCCAGTAAATCACAATTAATAATGCTAAGATACCAAGCTGGATGAATTACAAAACAGCTTGCTGACAGTTTTATTAAAGTTGTTAATGGAGCTGTAAAATGGGCTAGTCTTAGCTCTTAAGGAGTGTCTCTTCTATCCTAGTTCAATAGATTAGACAATGAGTTTCTGTGTTTCTGGAGGCTGTGGATGATGCACATACTGGTGAAGCAGACACTCTGAATAATGTAATACTTGGAAGAATTTAATTGCCTGATTAAATGGTTGTAATAAAATATCATGTGTCTTAATACAAACAGAAGTTGAGAAATTATCTTCCCACCGAGTACAGCACTGGTAAAACTGCTGCCAGAATAAGGAGTCAAACTTTATTTGCCCCAGTTCATGGAAGTTTCGCATTCAAAAATAGGCACTGGAAAGCCAGTCTTATAATCGAGGCTTATGCAGCTCAGTTTGTTTTGCTCAATAAAAAGAAGAGTAACTATTAACTTCTTGTAGTTACTTATACAAGGGAATTATATCCCAGAGTAGGACAAAGTGGGCTTTTAATCCAAGGGACATAAACTTAAATTAGGCAACTGCAATCTGGAACAAGGTCACAGTGCCCTATTAATGAAGGTAATTAATACTAGAGCAGTTTGGGAAAGCTGGGGAGGCAGGTTTCTTCATTACCCCTAAGAACAGTCTGAAATTTCTGAGAACTGGAGGTAAACTTAGCTTCTATGAGGAATCCTATATCTTCTGTTACTGTTGCAGAGGCTAGGCATTCTTGGGAGCTTCTTTTTGTTGTTGTGGATCCACAGCCTTAGCTGTACAGTACTGAATACTTCACTGTGATGTATTCTCTGTAAACAATCTGATACTTCAAAAGAGGGGAAAAAATCAAAATCTGACAAAATAGAAAAAAATCTTTCTCTTAAAATCAGGTTCTGTCTATTATTCTAGCTATCCTCTTCCTTCAGAATAAGAGATTTCATATAGCTCTTATTCTTACTGTACTTCCAAGTCTATTAAGATAATGATTAAAGTAAGACCTTGTGCTTCAGAACTTCAGCTGGTTATACTCTAAAGGTCAGGAAAGGCTTTTTCTTCTGCCTGGCTACCTGTTTTACTTAGTTTTGATCCTCCTTCCTTTCAATCTGAAAGTGGTGCGAACAGCCCACTTTGTAACATCTGACAAAGGGGAAATATCTGTATCTGAGATGCTGACAGCTATAGCCCTAGCCATCTGCCTTATCCCCATGTACAGAACAGAACCATAAGTTACAACACAGCATTTTAAGACAAACCATCCCTAGTTTTGGTAAGCTGCAAAATGCCTTGCTCTTGACTGTGGCAGTTTAAAAGCTGACTAACAGGTCAGGCATCCATGCATGGAGGGTAGAAGGGACCACAGGGACAGTAACCTTGTCAGCCACTGCAGGAAAAGCAGTCCCTGCTCATCAGACACTCTTCAATTTCTTGCTGCTGTGTTTTGCTCCCAGGATCTGGGTCAACTGATTGCCAGAGCTGGGATCAAGGAGGAATGATTTTTAACACTCAGGGCTGCCTTGTTTTTTTCTTCAGCAAAAAAACCCCCACCAACAATCTTTTGTTTCCATTCTCCTTCAGAGAAAAAAAAAAGGTATAGTAGGAGCCAAACTTGTTGGAATTATCCGCAGGTAATTTTTCTTTTTTCTGTGTATTTCTGGAGATAGTAGGTTTATGTTTAGTATTAACTAGCTAATTTTTCTAATAAAATATTATTAAAGAATGGTCAATCAGATATCTTGTATGACAGAGAAGCCAACGACACCACAAATTATTTACTGTGTTCAGAATAGATCAGATGGTAAAAGTTTTTAAAACATTGGCAATAAAACTTTTTTTTTGAGATATCCGTTATTATAATTATGCTAGAATATGCAACCAGATGTACAAAGAATTGGGATTGTACTGTAGAAAAATAGATTCCTATGGTCTTTCAAATGCTTTTTTGAAAGAAAAAACCCAATTCTCTGTTTCCTCTGTCCTTTAAGTGTACTTTACAAACATCTGCTCTGGTTTACTCTTCTTTCTGAAAGGAAATCAGAGTTATCTCTGAACTGTTGCGTTATTCAGACAGTTTATCCAGTGTTAAATATCCCATCTAATTTCCAATTTTACTTTGAAATTACCTGTTCAAACCCAAGGAGATTAATTATTCTCTTGGAAATTTGTTTTCCAGGATCAAGTATTACTGGCATTTTTGGGACTTACAGTAGGCATCAGCTAGCATTCAATACAGTTGTTGGGAATAAATTTAAAGATTTTAAATTATAAAATATTTGTGTTCATTGTCTTTCCCAGCCAAACTCACAGTTCTTACTAGAACCAAATTGTATGGCTCAAACATATGAATGACTCATAAAATTCTGTAATGATACTCTTCATAGGCTAAGCACTGTACTAGACATATTTAATCAATCCTTGATTATTTAATGGAATTCAGACCCATTTTTTCCCCTACTGTGTTGGGAATAAAAAATCCTTAATTATGTACTTACCTAATCCTCTGCACTTTAAACAACATAATTAAGCATCTTCCTGATATTCAACAGATCCTCTAGTAAGGAATATTTTCATCAAATCCATAATTAAAGACTTTTAAACATGTATCCATATAAATAATTTTATGAAGGGTCTCAAAAAAACTATGAGAGACAAAAAATCTGCTCCACACAACTCCTATTTAAAGTCCAAATTTGTTACGGAGATGAGGTACTTCCTACCAGTGATGATCTATCTGAAAAGACAAGACAAGGAGGAAGACACTTGTGAATGGTGGAAGAGCGTGAGTTTTCTGTCATACTGTAATAGCACTGCAAGTGTATTATGATTGGAATTTGTGGTGAGGAGGAGAAGTAGAAAGGAGAGAACAGGATTAATAATTGACTTGGAAGTACTACTGTAATGAAACCAAGGGGAGGATATAACGTACACATCCACACTCATGTTACTGATTTTAGGAAAGCAAATCCAGAAACAAGTAGCTCAGATCTTATTGAAAACCATGTGTGCATACATGTATACCTGTGTCCATTTTTAACAGTGACCTTTATTTATATTTTCTCCAGTTTCTAGTAATTTCTTAATGCTTGGTATTGGCAGTGTGCTTTATTTCTTTTAGGGCATAATTAGTAGTAAATTGCTTTAACAGAAAAAAAGCAGAAACGAAATGTATTTCACAAATCATAAGGAGTGTGTACTAAGTGATTGTCTTCTGCCAGAAGACAAATCAGGATGAAAATTATTTGTGAAGAGATTTCACATTTATCTGTGGTTAGTAGAGAAAGAGTGAGTTTTAAAACTCCTTTAGAAGTTAAAGTTCTGAGAAAAGGACAAGCTGAAGACCAAAGCTACCACTGACTTGAAATGAACCCCAGCGGTTATGTTAATTAAGCCTGCAGGAGTTTCAGTAACACCCTCTGATGCCTTCTGTTTAATTCCCTTCAACAGGAGGTAAGTGTCTAGATACCCCGAGGACCTGGGTATCAGTGATTTGTACAATCAGACCTTGATTCTGAATCTCTTGAAGCTTATGAGGTCTGTATCACAGTGGCATTTATGCATAAAAGTTTCTAGTGATATCAGTAGACAGCTGGGAATTTAACTAAGTGTACTGCAGTATGGATGTATATGTCTAACTAAGCCAGTCATATTGGGCTTCCATGAAGAGAAGTTGGGCCCTTCCAGTGTACCTCACTTGAAAGTTCACATGAAAAATGGTTGAGTATATCACACTCTGAGTTCACCTGGAAGTCAGTGAGAGATTTCCCTGTAGCCTGCTGTTTAACTTGCTTTAGTGGTTAAGACTGTTCAGCAGCAGCAACTGTAGAAAGAATTAAATACTTTCACTTATTTTTCTGGGGATTTTTCTCATCCTCTTCTCAGAACAAAGATAAGTCTTTCATGTTTGTGTATTTTGTTTGACATCAATTTTTTATTGCCTTTTTAATTATTTTTTGTCTTCCAAACAACAAAATTTACCTTATATTTTCAGCATTCACCAGAGGAAAAGATAGGGTTAAAACTGAAAAGCACATTGTGAAAGGAGGAAGGGTGTAATACTGGACTTGCTAGTGTGAAGCGCAAATATATTTTTCTTTCCTTGGTATGTTTATTCAAGCAGTGATCTCAGTATATCATTCACTGGCACAGATCAGTACAACTCTTTCTCAACAGTGCACTCATATTCTTTCCCTATGTATAGATACACAGAAAAGAAGTAGAGGCAAGAAACGGAGATAAGTGAATTTATTTTCAGTTTTTCATTATGCCACTGCTCTTTCTCCCAGCTTGAACAGTTGACAATCTACTCTGAATGACAGAAGTGGAAGCATATTTTGCATTATTGAAATCCAAATGAAAAAGCACCCTAAACAACACGTACTTTGCCAGTCAAGACATCTGGAAGACTTGCAAGACACAGAGATAAAATTTGCAGGTATCAAGAAGTTCCAACGAAGTAACAGATATGTTCCCTCTTTCAACACTTGCGCTGTGTATGTTCTTAAAGAAAGCCATTATTTTTGCTAATATTTTTCATTCGTTATGTGGTCCAGTTTGTGATTATCTCTTACTTTTCTTCTCATTCATTATATTTTTAATAAATAAATAAAAAAATCTTTATCTGTTCCCAAAATTCTAACATATTTCCATCTACTTATGTTTGATTTTCAGCTGCCTTATTTTTTTTTTAGCTGCAGTAAAATCCATATATTTCTCAGTTGTGTCTATGCCAAACAAAACTGGATTTCATGTTCTGCTGTACTAAGAGGCTTTGCAAACATTGTACCTCTACACATCTCCTCTAGGGTGGTAGTTCAATGTATAGTCTCTGGACGCCAAACAGCCAACAGACAACTTCGGAAGTTCTTTGAGAAACCACCTGGAAATGTCTCTGGCTAGTAGGTTTGTGCTGTGATTTTTCCCAAGTGAGGCTGATCTGGATCCTCATCTTTCTTGAAAATTGGCATAATTCAGTCTTTCTTGTCATCAGGGACTTCCCTTGATCACTGTGATTTATTCCGATCGGGATGGTCTTCAAACAACCTTACATGAACCTCATGCAACCTTGGGCATCTAAGTGCATTCAGCTTCTCTAGTGAGTCTCTAAATTTTCTGTTACCTGTCACTAGGTCATTGCCTTCATTCAGTAGGTCTATATTTTATTGAAATACAAAGGCAAAATTTCAGATATATGTGACAGCTAGAGCAGTGATGCTAAACATAGAAACATGATAGATGGTTAATCCACTTGAACTCTGATCAACACATCGAACTTTGAAAAGAGCTCATCAGAATATTTAACATTTATTTCTTCTTACTCAGTGTTAAGTTTTTGTGAGGTATGAGATTTGTAGCACATTACATTTTGCACAGAAAGCAAAGTTCAGTTTCTGAGCAGAAAAGACAGTTTAGGGGGGAAAATATCTTGAAACTTAAGTCTTACCACTTTGAGGGAAGGCATGTTATAGGTCTGACCGTATACAAGAGAACAAGAAATATAATCCATGAAGTGAGACTTCTCTTTTTCAGATACAGCACTGGTAAGCATCTGAAAAGACCAATCTTAAACTGTATATGTAAAGAATATGTATCATGCTGCTGAGGCCTGTAGACAACAGATTTGAAATGTTGATGTATTTAGGATTATATGGCTAATTAGTTTGATAAAAAAGATATAAAGTGTTCTTCTATTCCTAAGGCAATATCATACTCACTCAGTTCTCAGATTTTCTCTCCAGGGTGGGAACAGCAAAGTTTTGGTTTCTGAGAAGATTTTACTTATTACTCTTTTTCAACAAGTTTGAACAGCATCTGTTACTTCTGTAGCAGGACAGCTGAAAGAGGACATATTTCCATATTGTGTTATCTAAACGTGAAGAATCCTTTACCTTTTGACAGGTAATTGTCTTATTTTTCAACATTTATAACTTCTATGGTATCCTCAGATACATCTTTGATATCTTGAGGGTAAGGATCATAGGGAGGAAGTTCTATGATAGCAGAACCCAACCTTCCTGCCAATCATAGATAAAAGAAAATGACTTTGATAACCATAGTTTCAGTATTTTCTGGTGACAGTGGCATATATGGGGCTCTACTAGCTTATAGTGTGAAGTGACTGAAGAAAATTAGGTTTTTCCAGTGCTCGTAGCATTGGTTCCACTTCAAGCATTCCCTTCTTTTCATCAGGATTTAAAGCATCCTATCTGGTTTTACTTCAAACTTTTTGCCTTTAGCTGCTTGCTCCCATTAGTCATGTAATTAAATACTGATTATCTTTCATTTCTCCATGAAATGGCAGAGAAAATTCTAGAATACAGAAAAGCAGATTGCCTACTGTTGACAAAGCTAATGTTACAGTGTCAAACAGAATTTGTTCTAGAACTGACAAAGCTAATGGAACCTGTCTGTTCTTCTGGTTCTGCCCTATAGCCTGTCTTTGTGTTCTTCCACTAACATTGAGTTCAGGTTATATGCAGTGAGTGATGCTAAACCCTTATTTCTAGCACAACCTATATTCATTAACTTTCTGGTGCCTCTGTCAGACCAATTTCTTGCAGTCATCAAGGTAGCATCCCAATTAGAATTAATTTAGCCAAATGGGAAATGCTGTCCTAGGCAGCTATTGGCAAAAGACAAGACTGGTGAAACAGAGGAGAGGAAATTCATATAAACAATATTAAAATGTAAAGGAGATAACATGACTGAATTGCCTAGAACATCGACTTCATGGTTGTTTAACAGGACTTTCTAAATGCCACCACCAGAGAGAAAATTAAGTGTAGCTAATGGGAGTGCAAGTATTCAGATTGTAAAACCAAATAAAAACCGATTGTAAGTGACTGTAAGTCATTTGTTTGGGATTTTCTGGTCAATGCCAACTCTAGTATATTTTGACAATTAAGAATTTCTTTAAGAGGTATTCCAGTGGTACCAATCACACACACACACACACACACAGAAAGAAAAAAGACTTTGCTATTACCTAAAGACTGGAAGAGATCATATGTGTAAATGTCTGGAATAGCTAGACATGGTGGACTTTCCTCTGGGGTTGGTTCTGAAGAGGCAGGAACAGGACACCAGCTTCCTCTTGTTCAAGAACAAACTGTTGTTTTAGCTTAATGGCAATCATCTTGCAGTGTACCTCAGTAACGAAACCACTTCAGAATCATCATCATCGTGGTTTCCAGGATGATTATTTGCCCTTTAATTATGTGACTTGTTACTGACATAGTTTACTGGCATTACCCATCCCACTGTGGTTACCTAAAAGGCTGCCCAATTTACTAATAGTGTTAATGGAAAAATGATTTCTGAGTAATTACAAAATACTCTTAACTATTTTATCTTTAGCACTGTTTACTGTGGCATTTACCTTAGTATTTTGTGAAGCTAATTCTATGTGGTTATTTGTTAATGATATAGCTAGAAAGAAGATCTGTCAATTTTGGGGTTTAGATTAAAGTGACAATGTATTTTGAGTCTTTTGCATCATCTGTTCTGCTTGACCTTCATTTAGAAAAGTACATTAAGAACCTCTCTGGAGAATTTTGCTATTTCTCCAGTGTGCCACGAGATGTCAGTGTTTCAGAATATTACTTTTACCACAATTTGCTATTAAAACCCTCATTCTGTGCTCTGCATTGTGTAAGGTGCAATGGTTGGCAGTCACTTTTGATGTTTTGGGACTAATAATATAAACTGATTAAATCACTCCCTGTAGAGGAATGAAGGCAGTAGGTTGATTAGCATTAATAATATGCAGCTGTGGCCTTGCCTCGAAGACAGTGAGTTGATGGACATGGATGATGTGCAGCTGTAGCTTGTTCCTGCTAAGTAGTTAAATAGCACTGAGGATTGTGGGAAAGGGGCTGGATGGAGGAGGAGCAGTGTGGTCTGGCCTCTGGAGGAAAGAGTCACAGCAGGACAGTAGAAGCTGACAGAGGGTAAGTCTTGTTACAGCCTACTGACCTGCCTGTGCTGTGACAACTCCCAACTAGACACGGCGGGGGGGGGGGAAGAGAAGAAAAGAAAAAAGAAAGAAACATCCAAGTGTTCTTCTAGAACCAAATTTTTCTTTCTTTCCACAAAAAATTTTACCTTGACCAAATCTTCGTGTTCTTGGTCTGTAGTGGGTACTTAGTCACTTTTTTCCTGTAGAAATCTTCCTTTGTGAATTACAAACAGCACTGCAGCTCTTGGGTTTAGTGTAAGCCAGCACCTAAGTCAAGCCCAGGTCTGACACTGCATAGCTTGAGCAAGAACAGACTCATAATCTGGAGTTTTATAGCTGGGGGATTAACTTCCTTGGGTTGAAAACCCATAGTAAGTAGCACCATAATGATGCAGTTGTCTAAAAGGAAAAGTTTTGTGTCAGTGTGGTGGTGGAAAAAGGGGCAGTGAGTGCAAAGGTGGCAATATGATCTTGCCTAGAATTCAAATACATATATTTTGCAGCAAAATGGCATGCAGTATTTTTCCCTCAGGCTTTAGCAACCTCTGCTTGTAGCTCTAGATCAGTTTCTTAAAGGTGAAAATACACTATGAAATGTTCCAGTTTGAGAGTAATTTCTTAGGTAGGTATACTTTTAACAGGTAGATAAAGCTGTCACACAAGATGCAGTAAAGGATCAGGAACATTGACTTTAAGATATGTTCTTATTAGACCACAGGCAGAATTTTTTTCAAAGGGAATATAAAATTCTTATTGTCCTCTAGCTGGAGTGCATAAAACAAATGAGTACATATGGCATATGATATACGTGAAATGCATCATACCATATTTATGGAGAAAATATTAAAAAAACTTATAGTACTCCCAAATATGAGTATAACATGAGTCTGATAAACTGAAAGTATTAAAAGCAATTTATGTTTCATCTTCTGGAAATAAAAGAAGTAAGTATATTCAGCTATAGCTACCTCTGGTAATATCATTGAGGCAAAGACACATTGTCTTTTTAATAGGGTGTTGCTTGTTTGTTTTTTTTAATGTTCACCTTTCAGTATATAATTTCTCCCACTGTCAAAAAGGCTGAAACCATTTTAAAAATATATATATAGCGGTCTTTCTGGCAATGATATAAGAAATCCAAATCATGAGTCTAGTTCCCTGTTTTTTGCACCATTCCGTCTTATGAAAACTACCACTGTCTTCTGAAGAAATGTTCTCATTTGCCATTCCCCCTTACCACTTTGCTTCCTCTGTATAGATTTTGAAAGACTCCTATGAGAGGACAGTTCTTGCTCAAAGTGCACAGTTACTCAGCCACTCACTGTCCCACAGCAAGTGGGGTGCATTTCCCTGCTGCCTCTCTTGGACCAGAGTCTCACCTGCGTTGTCTGCAGGCACCTTCTGGCCTCTGAGTCAGTAATTTCACTTTCTTCCTTCTGAAATGGGAACTCCATTGCGAGTACACAAAGAAGGAAAGGGAATAATGAAAGAGAATAATGAAACTATAACTTCTTCTATGTGTACATACTTTAATTCCAAAATATCTGCTTATCATATGTATCTGTCACTTCAAGTAACTGTTGTCAGGAAAAAAGTGTTTAGAATTACTAATAGATATATTTCTTTATAAACTTCAGTAACGAAGATTACCTGAGAGGCAGCAGAGTTTGTCTATACTCCACTTTCACAGAAAAGCAAATCATAATAAGTGGTTCAACAGACTCTGAAGCAGAAAAGGTGCTGTGGTGATTGATAATAAGCTAGATTTATCTGCAGAAGAAGAGTGCTCCAGCTCAGAAAGGAAAATACAATTAATTCAGCTAGTCTGCTGCTTACTGCAATCTGCTGCTGATCTAAAGTGCAAAAGAAAATCAGGCTGAGATAGCCGTTGTTGTTTGGATTTGCATCAAATGTTTTCTTATTCAAACATTATTAAAAAAGGTCTTGACATGAATAAGTTTATTCTCTGGAGCAAGTTCCCTACTTCCACTGCTCACTAACAGCTGGAGGTTTTTATGCTCAGTGTTTTCTGTCATAATAGTCAATACAAGTTAGCATGAAATTGTAATGTCATAGATGGCTGTACAATTTGACTGTTCCAATCGACAACAGGAAACTATTGCACTTGAGGAAAAACATGATTTTCACAAAGACACTGCTAATATTGTAATAACAGGACAGCAATAAGAAAACAAGTAATTTTAACATACATCACTGACTTACACTTACACAAACACACATATAGATAGATGCATATGTTTTTACATTACTCCGTATTTCCTAGATTAGAATGGTTCTCACAATTATTTTGGATAATTTATATCAGGTGTCTTTTTATTTGCTAGGGATTTGTTTTCTATAGAAGAAAAAAATCTTGAAATACCCGAAAACAAGCCGAATTTTTTTTCCTTTTATTCTTAACCCCCTATCCGACCTCCTACCCCCACCACCCCAGCCCCATATTGATGTGATTGGACTTCTTGTGGCAGAGAAGGGTTATTCTTCATTTTACTGTAAAACCCTAAGCAATAGGTGTTCAGTGAACAGCTTTTGCCCTAAAGCTTGGAAGGAGAAGTTACTTATGTTTGAAACACTCGGACATTGTTGGCATCCTTTTGAGGAGTACTATAAACAGTAAGAGCCCTGGCTTAACCTCTGTGGTAGCTGCGGGACATCTGTATGTCATAGTTGCATGTCCTGAGGTTGCAAATTGTCAGTGGTGTGCACTGGGTCCTCACCTTGAACATAGCACACATGTATTAGGAAATCTTGCATAATGGCCCTTGACCTGAAGTGCTCTACTCCACTGTGATATTTTGAAAATGTTTTCCAACAAACAACACTTCACCTGGAGACATTAGGCTGTAGGTGTGTCTGCTAAGTAGAGCAGCTGAGATAAAGTCTGTGTCTTCCAGATTAAATTCCAGCACCATTCCAATGTTAACACTTAATATTCATGTCTTGATGTCTCCTTCCCATGGGTACCTCAGCTGCTCACTGAGCCTCAGCACTTATGTTGTGGCCTTGACTTGCATTCTACTTAATAATAACTCCACAGGAACAGCACAGAGTCACAAGCAGAACATAAAGCATTTTATTCTACTTTATCCCTACACTGGGTATTTTGTAGCTTTCATCTACTGCCTACATTTATCTGTGTGGAGGTAAAGCTGTGACCATTTTCCAAGCAGAAATTCAAAGTTTGTCCTATCCTGCCACTACTGTGCTCTCATTACTACTGTAATTGCCAAGCTATAAATATATATCTATAACACTGGAGTTTGCAATCTCATGGTATTTCAATAACTTTCCTTCCCCAAAAGCTTTGGTCATTGTCCTGCAGCATGCATTCCTGATACCAAGTGTGTTGCAAATCTGTAACTTTATCTTTGTTTTTGAAACAGACATTCACAAATGTCCCCTTCCGTGACGTACCAAGAGTATCAGGGCTTCCTGCTTCAAACCATTGCAAGTGGTACCTTGCAGCTCTACTAAGTGATTCAAATCAGCACCAGGCCACTAGCCCTGCCTCCAAATCCTTAATGATAACAGTTAGCCACCTCCCTGTGTTGGCTGGAGATATGCAAAATGTATAAATACACTCTAGACAATGACCAGTATACATGAACTTTGGGCTATTTTGTTTTCCTTTTGTTAAGAGCCAATCTACCTATTTCTTTTGGTGTTGCCAGGCATAGATGAAATCCTCATCATTACGTCCTCAGTTTGGTTCCCCTTGCTCTTGCACTGTGAAGTGCAAGGAATGCTGTGCAAGAAATCTTTCTTCATGCTTTGTCCATAGGGTGGATGTGTTGGGAATAGAGGAATTCCCCAATGACATTTTTTGACATGTCTAAAGTTGTAATCTGCGTTATAGAGGTGGAAACACATGTTCTCTGTACTGTTCTGAGTGTTTTGCTGGTTAGGTAGGCACTGAAGGTTGGAATGATGGTAACCATGTTTTCATAGATACAAGATTATTTTTATGACTAATATGTTTGTACATTCAGAATGAATCACAAATATACTTAACCAAATAATGCATCACCCAGTTTTATGTTTGTACTAAGAAAATAATTAGAGATGGTGGTAAAAATTTTCTTAATGGTATCGTCCATGTGTCTGATGACAAAGCACATGTTCTGCTGATTGCAGCTCCTAATTTTCCTTTTATTCATGCTTACAGATTTTTTTCTCAAGAATAAGAATACAGAAGAATTCATCATACTTTATTTTCATTGCAAGTTCATCACTTCTTCACTGAACTAATTAATTTTAGGTCTTCTATTTATTAGGAACTCTAATATAATTTTAAAAAATCTAGAAAATAATTTTAAATGCCAGCATTGTTTTAGTAGAAAGATTTAAATAAGATTTATGAAATTTTCCACTCTAAGATTTTCAAAGAAAATGCGACCTTTTTTATCCCCCAGAAAATACTGTTTTAAAACACTGAACACTCATTTTCTTTCATTCTACATTCACTTTTTGCTTTATGGGAGTTTTTTTAAGGCAATACCATTGGCTAAAGTATTCAGTCAGAATTATGGTGCCACAGAAAGAATATAGAAAGGATATGGTGTCTTCCTTTGGAAGACCATCCCCAAGAGTCAAGTGGGGCCACAACTTCTTATTCCAGTTTTCCCATCCTGAAAAAACCTTCTGACAACTCCAAAATATCTTCATCCTACTAAATCTACCAATATCTGATCGTTAGTTGCTAAATTGCTAATTCTAAGATCATTTTGTGCTGAAATTTCTATTTAAATTTGTTACTAAAACCTTTCTGCCTTCTACATTGAGGTACTGCTGCTCATAAATGAGGGAATGTCCTGCACCCCATTATGGCCATGAGCAACCCTACGCTGCAGATTTGAGGCAGACGAGCGTACTGCTTTTCTGTGGTTTTAGCATGGGAGGTGGGTGTGTGGAGCTTTTGCTGTGTGAACCGTAAGATTTTTCTGGAGTCCATAAATAGGTGATGAACATTTCAGGTCTGCTGGAAGTTGTATTATGACTTTCAAAGTCATTCATGGCTCTCCATGTTACAGTGGCTGTAACCCCTTTCTGCCACCAGACACAGAATGATATGCGTTGGTAAGATGGTAGTACTGTAACAGCAAGAGGCTGACTTCCCTTCCTGTCCCCTAAACAATAACTATAGTGGTTGCTGGAGCTTTAGATGAGCGGGTCTTATTTTGAATGCAAGAATTTAGTGGCTTAGATGGCAACCAATCATGGTAACAATCTGCTTTCCCACTCTTGCATATTTCAGCCAGCACAAAGGCTGTCCATCTGGCTGTGTTTGATCAGCTCGGAGGATGAACACAGTTCTGCTCCTGAGACTTTCCCCAGATTCTACATCCCTCAGAGATCTTTGACAGCTCTGAACAGTCCCTTAGGTTTAGGGAAATGAGAGGCTGAGAGAGTGTGCTGGTCTCAAATCTACTTTGAATCTTGGGTTTGTGTCATGGTTTAACCCCACCTGGTAATTAACTACCATGCAGCCACTTGCTTACTCCCCCCTCACCAGAGGGATGGGGAGGAGAGCTGCAAAGGAATGTAAAACTCAAGGGTTGACAAAAGAACTATTTAATAATTGAAATAGAATAAAAATGAAAGAACAATACTAACAATGATGCAAGTAACAGTCATAGTGAAAAGGGGAAGGGAAAGAGTAACATCCAGAGGGAAAGGAAGAAAGGAACATGTGGTGCACAATGCAACTGCTCACCACCTGCTGAGTGATGCCCAGCCAGTCCCTGAGCAATGACCTGCCCGCCCCAGCCAACCCCCCGGTATATATACCAGGCATGGCGTCCCATGGTATGGAATACCGCCTTGGCTAGCTCAGGTCAGCTGTCCTGGCTGTGTCCCCTCCCAATTCCTTCTGCCCCTCCAGCCTTTTCACTAGCAAGGCCTGAGGAACTGAAAAGTCTCACAGCAAAGCCAAAACACAGCACCGTACTAGCTCCTAAGAAGATCATTTACTCCATCCCAGCTGAAACCAGGACAGTTGGCTGGTTGACATGTGGATGGAAAGTCAGCCTCTGCTGTTGCAGGGACGTAGGGAAACTTCTGTGGCAACAGTAATTTCAGGTAACTGGTTGTTGGAAGAGGGAGGGGCAGTGAACACCGTTGTGCCCAACAGGTCCTGTAGCACCTAAGCCTGAGGCATTCCTCTCTGGATGTGGCTGGAACCTGACTCACAGCAAACACTGATAGGATCACCCTGATCCACTCAATGGCATTACACTGCCCTTTGTCTCAGACAACTGAAGCAGAAGCAGGTTCTTAACTCTTTCCCTTGTCATATCTTCAGTGCAGGTATAGTGGGGTCAGTGTTATGGTAGAACCTTCTTTCTGCTCTTTCTACTCACACTGCCTATCATCAGCTCTGTGCTCTGCCCAGAGTTCAAAAGAGAGTTTCTCTCACAAAGTATGCCTAGCCATGGCATGAAAATATGTTACTGTGGTCTGGTGAGCTGTTTTCAGAGATTGACTTCATTCAGGGCAGCAATGGATCTACCCCAGTACACACACCATCCTGCAAGGAAGGGTATTTGAGCCCTAAAAAGATGGCCCTAGGCAACTGTTCCTGGTGTCAGATCCTCACAGAAGTTAAAAACCAACTGACTCTCTTCTGCCTCCTCCATAGTTTCATCCTCTCTCAGGGAATTCAGCCTTGCACTGCTTCAGGCAACGTGTGCCTTCTGATGACATCCGAGTGAGTATGCTCAAGCATCTCAGGGCTGAAAGAGGAGAGAAGGTAGATTTTGAAGGCTGTAAGAGACAGGAGCTTTCTCAGCAGACCTAATGGAAGTTTCTGGACCACCCAAATGTCATCTGGGAAAGCCAGTGCACTGGAGCAGTGCTGGAAACAGCAACTCTTGTGGGAGATCTTCTGCCCCTATCCAGACCCATCAAACTATGTTCCCAGGCAGCAGCTGGTGGGGTAGCAGCAAGAGGAGCTGGAGGAAAAGAAAGAATGCTGATGATAAACCACTGCCATCTCCAGTGGCTGCCATTGATCTCAAGCCCTTGGGTCACCTCTCTGAGTGCTAAGGTTGGGATGGAGGACAGGTGTCATGAGAGTTCAGTGTGTACCTAGATCTCTCATATTCTTTGCTGTTCCTGTTCACATGGCCCACCACACCACTTGCAGCTGTTTGTCAGATTAGCCACTTAATCAGGTTTTGTTATTTATTATTGGCTCCATGAGCCCTGGTACACAAAAGAACAATCATATTTTTGGCCACTTTGATGTCTCAGATTTATTTTTTTTTTCTTCTTCCAAAGAGTCTTTATGCAAGTCCTAGGTCATGTTGATATCTTCACTTTCTTTGATTGATTCATAACAACATGTTGGCCCTACTGGAGAAAAAAATGTTGCTGCCTGCCTATTTTTACTGCCCTAGTTTATGTTTAGGTTTAGTCATAAAAAAACAGATTTTTTTGACCTTTGTCTGAAACTATATGACCTCCTCACTTATGTGCTCCCTTGGCTGAGCAACGGGAAGGCCAAAATACAGAGTTTTTATTGCCCATCATCATGGTCCTTTATGAAAAGTTGCCTTTGGCATGAGGGTTAGCTATGCTGAGAGCTTGACCACAGAGTCCTTTGGGGGCAGGAGGGTGTGAATATTTTGGGAAAAGAATTTACAGCTGAGATCACAAGTCATAAAATACAGGGGGAAAATGAAAGCAATACAACTTATCTCAAAAACTGATTATTTTTTTTTAATTCAAATTAAAATAACAAGTAGAAAATATTAGAGGGGATGATTCATTCTTGTGTGTGCTTGAGCATGTTTGTAGATTGCTGTAGCCACTGCTGTTACAGCCAAGGGAAATTGCAAGGTGTTCGTAACCTGGAGAACACTAACAAGGACATGCACCCATTAGCAAGTGATGACAGAAACAGGCATCTCTACAGCTTCCTTGTAGCATGGTGTCTTCTGTATTTGGTGAGAGGTCAGTGTGTCTGAGTTAAAAGAAGCCATACTCCCAGAGGCTTTGTGTTTTAGGAGCAGAAATTTTAATTCTGTTGTGATATAAATGAGGAACAAGTGAAGTGTTATCACCAAGCTTTGCCACTTTCTTATAGCAGTTGCAAGATGACTCACTATCCTACAAGTAGCTCACATAGAAATAATTATCATGCTATAGATTGAGCATGATCTCATCATTAAAATGGCAATATTCCAAAGTTTTTCCTACCATGTCTATATGGACCAAAATCCAAAGGTTTATTTTTCATGGATAAAAGCAGCAAATGGCTGCTCTAGTCCGAGGCCTACCCTTCAGGAGGGTACCTACTCATGGCCCAGGAGTTTTATGTATATTTTTATTACTAAATTTAAGAATGATAATGAATCCAATACGCAGAAGAGAAGATTTGAGAATGATAGTGAAAATCCATATTAAGAAATGCACATAATGGAAGTCCAGTACTCTTAGATATATAATATCTGCAAGCTATTTTAATTTAATTTTAATTTTTTAAACATTTAATTTTAAAATAAAATAAAAAAAAGCATAAATTAAATGTGGTATATTTCTCAGCTTTCAGTAAGCCTGCAGACTATTCCTGTTACCAGAGTTCACTGTTATAGAACACCTTTCATTACAAGTAAGTTTAAGAATCTACTTTTCTTTCCATTACAAACTCTGTAAAGTTTTAAAAGTCAACTATAAAATTTCAGAAATAGGCAACCTGGTTCACAAACTCACAGGTAGCAGGCATGTTTTTTCTATGTTTTTAGGAAAAATCATTGCTGTGTTTTTAATTTTAAAACACCAAGGTCAGCCTTGCTGCTGCTGAAATCTATTTTTAATGCTGGCACATAGCTACTTCTTAGTGTGATGTGGGATGAAAATGCAGAGCACCATGAGAAAGCGAAGATGGAGAGAGTCCATTCTTTTGAAATAGGAGCTCATGTTACCAGCCTCTTACTCTTGCTAGTGTTTTTGTTGCTGATGTTGTTACTGAGCCCAATGTGAGGTTTATTTAATACTCTAGGAAGCAGTAGCCATAAGTATTTATGACAAGTATTTCATACTGTAAATTGGATCTTCTGCATACAAAGTGAGACTTCTACTAGTTGTTGTTGTTGTAGTTACTTATGAATATTTTTCTGAACATCACAGCTTATTTTTATCACTATTTATTGAGTGTGAGTTTTGTAATATACCTGGAAGATAAAAGGTGAGAATCTAGCTGATGTGAGTTTTATCTTTGATTTCAACAGATGTTCATCAGCTTAGAGATGTGCAACACGAAAAGACAAAGTAACTCAGCAGTGGGTGTTTTGGCATTCATAGGCAATGGGTTTCTCTATTTGTCTTGGTGAAGCTGCCTTCTCCCATTTTGTGTCATGCCCAAGGTTTGCAAAAGGGCAAACTCCTTTGCTTAGCTGTGCTGCTACATCTGGCAGTCCCAGTGAACTATGTTGAAAGTTCTTAGCTGGGAGCATAAAAATGGACAACTGAAACTTGCGCTCATATCCTCAAATCCCAGTGTGATCTCCAGCCACCTCTGACTAGACTGCACCTCTTATCCTCAAACTTTCTCTCCTAGAGATGGTATCTAATGACAGTTTGGGTAAAATAGCAGCCCTCATGTGCCTACTTATACGTGTGCCTGAATATAAAAAGTATTCCAGGACTTCTGGATGCAATATTCTGTTTATATCTTCAGGTTAGTTGATGCATTATCTCAGTTATCTTTTCACCTTCCTTTCCTCTCCTCTAACTTCAAAGCAAAATACAAAATCTGTAAAACGTGAATGCAGACCCCCTTACATACTTTGTTGAACATTTTGGGAATGTGGTTTGTAAATGATTTTAAGCCTTTGGTAGGTTCTCAGTGATAAACCAACCATCAGCTAAGAAGAAGGAGACTTTCTTGTTGACATATACACATTAAAAAATCTCCCACTTATGACACACTGCACTAAGCAGACCCTGCAAACTTCAGCCAGAACACAGAACAGCCAACTGTGATCAAATAAATCACCAAAAAATATGACAAACAACATTCAACTAGCTAGAAGACAGGGTCTGCCAAAGATGCATCAACTGTCAGTGGTACCTTAAATTAATTGCCTGATCTTTAAAAAAAAAATCATTTTAATTCCCAGTTTGGGGATATAATTACAATTGCCATTGAAATGGGCACTATTTAAACAAATAACTGTTAAGGAAAACGTAAAGGTGTACTGAATTATATGTTGATTAATTTATGTATTCTTTCCAATATCTATTTCCATCGCATTCATACAATGTTGTTACATCACTTGGTCCAATATCTTTGAGACTATTTAGTTGTTTTTATGAAAAAGAAAAAATGTTGGGAATTAGATAATTTTAAGGAAATCTAGCGAACACTGCTTCTGAACATATCAGGAATCAAACATTTCTTTTGTCTTGTCAGCTTTTTTGCCCAAATGTATTTGTCTCTATATTCTCTGTCTGATCATCATACTGATGCTCTTTTTCTGCTGGTCTTTCTCAGTTCTCTAATGAGCTCTGACATACAACTCCACACAGATTAGCTCACAGAATTTAGCCTAGTCCTTGAACATCTGACAGTTCCCAAGTTGTGTCTTTAGTCATTTTAGCTATCATTAAACCAAGAGGCATTTAACAGTTTCCTTGTTTAGCCTGAGTAAAGAGCAATATGCATTTTCACCAAATGTATATAAATTGTCTGTAGATCAGCAGAAAAAATTGATGGAAGCTGTGCAGTATCTAGCCTACCAGTGTTACACTGAATATATAATTGCATATGAATATTATGGGTTCATCTTGAAGTCTTAGGTAGAGTTAATGGTCTTCTTTTAATCAGAAGACCCACCTAGGATGTCATCATTTTTACTTCTGCCTTTCAAATCTGAGAATTTGAAATGGATTCTTTGAAACTAAAGTTAGCATAGCAAATTCTATCACTGGCATGGCTACATAACAAAGTAACACCAGATTACCTTAGCTAAGTTTATGACATTTGTTTAACTGCACTGCTGCATCTATCTGTACTTGTTCTCACTCTGGTTTGATATAGCTGAAAGTGACTGAAATCTAACCATAATGATATACAGTATCAGTTAAGAAAAATAAGATTTTGTTAAAGCACCTCTCTTGTAGTCAATAACTGAGGACAATGTAGTCCTCTGGTTATTCATGTTTAGCTTGCTATAACCTCCAATGATTAGAAGAGACATACTAGCATTAACCCTAATCATGTATCCTTTTCCTAACACCAGGTTTTGGAGAATAGAGACAGAGAAGATAAAAGCCATGAAAGTGTCACAAAGCTATAAGGCACTGGGAATAGTTCAAAACACAGTCCAAAAGTGGTGACCAAAGAGCAGAATAAAAAGCAGGAGAAAAGGTTCTCTGTAGCTGAGAATTCTTTGAATGCTCACCACAGTGAAACAGCCTTTAAAGAAGAGTGCACAGTTCAGGAATTGCTGTATTTTCCTTGCAACTGAACCCTTACAAGAACTGTCACAGTCAACAGCCCTTCATTTAATCCTGTGCTCATTGTTCATTACTGACAGGGTTGCTAGATGAGTTAAAGCTCTCCTTTTCTGCTGTGTTTGCTCATCAGCTGGTGAGAAGTGCAGACAGTTGATGGACAGCACTCAGGCAACCAATTCACAAGGCGAGAACATAGGTGATTTAAGAAACAACATGTGTAAATAAGATGGTCAGGTCTAAGAATCAGTGGGTATTTGCAAGGCTTGCAGTCTGCAACTTTCTCTTGGGTAGATGGGCATTGTTCGTTTTTAAGTCATAGCAACAACCTTTGTCATTACAGTTACAGCTGGAAGATCTAATGTAGGAGAAATTCTTTTTGCAAGGTCACTTGGTGCTTTCTGTGTCACAAGAGCAATGCTACTGTTGGGATTAATAAAAAGATTATTATGTGACAGAGCTCTGCAAACTTCAAAAAGGTATGAAGTCTCAGATTAGAAAAGCCTCCCTAAGACTTTTCAGCCCTATGGGAGACAAAGACATCCTGCAAATTAGTACTCTGACGCTAACTGCACTGCAGGGCAAAAATCTCAGCACCTGAGATGGCCTATGAAGTGGAGTTTGAGACTATTAGAGGCAACCTTGACTTGTCTGAGCAGACAGATCATGATGATACTTGGTACTGAAGTTCGGTCCTCTCTGTTCTCATTAGACATAGATAAATAATCTTGGCTGATGGATGCAAAGCAAGGTGTTTCACTTAAGATTTCTGTGATCCATGTGTAGAGCACAAGGAGGTAGTGTGCTCATATAAGTCTCTCATAAAAAGAGGGAGGTTAGTCTGAACAGTGTCTGGGAATTGAACCTCCTGTAGTTTTATATGGAAACAAATGAAAAATAAAACAAGCCAACAACCCAAACAACAAAAATCAGTTTTAGAATTTGACAAAGGTACCTGTAGTAGTCTAGGAAGGGAAATTCTGACTGGGCCGCTGCAGCAGATCTTGAAAATTTTATACATAATGAATTCTAGAGACAAAGAGGCAAGTCATGCTGAAGACCTCCTAATGTCCATGACCTTAAGCAGGGAATTGGATTTGAATGGATCTTGTCTGGCAGGTTAGGCAGTCACTTAACAGCTTGTAAAGTTTCAGACTTGCATGCTGAATATTGGCATAGTTTGATAAGAAGATATAAAATATGTGACACTGGTGAGCAAAAGAAAAAAAAAAAGATTGATCTGACAGTTTAAAAAAAGAGGGAAGAAAGAATGACTCTGCAATCAAAAAGAAGTATTTAAAACATATCTTTACATAATAACAGACATTATTTGAGATGAGAAGAGCTATAAATAACACTTAGGGCTCCGCCAAAATAGATGAAACTGAAGTGTAATAAGTTGCAGAGAAAAACTCTAATGCTACATTCATAAATGGATTTAATTTTTTTGAAGTAGAAAGGAAACAAAAAGAAACCAATATTTGTGAAAAGAGTTTTGAAAATTAAAGTACAAATATTTTTGTCACAGCCCATGTTAAAGTGTTTTTGTTAGAGAAAAGGGAAGAATAAGCAGAGGATAAGAATAGAAGGAAGTGAATAATGTTCCCAAATATTTGCTGGTTTTCTGTCCTGTGTTTCTTATCGTTCTTTGGCTGCAGGTTTTAGCCTGTAACTTTCAAAACGAAGTGGAGTGCTCAAGTGAATTAGTAAGGTGAGGTTGATGAACAGCTTTCCCACAAGTGGGTTTAAAAAAAACCCTCTTGGTGATTTATAATTCCTACAAAAGACAAAGCTTCCAAGCATATTCAAGACCTTCCTCTCTTGGGAATTTTCATGATTGGGAGAGGAAAGTGTTTCCCTTGTGGGAAGGCATTTTGTGTTTTCCTTTCACTTTCAGGTTGGAAAAACTGACAAGTGGAAAGCAAGCTCTATGTGGACTTTTCTGGAACAAAATTATAGAAAAAAATAGTGTCTGGAAATTGAAGAAGTTAGCTGTAACTATGTAAATAAATGATTCTCAAAATAAAATTTGGAAGAAGTAAACATTTTGCATCAAATTTTTCATGAAAAGCATTTTTATGAAAGACTGTTATGAAAGCAGTGTTTTGGCTGGAAAAAACATACAATTTATATGTTCATATTTGTTTCAGTATGTTTTTCAATTTTTTTTTATTACTTACACATTTTCATTCACTTTTTTTCTTGTATGACATTATGAATCAAGTCTGAATTTAGTTAACCAAAATCTGCATGTGTGGACTTACAGAATATGACCTTCAGCAAATATGATTTCTCAGCTTGTGTTATAAAGGCACAAGTACAGATATTTTTTAGTTAGTCTACCAGCAAAAGGTGAGAGAAGGAAGTACCTCCCACTGAGGCCACTCAGTTCAAATTGTCCAAGTGACAAAAAGTCCCACTAGCAAATAATTGTTTGCTTATACCAGTCTCTCCTCCACTTTTTATAAAATTGCTCGAGCTTGAAAATCCAGGCTTTAGACTGGATCCATATGGTGTACACGTACAAACCACCATGGTTTTAGCTCAGATTTTTCACCAATAAATCTACAACTTCCTATTTTGCTGAGCATAGGAAAGCAATTACATTTGTAATATGGCTAATCTCAGAAGCCTAAGATTGGTAAAAACTGGAAGTAATTGAAGACTCTGTTCTGTTTGTGTTACAGCCTAGGAGCTTAACTTACTTTCAGAACCACACAGAAATTTTGATCTGAGTGAGAAAGAACTGGGAGATGGCCTGATGTTGACCTGAGGAACTGGGAAGAAGAATAAGTATAGACCTAAATTAGAAATTAGGTCAATGCAACTAGATCTGTCAAAGGTAGACTTTGACACATTCTTTTGTTGTTCTTTGTTAAAATATCTATTTTTTATACAGATAAAATACATAGGATTTATTAGTATTGCCATGTGAAAATCATTATCTTTCAGGCATTAGTATAAGAACTACGAGAAATTTAAAGACAAATGAGCATAGCTTATGCTGATAATATGGTGGGGAAAAAAGCAGAATCTTTGTAAATTTGGGGGGCCTATATCTTCTATATTTTCATTATGACTGTGGTAGAAAAATAAGCATTTCATAATTAAATATGTTAACGGCACAAATGTGGTATCCTTAATGTTAAGAAGAGTTGAATTTCATATTCTTCCTCCTATGATATAGGAATGCAATATATAATATTAATAACAGTGATCAGTAGTCAATATGAAGGAAAAGGGATGATTTTAATAACAAGCCTTTTTTAACATAGAGTTGGAGCTCACTGTGTGTAAGCATCTCAATAGGACGATTAACTGCTTGTGGAGTAACTGTTGGCTGTGAAAAGCACATGGTTGTGAAAAAGCCAGTTAAGTCATGAAGATACATCCAGAAATTATAAGGAAAACAAAAATTACTCTGTTTATGGAAGGCTGACATAATTCTATCTAAAAGAAACCTATTTTAAACAGGTATCATCACCCAGTCTTCAAAAATTATTAAGGTTGAAACAGATACAGAGAAAGATATCTAAGCACTGAAACTGAAGGACCTGGTTTTAAATGCAAGAATACAGCTTCTCTTGTGTGGCCCAATGAGGTGATGACTAGGAAAGGATATAGATCTTTGTTCTGAAGAAAAAGTGGGATTTACGCATCCATCTAGCACACTCTTTAACAGGTTTTAGTATTGAGATCTCTGGTGGCAGCTGAGGTCTGCAAGAGAAGACTTCATCCTGGTATTTTACTTTCACATAAAAATCATTCAGTGACTTTATAGCCTCTGCATTTACTGCACTCTGGTACTAACAATTTCATTGGTTCTGTGTTCATGTAGGGAAAATTAAAGGGTTGGACTGCTCATAACTGGACTTCAATTTTGCACCATACAAATGGTCTTTACCTTTCAAGATTTACTGATTTTATTTTGTAGTTGATACTTTCCCCCCATGAGATGATGAATATTATCTGAAATGTAGGTGGTAGACTTTGTGCTGAGCTTCTGTATACATCAGGTACTTCAAGCTGATAAATCTTTGTAGGACAGTGAGATGAAGCTTTCAGGAATGTGATGGAGAGGTACTGCTATCTCTACATTACCTCCCTCAAGCACTATGCATTTTTGTGACCTTAAAAAAGGATGATTTTAATGGAAGATATGCCATTCTGAAATTATTTAGGGATACCAGGTGCAGTTGGCATGGCAAAGCTCTGAAAACTGGTTAATTATGAGGATGCTATTTCACCATTGGCTGAAATATTTGATGTTTATGGCCTTCAGTGTAAGCAAGTTAACACCTTGCTCTCATCACTGGGCTTTTTAAATTGCATTTTCAAACCTCATAGCACAGTGGGTTATGTCTGTTCACAATGCATTCTCAAAAAGATGTTACAGTCCTCCAGTCTAAATGACTATATTCTTTTCTTATGCAAACAGCACAAACATTGACAAAGATCACTGGCTGCCATGATGATAGAAGGATTCCCCCCACTCTGGCCCCACAGTTTTTATAAACATGTTAGTTCTGCTTCTTGCAATCTAGGTGTTTTAAATCATCACCAGCAACAACGTAAGGAATTGTCACTAGCATATTTGCTAAAAGTCATATTAATTTACCATCTAAAATACTCTAGGATATCCTGAAACTTAAATTAATGGTAGATTTTAAAAGTTGCTTTTATTAAAACCTAAAGATAAGAATAAAAGAAAAAGATGTTAGATTGAAAGAAATTAAACTCCCAATGCAGTCATGAGCCTAGAGATCTATAGATTTCATTAATGTAACTTTTCAAGACACATTCAAGGGTGATTTGATAAATAAAGTAAACATTTTGATTTAATTATATTAGAAGAACAAAATGTTCTAAAAATCATCTGAGTACTTCTCTAAATACTAATAAACAATTAGCTCCTGCCTAGCAGACTCTGTGCTACATCTTTACCCAAAAGTACAACGATCAGTGGGAAATTTTTTCATGTCTTAGTTGACGGAGATCGAGCAACCTGGTCTAGTGGAAGATGTCCCTGCCCACGGAAGAGAGGTTGGAACTAGATGATCTGTAAGGACCCTTCCAAACCACACCATTCTGTGATTCTATGATTCAGTGATTTGGAGTGATCCCAGGGAGCACAGTACAAACAGAAAGTAAGCTTAGAATATGATTTTGACTTAGAGCATGATTGAATTTTCACTTTGAGGAAATATATTGCTAACTTTAGATATGTAGCAGTTGACTAGCAGACATATTTTATGCAATATTTTAGAAACCACTTTAACAAATACTGCACTTATAACCATTCTTGGCATACATTTGTTCTGACTCACCTGTAGTAGTCAGAGTACATAAAGAACTAATAAACTACCTATAGCTGATCATTCAAATATTAAGCACATTAGTTTACGTTGAACAGAATTATACAATTACCTCTACAAAGTTCTTCACTCAAAGACTGTATCGGTCATATGTGGGATTACAAAAGCCACACCTTAAATAAAGTCTTATTTTCTTCAGATTCAGCATTGCTGTTCATCTTCTTCACTTTCTATTACTCAGTTTCATGCATACCTATCTATTCTTGGTTTACTTTCCTAGGCTTTTATTCAGCTAAGAATGATGCTTACAATTATTCTCTATGAATGGGTCTATTTAATTTATTGGAATTGCTCAGTATATGCATCTGAACGAGTGCATATCCTGTTCAATTATCATTCTGAATCTTAGGTATTATAAAAAGATTTTCATTATCTATTGACACGTTGCACAGTTTCTCAACAACAAAATACTTTATTCTGATGAATTTTCTTCCCTGGAGCTTTGCAACTCAAAGGTAAGGTTTCTAATGCCAAAGCAACCTTCTGAGGCAAAACTTTACAGCAATATTCCTTAACAAAAAATATTAATATATCTTGACAAAACTCCACTCGTTACTCTGTACTCTGACTGTAGTAATCTTTATTCTGCAATCCAGTGTGTGTCATGAACCCTCTCTTGAAGCAAGCATTCAGTATTTTCTAAATCTCACAGGACAAGAACTCTCCATTTTCCCTTGGCTCATTACTTTACAAATTAGTTATCTTTTTCAAGGCTGATTTTGAATTTCTAGTGGTTTTGGGTTTGTTTTGCTCCAGTTTGGCTAGAAGATGGTCTGTTGTCCTGGAGGCCAGCGTTTTCCAAGATTACACGACTGCTTCCTCTGTTCTACCAGTCACATATTTTCATGTAGTTTATTTTTCTACAGTTTTTTTAAAAGTACATCTCCTGATCTGCTTCATATATATATGGAAGGCTATATTCTTTATCTTCTTTTGAAGTGCCGTAGGATTCTCACTGCCAAAGATAACTAAGAGCCATTAAATGCAGCGGTCATGATCTACTCTGCCAGCCAATAGTCTCTTTAGCAAGACTATGAGTTAGGAACCATGTTTGCACAAGGCTTAGTGCATATTCAGTAGGGATAGGGTAATGCACACCAAGTGTAATCTCAATTAACCTGTGGAAGTGCTCCCCTCCCACCAACAACTTATAGAAGCTATGGAGAGTAGGAACCTCATACATCTTCCTTAGCAAAGTGGATAAATGAATTGCAATGAGTTTGGACAGCCAGTGCATCAGAACTGGTTATTGTGGGCAATAAGCCTTCTTGCTGATTGTCTGTCTTTTCATTTACAGATTTCTAAGGAGGCACTTCACTCGGTCTAGTCAAGCCATCACACATTTTTTTCAACTTAATTCTGGATCAGGATTTTGATTAGTTTGTTGTTTTCTACTTTTGACTGGGACTACTCAGTTTAAAGAAATAATTGCAGTCCTGAGGTGCTGAAAAGAAATTTATTTTGGTTAGTGAAAGAATTCCACAGTAACAGAACATGACTTTTACAGTAGCTTTCTTCCAGTCTATTTGGCCTAGGAATCTGTAACAGTAAACCAGCTACATCTCTGCAGGACTAAGATACAAACCTATGATCTATCAAAAGAAGTATTTATCAGTTTATTTGTTTTTAAACCCTAATTCAGACCATGATCATATTGTGATATGTCACTATGTTGCAGGAAGGCCACGTCTAGAACAAAGTGAAGAAAGAAAAATGACGAGTTATGCCAACTGGTTAACAAACTTTATTGAAACTAATGCTTGTTTGCAGAAGTAATCAACACTTCATAGAAACTGGCAGAATTCTTGTAGTAACAGCTTTACAAGGATGAAATTATTTTGAACAGTGTCTACAGTCTATTCAAACAAATGTGTTTTCTTTCATGATAGAACAAGTATGTCATTCTGCTTTACACCTTCTGTTTTACAGTTGCATGTCAATCGCAGTTTATGCCCTAGAAATACATGTATTACAGTCACAAAATAAATATATACGGGGGAGGGAAGGGCAAACAATTGAGAAGCTTGTTGCAACAAATATTTTGTGAGTATGGTTTGTCTACTATTGTGAATCTGTTTAGCAGAGTTCACAAATAGATACAGAGGGAAGGGGGGGGAAAAAGTAATAAGCATCTTCACTGGTTTATATCTTAGTTAATTGGGCTTGTGGAAACATGGAAAAGCAAAGTGGATTTTAAATTGCACTGTGACTGAATGTTTGTTTGTAGAGGTCATTTGTTTTGCATATTTGAATTATTTGTTTATGGAAATAGATGAGCTACAGAGAACAATGGTAAATCCTAGTTCCTATGTTGAGAAACTGTTTTGCAGTGTAGAACAAGAGAATAATACAACCAAATCATCCCTCTCCTCTCCCTTTCATGCCCTGTAGAGATTATTTCAATTGACTTTTATTTCACCTAGATTATTGCCTTAGAAATCTTAAAATATCCATATACTTTATAGGGTTAGTTTTACAATTGGCTTTGGACAATTTTGATTCTGAGCCAGTTCTCCCTTTTCAAGAACACATCTTGTATTAAAAATATGATGCTCACTTTACTATTACAGTTGAACATATTTAATGCATGTATTTGGAAGGTCCATTGGGGATCTTAGTATGGGCAGATTCTTCTAAATATTACTGGTATATGAACCTTACAAAGAGAAAAGTCTTGTTAGAAATACATGTAAAGTAAGACAAATTAATTTGAAGAGACCCTAGAAAAGTTTAAGTGTGTAATGAAGATAACCATGCTAAACTTTGCATATTCTCTGTTGGTAACAGTAACTGGGGACTGCAGTATACAAAAAGTGAGTTGCATGAAAAAACTCATATTCTTGGTCTGAATAACAAGGGAAAAGAAAATTTCATCTAATATCGAGTGAATGTCAAGACATTTGTATAGGAGGGAGAAGGGGCTGAACTTTTTATTGTGCTATTTAAAGCATGACCTTTGCTTCTATATTTCAGTTGTTAATATAGGTGGCAAAGTAGCTTACTAGCAGAGACTCCAAATCACACAAGACAAACTTTCTGAGACTAACAACATATTTTACCTTGAAAGTTATGCACTTCCTCAGACCTCCATTATCAGAGTAATTTCCTACACAGAGAAAGTAAAGAGTGATAACTTCTATGCATTCACAGAGCTGATGAATATTGTTGTATTCACAAGTATTGAACGCTCTGTTAGTCCCAATTCAGTGGCTAAAGGTTTACATTTGAGTTATACTTGAAGTAAAATGTCCTTGCTTCCCCTAATCATTATTTGGTAAAGGCAAAGAATCTTGTGAAATGAGTTAAAGGGAAATCTCTTGCAGTGGCTATGAATATGAGTCCAGCATGACTAATAAAGAAAAAAATAATGTATATTTAGGTCTTTAATTATTGATATTTTACTTAAACACATTCATATTCGTTATCTGTTGACGTATGCACATGTAAAATTTAGTACAACAAAAATGCCTGAAAGAGTATAGTGATACTGGCATGAATGTTCTCCTAAATGAAAGGATCAGCTGAATATCTAATTTTGAGAGATCAGAGGTGCATCTTTTACATATCATGTAAAAGCCCAAATACTTTTTTTGTATATAGAAATTTTATATCACTGACTCTGCACTAGTCTTCCATAATCATAAAGTAATAAAGAGGATATATTTGGGGTATTTAAGGAACTGTATTGTCATCCAGTATAAAAATTCTGCTAGAATAATTTAATTGTGTTTCTGCATTTTTACTTTAATTTTTTACATTATGGGGTACTGTGGTACAATCGAACATTAAAGCATAATTGATACTGTATTTTAAGTCCTAACTGGAATTTCCCATAGTGCTTCCCCTTCAAAGTGACTGCCATGCTTTCTAATCTCTATATTTTATAATGTTCTGCAACCCTTAATTGTTGAACCGATTTAGGTAAAAAAAAAAAAAAAAAAAAGAAAAAGAAAAAAGGACCATGGTTATGCAAAAAGATTTTCTCAGTAATACCTGAAATCCATAAGGCGAGGGGGGAATATATGTTAATATAATAGGATCTTTAAATCAAGGTCATTCTGCCCTTAATCCTGAAATGAATTCCAGTTCCATGCGAGGATAAGTTTTCCTGGAGGAAAGGTATATCAAGGCAGTTAACACCAGTCTTTTGCCTTGAAGTTCTTTTTCTTAAGGCATACTTTTTAGTGTAGTCATGGCAGAAACAATTATTTTCACAGAATCCATTGTCAGTTTTTCAGGAATACACTGTGTGTTGAGAAAGATCTTTGAGTAATTAGCATAATGTAGGTTATCATTAAAACTCAGATACGCTCCATAAACCTAAACACTGTTAGCTGTTATGTCCATACTAAATCTTGGTATAGCATGTCCTCTATCAGAATCTCACAGTATTCAATGATAAAATTGACCACAACGAAGTTATGGGTGTTAATGCTTTTAAAGTCCTCCTAACTGGAGGTAATCCAACCCAGCCCAAAGTGGTTAAATCTCAAATGAAGAGCACGAAAGGACGTCTTCTAAAACCTTATTAGAGAGACAGATTCTAATTATCTGAGAAGTGCATAAATTTCTTTGTTTTCTTTTAAGTACATAATTTAGACAACTGTTAGAAGAAAGCTAGAAAATATAGAAAGCGTGTGCTGTTTTGTGTATGACATTTGATTGGATTATTATCTATCAACTAGTCTGTAATGCTGATTATAAACTAATAGAGGTTTACATCTCTTCTGTATGTGATTCATCATCTATTATTACTTGACTTCAATCAGATCAAAAATCTCTGTTCTTGCAACAAATTTGCCAGTAGTGCAACACATTAATTGCACTTCACTGAATCAAAGCCATATATTTTATACCAGAATGGTGAATTTTAATAAGGTTCATCAAAGAAGCTCAGGTGCACACGATGTACTT
This sequence comes from Ibycter americanus, assembly GCA_035590275.1. Classification (NCBI taxonomy): domain Eukaryota; kingdom Metazoa; phylum Chordata; class Aves; order Falconiformes; family Falconidae; genus Ibycter; species Ibycter americanus. Next base: position 48,311,788 of record JAVJGI010000040.1, read on the forward strand.
CTTAGTGTAGCATGCAATAATTCCGATCTAACTCACATGAAACAGATGACAAATACGGTATACAAAGAGATCTACTCAATTTTTTCATGCCAAATAATTTTATTCTGGAATTCCTAAAAGCATGTACATCAAGAGAAACACATATTAGGCCAAATATTAATGTACATTGTAAACAATCATTGATTAAGGCTACTGTCTTAATTGTGTAAGGTTCTTCCCATGCTCTAGAGGCGGACATAATGCCTAAGGCAGAACAGCCACATTTATTGATGGTGCTTATTTAATTATTAAAGACAGAATGAACAAAGGCTATTGATAAACAATGGTTTATTGGAGAGCTTTCAAAATATATTAACCTTCTTAATAATTTATAAGGTAGTATCAGAGACATTAGCTTTGTGTTCTAAAATTGTGCTGAAACTGGTCTTCAAATGAACTTCTCCACTCAGCATATGGCAGATAACTAAAGAGTTTAAAGAAGCTCAGTTTACAGAAGATAGTGCTCAGTGATTTTGGCAATAGGTAATCTTTTCAAGTTAGATGGAAAGGAAAGATGCAGGAGGTGTAGAATAATCCCAGAATAAGAACACTTAGGAAATGATGCCTAGAAATCAGACACAGATCTCATAAAGAAGTTATCTTGTTTTGATCGCAAGACAATGGAATAATTTTTTAAAATTTTTTATGAATTTTATTGTTGTTGACCATGTTGACATACATACAAATACCTTAAGTCCTGACTGACACAACAGTGTGAGACATTAAATGTGTTAAATCTTTGCTTCTACCAATAACACAGGCTGAATATTTGCAACATGCCACCCCCCCAAAAAAACCTCAACCCAAAATTAAACTAGAAATAAAACCAACCAGTCAACAACCCAGCAACAACAGCAGCAACAAGGGCCACAGCCTGTGGTCAAGTCTGAATGCAGTTATCTCCAGCATGGAGTTTTATTGGTGTCATAGTGCTCAGGATGTCATCCCAGGTACATCAATAGCACCTGACACAAACAACAGCAGTAACAGTAAAGACTACATGGACAAAAGACAACTGACCTTGGTGACAACTAACAATGCACAACAGAAAGTACTACTAGGAATTTTTGATGTCTTGGAAATGTATACATTGTCATAAATGATTCTGTCCTTAACGCTGATTTCTGCAGTTACTACGCTTTCTTGTAGCAATGTCATCTGAACAAGGACAATAGAAGTTTGTATATTGACTGAACTTTGTTATTTACTTCCTCTACTCAGAAAAACTGATGCCTTTCTTTTCTCTGGTCTCATTGAGTACACACTTCTTTCTGTGTCTTGATTTGGTCATTTACTGACTCAGGTTTTTGCGTGGGAGGAACTTTTTTGAACCTTCAGCTCATGACCATGGAGTCTATTAGTTACTAGTTAACAGTGCTGAATGTTCTACTGTTTCTTCATTTGGAAAATTTCAGATTTAAAGATTTAAAGGTGAACAACAATCCTTTTCTTCTATTCTATTTTATAACATATATTTTTTTTTAATTCACTATTATTAATAGGGATTTAATTTATGTTTCAGATGAGTACAGCTGTTACCTTCCCTCACAAATGCCTTTCAACCATCAGAATAATCATTAAAAAATTAAATAATTATGAAATAAGCTTTTAAAAAGTCTTCACAAACACTTGCCTAACACGTGGGATTACTGCTTAATATGCTTTAACCACCCTTCAGCAGGCCTCTGCTTTGGTTTCATGAATTTACCCACTCTTGATGACCTGGTGTCTAATTTTGATTCCCTTGCCCTCTACCATATTACTCCTTACTTTTTCTTCCTGGCAATGAATCCTGAATACTTACCTGTTTGATTTTCTTAACCCTTTTTAGTAGGTATTAATGCTGCCTATGGCATGTTGTTACCATGTTAGAACTGAAAACAGAAGGAGAAATGTAATGTTCTTTGATTTTTTTTTTTTTCCCCCTGTAGAGCTTTCATTTGACAAGGGGTAGACTAAATGTACAACTTCTCTAAGGTCTCCAACGGTCTAGTTTTGTTTAGCTACTTCAGTTTTTAAGGTTTCGACAGAAAACTCATTGGGTTTAAATGAGTGCAAAGGATGGGTCAGCAGCTAAGACACTGATCTAAGCCTGTGGAAACCTGGGTAAGCCGATTTTGTGTCTTGATTTTCCAGATTCCCAACTTTAAAGTGGGAAATAATGTTTTTTAATCTTACGAGTATGCTGTAAGGAAAAATTTTATAAGGAATATTAATTATTAAAGTATAATGATGAAGTGAGTCACATTATGCCATCAGAAGGTTGACATCTCATGTCTTCTGTATTTTTCATCAAATTCAAATGACAAATCCAGGTTTTTTTTCTAATGCTTGAATGAAAAAATGGTTGAAATACAACATATTCACAGAAGTTTATTTTATAGCTGTGTGTATGAAGTACACAAAAGACAGATTATGATAAGGATATATTTATTTTGTTGACCTGGTCTTTCTTTTTCATCAGGACAAGTGCAAAAGGAAACTACTGTGCATAAATGGTGTAAATTACAGTTGGTTGATAACCAGGTCACCAGAAGAACACTAGAAGAACCTGGGATTATTCTTTGGTGGTGGTTGTTGGGGGTTTTTTTCTTTTATGGGGGGATAGAGGGTGTATCAGGGTAAATACTTTTACAGGCTTTATACAGTCAAAGATGTGTGCGGAAGCATATTCTTTTTAAAACTATTCTCTATGCTACAGATGATGTATAGACTAGTTAACATCTGTCTCTTCATTTTTGAGAATGGACTACAAAACAGCAACCATGAAAGTATGCTTTTCTCCGTCTCTAAAACCATTTATATAGAGTTTAATCTTGAAGAAACTTGTCTGCACCAAACTCTTAAAGCTATGTTGTTTGGCTTCACTAGTGGACTTTTTACTAAGCTTGATATAGTTTTAATGGCATAAAGCACATCTTCTGTTTGCTGGTCACACTGTGCGAAAATGCCTGCCTCAAGGCTTTTCCTAAACTAGAGATACAGAACACAGAGAAACATTTCAGAACAAACCTCATTAAAAATAGGTTAATTCTCTTCTGAAAGAGGAATATTTTCTTACACTGCAGACATTTATGGAAGATTCTTATGGCATAAGCTTTCTCAACTCTTTTGAAGCAGGTCACAGGTATGTTACTGAGGAGGGCCCTTAGGCCATAGGAGTACCCTAATTTTATCTGAAGAGTTTCTATTCAAATTTTATTAAAACAAAGCTGATTCAAAATTACTTGGGTTTTTGTTTTGGTTTGTGGTCAGAACTTTTCAGCAGCTTGACAAAATAATAAATGAGCATAAATATTTTAAGACAAATCTGATGTTCCTGTCAAAGGTGCAACATACAGGGGGAGCACCTGAGAGATGACAGAAGGGAAGATTTTCCACAAGTCACAAGTAGCCCAGTGCATCAGGAGTTTCTGCTTCTTTAAATAAAGAAAAAAGGATTAATTTCAACCAGGAGTCTCTGACTGTACTGTGTAGCCACACCATGGTTACATGAACTCATGCCAAATGCTGAATTACCACGTAACGAACGGAGACGTTTTCTAGAGATGGAAGGGCATGTGTGTGTGTGTGGGGGGGTGTGTATGTGATGAAACTGTATGCAAGAAGGCTGGGGTAAGTTTCCTTCTTTGTTGGTTTGTCATTTAAACCCGTCTAATTTCTTCTGCTTCAGAAAGAACCATGGCTTACTGCCAGAGAGCAGGCATTATTCACCTTGCTCATCTGACTGCAGTGTGTGCAGAAGTGCTTGCAGCATGTTCTTGCTGCTGAGTAATGGGGACAGGCTGCTGCATTGCACAGAATTAATCTTTCATTTTGTCTTGAGTCATTGTAGCCCATACAACTTCAGGCCAATACCATTTTCTACATGCCTTACAAAACACAAGGTATTTAATTAGTGACCCCATCCTTGGGTAATTAATTGAGTGAAAAAATAGGCATAGCATGTGTATAAGCTGCACATGAAATTCCTGATTTCTGAGTGCTGGACTTCGCAACTAAAAGATCACTTTTTTTTATTATTATTATGCAGCTTATTATAAAAAATCTGTATTTTCTCTTTGAGGTGAATTCTATGAAAAGTACAAAATTATAGGAGTAGGCTAGTAGGAGAATGATTTTCTGATTCAAAAAGAACTACATCAAGATCAGACCTTATAAAAAAAGACTTTTATTAAAAAGGATAGGAACAAAACAACAAAGTTTATACAGTCTACTGATGTGACAACTAGAATTCTAAAGCAAGTTCATTTCATTCCTCTAAAACCAATTTTTCATGCTGTTTGAAACTCAACAAAAAAACAGGGGGAAATCCTGTTATTCAGTTCCTTTCTTAAGGCAAGTCCATATGTTTTATTGGCTTCTCTTCTGAAGTCTGCTTTTCTGCTACCCAAGATTCATTCCATTGGGGAATTCAACTAGGTGTCAGAAGTGACATTTTGATTTCATTTGTTCAGGATGATAACAAGCAGCAAAACCTCAGCATATTAATAGCCAAACTGGTAGAGCTTAGTTAACCAGCAACTATATTCTGCCAGCTTTTTATACATTTGAAGTACCTTGTTGTTGTTGTTGTTGTTCAACTGGATGTCCTCTTCAGGATTTTTTCTCTTTGCATTTTCAATAAAGATAGTAAACAGTCCATCATTTCCCCTGTAATATACTTCCCAAATAGGTAAAATCAGTTCTCTGTTTTCTCAGTCTCTGTTATATTTAGTCTTGAGAAGCCCAGTACTTTCAGTCTTGTCATGTCTTTTAGCCACCCTAATTGTACACAATATGTGGTAAATGTATACTAAAACTATGTACCTTGAATAGCATAGTTGTGTATTTATCTGTAGTTATGCATTTTAATCCTATAGTAATTCATAATAGATCTCACAATTTTTACTCATATTTTTAAATTTTAGCAAAAGCACTTCACTGAATCTGTTAAATGTATTTGATTTATATATGTTGCATTATTTTGGGGGATGGGTCTCAGTTGGATGCTCCACGTAGACAACACCTGTTTCGTAAGTATACAATAATGCTCCTGTACAGTAGCCCTCACTGGGTATTTTGGAAGCTATTCCTATCTTCACAGGGTTGGGCACATAGCAACTTAGGTTGAGCAGAAAAAGCAGCACGTGGCTTAAAAATTGAGGAAATTATATGGTAGTTTATCACCATTTTTCCTATTATCCAACATGTAAGAACTGTCTTTGTTTTGCTAGTATTAACTTGATAATGAATAACCTATACCAACATTGTTCTTTTAAAACTCTTTTGAGCTATGTCAGTGCTGTATGTCATTAAGACAGGATGATAAATATTTTAGTAGGTTTTATAAAGTTCAGTGGGTGTTACCAAGTTCTTGTGGGGATAGGCCCCACTGTCCACCGCACAATATCCACTACTATTTATATGTATAGAAATAGCGTATATGTGCACACACATCAGATGCGTAAATACAAAGCTAATTTTGGTGTGGGTTCAGTTATTAGTTTTGTACTCCATGCTGACAATGACTCTGTTTTCTTGCCATAAATTTGGTAAATGTGTTTTGCATTTGCTCTGGTTCCAGCTTGAGAACTTTTAGAATATGCTAAATATACAGATCCTAACTTCAGGTACATTACAAGGATCTTTTTTATCTTGTGAAGCAGTCATCCTGTTGCTCCTTGGAGATAACAAGCATTTCACTCTGTTAGAGTTTAAAAGCTGCTGCACAAAGATGATCTTACTCTAGTCTCACTTCTGTTTTTTTTCTGCAGCACAGTGACAGAGTGAAGTAAGCTTAATTGCTTACCCAACACCTTTCATAGCCAATTTCTTAACAAAAATGAAGAAGAGTTCTGGAGAAAAATCACCTCTGTACACTTTAGAATAAATCAGTTATTTAAAACAAACTACCAGTACATGTTCCTTCAAAAATTTATTCAATTTTCCTCCTTTAGGGTGCAATTTCATGAATGGCTTAGCCAATTCAAATGTGGGTTGCAGGTAATAGAAGAAGATAGTTCCATTCTTCTTCTCCCACAACATGGGCACTTGTTCACTTGTTTCACGTAAGGGTGATTTTTGTTTTTCAGGGCTAGCTACCTCAAGCCCTTTCCTCAAATATTTAAGTAACCAATTGTTGAATAAAACAGTTGCACTTGTACCTAACCTGTTCCTGTGGAATAATCTCATGTATGTTGATTTTTTTATTAGTCCCTGTCTCTCCAGTTTTCATCAGCTTTTCCTTAGATTCTCACATTTAAAATTCCATTGTCATTAAGCCTGGAGCATCTAGCATAAATGCTTATCTTGATCTTAGGAAAAGGCTGATTTCCATTAAAATAGCCTTAAAGACTTAAAGTGACAAGGAACAGCTTTCAGCTTTTGAAAATTCTGCTGAATTTCTGGTGTTTCTCTATTTCTAACCTCAGAGCAGCAGTTTTTGCCTACAATAATAAAAATTTTACAGTTACATTATGCAGTCCTACCCATCCCTTTAATACTATATAGTTAAACTTTAACTGCTCCCATTACATTTCAGTCTTCTCCTTTTAATGAGTATCTCAAAACTCTACAAAGTTTTTTCAGTGCTTCTACTGTCTTTCTTCTTACCAACGAATGACCAGATCGTTCTTCGTCACTTTTGGGATTCTTGCATTATCCCCGTTTAAAGCTTCCATTGCTGACCTATGGCCACATGAAGCTCCCTGTTTTGTCTAACTGCCTCATCATTACTTAAGATATTATTCTCTGTCCACGTTCTTGTGATGGTTACAGTGAGCAATCCCCAGGGTTCTCCAGTTTGGGTACTCTGCTAATGGTGACTGAACAGGAACAGGAATTTAGTATCTTTGTTGTCTTCTGTGTCTTTCAAATTTTATTGTCTCTTCAGGGCACACTGATGCTCTAACTTTCATTTCTGTTTTCCTTTTTTTATTTTTTTACTTGGCTGAATGACAATTGTTTTGGTGGTCTTTCTGTATGTTCTCTGGTCATTCCACTTGTTTTAAAAAATGTCTCATTTGTGAAGACAAATCACTGTATGCAATTTCTTTTTTGTCCTTATTCCATCTTGCTTTCTTTCCTAATATCAGCCCCTGCAGTATGGAATTTATTGCTTTTGATTTTCTCAACTGATTTTCTGAAACTTACTGCTTTTAAAAAGACCCAGTGAGTCTTGTATTCTTAAGGAGCCCTTGGGGAGAGAGATCCTTTGGTCAACATTCCTCCAGGGAACTATTGTTCTTGACACAATTCAGTCCTTTAATGGAATGCTCACTCCAACTCTTCATGACCTAGTAGAGAAAGAAATTTGCAAAAGGAAGCATTCCAAGCGGCCTACTCCAAATCACACCAGTGAAATCTCGGCTTTTCCTTCCAGGTTTGCCCCTCCTATCAATCAAGGTTTGCTGAACTCTCTAACTGGCACTCATGCTGGTATCTGAAGTGTCACTTGTAGGGTTTTGATTCATATAGTCTGACAAGCAGCAAAACACTAGTATACAGCTGGCTACACAAAACCCAGCATACTCGATCCAATTAGCAGCTTGCATTCAGACTATTAGCCGCAACTTCCCTTGTATTCAATACACATTCACATATTATAGTACACATTTACTAGCTGGCTACAGGTTTTATGTACATATTTTGTATGTATACATGGTAATCATTGTGCTACAGGCATGTGGTTTTGTTCACACAAACAGTCTTGGTTTGGTGTGAAACCATTCCAGATTATACATATTATCAGTTACAGCTGCAAACATAGCCTGGTTAGATTGTCAGAGTATGCCTTCCTTTTAGCCTGGCAGCATCAGCATTGCTTAGTATTGTTCAGGTCAAGTACGGAACCTTGGTACATGTTCCATGCAAACATCTTACAGTTTCTGTGGTGATGGTCCTGCGTATTTCTTTTTGATACATTCTGTCCCAAACAAGATCTGTATTGAAGCTCAAATTTTCATTTTTTATTATGCTGAAGACTTTACAAATACAATAACTCTTAACCAACTTGGTATATTGCAAGAGGTAAAACTGAAGGTTTGGGAATTTGTGTTTGTAACTGAGGCATTTGTCATTTGGAGACATGTAGAACCTGAGATTAGCAATTGATCCTTCATCTGGAGACCTCAACAGATGTCCAAAGGACTGTTGTGATAATTGTTTCCTTCAAATATAAAGGTTACAGTAAAACCCAACCTATAAATGGAATGGAGTAGCTTGTCTTTGAAAGTGCCTTCTTCCTAAAGAAGGAAACATTGAAATACAATGCTTTTAAAATTTCCTCATAAGCATAAAATTATGGACACTGGGAAAAAAAATTACATCAAGACCTGATTTGTGTACTGTATTCCTACCAAAAATATTGACAGAATTTATGTACAAAAATTTCCAATTAAAAAATTAAAGGTATAGCAAACATAATTTTGAGTGTATTGAGGAGGAGTTAGAATGTAAGAGAGGAGAAAAACATTTCTGCAGTATGGTGTATGCCACTGAAATGACTGATAACTCGGACAATTTGAGAGAAGTTTTGATTCAAACACTTTTGTCACAATGGAAAGCATAGTTTTCTAAGAACTTTATTTTAGGAAGGAATTTCAGGAAATTTTGTTACAGTAAAGAAGATATTATTAAGTTACTGGAGATTATTTTAGATTAGCTCAGGCAATTCATTTTTCCCATGCATGGGAGGCTGTGAGTTATGATGTAAAATAAAACACGGCCAACTCAATATTTGGTTTATGGGATGGGAATGGAAAGCAGCAATCATACTTCAAACGAGTAATAGGTGGATTTTTTTTTTTATGAGTTGTATTTCTAAATGCATAATCAATAAAAAAAACAATTTAATAAAGTTATTTTCTAAAGCAAATTAACAATAAGATTTTCTTTTGTCCAGCAAACAGAAAATGTACAATTTAAAATACTTTTTCTCAGGAATATCTTAAAGATAAAATGATTCATACTCCAAAAAGAAGAATCATGGCATTAAATGGGTTTAAATTTAGCTCATATTTTGGAAGATAACAGAGGAATATTATTCTTTGTCAGTAAAATACAGTATAACAATGTATAACAATGTAGAGTATGGGACAGGAAAAATATAGTGCATGGAAAGGCTGTTTCTTTTTATATTTAATGAGTAGTCAATGTAGGGGGAGAGCCACAGTAAAATTCACTTCTCTGTTAAAGAAATCTGTATTATCTGTTTCCAAGCTCTTCTCTATGTCTATTTTTGTTCACAATGCCATTGCACAACAATGATACTCTGCACTCCGTTGGGACTGGATGCCACCTGTGTCTTGTTGCTAATTCTCCATACCCTTGCTAAAATATGTTCTCTTTTTCTTTGGCAAAGGTAAAATCACGTTTTTCGTCCCCACTCCATCAAAACTATAGACATATTTTTTCAGCCTAAGAAAAGGATATTCAGTCTAGTTCTCTCAACAGGAAGAAAAAAATTGTGACTTTACCTCTGATTGCCTGCTAAGGTGTTCGTCCTTGCTACCGTTCATTCATAGTCATTCAGAAGCAGAATAGGATTCAAGTGTGGAGAATTATTTCTATTTCTTTTCCTGGGTAGGTCATTCTTTTGAAGCCACACCTGAAGTTACAGGAGTGTAGCTGACATGCTTTAGATTCACATTCTGCCTTAATCTGTATTACTGCAAAGTGTAGAAAGATCTCTTCAGAAACTGAATATGTAGCACAAACACAGCTTCTTCAAGAAGATTAGGGCAAACCTAAACGAGACAAGACGGACTGAAAGAATCTGAGATCTTGACTTAAAGGGAGTTTATGAATTAAATTATCTACCTAGTGGAGAAAAATAGAGAAGACTACATTTTTTTCCTCTCCTAGTATCACATCAATAAAGAATAGAATGTCTTCACTTTCATGCAAATAAAATCCCAGGGATCCAGCTAGTATCAATTTCTGCAGCTCCCTTGACTGTGAGTCTTTCTAGTAGCACCCTTGTTCTCTCAGGTGCTTTTCAACCATTTCAAAATGTTAGTAGCCACCAGGAAGTTCCTGGTCTCAGGACAGAAGTGGGGCAAATGGTAATGATTTTGCATTGTGTCTATATAAACTAAGGAAAGTCACTGTGAAATTTTGGGGTATTATACTGATCTGCTCTGTCCTGGTTCTGAGGGGTGTGGGGTATCCTCCTCTGGGGTCTGATGTAGGAACCCAGCAGCCTGGTCTCTGCAAGTGGTCACAAAGGTGGGGTGAGAGCTTGTAGAAGAGCAAATTGCACTTCCCCTGAACTATGAGGAAAGCTAGATCAATTCTGTTTTCCTCAGTCCAGACGTGTACTCCAGTCACGTAACTAACTCGAGTGGCGTGAGAGTGGGCATGTGTCAGGCTGCCTTGTCCAGTCCTGATTTCCAAAGAAAAGAAACTGTCATCTTCAATTTCTACCAGTAGACTGTTAAGATAAAATCTCCCACCACCCTGTTAGGATCCTAATCCCTGCCTGCTTAAGGTGGTATAAGTCGCTTTCTGAAGCTGCCTGCCATTTCCATTTGCCTCAAAGGACAGCTATGCAATGTTACAGTTACCTGTCTGCTGGAGATAGCCAAACTTCTGTGCATTTCTGTTTTTTTCCTGGAACATCATGAGCTCTCTTGAGCAGCTAATTTAGCAACTGAGAGGATGCTCTTTTTTTATTGTTCTTTCTTTCTTACCAGAAAGAGTCTGCATGCCACAAGTCATTATGCCTTCAAGACAAAGATTTTGTTCTGATAGTACAGAATGTTTTCATATTAAGATTTGTCTTGTCCTTGTTTAGAGTTGAGAAAAGTACTCAGCTATTTTTTAAAAGAACAAAAGAGGAAGGAAAAATGGGTGGGCTAAAATAATTAACACTAGCTCAAAACATCTGATTACATAAGAGCTAACAGAAGCCACATTTGACAAAAGTAGGTACTTACATGCTGATTTATTCAGAGTTAAATGGAGAACTGTCAGATTGACGTGCTTTTTTGTAGTAAAATAAGAAATAACATGATGAAAGGAAATTAAAGTGAAATTAGATTGATAATAGAAATAAAATCTTTTGCTTCTCTTTAAAAAAAAAAAAGCAACATACAGTTTAGAGAAAAGATGAATATTACAAGTCTGCTTTGACAACCACTTTTAAAAAAGGTAACTTGATTCTTCATCTTATGGCATATCATATACTTATTTACTCCCCAGCTACTTGCCAAAGAAATGACAGCAAGGTAGTAATCTAGGAGTTTAAAAGCTACTCAGAACAGGAAATCAGAGCATTGTTGTCAAATTTAGCTGTGAAAAACCTATGAACATATAACCAAAATCTTATTTTTGTTCCTCTTTTGCCTTTTAGAACTTTGATTTCTTCATAACCATGCAGACACATGTTGGCATGGAGATGTTATTTACCTAAGATTTTCTGTCTCAGAAGAGTAGCAATCTCAGTGTTTCTTCTTAGTTCATTCCAAAAAAGGCAAGCCTGTGGCACTTAGATTTCAAACTGCACCAAGTCTTAAGTTCAGTTAAGTTTGTAATTTTAAGGGTCAAAGCAAATTTTAGCTCAAATCAACTGAAACACAGGAAAGATTTCCAAATCACATAGTAACCTTAAGCAGATTGCCTCTTCGCCGCTGTTGCCTGGACATCCTCTCCTCCAGATACCAGAGCTACACCATCCTCTCATCTCATAGTCGCTTGCCATGGGGTTTGGGGTTTTTTCTCCCCAGTTGCTGGTTTGGGGGATTTTTTGCCCCACCATCACATTTTTCCTCTTTTAAGGACATAAACACAGGTGCAAATCTGTAGCCATCATATCAGTCACTGTACATCAAGTATTCCCTATTCAACAAGGGGAGAATGTGAGATTTCCACAGCAGAGGTGAGCAGAACAAAAACCTGGTAAACCAAAAGATGGCACTGAGGTGTTTTAATGTTTCTGTGATTAGTGCTTTGCTGTGTATGAGATCAGAGCTCCAGGGTAATTTCAGGCACTTGCACTTAGGTTCAGCAGTTTTATTCTAGCAGTTGAACTGATCTCCTGACTGCCACTGACTGGTTCCACTCTACTGATCCTTTCACTTTTTTTTTTTTTTTCTTTTCCTCCCCATTGAGCTGATTTACAAGGCAAAACAGCTTTATGCTGTCAGTTAGTTTGTTCCCATTCCCCATTTTCACTGGAATTTGCCTATTCACTGAGCATTAAAAAAGCACCTGGAGAACCAGGCAACAAAATGAATTTATATAGCCTTTCATGAAACAAAACATTCATACCAATAGCTTTTTTACCTGAAAATTGGACTAATGGTATTCTCAATGATAAGGGAATAACTAAAATAACTAGACTTACTCAGCTAAACATGTGGATGTCTAATGAGTCATCCAATCTCTACCTCCAGGCTGCATTGGTTTAACATGCCTTCCGTCCCTAATAAATAAGCATAAAATCTAATGCCTGTGATTCCATAGCACTGTGACATTTCATTCCTCTTCAGCACTCAGAGCAGTGCAGTCACTCTGTTGTTTAAAGGGAAAGCAGTCCAAAAGCTTAGTTGGTGCACATCGGCCATCAATAGCCTTTCAATGTGCATGGTTTACAACTGCAGTATGCCGTGTTTAAATGTCATCAGGTACTTGAATGAATGCCTGCCCACACACAGAAAAAAGGAGAATTGAATACGTATTGCAAGAGCTTCTGGTATTGTGGGTGGTTTTTTTTCGCTGTGTGTCAGTTACTGACCTCTGAGGACCCATCCTGCAGATGGTTACTTTCCATTTACAAAACATTTAAGTTCAGTCTTCCAACTACATATTTATAATTTCCTTCCTTCCCAAGTATCAAAGTACTTCCTAAGATTTCACTGGAGCAAAGCAGTTTTTATACAGATTGTATCCAATGTTCTAACAGCAGTTAATTTCCTTCAACAGTCACATGTGTATATACAGTTACATATAAATCAAGATAATTGTTTTCTTGCAATTTATCACAGAAATAAGTTGAAAACCAAGATAGTGGCAAAAAAGCCAATAGATTTTTAGAAACTCTGCCATCTGGTCTATTACAAAATGAATCTAATTATCAGGAAAATGTGTGTCTGTAAGCAAATCGTATGCGTATATGCAACTGTAGCTACTGCATATTAATTATTCAGTTTTATGACTTGTGGAAGTCTATAACATGATAGCAAACAACCAGAAAAGCTCTCTTCTATTTCCTACTGTCTTTGTTCTCAGGTCTTAAATCAATAGACTCTGAATATCATGGGGCACAGAGTTCAAATGGAACAGGTGAATAATCAGCCTACTACATAATGAGCATAATGGACAGCTTGCTTACAAAAGAAAACTGAAAGGTTTTGGAATAGCAAAGCTCAGAAGAAATAGGACTATTCCCTGTGAATATTATAGGGAGTAAATGCTGGAGAATTAATATTTATACAAAAGGTAACACTGACAGCAGAAGTGATGAGCGTAAGCTAAGATAGTAATTCAGCAGAGGATACCTATCCTAGAGAAGAGTAAGCTTTTGGAACAGTTTTCTAAAAAGAGCAGTGGAGACAGAAATGTAACTTGTTTTAAACTGAAGCTTGATGCGTTTATGGGAAGGATCATATGACAGTTCCCTTTTATAGCAAGAGTTCAGCGCTGATGACTTAGCAAATCCCTTCCACTCTTCTGTTGTTTGTCATGATATTTTTATGCTGTGATTTTCAGCACTTTACAGATTGCCATCTGAGCCACTTCATAAATCTGCCTTTACAGCAACGGAATTGATTTTTGCCACTCTAGCAAAGTAAGCTTGATAATCCAGAATTTATTTCACAGCAAACCTTTGAAAAATGTATCATAATTGTTAGTTTTACTGGTTTTCTTTCTTTTTAAAAAGGAAAAACAGACTGCTAATTATTCATTTTTAGTGTGTTATATGTCTACATCAATTATACTGAATTGTGTTTGCAGCCCTGGGAATTAATCTGACAATCATATTACACTTTACAGACATTTCCTAGGTAACTAAAAGAGCCACATACATGCAATGCAGCCATTAGAAACATCTTCTTTTCCTCAGTGATTTCTCTTTTATTTTTCAGCTCTTCCATATGTACTAAAATATCCATGCAACATTGTCATTACCTTTTGTAATGACAGACAGGTGTGAAATGCATTAATGAGCTGCAGGAGAGCAAAAGAACAAGGGAGACTGAAATGTTTCTATTAGGAACCGTGAAAGGTGAAAAGGATAGAGACTGATCTCAGGAGGGGGAAACCAGCAGCTATGAAAAATAATCAGTCAAGACTTGAATGTTTGTTGGAATTCACTTTGATCTGCAGGACAAAGAACTGCTAGCAAAGGTTGTTATCTTATTTATTTAATATGTTAGTAGGTTCAAATCTTGCTTTACACGGAGACATGGACTCCCAAAGAGAAAACATTTTCAATTTAGATATGACAAAACAGGTCAGTCAGAAACTTAGTGTAAGACAAAGGGCAAGAACTACAGGGGCAAGTGTACAGAGTGACTCATAACACATTTTGTTGATTTACAGTAGTCTTGCTCTTGAAAATGGTGTGTTTAACCATGTATTCTATTGATTTCTTTCTTTTTGGAAATGTGGAAAAAAATGGACTTGTGGATTATTTGGAAAAGAATGTTAAAGGCACTTGACAATTTAGGTCAACCCCAGTGATATCTGTTTACAATTCATGTGATTTTGGTTATCATAATTCTTGTGCATCATCACATATTTGATTCAATAAATCATGGGTTTAAAAGTTTACTATAATTTCTTTTGGTTTGGGTGGGTTTTTTTCATCAGAGATTTCTCTCAGTTTCCAAATGTTTACACTTACCTATTGCTTTCACTTTATTTTCTAAGTTTTCATGCTATACATGGGTAGTGTTTTCATTTAAATGTGTGTGTGACTTTCATTTTCTGTGGTTTGTTAGTGTGTCACTTGTCTATTCAGTTTTGGCTGCAGTAAATTTTTCTTGAGAGTTTCTTCTTCGGAGTCAATGTCACGTAAAATTTATCTTAGGAATGTTTTCTACTTTTGATAGCATTCACTTACTGCTTATCTTGAAAGTTTTCTGTGTTATACCTTCTGAAAGGATATATTCAGCAGGAAGTAGAAAAAGAGAGGAGGAATTCTGAGACAGCATCAGAATTTGCTTTCCTAAGCAGATAGAATGATTTGTATATCAATTTTTACTAATATGGAAAAACAAAGGGTGTTATAGGGAAACATATAAAATAGCTTG
The DNA here is from genome assembly GCA_035590275.1 of Ibycter americanus. Taxonomy (NCBI): domain Eukaryota; kingdom Metazoa; phylum Chordata; class Aves; order Falconiformes; family Falconidae; genus Ibycter; species Ibycter americanus. Next base: position 48,327,066 of record JAVJGI010000040.1, read on the forward strand.
AACTACAGATATATGTAGCAATACATTAGCATGGACATATGTATTTCCTTAAATACATACTTACAGATGTATATTTGTGCTGCTTTAGGTACAATCACTATTGATGCTATAACCTTCAATACCCATTACAGACTTGTGTCTTCCTTTTTTGGCTTCCACACAAAGTATAAAAAAAATTGTCTCTTTTTGCTTCTGTAAAGGTCTTTCCCCGCCTCCCCCCACCCCCCCACACCCCCCCGCCCCCTTATGAAACATTAGGTAATAATTCCAGTGGTCTGTAAATGGTCAGTCTTTCAGTTTTGTTCCTCTACTTGAGGAATGCTGTTGGGATGACCAGTAATTTTCCAGACCTCCAACGGTAAGAGAACAGAGGGATGGCCTACTTTCCAGGGAGACAGACGGAAAAGGGTGAGTGTAGCTTTGCCATTTTGCCAAGCTGGAGCAATTTCAGGGCACAGGAGTTGGGGATATGTGGGACAGCAGCAGGACATCACTTGTTCAAGTTTGTTTCCTACTGTTTGGTAGTGAAGAAGCCCAGAGGTGAGAAGAAATTTCTGTGTGTCTGCTGGGCAAGAGGCCCTTTTGTGTTCTGGAGCTGGCTATTACAGCTATTTGGGCTGGCAGCTTTTTACTGCTGGCAGCAATAAGGTGCAGATGTTCATGCTGGATGTTAGCACTGATGATTACGGTCGTTTTCCTTCTGTACATGTGCTGAAACTCCAAGTAAATTTTAGGAAAATAGCACATATTCTGTTTAAAGGGCAGTTTATATAAATTTTTTATCATTTTTTATTATTATTTATGTTTAAATATACAAACAAAATACCTCTTGTGGGACTATGAAGCTCTTCACTGGGCTCATGTACAGATACAGAAGCATCACATATTATCCTGTCTCTGTTCTTTTTAGGGAATGGAGATGGATTCTTGGCTTGAGATCCCTCACTGCCATCCAGGTGGCAGTGCTGCACCGTATTTAGCAGTTCCATAAAGTCTGCAGATTCATGTTTACAAACTTCAAGGAAATGTCAGAATGCAACACCATCAGTGCACAGCATTTGAAGACGAGGCAGCCAAAATTCCAGTCCTTCTTCACTAGGTACGTGACGATGGGAGGCTTTCACTGTTGCATGTCTTAGTGTCAACAGCAATGAAGTCACATGAGATGTGGGAGAAGAACATGCCAAGCAAGATAACAGCTTCCTACCTCACGCAGCCAATAATAGTTTGGCGGAGAGAGGAGAAAACAGTTTGTTTAGAGCTGCTTCATTACTCTGCAGGAAATGACTCCAATGAAAATTGCTTCTTTACCTATTGCTTCCTACCCTTCCCTGTTAGGTAGCGGGTTTGGGAAACACTAATTTCTCTTTCTCCTTTTCATGCCTTAACATTCAATTAAGAAACAAAGACACTTTAAATCGCACTTAAAATTTCAGAATTATTTCTGACATTTCCTAACTTTAGATTCTGACAAAATTTATTCTGCAGTCATTTTTTTCCTCATTGAAGATGGGGTATCCTTGCAGTTATTTTCCAACCTTTTTTGTGTTGCTGTATATAACAAAATAAGCTTTCCCATGAGACAAATACATTGAAAAACTTTAGGAAGGGGCAAGTATTCAAGAAGATACTCTCCTGGGGAATAGGAAGCAGGACAAAAATACAGCTCTTGCATGGAATTCCCGTCAGTCTGCAATGTCTTATCGGATCCTTACAGGATGGACAGATGCTCTGTAATTAAATTTCATTTCCAGTGTTGAATATAAGAGTAACCCAGTACTCTCATCTTCTCTGTGTGCAAGGAATGCAACTCTGCTGGTAATGTCAACATTATACACTATATTTCTGTGCTGATGTCACGTTCCTCATAGACCACATTCTAGAGTTGTTTGAAATGAATATTTTTATCCCATCAGCAATGATTCCTCCCTGTGAAAACCAGACCTGAAAGGATACCACTGTGATGATATCAGCCTGTTTCTAAAGAGATGAGAACTCACCAATATTTTTCCTGGTAAGTATAATGATTCACGTATGTTTTCATGTATGAAAATATTCATAGTGAATCTGGTAGCTATTGGCCTTTGATACAGCAGACATTTTTTCTGAAATTTGCCTTGCTCTTTCACGTCAGATTATTGGTGTCATGAAATGATTTTCAGGAAATTCTCAAATCATTTGACTGATACTTAGTTTTGGCATTAAAAGTGATTCTACTGACCACCAGAGTAACTATGACTGGCTTTGCAATCTCACTTTCTTGTGTGAGACAGTCTTTTCTGTTAAAGAATTGGGGAGACATAAGGCTTGATGCAATGCCTATGAATAATTATTTTTTTCCCATGGGCTTTGAAGCATTTTATAAATCTCCAGCAGAGAAACTTCAAAATTCTTATCTACCCTTTGAATTAGTAAGGTTTTAAAGGGAAACAGTGCTTTAATAGACCAATGAAATATTAATTCACACAATAGGGAATATTTCTTCTTTGTACCGCCATATTTTAAGGAGAACTAACAACAATTGATTATTTAATTTCTCTGTGTTATATTACTTGATTGTAGAGTCAACACAACCATCTACCGCCATCAGTATTAACATCTGAATAACTTCTTTCTATTATGATATTTGTTTTGTTTCTTAATTGATTCATTACTTTCAATTTAATTCTTTAACATGGCAATTGTGGGACAACAGGCATCATTCAAATAATTTGGGGGGAAAAATGACCACCAGATATAATACACATAATCAACTAACTACTGGAGTTTGAAAACTCTGAAACCATAAAGAAGTAGTATAAAAAATAACCTATAAAGAAGCAACATTATTGAAACCACGCTGTGCCTAACTATCACCGACCCCAACCACATATTGAAAAACTAGCACATTCACAAGGTAGGGCCAGATTGAATTAAGAGCTGTAGCCAGTTTTGTTAAGCCAGGCTTTCAATGAAAACAAAAATGTAGATGTGAGGAAGACTTCACTGGAGGATTCTTCAGGATTCTATTCTAGGCTGCAGAAGCTGGATGAAAGTTTAGTGTGTTCAGTAGTGACATTAAGGTTTATATTGGTGCCAGCTGGAGAGCCAGTGTTTTTAATTTTGGATTATTTATATTTGTCTTGAATAGGCATTGAAAAATTGCTGGTAAATACTGAGGAAGATTCAGATAGAATACAGAAAATTTAAACTGTGGCAATATTAAAATGATTTGACATGATGAGGTAACAATACAAGCTGGTTGTGTGTTTATTGTGTTAGGGAGTTACTTCCCTGATATTAAAAAAAAAAAAAAAAAAAGGAGCACTATTTTAGCTAACTCTGAACATATGTTAGTGGCATGGAAGTGCATTTCATGGTTGCATTCTATGTATGATAGGCTAAATAGTAAGACATCATTTTTATCACAATAAACCTGAAGAAGATATTCAGCAAATTGTAGATTATGTAATATTTCAGGTAAGCATGTTTTCATGCCTCATGCTCTCTGAGTGTGCCTTTGACTAATGTTGACAAGTGACTAACTACCAGACTGACACTGGAGATGTTTATATATGCACAAACGAAAAAAAAATTGATCTGAAAATTTTCTACCTACCAGAAAATGGGTTAATGTAAGACTTGCTAAGGACAATAAACAGTGGTTTTGGTCCCTTTCATTCCTAAGTCATCACATCTTTGTTTGCTTTAAAGCATTTAGGTGTTATCTTCTTGTTTGCAAGACTGAAATGATTTCAACAGTCGAGGTGACTCATTTTGTTACCACAGGATAATCTAGAACACACATTATGCCATCGGTTTGTCTGTAACTTGTGCAGATTGCTACCCGGTAGTGTCAGTGATGTAATCAAAGCAGCTCAAGTTACATCCATTTATCATGAGACTAGAGATCATGGCCAAAAGTAACTGTAAACCTGCCACCTCAGGGTCGCTCATTTTTTGACCATATCCTTGTGTTGCCAAATCCCATTTATAAATGGGACTTTTGCCTTGTAATAGCATAGCAGTATTATAAATAATGACCATTTCTTTCACATGTTCATTCAGTATCAAGAATATTAAGACTAGTAACATTTGATGAACTTCTAAAATGTTTTTTGTTGAACGTACGAAAGGTCTGGAGATAAACAGGAAAGTAAGATGATACTGAGCGAGCGGAAGCTGCTTATTGTAACTAAGATGACACTCCTTACAAGAAATTTTTACTAGTAGAAAGGGTTTGTAATGGAAGAAAACCTAACTGGAAGATATCTTGTGAATTAAATTGAAGACACAGGATCAAATTCCTGTTAATGAAAGAGTTGCTGCTGTGAGATTTTCAGGAATAACACTGTATTAATAGTCTTTCGTAATGAATTTCTTTTTGTTTCTCAGTATTAGCCTGGTGCCCACAAAAAGGAGATACTGTAGCCCGAAGAAGAAATTTAGCTAAGACAAATTCAAGAGTGATTTGGGATTAATAATTTTCACCTATTTGCAGTGCTTCATTCCTATTCAATTTGCACTCTGCCGCTTTAAGTATCTGCAAGCTTCTTAGAAAGCTATTGTTTGATGATCAGACTTTGCCCAAAGCAGCTTGAATAGTAACCTAAAAGAAATCAAACTAAAAGCTCAACAAATCACCATTCTCCCATTATCTTGTACCTTCCTTAAATACACTCCAGAAGGAATAGACTTTGTGTCTGAAAATTCTGTAAACAAGAAGTGATTGATGCCACATGCCTAAATGCTACTGTTTGATTTTTACTCAGCCATTTTAAGAATGTGTTGAAATCAATTGATTACTTCCATAGAAAGACAGAATCTTTAAAAGAAACATTAAGAGCCAAAGTCATTTTTGTTGTGTTTTAACTTTGTTAATGAAAAAAAAAAACCAACAACAAAACAAACCCAAACAAAAACAAAAACAACAACAAAAAAACCCAAAAAACCAGTAAAGAGTAACACCTGAAAAAGATTGGAGCTGGGCTCTAACATCTCAGTTCTCAGCTCCAATGTGAAGTAGTGTGCAAGGTGCATCTAAACAATAAGATGCAGCCCCAGAAAGAGATATCCAAGAAGTGCAAACCACAGAGTTGTATCAGCCTGGGGTTATCCATAGAGGAGCAGGGGGCAAGGGTAGGGGGGAGGGGGGAAATGAGTTCAGCTTTACCTTAGCAAGGTTGTGTTGCTTTCACATACTGACTGAAGAGCTCTTCAGTAATCTGTGCCCTAGTACATCGGACAACCTGATCATCAAGAGACACTTGTCCTGGTATCTCTCTGCCATGTGCACATGTACTTAACTGTTACTAAAACAAAAGAAGGCAGAATGGGGAAACAAAAACCTCTCTAGACTTCTAGAATCTTCAAAGAAGCACAGACTAGTGTGTTGTTCAAATAATTCTATTAGGATAATAATTTTAGAAGTTTCCTAAAAGTAGTGTTGAAAGTACTGTTTATTAAGTTGTCACCAAAAGTGTGTTTCAGTAAATGAGATATTGGTATCTATTTTGAGAATAATTTTGATAAAATGGAAAAAATTAAAAATATTTCCAGTGCTTCAAAAGGAAAATAACAAAGTCTTTCTGAAATTTTCCACTTGCAGAAAAGACAGTGAAATTTTTTGAAGCTAGAATAGACATCCAGTAAGGTCAACCCATCTTTTATTAGATTATCAAAATGGATATTATATTTCTGTTGTTATTAATATTAAAAGCAACAGAAATCGCACAAAATCAAATCAATTGGAAAAGCAAGATTTTATTTTTCAGCAATTTTTTGTCAGACTTCATTGTTCTGTGATGTCACAGGGTTCTCTGACTAGTTTAAATCTACTAAAATCTTAGGAATGGATTATTTTCCATTCTTATTAATTCCCCAAATGTCATGTCCTTTTCAGTACGGTGAGTCAGGCTGTCATTAAAGCTCACTTTGTGGCCATTATTTTAACAAGCAACCAAATCATGTTTGGGCAGGTGAGTTGAGCGTTGTGTTGCCTGTTCTCATGGGCCATGGGGTATCAAGGAGTGCTGCCGAGCTCACAGGTTCAGGGAGTGCCTCAGACTCATCCCAGCTCCATCTTCAGGAAGTTGTCCAAGTATATGCCAGGATGTTTGCTGTCACCTACAGCACGTCTAGGTTTCTACAAAGAACAAACCAGCTGGTCCATAATCTGGACATTTAAGCACACTGGTCACAAAGTTCACCTATAAGCCACCTACATAAAATCATGGAGAAAATCACTGTTATGCTTGTTGAGAGAAATTTTATGAGACAAATAATGGTACTTCCCTAAATTCGCTTTCAAAATCTTGTAGAACTAAATTTAGAGTAAGTTAACATAAAGGCTTTTGCAATTTATTGTAATAGCCCCTTCCCGTCATTAATTCATTGAAAAATCTGATATTGCTTCATATGTTTCTTTCTGACCAAACTTCTAAGTAACCTCTTAAAATTAATTTCCTTTATCTCAGAAAAGGAGGTAAGCTATAAAAACTTATAAGAATCCTCCACAGTAGTGATTTTTTTTAACTAGTTAAAATCCAGATTTTTTAATTGATTATTTGAATAAAAAACCTCTACATTACAGTGTTTTCAGTATGAAATATTTCAATAGTGTCCATCCATTGTCTTTCTATCTCACTGTTCTTTCTGAACCCTGTCTAGCCTGTTGACACTAAGCAGTTATTCTCTACTTCCCTCAGGTCCAAAATAAAATGTGTTTATTTTAATACTGTACTGTGAGAAAAACAGTGGAGATTATTATTTTTTTATCACTGGCTTCACCAACATTTGCATCAAAAATATTTTCTCTCACTATTACCAGTTCTGTATTTCAGTGTCTTCTGTGGAATTATATACGATAGGAGCAAAATACATTTAACATGGTAGATGTTCCTGTAATTTCAGCTGAGTTGTAGCAACTAAAAATCTTGTGTAAAAGCTTATATTAAAATGGTCTAGCCATAAACTAATCTAGTATTTCTGAATTGGGAAAAAACACATTTCTTTTAAACTTTTGCACTATCTGCAGCTGGGCAAATGAAAAGAACTGATCTGCAGCAAGAATTACTTTATTACCATTTTAAATAATTGCTAGTCTACTTCAACTTTATTATCAACAGTGGGAATTTTGGTTTATCGTGTAAAGTTTGATTGTTAAAATTGGGACCTTGTCTTGATGGCCTTTCTTTTCCTGACTGTAGTTGTCATTTATGTTAAAAATAATTACTGTACAACTAAGTATTTGGGGTTCAAAAAATACACATGGTGTTTTAAAAATAGATGGGAAGGATCATTGACAGGTGTCATCTTTACACTTATGAAAATACAGGCCATATTAATGTCCCTTTGTTCATACTGAAACCAATCAGATGCTCAGAAAAGTGAAGCATAGTTAGCACAATATTATTGGACTCTGGACCTTTATAACAGAATCTGACCATATGTGCTGTGGCAGTTAGCTTTTTCAAGAAGTGCAGTCTCTCTGCAAATCATCTGAAAAGATTTGGATTTCTCTCAAATTAATCTGCCATTTGATTTATTGTGGGATAATTTAGTGCATGTCTGTACCAGCAGAGCAACTGGCTCCATGATAGTTATTTTCAGAACTGAAAATGCAGGGAAATGCAATGAAACTCTGCTGTGCAGAGTTTATTGGCCTGGACACAGAATCCCATAAACTGTATCCCTTCCCATCGTAATCTGGCACATTACCCAGCTCTTCACTGTGTCATAAGCATTTACCAAATCACGTCAGCTGTAGCTTGGATAGTTCTGCATTACTGTTCATTATCTAGATCACTTGACTGAATTATACGTACTCTTTATAAGTCTTAATTATGAATATAAAATACCCAGCTGTTGTTGAGGTAAGATAATGTGCTGAAGGAAAATTTTCCAAAATAGAAACTGTGTCATAAAATTAAGAACAGAACCAGAAGATGATAACATGAAGGCCAAAGGGAGGACAAGAAGCTGAGATTAAGTTTTATTCCTGTGATATGTTCTGTTGCTGTGATCATATATACCAGTAAGGCTTGGTACTACATTCTGGGAAAGTGAATCCAGATGGAATATGAATATGAAGAAAGCAGATTCAGTTTTCTTATGAATGAATTTCTGCACCTGATTTACTTCTGGTAAAGTAAAGGCTAAGCAAGGAAAAGTTTGAAATTTAGTTCACTGAAGGCAAAGACTTTCAAGAGTTTTAAAGTGAAGGCATGCAGTACAATAGAGCTTATAAAAGGATATTTAAAGATTCAGCAGAAAGTAAGTCACAGCAATTTTACTGGTTCTCAGAATACTTGTACTCTATTTTACATGAATAAAGGTTTTCCTTAAAAATATGATGAAACCTGACAAATATTAATTTTTAATCTTGTTCACAGTAGGATTTTTAAAGAAAAATCTACAAAATGCACCATATAACAGTAACAGAATTTCTTACCTTTTTAACAACATATGCAGACTACTACTGGAAATAGAGATGCATGAACCAAAACCATAATCTAGATGTGGCATTTTCATGCTTGTCCCACTACTGTGCTTAAATAGTGATGAACTATTTCAGAATGCTTGTAAGCTCACACTTATGATCTAGTTAGTGTAGCTCACCAAATTCTCATGTACCTGTTTGTACATTCTGTAATCCATAGTGTATGCATGGGAACGCAACGTAACTGAACATTTTTTCATTTCTGGGTGAGCTAAGCTGAATTAATGATTTGTCCTCCTTTCCTGTGTGTGCTTCAGAAAATTACCTTTTTTTTCCTTTTCTTTTTTTCTTTTTTTGACTGACTGCACCTGTTAGTCTGTACACAAAATAAACAGAAATAGCTAATAAGGAAAGCTTAATAAACTGACAAATTTAATACTGGCAGGTGATACCAGCTTCATTCTGGCACATCCTTTGTAGTAAGCCCTGGTGCTCTGCAGCAAACAAACAACAGTAGCTTTATATATATATGAGTGGGGAGGGAAGAAAAACCAACCAAACAAACAACAAACCTCCTCCCAAAACAAACTACCAAAACCTCCTAATCCACAATAATATCCTATTTGCACAATTTAATTATTCAGAAAATTGTATCTCTACTGCTGAAATTCTTATGATAGAGCATTTGAATGAGCAAAACAATCCTTCTTGAAATTATCCTTAAACGGGGGTACAAAGTCACCTCTGACTTACCAGTATAACTTCTCCCTCTACTCATCATATTCTAATTGGAATGGTCCTTATCTCATTTTTACTTCTCTTCATACTCATTGAGTGGAGGTGAAATCAAAAGCAGGAGTACTGAAACAGCACCAGCTGTTATCCTGACACTTTTATTGCACAAAGAAATTGAATATACAAGTATCATCATATTTCAAGACCTGTTATTTAAAATGATGTTCTTTTGTTCTCATGTAATCAGAAATGATTCCACCCGATCAGATTTCAGGAGGTATGAGGGTGTTCTGAAACTTGTGCCTGCTTTTATAACCATTGGTGAAATCTGATAGAATTTGCCTTTAAACTTTTGTTTGAAAAGCTAGAGCAGCAATTCAGTCTATAGACTCCCTAGCACATCACAGAATCGCAGAATGGTCAGGGTTGGAAGGAATCTCTGGAGATCATCTTGTTCAGCCCCCTGCTAAAGCAGGTTCACCTACAGCAGGTTGCACACAGTTGTGTCCAGGTGGGTTTTGAATGTCTCCAGAGAAGAAGACTCCACAGCCTCTCTGGGCAGCCTGTGCCAGTGCTCTGTCACCCTCAAGGTAAAGAAGTTCTTCCTCATACTCTGAAGGAACGTCCTGTGCTGCAGTTTGTGCCCGTTGCCCCCCTGTCCTGTCGCTGGGCATCACTGAAAAGAGCCTGGCCCCATCCTCTTGACACTCACCCTTAAGATATTTGTGTGCATTGGTAAGATCCCCTCCTAGTCTTCTCTTCTCCAGGCTGAACAGGCCCAGCTCTCTCAGCCTTTCCTCATCGGAGAGATGCTCCAGCCCCCTCATCACCTTCACTGCTCTCCACTGGACCCTCTCCAGTAGTTCCCTGTCTCTGTCAAACTGGGGAGCCCAGAACTGGACACAACACTCCAGATGTGGCCTCACCAGGGCAGAGCAGAGGGGAAGGACAACCTCCCTTGACCTGCTGGCCACATTCCTCCTAATGCACCCCAGGATCCCATTGGCCTCCTTGGCAACCAGGGCACACTGCTGGCTCATGGCCAGCTTGCTTGTCCACATATTTATAACAGTATGCATAAGAAAGAGACAGGGCAACATTCACTTCAAACATACATTGCTCATTAAGTAATGCCAACTAGTCACCAAATGGAGGAAGATGAGATTTAGGCTTCACTGGTGTGAACAACCGCAGGAGGTGATTCCTGGTGCACCAAAGAGCCCCACTGAAGGGAAGCAGTTGCATTCTGATGAAGAGGGTGGCTTCCTACTTAGGAGGAAATAGAAGGACTTGCAGTGGAATATGAAACTGATCTAAATCCTTTAGAAAAGCCTTGAGAGAGCTAGGTTGTAAAAGCAAAAATGTCTCGCTGAGAGCATGAGGTACACACAAGATCCACAACTCCAGCTACAGTAATTTCAGGATAAAAACAGTAAATCGGCTCAGTGAAATAAAGTTCTTTCTGTAAGTAATTTAAGTAACTTTTTTTTTTCCTCCCCCCATTTCTTCGCTTTTTAATTGCTTGTGACAGTCCAGTTTGTTTTGGCTGTTAATAATTGCTAGTATTTTCCTTTTTATCTCTTCTTGTTTTAAGACAAGGAAGTAACATTGCATATTTCAGAATCTGATACATCTATAAAGAGTAGTCTTGAGAAATTTTAGCAATAGTCTACCCACTTGAGCATATGTATATGCAGAACTGTATATATGTATGGATTAATATATGTATGTATATATATGCAGCACTGTATATAAAACTAACAAAGTGAGTTATTGTTTGAAGAACTGGCACATAAAGGAATGGCATAAAAGGCTCAACAGTAGGGAGGGAGGGTATTTTACAGCGACTGCGGGTGTCGATGCCAGGCTGCCCAACATGCAGCAATGTGTTGGACCACATGCTGGAACTGTGAGGGCTATGGCAGGGGGAGATGAAGTAATAATAAGTGTTTTCTCCTTCATCCTTTTATTCATATATCTTCCTAACAGCTTTTCTTTGAAACTACAGAGCTGTAAATCTTTAGAGCTTAATTACAACTTTGCATAGCATCCCTAGGCAGTGCTATGCCACTGGAGGCTGCTATAGATATGGAAGAGGATCTCCCACTGCCGTCTCAGACCTTCTTCTTGACAACCCCCCTGACCTCCCACTTAGATTCCACTGTATATGTTTGAAGAGGCTCTCAGTTCAGCATTTTCAGAGTTTCACTTTTTGGGCTACCTGTTTCCAAACCTGATGGTATTTCAGATCATTCTGGGCAAGATCCCAGGATTTTCTGTGGAGTCCTGTCCCTTCTGTCACTGCCTTCAAAGTAAAAGCAAAAGACCAGCCCCAGCAGCCAAGCTGCACCTGTATCATCTGAATACTCTGACCGTGACAAAGTGAGTCTGAGTTTCACTGAACCCCTTCTTTTCTCGCTGACAATATGGAGCTTCTGTAACTCTCAAAAAATATGACATGCTTGCTAAAGAAACCTGGCTAAATCATTACACTTGATTGGAGGAAGGTTTTGTTTCATCTTGGCAACCAAACACACCTCTTCTAGAATTTAAATATAATAAATTAATTCAGATAACATCATGATATCATCATGTTTGCATGGAGACTATTAGGAAAGAGTGTTACTTGTATTGCATTAGAATGATGATCACTAGAATATATTAATATCATTCTATAATACTATTAGCTTTTCATTAGTATGTCCCTGTTTGGACATTCATGTTTCAATTATGGGAGTTCTGTATGTTGAAAATTATCAACAGTTGAATACTATTAGAAGTCCTCTACAGAAATATAGAACCCTAAAACAAAATACCAGAGAAAAATTACTGCATGAACTAAAAGAAAACCATTTAAAAATAATTTAAAACATTCTTATTTTACTGTTAAAATAAATTTTGCATTGCTTTTACCTGAAGGTCCTGTTCTGGAAATTTCTTACATGTGGCTGAAGACTACACTGCAGTTCCTATTAAAAAATATCCAAATTCTAATTCTGATTTTTTAAAGTAAGCAAACTTTCAAATTGTTTTCAGAAATTTCTATGATGCATTGCTACATTCCTCATGTAGGCTTTATTGATCAAAATATTTACTTGTTAATCATATGGAAGCATAGAGTAATTAATTATGGTAGAAGCACTTGAGTATGATTCCTAAAAGCCTGGGTAGTTATATTAAAATGGCTGCCAGGTCTCAAAGTGTTCACTTGAGTTGCAGGTAGATGAATCAGATGTACAGAAATGAGAAAAGATAACCTCCTAAAATATCATTTAAGTAATCTATATATAAATTTGGCCACTGCTGAGGAAACTGTTAACTTGCTGGAAGACTGCATGAAGATTATGAGACTGTTTCCTGTCTTTGATTAACACCTTATAAAACTAATATGTGAACACTGCTGATTTGTGAAGTGCCTTTGTGTACCCATCTTACTAAAAATATTCAATGCATATACATCAGAAAATGGCTTTTTTTAAGCTGTTAAAGCTCAAAGAGAGATTTTTAATCTTAGATTATTTGGTCAGAGCAAAGAGTTAGTTCATTAAACAGTTGGCTGCAGATGGGAGAATCAGCCTGCAGAGTGCTGACTGGGAATGAACATTCCTCAAATAAGAAATAAAGGGCAGAGATGAAAAGAAGAGACGCTGAAAAATGGGGCGGTAAAATGTGGGAAAAGAAGACTATCAGAGGAAAGCCTGTTTCTTTGTAGGTGTGGGACCAAAGAGTACAAGTAGTGTCAATAAAACTTGTGATTCAAAAGACAGGCACAAGAAGGTTTCTGGACCAGAGGTCTGGTCTTGTCGTCAGATTCCTGTGGCTAATAAGGAAATGGGAGACACAAAATGTTACTATTTTTGTCTCATTCTTTATGTTGCTTGCTAAGAGTGATAGCATTTTTGAAACCCATACAAAGATTGCTTGTTTATTATTGTGGGGTTTTTTTTGCTTATAACTATTTCTCACCACTGGACATTCATTAAACCTCCCAAGAGACAGAATCTGGAGTCAAGAGTGTCCACCTGGATAAGCTTATGCTGGTCAAAATGCTGTTGAAACAGTGGATGACTCCGGAGATCAGAGCAGCTGATTTATGTAAACTGTTCTCAGGTGGAGGTGCCGAACAGATGCCTTGTCTCTTGGTGTATTTCTAGTGATGTCAGCATGCAGGTAAGGACAGTTTGGAACCCAGTATCTTAAAATCTACCAGACTGAATCGCACAACTGGTTAATCTGGTGTGTTGAACAGATGTATTTTATCTGTGTTTAGCAAGAGAGTAGAAGAAATTACGCAAAGCCGTTTCTGGTAGATATCAGGTTGGGCATTTTGTGCCACCCCAGAATAATTAACCTAAATTTTTAAATGGAATAACCTAAAGGTGCTGGGAATGGAATTAGACTTTCTAAAATCTGGCTCTGTGTTGAGAAAACCTGTCTTTTCTAACTCTTTATTTAAAGTAAGGGCTGTGATGCCTTAAACATAGATCAGCTTTATAGGACTGATTTATGACCTTTAGCAAGTGGAATGGATTAGAAGTAGTTGAAGAAGTTGTGCTGACCTCAACAGTATGTAACATCTTGATAATTTCCAGATGAGTAAAACTAGTAAAGTTGACTAATAAATTTCATTTCGAGCCCCTTTTTTTTTTCTTTTTTTTTTTTTTTTGT
>JAVJGI010000040.1:48340897-48393381 GCA_035590275.1 Ibycter americanus
AGCCTGTGCAGATCTCCCAAGCCCCTTTTTTTTTTCTTTTTTTTTTTTTTTCTGAATCTCCCTATTTTCTGTTAGCTATGTGCAAGCTGTAACATAATGTGCAGGCTTAAAGCAGCACTTTATTATTTGGCATCAATAAATGATATGGTTAGGTATTTTAATTGGTTAGAAGACAATGAATGACCAAGACACAGTGTAATAAACCATTTGAAGCATTTTAAGTAATGTCACCAGTGATCACTGAAGGTCAGAACCAAGAGACGTAACAACATCAGTTGTGTTATAAAGGATAACTATATTTTAACTCTGTAAAGTATCGTTAACCAAGTGACCACTGTCATTAATAATCTTTCTTTTATTGCTTGCTAAACTGTTACTACAACTCCATGTGATCTATTCATACATACTTCACACAAGAATATGAAAATAGAATGAGACATTTCAAGTATATGAGTGGTCATGAACCCCTTAATGAAAACTTTATGAACTTTTAATTCATGAACTGTCAGGAATAAATGTATGATTTTAACAACCTGAGAAATGCTCATGAATATTTTCTGAAAAGTGTCTGAACATTCATTTATTCATGATTTATTGAATGTATAGTCAAAAAAATAATGTTCTGACATTATGAATCAGAGAATGGTTTCTTTTGGCAAAACCCCAAATCAAGGTGGAATATGAGTAAAGTTTTGGGTTGCTTTGCTTTGGTTTGCTTTTTAATGTAGGTGGTTCTCTCCATGCTGGGATGTCACATGTGACTAGAATTGAAAAATGTACCACACCTATTCTGAAGGTTTTTCCCATATAAATGCTACCAGTGGTAGAATACAAGATAAAGATATTCCAAACAGATGCAATGTATGAATCTCTCAAAATCCAAAATTAAAGAAGATGAACTTTTTTACTTTCTATAGAGGTAGAAAAAAAACCCATATAAATTTGGTAGGATATACAAGTTCCAAAGCAATAGCTCTGGTTTCCCCACTAACCTTCAGAAATACCTCTGAAGTTCTTTTCAGAAAAGCATTTAAGTTGCTGTAATATGGTGCAATGCACAGAAAGAATAAATTGATCACAAAAATCTTGAAAGATTTTGTTTGTTTGTTTGTTTAGTCCTGGTTATATCATTGCAGCATATTTAGGGAGTATGAAAATAACCACTCCACACCAACTTCAATAAATGTACGGGGAACAAAAAAAAAAAAAAAAAAAAGAAGATAGGAAGACTTCTAATCTAAAACTTGCAGCATGATTTGTTTTCTTGCTGATTGAAATTTTATCTGAAGTTGTTTCATCCATTGCTGAAGCTGTGATCAGCTAATAGTGTTTGAATTTTAATTCTTTATGAGTAAATGCTCTGGATTTTCATGCATTTTAACACAGCATTCATTCTTCTGCACCCTCTTTTGTATTTATATGCCTACTAAATATTCTGGTCTTGTTTTATCTTGAAGGTTTTCTTTTGCTTTAAAGGAGCATTGCATTTGTACCATCAAATTATAATTTAGCTGTTTTACTTTTTTTTCCCACCTACTGCTGCTGATCAGACAATTGTATACTTCAAATCAATGTACAGATGTTCTCTGGACAACATAGATTAGCTGAACTTCTGGGTTTGCAACAGCTTTTAAAATAAGCAGTTTCAGTCCATATGTATGGGGACCCTTGGAGAAGACACCGGGTTCAAGGAGTTAGTAACCCTGGGCAAATCACATCTGCTCTGCTGGGGCTGAAAAGCTCGTGTGGTGGCATGAGCAGCTGCTGTAAAGGAATGTGCTCAAGTACCTCGTTCCAGCCTGTGCTGCACGCTGTTGGACGTTATGACAGACACAGCATTCCCGCCTGTTAAAAGAAGATACATAGTTTCGTTTTTTGCACAAAATAAAAAGCACCAAGGTATAGGAGGGAGTCTGAACCTCTCCATGGATGGGATCTGTGCAGCATGCTGTGGGAAAATCTGCCTTCAGTCTGTCCAATGCTGCACAAAAGCTGGGATACCAGCATCCACAGGGACATAAGATTTACTCCCTGTCTATATTCCTCTTTTTATCCTATCTTTATGCCATTTGTTGTCAAGCCTTTCCTACTAAGACCCAAAAGAGCCCTGCACCATATCCCCCTCTCCTTTCCCTGCGCACCCTTGCAGAACACCATGTGCCTTACGGGAAAATGCAGCCACAACCATGTCCTGCAAACTACAAGCCAGGACATTATGCAACAGTTCTTGGTTTAAAATTATCCTAAAGGAGTACAAGTAAGTAGCTCTCTTGTTGATGTCATGTTCAGTTATTGTTCTCAAACAGTAATTAGGTTGAGAGGAAACTCTCAATTGGCTCAACTTAAACACCAAAACCTTAAAAAACAAACAGATAAACCCCCAAACCCCTGCAGTAGGCAACAATTGCTGTCTTATTTCAATCTACTTACTTTTTCTTTATCTTTTCAGAAAGCTGGTGGGTTTTTTCCTATTATTTTGTTTACCTGGCTCTTCTTCCTTTACTTGGAGCAGCAGCAAATGAAAGCAAGCTTATTTTATTCTACGACATTATTAGCTACATAAGGGATGATTAAAAAACACAAAGGAAATATATTTGGTCACATTTTTGTAGTCATAATGAACAGAGTTCGAGTTGAAATTTGAATAGAAAATCTAGAGGGGCTTTTTTAGGGTTATTCAGTGTTCTTTCAATGAAGTGTTTAAGTAGAAATACTCAGGGAATATGGCACGTACTTTTTTTTTTTCTTCTTTTTTTTTTTGTCTTTTAATTTTTGAAATCTGTTGGGGTTTTTATACAAATCCCTAAAGTACTCTAAGAATGTAAGTAGTCAAGTATTAGAACTGAGGACAAAGGTGCTGGGAATCATTGCAGCTCTGAATGATTTTTTCTTCCCCAAGGCTTCCTCCATCTGTTCTGAAAGCTAGCTATAAGATTTCAGGTTTTAAACAGTAATTGTACTAGAATACATATTTCTTTTCCCTTGAAAAAAGTGTAAAGCAGAAAAGTACTTGCTTTTCAGATAACAGAACATAAAATCTACGTTAAAAGTAATGAAGACTGAAAGGATGCTAACTCTATATTACGTCATCACATCTAGTATTTCAAAAGTTTCCATGCATAAAGCTTCACAGAAATATAAAAGGTCCTGTCATGAGCAGGGAAGAGGGGGAAGCAAGAGGTACATGTTCTAATGCACATGCTTATAAAAATGAAGGGGGTTTAGGGACCTTGCCAGATGTGTGCACACTCTCCTTCCTTCTACCTCAGTAAGTGTTCAAATTATTCCTTTGGACAAAAAAGAATGAACTGTGATGACCTACATGAGTATTTCATATGTAGTTGGCTACAGCAAAAACGAGGAGTGAATTGCCATGTAAACACCTTTCCAAAAGGGTAATTTTTTTAAAAGGAAATTTCTTCATTTTGAGAAATGAAGAATTATCTATGTCATGCATATGTAAAATAGGATTAATGGTTGACAACCTAATAAGAATAGGCATCTCTTCCAGCCTGGAACTGTATGTCATTTTTCTTTGAAGGTGGATACCTCACCCTACTCCTTAACTGTTTGCTCATTTACCTGTCTGCTTTATCCAGTAAACTAATCTAAGCAAATACAATGAATGCTGGAAATTAATTGAAGAAACCATAACTGTACAATTATTAGGCTTTTGGAATAGGTTGGAACTTTAGCTCTGTACCATTTTCACATTGTCTAGTATTTAGATCTTAGTTCACAATTAGCATTTTTCCCCCAATTCTGTGTATATCAAGGCAGTTAAATATATTGAGATGTATTAGTTGCAACACAGGATAGCATGTTTTCAAATAAACCAGTTTCAACGATGATTCTGTTGTCGGATTTTCTTACATTTAATTTTTATGTGTATCTTTTTCTGTATTTACCAGATACTGAAGGCTTTTTTCTTTTTCTCTGTTTGAATTGACTATCCGTGCTTAACCTGCTCACATATATACATATATCATGTTTATTTTGTTTAACTGTCTGTTGGAAGATGGAGAGAAATAGGAAAAGGGTTGGGAAAGCCTGTTTCCCAACATTTTTAACAGCACTTTTCTCCAGTACAAATGTTACAGAGATTAGCGTAAGCTCTTAAAAAAAAAAAAAGAACAATGAAGTAGAGCTCCTTTTGGTAGGCACCTAGTGCCTCCGTTGGAAAATGACAACCATTTGCTTTGAGTGAGCACATTAGCATTTCTAGGTCCTTCATTTTTGGTGACTTAAGCTAATCCGTTCAAATTTGTCTTGAGACTAGAACTGTTCAGCCAGTCAATTATTGTTTCTCAGCTGGAAACCTTTACTGGTAGGCTGAGGGGCAATATGAATAGACTTGCTACAGTCCCTGAATCTTCTCTGCAATTCTCTGACAGCCTCTCGTCTAATCTATTTGTGCCTACATGGTAACATTGATGTGTTCAGAAATTATGAAGTGGCCGTGTAAAAATACAAATTCCCTAAAAATCTGCTTCTTTTATGCCCAAGCTCAGAATTACCGTGACCTCAAGCATATTCTGTATGGATTTTCAAACATACAAATTTCAGTTTCTGAAAGTGCTGAGCTAACAGAGCTATATGTCTTCCAAATTTAATTTCAAATTAACAAAGGCATTTACTTGAGACTTTGCAATATATTGACAAAAATAAAACAGTTTCTTTTCTATAATTCTTCATGCTTTGCTAGTCCTTTCCTGCTGCTCAGAAAATAAAATAAAAGTTCATAGATCATTGGCAGGAGGAAAGGATTGCATCCAAAGAGCTTTATAAATTTGAGAACTAGGTCTGCATACACGATGTAAACAAAAGACTCAACTTCAAGTCTGTGTCTATGCTTCAATGATTAGGAAGTGAGGCTGACTAAGCAACCTTACATGGGGTTAGTATATACTGACACACCATCAGAAAAACTCTGCTGGTTTCTGTGGAGGGTTTGATAACTCCTGAATAACAATGATTCTTGTTATCTAATGCTGGAATCAGTCATATTCTGCTGTAGGGAATTGATAAAGATTTTATTTCCCTCTTTGTGAGAGGAGGAGAACTCCAATAATGATGTTCTAAAAAAACAAAGAGGCCTTCTACATTTCCCTGACCCAGAAAACACATAGAAGGAAAGTTTATGTCAATCATTCTTATTTATCTATTAAACTTTTCTGTTCTATTTCTTAGCCATATTATACTCCTTTTTTAGGAGGCCTCTATTTATGTTATCTGAATGTTACTATATAATTCTGTTGCATGTCACCATCTCCCAGCTGAAATTTAAACCCTAAATTAGTTTCTTTTAAATCCCTGTGTAGAAGTTAATTCCTTAGCATGGGAACTGCAGCCATCAATCTTTACTTCTTCAGAAATTTGAGTCTTTGGAGACCCTCCTTCAATATTCTTGTTACCTGGGACTAAAATCTCATGCAAACTTTTGAGGCGTGATTGCTTTAGACTATATTATGCACTCTATATCATTATATATAAAAGTTGTTTAATCTTCCTTTTAAGGAGATCATACTCCAGCCTCTGAAGTAAAACTTTTATTTATTTTGTAGGTAAAATCTCAGTTATGCTGAAGTCAATAGCAAAGCACACATCAGTTTTACTGAGGCCATAATTTTATCTTGACTTATTCACACCATCTAGACTACCTGAAAAATCTATCATTATCAACATCTCTTTTCTGCAAAATCTTTTTTTTTATTTTTTAAAAATTTCCTTTCTATATATAATAGTATAAACAGAGTATAGAAAATATATTCCTATTAATAATTACTGAATTATTTTCCTGTCATTGATTTTACACCTTAAAATGTTGTAAAATAAAAAAAATCCTGATTTTATTTTTTTCTTGTTGTGAAAGATTCAGCCGTGTGAATCCACATTCCAAAGTAAATATTTTCCATTAGAAAAATTATGCTTTTCTGTTAATTACTTACTGACATGCACCAAGGAATATACTGAAAATCATGTGACTGGACTAGTTGTTTGACAAGTTTGATGTCAATCCTGAATGAACTACACTGGGCTGGTGATGTATAGCAATAGCTTAAATTTGGAAAACCAGGGATCATTGCAATGCTATTAACACTGTAGATATATGTGATTTAGGGGAACAGTATGAAAAACACAGAAGTGGGTAATGGGAACAGTGGTTGAACATGAATAAGGTTCTTGTTGATTTAGACACCATGAACTAATTATACATGCTTATGTTTACACAGCATTAACCAGTTCTCAGCCATTCAAAAGGCATCAAAATCATCTTTATTTTGTATGACATAACTGTAACATTTTTCTTACTATTTCATTTATTTGTACTCAAAATTATAGATGCTGTTGTTTCTGGCCTGTAGGACACTGACTGTGAATTGAGGTGAACAGCAGTTCCCCACAGTTCTGGGAAACTGCATTTGTTTATCACCTAAAACTTTGGCTGTGCAGTGATACACCTGCTGTTTTCCAGTTGTGTATATTGTAATAGGCATTTGAAGCCTAAACTGTGTGTCAAAATGGAGCAATTCTTTAAATCCAGGGAATTAAAGCACATATTTAGACTCTAAGAAAGGAAAGAAGTTGTTGAGTATAGGGCTTCTCATGAAGGGCCAGCCAAGTAGTCCTTCCCTCTAGGCTGCAAGCTGGTAGGAGAACATTACACTGACCAAACAGAATCATATTAGACCCCCCAGAAGCCCTGTTTTGGAGACTCATTTAACAATTTTCAAGAGCCAGAAAAAGGCTAGAGAGGAAAGTCATGACGTTCCATGATTTTCTTTAGCAGGGTCAGAGAGCAAAGAAGGTGATGCTGGGGGAGCCTAAAGCAACACTGTTAGGTGTCTGTGACCTATCTCTCTGGGGAGAACTGTCTTGCCTGTCCAGGTCAGCAGAGGTTGAAGAAGAAAGCGGTGGACCAGGGAATTTCTGAAAGTGTCACACTTCTTAGTCCAGGAGACCAAAGGGGAGGTGCTGGGTGCATAATTTCTAAGAGAAACAAACATTGACAGGTATATCAGTTCCTGGAAAGTCCAACATTAGAAAAGAGAACGAGTGCTGACCATAAAATGCTTCAGTTGCATATGACACAAAATATCATATACAGAAGTTATATTGTTTAAGATCTGCAATATCAAGGCATAACTTTTGTTCATGTCAGTAGGTTCCAGGACTGAGAATGCTCCATGTAAAACGGCGTGTTGTTGGCTCCACACATTAACTTCTAGTCATCACAGTTTCACCTGATGTCAGCTTGAATGGCAGGACATGACAATTAGCTTGATCTTAGGACATACAGGAAGGTGTACCCGATGTTAAATACTGTCTATAGCACAGGTTGAATCTATTTTATCAGCACTTCCTACAAAGGCGGCAGCTCCTGTGGGCAATAGATTTACTGTTCTAAAGACCCTTAAAAATACATCTCTTTCTTTTTCTCTTCCTGATTGGAAAAAGATAGATTTCCAATAGGCATGCCATTAACCAAAAGGAAATACTTACCCTGTTGGGAACAGAAAGAAGCAATATCAGAAAGCATGTCTCAGCAGTCACCGAATGACAAGTATTTTTCATAAATGAGCTTCTCTGTGTCATTATATCCTGGTCTGAACTGGGGTATTTAATGAAGTTTATTTAAATATAAAGATTCTGATTTTGTAGAGGATGTAGTCACCTTGACTGAGCTTCCCTAGTCATAGTTTCTTGTGTGTGATGAAATAAATCCAATACAGGATGGAAGCCTGTGTCCTTTTCCTGAGCCATTTGCCAGTTTATCAGTGGTAATTGTGACAGAGAAGAACAGAACAGCATATTATTTCAAGAATCATGTTTGTTAAAAGATAAACACATCTATATTGTTATAATAATATAAAATCTAAATGAATATGTACCTAACTGTGTGTCAGCAGCAATAAAGATAGATAGTGTTTCCCATATAACCAGCAACAATGTTGAAATATCTTCTGCAATGCAGCTTTAATTCTATTCTGGTAAGGCAATTCGTAGGATGGAGAAAAAACAAACCAGCAATAGCCTTTCTATTTAGTTGTAGTTATAGGTATACAGAAAATAACTATAATACGTTTCATTTTGCAATAAATGTTACATTTTATAATTGTCAAGTACCTTTTAATATTGCTGTTAAATAAGTGAAAGTATCAACACAGATGGAGAAGGTGGTAGTGCTCTCCATAACATTCTTATCAACAAACATTTCACTGCGGTGACTGTCACCTTCATAAACGTGGGTCCTGACAGGGCAGACTATAGAACACATACAAAACTTCAAGCTGGTAACACTGAAGTAACAATAAAATTCCCAATGGTATTGCAAGACCTCTACATTTCTCCATGCAAGTTCCTCTTTATGACCAAATCAACCTGGAGGTGAGGTCAGCCTTGTCAGTAGTGACTGCTTCTGAAACATGGAATTATAGATAATTGAATTATTTGTGGTTATAGGAACACAGATGATAACTATGATACGTTCTAGTAAGCTACAATTATGGTGTTTGGGTTGTTGGTTTTTTTTTAATAATTCAAAAAGCATTCTAAGTTCTGTTGTCTGCCACAAATACCATTCTAAGCACCATTCTATTATACAGTTAGGTTCAGGATTCATCTTTTATGCAATCTAGAAGCTCATGCAATTGTAGCACGTATGAGTTTGTATTTCACTGCTTTGATCACAACCCAAATATTGATATCAGATTTTTCAAATTTTGGAGATAAAAATGAAATGAGTCTTCAGTTCATTATTTAAAAACACATTTAGATTTCATTATTCCTATCCTATGAACCAGTGATAAGGTAAATAAACTGATACAGGTTGGTAGTCAGATTAATGCTGATGTTTGAAACATGTATGATCTATATAGAAATATGTAATATTCTTGAGAGATAAGTAATATATTTCCATCAAGGCTATGAGAAGATTCCAGCCTTTGTCATAATTTACTGATTACAAAATTACAAATTACAAAATTGAGAGATAAAGACCTTTTGTCACATCAGGTCTTTAGAAGATAGAGTTAAATAAATAACAGAATTTTGTTTTTAAACTCAGTCTATTGAGAAGAATAACCCAGACAATACAATGCTCTTTTCTGAAAACTTGGTAATAATCATATGGTAGTTAGAAGAATTTAATTTTTGGCGGTTCATATCATCTTCTTAATTACTGTTGTTCACTGCAAAACTAATTTTCAAAATTCCCAATATATTATTAATCTTTGAAATTAAAAAAGCCCAGACAAACAAACATCCTCACCGAAAAAAAAAAAAAAAAAAGCTACCTGCAAAATGCAAACTTTTATCTGAATAATGTGCCTGCTATGAAACTACTGGTTGTGGATCAATTCAGTAGTATTTTCAAACATTAAATCTTCCTTTTCCCCTGTTTTAAGTCCCAATGAAATAGTGTTGCTTCTGTGTGTTTTTTTATAGGTGGGTAAACTTCTCAGATTTCTTATCTGGTGATAAAATGCAAACACCACCTGTTAGGTAAAAATAAACACTTTGACACAGGTGAACGGTGATTGAGTTTAACCTTCAAAGACATTACACAGTTTTGAACTCTGAAAAATGTCTATAAAAGTATAAAAAACTTATGCAGACTGGAATATATAATTAGTAATATATATGGTAATATTAACATTTCGTATCTAGTTATGTTTTCCTGTAACATCTAATTATGAGCTACTGACTCTGTAGGATGCTACCATGCCACTGGAAATGAGAGTCACAGTACTCATTATTGAAGGGAGATAGATTTACAAAGAAAGAGTGGCTTTGGACCGGACAACTTTGAAAATTAGTTTGAAGTGCAGACTGTCATTATGCAAAGTTATTAAAAAATGCTGGTTAATACTGCCCAAGACGGCGTGATTCCACAATAGGAAATCTCGTGCTTCTCTCCAGCAACATTAACTTACCCACCTTGACTCCCTGAGGTGTTACTGTGCTAATAACCACACTAATTGCAGCCTCAGAATGTGACACGTCTAATCCTTGATCAGTCCCAGCTGGGGTGATAAGGTCGTTTCCTGGCTGGGGTAGTGGCAATAATTAATGCCAGAGGTACAGTCTGAAGGCTGGTAATTTGCCATGGCAGGATTAGCTGTTTTGTGATGCTTCTCTTCTGTGAAATGACATCTTACTCCAGGAACACTGAACTCAGCGCAACTGACGGAACTTTACAACGTGAGTCACAGTAACATGGCCATGGCTGGAATCTGTCATTTTGATGATGTCCCCCATTCTGCCTATTTTGTCACAACATATTTATCTTTGGCTATCAACATGCTTTACTTGAAAATTTGAAAATATAACCCTCTATTAATTACACTACATCCAGGAATGTGTAGTGCTGAGGCAGTATGGTATATTACCACAACTGTCATCATAATCCCATGAATTGATACTTTTCTAAAGGACAAGTTTGAAAATTTTGCAATTTCTGTTATTTTTCATTGCTATGCAGATGTCATAACAAGATGATGAATGAGAAGAAAAGTGCTTTCTTAAGTAAATATTACACATTTTCAACACCTATAGCTTTAAAAATTCTATCCCTGTAATGTCATGATTCAATATTTTCAATTCTAATAAACCACAAAAGCAGTAAATTAATGCTGCACTTAAAAGAATTGGGGAGAAATATGTCAAGCTCCTTTATTGTCTCTTCCTAATTGTTAAATTTATGTTGACTAAAATGTTAATTATCACTAATTCTGCTTACCCTGCTTCTTTAAACATGACCTTTATTAGCTTGATTAACTACTCTATATTTTATACTGAGGAGCTGTTACTGCCAGTTTTGATTAGGCAGTTTTATAGTCTGTTGCTATTGAAGTTTTGACATTTATATTAGGCTGACTTTCATATCTGGAAATTTTGACCTAATAATAAACTAAAACTGGGTAGGAGACTAGTTTTATTATTCTTTAAATAGTATCATGATCACTGTTATCCTTTAATTTGATTAGCAAAGATCAAATATACTATAAATGTTCATCATCTTGAGCATCTATTGCTGGCTTTCTTTTAGTGAATTGAACCCCGAGAAGGCTGAGAATTAAAACTGATTACAATATGCTCATTAGATGTTGAAGTCTTTGTTTCCTGAAAGAAGAATCTGTTCTAGATGAGTCTATTTGCCAGTTGTGCTGATTCAGCAAACACTAAAATTTTGCAATTGTTTTGACTCAGAACATACAATGATTTGGCACCATTCCTGTATCAACATTTTTCAGTTGAAGCATATTGCTTCTTATCCTACTGCAAGGAACACCTTATCAGGAGAACATTTTCTTTCACGCTGTCTTCCATGTGAGATGATTCTTGGCAGTGTGTGGCTGGGGAATCGAAGCCTGTTCTCATTTATGTTCATACTGATCCTTTAAAAATAAAATTATACTGATTAAGTAACAATATAAATACTGTATTGATATAAATATTGCAGGGTGATATTTCAGCCCTAACATGCATATAATTTAGAGTTGCATCCATTTATCTATTATAAACTTTATGGTTACCATGATAACCAGCCATAAATTTTCTAGTTTCTGGTAAACTGAAGTGCAAATCCAAGAAGCCAAAGGATGACACTGCATTGCTGTTTGGAATAACAGTGGAGCTTCTCAAAAGCTTCCATGCTTGGCTAGTGCACATGGTGGAAAGTGTTGCCATATTTACTAGAGGGTCATGGGAGGACAGGAACCGACACTGGCACAAGAAATCCTGCAAGGACAGTGAGAACAAGAATAAATGACATATAGGCAAGCCTTAGCTAAATGCAAACAAGACCTTGCTTCTGAATTCCATAACCTTTAGAAGTATAGTAAGAACAGAATATAAAATACATGGAAGAATGCCCCACTCTTGAGATCATGAACAATGAGTTTACCAGTCAAGACAGGATGTAATGTATACGGAGAGTTGAAGAAAAACTTATAGGTTATAGCTGGTCAATTGGAGAAGTAAGACAAGTATGAATTGTGGAAGAGGAAATATGTAACTGTTCAGATTTTTTCAGTATGCCAGTATGCTTTGTGGGTGGGAAAAAGAGTTTTTAGATTTCAGGATAAAATATTGTTGCTTAAAGAAAATCCAGGCCAAACACAGTAGCAAACAGGCTTCCATTTGGGCCTGAAAAATTGTGTTTACCTGAAACCAGCTAGGTGATCAAGAGGACATTCTTCTATCTCTAGTTTGTGTCATACTGGAAATGCAGTGTATTATCTGTAAATCTTGAATAAGAAACTTGCCAGTTTGGAATATTTGAGTATGTCATGCTTATTTTCAGATATTCAAATAAGTAACATTTACATTGGCATTGTAGAAGGCATTAGCAGATAAGATATCTTGCATATTTCCACATATATGTATGCTCTGATCGGTTATTTTTACTTAATATTTATTCTGCTCATGGAAACTATGCTGAGAAAAAGCAAGTTAGAGAATACCCCAAAAATATTCGGAGGGCTGGAAGTATAGAAAGTAGGTTTAGAAATATAGTCAATAATCTTTCAGGAATTACGTGTTTGCCTTGAAAATATCATAGAAGCAGCTTCAGGCACAAACTGAAACAGAAGATGTTCCATCTGAATATGAGGAAAAACATCTTTACTTTAGGGGTGACAAGGCACTGGCATAGGCTGCCCAGAGAGCCTGTGGAGTCTCCTTCTCTGGAAACATTCAAAACCCGCCTGGACTTGATCCTGTGGAACCTGCTGTAGAGGAACCTGCTTTAGCAGGGGGCCAGACTAGATAATCTCCAGAGGTCCCTTCCAACCCTGACCATTCTGTGATTCCGTAACCTTAAAGCAGTAGGTCAATCATACTTATTTATATTGAATGCAAATTGGTCCCAGGATATTACAGTTGGAACTTTAAAGATGAACAAGACAAGAGATGTAGCTCTAGAGTGTATTATGTGATTCTACATTTTTGTTATAGTTGCAGTACCTGATGAATTAATGTGGAATTCTGTAAGACTATTAAATACTTCTGCATAGAGGTTGGCTGTACAGAAATGTTGGTTTTAATTAATTTTTTTGCAAGCAGTTACTTCTCATTTTACATCTATCTCTACAGTAAAATAAATTCAGACTTCAATCCATAACTTCAAAACAAGAGTTTTATTTTAGTTTTTTTCCAAGAATCAGATTAACCTTTATAATGTGGTTTATCTTTAGAAATATAATTACTAAAAAAGCTAGAGCTATTTGTTAATTTTTTAGTATTATCACTTGAATATGCATAGGATTTCCTGAGAAGCTGTGGACCATTTGTCAGAGTCTCACCCTGTGTTTCAGCTATACATATTTAATTGGATAACAGAGGCTGGCAGGTATAACCTCATGTTAAGTGTAGAATAAGGTATTTCCTTTTGATAATGGTACAGACCTCCTGTCTTATCTTTAAACTGCTAACTTATTGTTATGCTAATGAGTAGAGATTGGCTTCTGACATCGGTTGACAAAGAGAGATGAGTCTGATTAAAAGACACAATGCTACAAACACACTGATACTATATCTGTAAGATTAAGTATATTGATTGGGGTTTATTTTATTTATTTATTTAAAAATAAAACCCACCCCAAACCAAAACTGAAAAAAAATAGCTGTTAACATCTAAGGTTAAGGAACAATAAGGTAGGCAAATTTGTCCTTGGAAAGCTATGCTTGAATCTTTCTGAATCCTCGGCCTGAATATTGAAGTTGCATTTAAACATAACTAAACAACAACAACAGTTTTATACCTGCTTTGATTTGCTTGTTCTGAACACCAAAATTATTTCTCTGTGTCACTTACCAAACATTTTGGAAGGTTCACTTTCTTCCATTAGAACAGCTTTAAAACAATCCCATTCAAGTGTTCTCAGTTCAAGAAAATAAACAAAAGGATCACTCAAATTTCATTTGGTGGCTGCTGTCTAGTGCAGTCTTTAGGCTTGTGGTATGGTCCTTAAGAACATAGCATAGCTGGCTGATGAAATAGATCAGCGTGTAGGTCAAGACCTTCAAAGTAACTCAGATATGCTGGGGTTTTTAAATTTTCTTTTAAAATTCTTGATCTTCTACATGATGACCTTAAATGAACTGAGTTTTTTGATAACAAAGGCTGAGCTGCTACCATTTAAAAATAAGCTTATTTAAATGTTCCAAGTTTTTAATTTAAATCTTTATTTGTATTCTCTTCATTTTCACAGTGCCTCTTCTGCATTTTTCTCTTCTATTGTCTTTATTATATTTTGTTTTGTTTTCCAGGGCTGCCAGCCTCTCTGTCTTTCTATCTATTCCGTTTTTCTCCCTTGCTGATCCTTCGTTCTTCACCCTTGTTGATCTTGCGTTGTTCAAATTATTTGACTGTCTTTCATGAATTCTTTTTAACTCTGTATCATGCTAACCTCAAACTCTTCTTTCACTATTGATCTGTTTCAGTTTTCATGTTAAACTTCAGCATCGATTCAGCATAATTTTGACTTATGCTGAAGAATGTACAAATGGAATCAAAAGTAGCTGACAATACCTGAGATATTAAAATAATCAGAAAGTTGATCTTTGTGTTCATTGTTAATGAATAACGTAGTTTAAAAAAATATAATTTCCTGCCTGAGTTTTACATGCCTGGCCACTGGACAAAGATGAAGTAGAACTATCCAGTGGGATACTTAAGAAAAAGTAAGTGCTGTCTGATGATTTAAAGTTTTATGAGTACTTTAAAATGTGAAGTGTGTCACTCCTGTTTAACGTCACCATTAAAAATATAAATCATTGTCTCAGTAAGAAAGACAAAGATGATTATGGTATATTCTCCTAGAAGAGCTGATGGCAAAGAACCATTTCTTGACAAAGCTGAGTTTTAATGGCACTTAAACAGCTCAGTCTTTCAAATGCTCATTTGTCTATTTCAAGCTTTGATGGCATTCTCATGCAACTTCATCATGTCTACAAATAACAGGTTGTTGTGACATCGGATGAAAAAAAGAAAGCACACACACACGGAATAATCCAATGTACTTTGCAAAATGATCAGTTATTTTTGATAAGCAGATTGGTTGGCCTCATGTCCTTAGGAAGAAATATAATTTGGAATTTTGTGCATTGGTGGTCAACAACAATATGTTGCAGGGTTGGGAACTCAAGCACCAAATTGACCTGCATGTGGTGTAAGCCAGTGTATGATATAGACTTTCTGTCTAGTGAAGTTTTATACAGTATATATATGGTAGCTCAAGCAGTTAGTGACATGTCTTCCTTAAACTTCCAGCTTTCAAAGGAACAGAAAATAATGGCTTGGCTAGAAAAATTTCCTCAGTGCCTCCTGTTGCTGGCTCTGGCTGACCTAAAGTCTCTGGTAGTTAAATTTCGTGATCTGGTTCTCAATATGCAACTTCCCTCTTAAATATATACTTTTCCCTTGTCAGTGTTATATGCACTACTTCTGGCATTGTGTCATCCTCATCTTTTCTCCTGCATCCCTACTATTCAGCTCATTGAATCTTCAGGTTTTGCTTATGGAATTTTTGTGATTTAGTTCACCACTTAGGAGAATTATGACCTCAACAGTCATTGCCATGTTTGGAGCACAAAGTACCTTCCTCTGGCTGATGGATGGGTAGGAAGGAGTGCAATGGTTTCCATAAATAGGATGAACTTTTCCATGTCATACTCTTGTTGCCACTTTTCATTTGTATTGATGATTTGGTAGATTTCATGATTTATATATAGGTAAAGAGAAAATCTGAAAGGAGCACATTCATGGCAGAATAGCGTATCACCATAGAGTGGCATCTTAGAGTTTCACATAAAAAATTGCACTGAGCCTGCCTGGAATGGAGTTAACTTTCTTTGTACCAGTCTGTATGGTGTTGTGCTTTATATTTGTGACTAAAACAGTGTTGACTACATGTCTGTGTTTTCACTATTGCTGAACAGTGCCTGCAAAACATCAAGGCATTTGCTCTTTCCCACTCCGCCCTGCCGCCTTGTGTGGATCTTGTCTGGGATAATCAATTTTCTTCATAGAAGTTCATGTTGTGTTGTGTTTTGGATTTGTGACCAAAAAAGCACTGATAACACTCTCATGTTTTACATGAATAGGTGTGAATAAACTTTCTTTTCTGTAAATTTTTGCCTTCCAACTCTAAAACAGTAAACCACAATTTAAACTTTGTGCTGTATACTTGAACTGTATTGTTTATTGCACACTTACAGCTATGGGTACATTACATTCCTTTGTCATTTTTTTCCACATGTCATAAATAGAGGCAGCTTCATTAAATCCCTCTTTTTCTTCTCCTCAGGAGGCTCACAGCAGCTCAGAGTATCCAGAGAATGTTGTGAAACAGTCCAGGGACATTTTATTTATTCATAACCAGACTGGAGGAAAGGCTGTCTGTTAAAGGGAGGAGGACATTGATTTCTTGAATATTTTTACTTCCTAAAACAAAGGGTATGCATAGAAATATGGGATAGAATTGTTCATGTTTAAAATTTTCATACAGCACTACCCATGTTTACAGCTGTAAGTGACCTAAAAGAGTGAAAAGTAATGGTCTAATTTATCAAATTTCTTATAAAGTTTGACAGAAATACACTAAATTTAGTTAACAATTCTGATTTGCATTTACATAAACCATAGGCAAAAATATGCCCACAACTACTTTTCAGATGTCAGGCTAATGAAAAGTTGATATCTTATCTGAAATAACACTGGTATTTTCCTGTCTGCCTAGCAGTTAAAATTTCACTCTTTTCTTGTAGCAACTGGGAACAAGACTTAATCTGAAATATTTATTCCTTTGTATTCACTTTTATTACAATTTTAAAGATATACCTGGTTCTAGTGAACTAAGTTCATTTTAATGGGAAAAAAACAGTTTTCTTCCCTATGGGGAAAAATGTAATAAAGCATAATTTTTTTTTCTCCAGTTTCCTTTAAATTTTACACAATCTAATTTATCGTAATTTCTCTTTTTGTGCTTTGTTTTTTCTTTCATTCTTATTTTATTCTGTTTCTTAATGTCTTTATTCTGATTATTGATGTTCTGGTCTGGGAAGACCCGAGCTGGGAAGATTCTTTGTTATACCCAGAGTAAGATTAAGACACAAAGAAGGTCAAATGCCACTAATCAAGGAAATTCATTGAGTGCTTATATAAACAAAACATTCACATGTTGTGTTAAGAAAATAGTGACAAGAAAGAGAGGGAAAGATAGGAAAGAAGGAAATATAGCAAGCAGTTGGGATAGAGTTGCAAGAGATAGTCACCACCACGGATCCAGCAGCATCCTGTTGGTCCATGGTCTCTGTTCATGTTGGTGGTGGGGGTCTCCAGATTGCCACTTGTTGTTTGGTGGCACAGTCTTTTATAGGATGTTCATGGAGGTCGTTTCCCAGACAACGGCACATACTGCATTCCGCCATGGGGCACACGCGATTACTCCATTCGTAGGGGTGATCGTCCATGTCTAGGCACATCCCTCACAGAGGCGTGGCCTTTCCTTGACCCTGGCTGAAAACTGATGTGAGGCAGCTGTTGGCTCCTTATCTGTTCACAGCTATTGAGTTATGTCTTGCAGGAGCTCAGCTAACAAGCTTTGAGACAGTCGGTTTGAGATATGGTCTCTCACAATTGAATAAATACCTATTTGATTTGTATTAGTTTTGTAATTGAGTGGGCAATTAAAATTCTTCAACATTGTTGTCCAGTCCAAAATTTTCAAAAAATTATTCATTAGGTATAAGAAATCGGATCAGTACTGTTAACATATCTGACAATATCTCAAAGTAGATATAAAAAAACATATTCATTCACTTTCATCCAGATGGTGGCCATCTCATATTACCTGTATATATCTTCTCTCTGTCTGTCACTCTTTGTCCCTCATGTTATAACTGAGGAAAAGGTTTAGTATTCCTCTATTTTTTGAGAAGTTCATATTTAGGAGAGCTATCCCTTTGTCCATGTCTTCCAACAGAAAAATTGCTACTCTTTTTATAAGGTCTGCCACTCAAGTGCAAACAGTAGATTTGTACCAGCTGCACAGACATGAGAGAGACCACATTATGTGAAATGGATTCTTTTTTTTTTAACTGAACATCATACTGATCTTCAAAGACAACCAATTTGAGCCAGTTGTCATCTTTTCCTGTTAAAATTATTAGTTCTCACTCTACCTTGGGAACTTTTTTGGGTTGTCATTTTATTTCTGCCACCTCCTGTGAGCATCACAAATGTAATTTAGGTGAGGAAGAAGTCTGGAATCCCATAATCCACTCTGCTTTAACATACAAAGAGTATAGAAGATGCTCATTTTCCATTACAAAAAGAAATCATGTCCTGTGGAGAACTGAGAGGTTCAAGACATGTGGAAGCTGCCTATACTAAGGTGAATTCAATATGAAGTTGTCGTTACAGTGACTCACTATCTTGTGCAAGTTAAACTGCTTTAAAAGGGACCATAAGATGGCAAATGGGATTGCTTACACCCTAATTCACTGGCAGAGTCATTTCACCCACCAAATTTGTCAGTGTTAAGCTAATGGTAGAGTCAATACAGGGAGGAATGGCTCATGCAATACTTGACATTTTTTTGCCAAATCAGCAACCTCAGCCTAAATCTCACCCTAGTATTGGCTAGACAGAAGTAGAAGGTATAGCACGATAATCACAGAAACGTTTAAAAGAGCTGCCAGCCTCTCCATTGTACCTGAAATTAGATGCCTCCAGCTATCAATTTCAAAACAAGCTTTAAGGATTAAAGTTCTGGTTACAACAACCTTTTACCATGTTTAGCTGATTGAAGAGGTAAGCATTTTTGAGCTATGGTTAACAAACCAAGCGTTTATCCCAGACACTGAGTTAAGTAGATAGCTCTGGAAAGAAATCCTGCATCAGCAGAGTTAATACTGGCTTTCCTCAATTGTTTTTACAATGGTAATGAGATATTTTTTAAATGTTTTTACAATGGTAATGAAACAAGTAATTCATTTCCTAAGGTGTCTAAGAATAAACAAGAGACTGCTTGGGCAATGTCTGGACTGTAGTAGTCAAAAGAACTCCTAGGAATACAAATTTGCTTTGCTAAGTACTCCTCAGCATAGAAACATCTGTTTTATCCCTCTCTTGTCAGGATTCTCTGCGATTCAAAGAACCTGAAATAAAACCTCAGGCTTCATTTCTGGCAAGAGCAAACAATATCCTGCTTTGCCTTCCTTCATGTAAATCAATATAATGTATTTGTCTTCCTCTTGCTTTCTGGGTCAAAGTGTGCTGCGTCAAGCTTCAGTTATATGATACCCGTTCATCCCTTAGATCACATTCAGAATAGTGATAGTTGCTTGCATCAAACTCTTTGGTTATGACTATAAAAACTATTTAACAAGATCACAAAACTTCAAATTTTATTTGCCTTACCAGAAGAAAGAGAAACTCTCACATAACTAGATTTTTGTGGATTGGACTTGGATGGGACTATTTTTTTTCTAATTTTGACTCTTCCCTGGAAACTAAAATCTCATGGGAATAACTATTTGATCATATATTTTTATCGTCAGACCAGCTGCCTGGACAGCTTCTCAATGGACCAGCATTCATTCCTAGGTTGTGTTTCCTCCTTTCCTACACATGGTGATCAGTCCTAGCAACTACATTGTGCAACAGATCCCATTTCTATGTACATGTCTCTTCTATAATCCTTCTCTAGTGAAGTTTCTTTCGGATTTTTTTCCCCCTGACTATTTTTTTTGTGTGACTTTCCTGTGTCTTTGTGCCTGATATATCGATCTCTAGTCAGAGTCTCATTTTAGAGTACGACATTTTTTTCCCGCACTGTCAGACAATCTGTAGATTTTCCATTAAAGTATTACTTTCTTCCCCTTAGTTTTTCAGGTTCTCAAAACTGATAGTACCTTTTGTTCTCTAAATGGCAACTGTATTAAGCAATAAATACAGAATTTAAAAACCAAAACCAAAAACCCAGCACCCCAAACCTTTACTAATCTATAAAGTGAATTGTACTGTAGCAGTACAGAAGATGGAGAATGTGGAAGGAAACAATTTACAGGTGAGATAAAGACATTTCTAACCACTCAGATCTTCAGAAGCTTCTTCGTGTCATTTGTATAGTTTTTATATATATATGTATACACACCAAGCTTGTGGTACTTGGCAATTCCTAAATCTCACTCTGTTCCTGATCTTGTTTCTTGCCAAGAGCCTTCTCCATCTTTTGGCAGCTTCAGTTGTTTTACCTACAGTCACACTTTTCTAGCTCAGTGAATGATTTCTCTGTCTATTCCTGACAACTCCCACATCCAATGGGTAATAAGTCAGACCTTTCCGATTCACCACTAAGCAAGCAGAAAGAAGAAAAGAATACTGCCCTGCATTCTGTCAAGGCAGGGATTTTTATTTTTTTTTTAAATCCTACACTGCAGGCAGCTGTAATTTCTTTCTTTTTTTTTTCTTTGTTACATAAGATCTTCTTTACCTCATAAGAAAATTATGGCAACCAAATCAGGATCCTGGCTATTTCATTTCCCTGCCTCAGCATGCCCTGGCAAGTTCTTTACTTCATTTCTCCTTCTTCTTACAGTTGGCTACTGTCCAAGAAGATAGTAGGCAAGTGTAGAGTAAACCTCTGTATACGTTGACTGTCCTCAGCCAAGGTGAGATGACTAATTATGTAATTAGCTATACGACATGTTCTAGGTGATGAGGACAACACAAGGTAATATGAATGAGCAGGCCATTGCTTCCTCCCTCACCCCCTTAACATTTTTAATTAATGATTCTTTCCTCTTCTTCCTGCCTGGTCTCACCTACACAAGTCTTCAAAAGACAAAGCATTGAAACTCTGTAAATTATGCATTACAATAAACACTCATTTTATAGTGACTTCATTAAAGTCATAACATTAATTAACTAGGAGCTCCATATAAACACCAAATACTAAAGATACTAAAGCTTTGAAACAAAGGTATTGAGCAGTACTTATACTAAACATGCAGATACATTTTAGCGGATTCTTTTCAGATGTCATATTATGGGTGAAACATATTGCATTTGGAGATGAATGCAACCAGAAAACTTGGAATAAGCATAGGTATCTGTGTGAAAGAGTAAGGGTACAAACAAGCAAATATTTATATGCATAGATATTTTATATATGCATTTTAAGCTTTTATAATTGAATGTCAAATCCAGGGTGTGAACTCAGGGTGGAAAGTTGCCTTATATTTAAACATATGCATTTTATTATCTCATATTTTCAAAAAACAAGAGAAGGCCTCTCTTATATCACACTGATTTTTATTCATGTTAACCCCTTATCCCTCTTTTTTAGTTTTAGTTTTAGTTTTGTTTTAGTTTCGAGTTTTCCTTTCTTGTTATTTCCTGATATATAGCAATCCTTTTCATTGCCAAGGCTAAAATCACCTTCCTGGATGTCCTTATGCTTCACTGTTGCATTCTACACCTCATAAATTAGACATATTTTAAAACTAGGAATTACTTTGAAAAAACATCTAATATGCTGAAAACAAACCTGCTAGTAAAGAAAAGCAAGAATGTTTTCTATACTGTAGAAATAGGTGCCCTGTTCGTATCAGTGTTTCATGTGGAAATCATATATTATCTATTACCTGCATCTTCAAGTGTCCTTGCTTATGTAAATCAGATTATTAATAAAACAATATAAGACTAGAATGAGCTCTTAATTCCTCATTTAACACTTATCATAAGAGTTATAAATACTGTGCCTGATTTTATACTTCCAAATAAAGTGTAATTTAGTGACAGAAGTTATTTAAAAAATCACTAGCCTCTCTGAAATCTTGATAAATATTGACTTGCAAATGTCTACCAGCACTTGCTATTCTTTTTAGTGCCGGAAAAGAATTTGACAGACTAAGGTATGATTACCTGTTTAGTGCACTAGATAAATTTGGACCCAGAAACAATTTTTGTAACTGGATTAAATGCCTACTCCCAGAAGCATGGCTTACTGGGCTAAGTATCAGGACTGAAATTCCCAGGTTCCTTAAACAACAGCTTTGAACCTTTCTCAGCCTCTTTCTTCTTTCAAAAGGATGGATAGTTCACAATTATTTCAGGCTAGATTTTGGGAACCTGTCTCTCCAGCTGAGACCTTTGCCTGCACAGCATTCAAGATTACTGACAATAAGTGATCCCTGTGGTTCTCACAATTTTTTTCTTTTTGTTTTCTTCCCGTTCCCCCTGCCCCCTGCCCAAGTTTCCACAACGGCTTGTACCATTGTTTTGGTTGTATGTAGTGTTCATTTGCCAAAGCTGTGTCATTTAAAATTGTTGTTTAGATAATTTTAGTAGGTACCTCTGGAGATCAAGTATTTAAAACCCCATGGTATTCTGCTTTCAGTTTTTGTGAAAGACATCTGTTAGACAATACATTGTACTTTTGAGCATCACTGTGCATATCTGATAAAAAGTACCTAATGTGATTTATTTTCCTTAAGTGAGAACTTTGGAAGCTCAATACAAGTTAAATAGCAATATTAAGAATACTAGTATGCCTAGCTCTAAACATTATGAAATCCTCAGGGAATAATGAAGTTGTAATACGTTCCTGCTGTTTGTTTTCTTTATATTTGAAAAGTTCTAAACTGAAAGGATTTGGGGGAGCTATAGATCTTTTCTCAGATTCTTATTGCAATCTTTGGATTTGTTGATCCATTTAAAACTTAAAAATGTTGGGAAGATATATTTCTTCAAAAGTAGAGAAGAGAGAACCTCTATAAAGGTAGAAATTACTTGTAAATGAAAGATAAAAAGAAAAGTATCTCCTGCTTAGGAGAAGAAAATAATACTGGGATTGTTCAGTCTTTCAGAAAAGAAAAAAGATGCTTTCACCAAAGAGGTGGTTAGTATATTTAATCTTCCAACCTTATTTAAAAATGAAAGCACACTGTAGTGGGATTGAAAGGCAGAAAAGAAGAGAAAATGGAAAGGAAAAGCATCCAGCAGGAACTGATTTTCAAGTTTGTTCATGGTGGTAATGCAAAAGTGCTAATTTGATCAGCTGTCTTTACTAAATTCTAAAACCCAGTAGCTGCAATGTGAGGGGTTTTTTTTAGGTTATTTTTCTTCAGATCTTTAGTTGATAGTTCCACAGATGACAGGACAGAATAATATCATTCACAAAAAGTGACACGGCAGAAAAATCTCTGTAGATGCTTTAAGTTGGCTTCACTTACTCTGACAGACTAGGAAAACAAACAAACAAACCTTATACCTCTAAAACAGTACCATGATCTAACTAGGATATTTTTACCTTCAGGCTCAGTTTATTCTGCATCTCATAGCTTCTGGTACAAACAGTGGTCAGTTCTTTCACAAGCAGCCTTAAATCAAAGGCAGACCAGCATGACCTATCCGTGCAATGTCAGTGGCAGAGTTTTTAAAGAAGTGATAAAACATGATACATTCTACTAACAACAGGGACAAGATTAGTGGGTAATGTTAATGGAATTGTTTATTAATACTGCAAACTGTTGAGAAAGAATACAAGGTTCTTGAATATGTTAATGTAACATGGGAATCACAAAATGAAATTTCTCAAAAGTGTTGAAACCAAACCTGGTGATATTTGAAAAACTAAATCTAACTTTTCTGATCAACGAATTACAGATTATGGCTGGATGCAAGTATAAGAGTAACATTAAAAAAAAAAACAAAACCCACCTCATTTAAATGAAGAGTGGAAAATAAATAGCACATAATCAGTCATCTTTGTGGTCCCAGAAAATTATTCTGTTCATTCAGAAGTTATTCTTTCTGATGCCAAATTAATTTTTCTCCTGACAACACTTGATTTGCTTACACATCAGGGAATTACAAATGACAAGAAGCAACACTAGCAAGAAGTTATCTTTGTGAATTTCATCTAAAGTGAACATGGATTTATGGCACATTGCTGGTATTTTATGTCTCAATGTACTTGGCTGACAGCATGTATCACCATCATATCATATGGGCTCTCTGTATCATTCCACGACCCCCATTCTGTATTTTGTGAAGCCATGTATTGGTGCAAGGCTTATTATTCTTGCTTAAACTGTTTCCAAGAATCAACTGGGAGTCTTGATAAAAGAATTACAACAGCAGCTGGTAGCTGCCAAGCATAGATTCCCTGCAAAGACTGTCTTAATCGTACAAGATGTTTGAAAATTGCCTTAAGCACAAATAGGAGGGTGCCACTCTCACAGTATCATATCATTTTTTCTGATCTGGATAAATGTTTGGGGTCACGCTTCTGCAACCATTTCTGAGGGCTCTCTGTGGTCAGCAGAGGAGCACTTTTAATGAGCTGGAAATTGTAAGCATGCACTTATTGGAAGTAATCATCCACTCAGAATCAATACAAACATTGGGTAAATGTTTCTTGAATGAGACTGACAGAGTCATATAAGTTTACCCCTTTAGAAATACTTTTTATTTTGATTAATGTATTCTGTAGACGTTAGTTCTTCATGGGTTTTTAATGAAAGGTATTTAATTTCTCTACCCGTGACCTTAAAACTACATAGAAAAAGCAAAAGAGAAAGGGAAACCAGAAGAATATTTGACTCATTTTCGGCAATGTTGTCCTACGCATTACAGTGGAGGAAAAAAAGAACAGATTTGGTAAAAATGAAGCTGAGGCCTTTTCACAGGATATAGTTTTATCACTGAAATAAGTTATATTAATGAAAACTAGATGAACACCAGTGTACTTACCCACTCCATTTTATCATTTCTGATTTCAGTCTCTCCTGCAACATTGAATCTGTTACGCTCTGACCTATTATCATCATAAACCTGTTAAAAGTTACATTAGTTCATTTTTATCCTTGCACTCCATCACACACAATCCCTAAGAACCAATGAAAAAGTTTGATGAAAGGATTATCAAAATTAGTTGCCACTTATGTATTCACAGCAAAAGTAATTTTAATTACATGATTTAACAGTAGCAGTTGTTAACTGTGTTTCTCACCATTTTTTGCTCAATAATTGTTGGGATTAATCCATCTTTCTATGGAATAATCAATGTTTCTTGGAAAAAGAGAGCTTGACTTGAATGTTGACTCCTACATACCTGCTGTAGAAAAGTGACTGTCACAAAACTCAAACCACAGGTTTCTCTGCTTTTGAACCACCAGGAGAGTCTTTTCCAAAGGAGATCCCTTTCCCTCCCAGCTGGGGTTGTATTGCCATTCCACACCACCTCCTGCTTGGGCAGATAGGGATGCTGTGGTGCCAAAACCCTGACCCTGCAAGGTAATGGATCCTACCGCTTCCCTCCCCTCTGACAAGGCTTCTCACAGGCACTGCTTTTTGAATTACTTGCTTTGGCCAGCCCCACCCATTGTGGCGAGATCTTGATCCTGAGGTTTTCATCCTGTATATTTTGGTTTCCAGAGCAGGGCTCTGCGACCCTTTACAATGCAGTTTTATGTGAGTCTTTGAAGAACTAAGACAAATTTTTGGACCCAAGGTAATGACCTTTACTAAGCGGTTGAAAGAATAATAGGCACTCCCACTGATGATGCTCAAGACATTTTACCCTGCTACACAGAGGCACATAAACTTTTGATAATGGCAGTGGTATCAGCAGTTTGTTAAAATATTTTCTGCATCTTACTGTTTAAAAGAAAATACACTGGACTTCTCCAAGCTGTTTGAAGAAGCTGCTATCTTCTCTCAGAAGAATGAGAAAGAAGAATAAAACATATAATCAAACCCTACAAAAAGCTGGTACACTAAGAAACCATGATAATATATAATACTGCCAAGTTTCTTATTGATCCACCTAAAGGGACATTGACCTTTAATATTAATGTGCTTAGCTACAAATAAACTATTATAAAAATATTATAGAAATAAAGAGTTATCAGGAACCTTAGTTTTCATACTAAGGGCAAAAAATTTCAGGTTAGCTGAACTTTTCTACTGAATCTTTAATTACAGAGGAAGTAAGAATGAGAACAAAATAATACTCTGTTTTGGAAAAGTCTTTTAAAGGTGTAGAAAAGCATTAGAAAACTATTATATGCTGCTATTGTATGACTGACACAGTGAAATGTTCTACTGTAAAGCTTTTAGATGAAACTTTTAGCCTGTTTTCTCTAGGCATTGACTTAGTTGCTTCTTTGATTTTTCTTATACAGCTATTCAAGTGCTTTTGGTAGTACGCAACTTTTTTCTTCTGTTACATGATAGTAACATCTGTTAACAGAACCATCTCTAGGATATAATCTGTTAAAATCATAGGCTCACAGATTAATCTAGATTGGCAGGCGTCTCTGGAGGTCCTCTGATGTAATCCGCTTATCAAACCAAGGCCAGCTTTAAAGTTAGATCTAACTTTAAAGTTAGATCAGGTTCCTCAAGGCCTATTTAAATCCAGTTTTGAGTACCTCCAAGGATGGATGTTCCACAATCACTTTGAGTGTCCTCATGGTTAGAAAAAAAATCTTAATATTTAATAAAAGCTTCCCTTGTTTCCTCCTCCTTTATGACTGATAATGCAAGTTAATTTTTGATGCCTCAGTCAAGGAATTACATTTGTTTTGTCTCTACAGTTTTAGATACCTACACATCCCTGGAACATAGTAAAGTCCAGTGTATTCACTACATGGAGCACAACGACCATAATTCTCTGTTTGTCTTCTGAGAACAGTTGTGTTTTTACTTACTGCTTTCTTTACTATATAGCAGAAGAATGAGAAAGAGGAAGACAACATATAATCGAACCCTACAAAAACCTGGTATGCTAAGAAACCATGATAATATATAATACTGCCAAGTTTCTTATTGATCCACTTAAAGGGACATCGACCTTTAATATTAATGTGCTTAGCTACAAATGTCATTGGAAAAGACTATAGTACTTAATCTTCAGTGACACAAAATGTGCATGTCTACTGTGAACAAACCCACAGACTGTAGTGAAGAAATGTAGCTTTAATTGCATCATCTACTTGTCAGGAGGCTCTCACTATTTGCTATTATGAAAAATGGAGATTCGAAGTATTACCAGGCCAAAAGGCTACTATTTTTCATGGAAAGACATTACTGTGAAATAAAAAATAATTAGATTTTGTTGCAGACAGGAAAGGTGATTAAATTACACATGTTTATTTCAAAAGATTAATATCAGGATGCTTTTGATCTAGAATGAGAAGTACCAGCATAATACTTCAAAACAGTAAACAGAAAAGGGTTTATTGATTGTTTTATCTGCCTGAAATTTATTTTCTTATAGGATATAAAATATAACTTATAAGGCATAACCTTTATTCAGTGGGGATGCTGAACAGAAACACCATTATCTGTGCACAAACCTACTCCAAATCCACTTTCTTAAATAGTTAGGGGCTCTTAAGAGGTTGAGGTTTTCTGGCTGTGCTGGGTGCAGGTACCCAGGAGCTGGCCGCAGGGTGCTACAGGGATGGCCTCCATGAGGAGAAGCTGGGGCTGCCCCACGCCTGACAGAGCTGGTTCCAACAGACCCACCACAGGGCACAGCTGAGCCCAGCAGCCCAGATGGTGGCACCCCTGGAAAACATATTCAAGAAAGGGCAAAAAATACAGGGCAGGGCGGGGCAGGGCGAGGCAGGGCAGGATGGGATGGGGTTTACAAAAAGAGTGAGAAACAACCCTGTGAAAGAAGAAGGAGGTGAAAGAGAGGCAGGTGAAAAATGTGAGGAGGAAGGGGCAGGAGAGAAAAACTGCTGTGTACTGACCACAACCCACCCTCACCTCACACCACTTGGGGCGGGGGGACGTAGGCAAGGCTAGAGTTAAGTTCATCTTGGGGGAGTGGGAAGGAAAGGTGTTGCTTCAATGATCTTTCAATTTTTCACTACCTGAATTTATTTTAATTTGGAATAAATTAATTTTCCCCAAGCTGAGTCTGTATTGCCCATGACAGTAACTGGCAAGCAATCTCTCTTTCCTATTCTCTCCCCTTGTCCCACTGAGGATTGAGTGGGAGTGAGCAGCTAGATGGGAGTTTGGGCCTTGGTCAAGGCTAACCCACCACACTGGCCAAAGCCCTGTTTGGGTAATTAGATTTCCTTTACTTAAAATTATTTCTCTATTTTACGTCAAGAAGCAATTATTTAAGACTATATGTGAAACACTGTGCTACCAAACTGCGGCTCTTAAACAAAAGCAAAACCCAAGAGAGGTGAGAGGTGGCTGTGATGTAGTGGTGTTCAAAGGATGCATGAACTTACTGAATCAGTTAATAGACTTTGAATTACCAGTATTACTTGCCTTTTTTATTTATTTTTTTTAACTTACATGTAACTTTGTTTTTCTTATTTTGTCCTCTTCATATCAATATATGTGTATATGTATTAATATTATCTGAGGAGCCAGTAGGAAGTTAAAAATATTGTCAATGATCAACATCTTGTTTCTTATTACTGAAAGACTTAGAAAGCACCCAGCTCATACTACGAGGCAGTCATTTTGATCAAATAAGACAAAACTCTTCAACACTCTTAGGTAAAGGTAATGAAGGAGTTAAATAAAATCATAATGGCCACTAAAATGATACACAGGTTACAATCAGGTGAAACTTCAGGACACTGGAAGTTACTTTCTACACAGTTAACTGAACAGTTTGAAAGCTGGCATGTGAAACTTGTTGCAGAGTCCAAAAAAGAGTTGACTGCAAGAAGGTTTCCATCTCATGTGTGTTGAATAATGCAATCCACTCAAGTTCAGTGGTGTGTAAATGTGATATTTGTAGTGTGCATATATTTCAAATGACAGCATTGACGATGTGCTTAATTTTTTTGAAATCACATTCAATGTATTTTATTCCAAGAAGCTACCAGCAGAAAC
This sequence comes from Ibycter americanus, assembly GCA_035590275.1. Lineage (NCBI taxonomy): Eukaryota > Metazoa > Chordata > Aves > Falconiformes > Falconidae > Ibycter > Ibycter americanus. The sequence continues at coordinate 48,369,789 of JAVJGI010000040.1, forward strand.
GTCTATGCACTCACTCTTCAGCCATTGTTCTGAGCCAATATGTTGTTACGACAGGGTAGATCGCAGAATGGATTACATGGAGACATCAAGTTTGAAGTAGCAAATATAATTTTCTCAAAGTAGTACCATGAGTCATAGTACATTATATGATACAATACAGAACAGAGCTGAACCTAGTGCAGGGAAAGCTACACAATCTAATTCATATTATTCCAAATGTTTCTGTCAGTCCTAATAAAGTAAACCATAGAGACTCATAAAAATCATTTAATGATTTAATGATCCCAGAAATTCACAGCATGAGCTAATATAAAAAGCTGTAGTGCTTTCATTCAACTTTTTTAAAACCTTGAATCTTTGATAAATATAATTTTTCAAATAATACAGTCAGAATGAAAATTATATTCATAAATATGTTATATTTGTTATACTGCTAATGTTAGCTATGCAAAAATTAGAATTACTTTCAGCCTGTAACAGACAAATGACATTGTCAGGAAGACCTATTAGACTATAAGAGAATGGTTAGAGACTATTACCCACTTACTAAAGATGCTGTGGAATTCTGAAATATTCTCGAGAATAATTTCTTGTTTTCCCTAAAAGGAGGTTTTCTCCTCTATTTGTGTAATCACTAAAGCTAGTAATTTCCATTCTAGGAATGGAAACCCCAGTTACATCCTAGAACCAATGCTATACTTCACATATGCAATCAGTAACGTTATTGCTAGGGGAGCAGATGCTCAGTTTTCCCACTGAGTTCAGTGAGTTTCAGCACTCAGTGTTCCCAAAAACCCATTCTTGTTGTTGCATAGTAGACACATTATGCACTGAGTTTCAGAACAGCTTTGAAAATTTTGGGCTAAAGTCTAACTTTCCTCGTCATAGACTGTAATCTTCCATATTATATCACTGATTCCTTCTCTGCCTATATAACATTGGAGTTTTGGAGACCAACTATACCTGAGCTGACTGAACAGCCAGAGGTGAAATACTGTGTTTCACTCAGGAAATCTAGCCTGGAATTCAGCTGTAGGGGGGATATATCTGTGAGGTATGGGAGTAGGGGGAGCAGATTCACTCATGTTCACTCCATTACTTCTCTGTCAGTCATGGCTAATACATCCCCCAGTTATGATAACAGGAAAAAAAACCAAAAAAAACCAAACCACCAAAAAACCACCAACAATTAGACTTAGACATGGGTTGACATCCATATTATTGGTACTCTTTGTACCTTTTATGCCATTATTCAATCCACTCAGACTTCAGAATCTGGGATGGAAAGCTAAATTGGCGTACTGTGATTACCACTGTTCTGGGACCAGATAAATGAGATATAGCATTACTCTTCCTCAATATGCCTAATAGCAGAGTCTATGATATGGCCCGTTTCAGCTAGAAAAGTGTGTAATGACTTGTCCATGTGAGCAAGAAGTAAATTCCCACTTCCTTTTCAAAGCAAGGTGGAAACAGGAAAGGAGCTACATGTCAGAGTATAAACCTCACTGAGGTTTAGTGCCTCCTGTTGCTCTTAGCTTAAAAGTTTTCTTCTCTAACTTTCACACTTCATTTTAGTAATCCCTTTTCACTCCACACAACTTTCGACATTACTGATTCCAGCTTTCATGTTTCACAGTGGCTACCAGGGCAGAGAAACATAGTTTCAGAGAACACACTGTGATTACATATATGACCCACCCAGTAGCCACCTAGAAAAGGTTAATGAAAACTCTAATTATCTATCCTTGATATTATGAAGACAATTAGAAAAAACTGCTGAAACGATCTACACTGGGAGCAGTCTCAGGAGGTGTGGTTAAGATTTTAAGTTATGGTGAAAAGGTGCAATGGGATGAAAATAATCTGCTAAGTAATGAAGTCAGGGGGAAAACCCAGAGAATCCATGAAAGATAGTAAGTAGAAATAGTCTCTTGCAACTTATCTTGACCTCTGTGACAAGACACCTGAAGAAGAGTATAGGCTTTGTTTTTCACTCCAAGGGATGTAGAAAGGATTGGGGGATAAAGGGCTTCAGACTGACAGCTGTCTACCTTGCATTTGTGAAAATCCTTACTAATTCTGTTATCTGAAAGTGCTCTTTCTTACACAGATGGAAAGATCACGTAAGACGGAAAGACTATTATAGCAGACAGGAGATGGTTATAGCTGACTGCCATATAAAAGATGATAACAAACACAATTGTGCATAAATTAGGTATTCACTAGCTATTGTGACCCTCCAGAAGCATCCCAATAGGAAACTTTATTTACATTCTTATTCTGACCCTCAGTGTGCTTACAACTTCTCCTTTCCTAGGTTCATCCTGAAGATTAATGATACATAAAACACTGAGTAATACCAGAACCAGGCAGTCCAAAATACAGCAAGGAACTGTGTTTTGTGGCTTAATCCAGCATCTTTAATATGAATCCTGAAGGGAAAGGCAGGTTTTGCTTTTTGTCTATCCTGCAGAAGGCTACAATGGATCTGACATACGGTTCCACTTTGATAACTGACCATTGCTAATTCCTCCCCAAATTTGGCATTTCCTATCACCTGGGCAAATCGCTTTGTAGTAATGTCACGTATCCCTAACAGAAAAACTGTCATCACAGATAGTTAAAATAGACTAGAGTGTATAATAAGTAAAATGTCCTTCTTTTCTAATTTGTTGGGACTTATGAATACTTTTTGGCTGTTCTTTCACAGTAGATACTTCACAATAGTTCTACCATTTTTTAAAGAACTGAAATTAATCTAACTAGTATATGATCTCTGAACTCTTTTTAATAAATGATACTAGGTTTGCTCAGTTGTTTCAGTCATCCGCAACCTCACCTGTCCTGCAGGGGCTCCAAGGAAATTCCTGATGGTTCCACAGGTTAAGCCAAATCTGGGAGCAACCTGAGGTAAATTGCCTTAAGGTGGACTGCTTTGAAAACTTTTAATCTAACCTTAAGTTCATATTCACTTATTGATGGAGTTATTGTCTAATACTCCAACACAGAGAGATGACTTGAACGGAAAGATCTTACATTGGCCCTCTCATTGTCAGTTTTCTGTCCCTGCTAAGAAGTCAGAGGACTTACCTTTGCCTGGCTTTTCTTTTAAGCTATTTGTAAAACATTTTCACTGTATTTTCTCTCTTTTACCTGTTTTGATTCATCCCTACCCTCAGATTTTCACATCATTGAACCTAAATGCTCTTGTAAGCTTGTATACTTGCCTGATCTGGCTTGATCTTCCTTTATTTTCCGAACAATCACTTGTGCATGCCATGGTAGAGTTTGTGCTTTATATCATTTAGTCGTTGTGCCCTTTTCCTTAGTATGCCACTAGGGTAGTCTGTACTTACAACCTTGACCATTCTTCAAAGAAAAACCATTTTATATAACTCTTTTCTCCCCTCATCACCCCACCCCAGCTTATCCCTTGTCATATCTTAAACTCAGAATTACAGCTACTGCACAATCTGCTTTCATAGTGTCTATTGCATTTATTTCAGTGTTCTTTCTGCGGTTCCAGAGAATGAAGAAAATACTGATTGCCTTTCCAGAAAAGTCAATGGCAAGGATATGTATTCCTCTTTTCCAGTACTGCTACAGGCAAGAACCTCCAGCAGAGCAATGAGCACTCAGTGTAGAGCAGCATCTCAAACTGTTACAGCTAGAGTATCAACAGCTCCTGTGTACATACTCTCTTCTGTGAAGCTCTTCAGCATTTCAGGACTGGCAATTCCTTGCAGCCTTGCAACCATTTCTAGAACCATATTCTAAATATCAACATATTTATTACTCTTATTCTTGCTTTTGCTAGTTTTTTTATCTGTTCCTTAAACACTTTAAAACCAGAGGAAAATATGCATGAACATACCAGTTTTAGAAGCTGTTTGTTTCTTGATTTTGTTGGTGATGGAATTATGGTTTCAGCTGAAAAACATTAAACAGTGACCTTTGCCACTTCTGTGGTGAACCTGATTTCAGATTGAAATAATTAAAACTAGCACTCTAGAACAATCTTCAGATATTGCCAAATCACATTTGTAGAACTAATAAAAATTGAAGTCAGATAAGATCCAGTGAATAAACTTTTATTCAGCTTTAGTCAGGCTACTTGAAAAATTCACAAGTTCAGCTTTGAAGCAATTACCTGATAATTCACATAGCACATTTCCTTCCTCTTTGTTCCTGATTCTTCTATCCTTTGAAACATCTTTAATTAAAGCAAGTTAGACACTGGGATCTTTATCTAAAATCACTTCTACTTATCCTATTTTGTTCAGAGCTGTCACACAATTCAAGATTGGACTCAATAAATACAGCCTTGAGGCAGTATACAGCTGTGCTTCTTTTTCACCTGTGCCCACTTTTGTAAAAATATCTGATTGTGTCTGTAACGTACCAAAAGCTTAGTGAATCTAGGTTAAGTCCCAAGAGTCTGGCAAGTATGAGGCTACTTGCTGAATTTTACAGTTGGTTGACTCAATAAGAATACAGAGTGATCAAAACGGAGAGAGGTGCATTTGTGAGAGTGTGTTTCTTCAGATGATGCTGACAGGAAAGCTGAAATTTTTTCTCATGCCTCTCATCTCCTTCTCCTCGTCTTGACAAACCTGTACATAAACATAATTATTAATGCCATTAACCACTTCATATGTACTTATTTTATATTACAGTTCTAAGAGATTCAGAAAACAGAACCTTAGAGTTCAGACCTTGCAGCCTGTGAAAATATTTCATCAAAGACTATAAAATGTGTATTTTTCTTACATTGGCATTTCCACATACCATCTGGTAAAAATAACGAGGTTCATCACTGTTCTGGTTTCGGCTGGGACAGAGTTAACTTTCTTCTCAGTAGCTGGTGCAGTGCTGTGTTTGGGATTTGGTGTGAGAACAATGCTGATAACACACTGATGGTTTTGGTTGTTGCTGGGTAATGTTTATACTAAGTCAAGGACTTCTCAGTTTCTCAGGCCCTGCCAGCGAGAGGGCTGGAGGGGCACAAGAAATTAGGAGGGGACATAGCCAACACAGCTGACCCCAACCGACCAAAGGGATATTCCATACCATAGAGTGTCATGCTGAGTATATAACTAGAGGAAGAAGAAGAAGGAAAGGGGAGGACACTCAGCATTACAGCATTTATCTTCCCAAGTAACCGTTACGCATGATGGAGCCCTGCTTTCCTGGAGATGGCAGAACACCTGCCTGACCATGGGAAGTGGTGAATGAATTCCTTGCTTTGCTTTGTTTGTGTGTGCGGCTTTTGCTTGACCTATTAAACCGTCTTTATCTCAACCCATGAGTTTTCTCACTTTTACTTTTCTGATCCTCTGCTCCATCCCACTGTGGGAGGAGTGAGCGAGCAGCTACGTGGTCGTTAGTTGCTGGCCAGGGTTAAACCATGACAATCACAAATCTCTTGACAAGGCTGAGGCATATTAATATAACCTCAGCTTCTATCATTACCCTTTAACAGTCTCGAAAAGGATGAATTCAATGCGCTTCATTTACATGTGAACAATGAAAAGCATCACTATGCAAAATGAATAAGGCCTTCAATGCAAAAGCTGATTTCTGTAATTTTATGCTTTGTAAGAACTATCCATTTATATCATGATATATGTTTCTTTTATAAATGTGTGTGTGTGTGTGTGTATGGATGACATGTGAGATTCATCATGAGTCAGTTCAGGGTGGCTTTTCTTTGTGCTGCAGATGATAACTTCGCCAGTTTCCAGTTACACTTTAACTTATGTGCAATAAAGCATTTTCTGGCCAAACATGTACGATTTCACTCAGCAAATCATTGTCCTTGGAAAGTCAAAATATTCACTTATTTCTTTCTCCTTTACAACAAATAAATAAATAAATAATTTTAAAAGTAATGTAAGGTAATACTTAAGGAAAAGGCATTTAATTTGGGATGGAGATTCTAAAATTATATTAAATGAAACTTCCTTCTTCCAAAAGAAAAATTAATTCTAGCATAAAATCTATCTTTAGCAGGAGAAATGCTAAAGTAGAAGCAAAGCTTGACTCTCTGCCAAGGACAGGTAAAGCAATCTTTCTAAATACCTATTTCATAAAGGTTTTAAACTTGCCAAGATTCTTCATAGTGTAAGAAGTAAAAATAATGTGAAATTTCATGATGTAATGATTCAAAGGATATTTCAATTTATTTTCTATGCCACCTCCCACCATTCACTAATGATTTTTAGTTTAAGAGCCAGTACTTGTTAAACTTTAATATTCTGGAATCAAACATTAATTCTGCCTTTTTTTTCCCCAAAATGTTGTTGTGGGTTTTTTTCCAGGTGTTCACAGCGACAAAGCAGAACAAAACAAAATGAGTCACAGCAGTAAAACACATAGGAAAACTATAAATAAACGAATACTGCACTGATTATAATATTTCCCAAAGGCAAAATTATTTATTATTTATAAAGCAATTGAGAACTAAAGATAAAGAATAGTCAGGCACACATGATTCTACTTTTTTGCAATAATACATCAAGGACTTATACCTATAAAAGAAGCCAGAATAGGCACACACACACACATATATATTTCAAATTTCAGCTATCAATAGAAGTACATATATATTTAGAATTTTTAATCTCTTCAAGCAAACTCTAATGAAATCCAGTTTTCAGGAATTTTAATAGGAAACTGAAACTGCTTATCATGCAGAGAAAAATCTTGAAGATCTATTATTCCTACCTCCTATGTGTGCACAGTTCTCAGTTACTGCAGCAGAAGATATGTTACATGTGTCTGTGCCACAAAAGTATGGCTTAATTTGGCATGAACACTCTAATTTTGAATCCCAAAATGGAGTTCTCAGCTCTGTGCTGGGTATGTGATGCTAATAGTATCTAATGACACTACTTGCACATCCATAATAAACTGGGACTGAATAGGTTAGAAATTCTTTGAGTCCATCAGGTGGAAAGTCGCAAGTAGCAAACAGACATGTTCAGGTGCCAGGACTGATAAAAGAAAAATTGTCATCTTCCTCAGAAGAAGTGATGATTGCTAAGATCCCTTGCAAAATACACAGTCCTTTTCACCCTGTCTTCCATGTCACTCTCACAGTCAATACGACTCTTTATGAGCTCCATGGACACACAGATCCATTCTCAATGACAGGCAGTCCCCTTTATTACAACCTTTTTTTCCCCTTCTTCTGTTCTTACACTTGTTAGCTGTTCTTAAAGTACAGGAGGCCAATGTGCATGTAGTTCAAACAAAGGCAATGGATTTGGCATTGGCTGTAAGATTATCAGGGTGGACTGGTAAGGCTAATCAAGGTTGAACTTACCTAGAGTGATGAAGATAGAGTCAATGGAAATTACTCTGTGGTTAACATTCATGAAAGATAGAGTCAATGGAAATTACTCTGTGGTTAACATTCATGAAACGTAGTCTTGGGACCTTATGCTCAAATGATCCAACCCATTATAGTTGCCTGTAATGCTGACAGGCTTTCTTTTTTTCCTTTTTTTTTCTCTAGTTTTTTGTGGGGTTTGTGGTTTGGGTGGGGTTGGGTTGGGTTTTTTTCTTGGGTGGGTTGGTTTTTTATCATTTTCTTTTTAATAATTTCTTTCTTAGTGGTGTGCCTGTTTGATATTCACTACATCATTAGGGAAAGAAGAAAGGGTAGGAAATGTGGCAAGGCAGAAACTGCTGCTGGAGAGAGAACTGACAGGCTCAGTATCTTGTAGTTCGATAAAACTAGGTCTCACTCTTGGAAAGAGAATAATTAACCTTTCTGAACATGTAATAAAGTCTGCATTCATTGCTTTTTTCACCTGCCCAAAATGCAGAATTTGTGGCTAGTTAGCATACAAACATATTTACTCTTGTTCAAATCGGCTGAACACTGCAAGTTGATTACTCTCCATATACTATTTCTGAACTTTGATGATTGTCACTTTACTTGGAGTGGCAACTCTCTGCTGTTGTGATTTCTTAAGACACTTTTCTGAATCAGTTAGTGAGGGGAAAAGAACAATTCTAATTACGGGACTTTAGCTTACCAACAATTTCTCTGTTACCCTAGAAAGTGTATTTTAGGATGTTATAAAACAAACATTTTGAACGTTTGCCAAGTGTACCTGGAGCAGGCAGTTTTGAGTACCAGTCTTTTCTTCCAAATAATAAAAATATAAGTGGTAAAGGCAAATGAAAAAACTGAGAGGTATTATCAAGCCATACTATTAAAAAAATAATAATCTATTTACATTTCTTAATGAATATTTAGGTTGTGATATAAGAGGATTGATGAGGTAATGGTGATTTGATTGAATGCCAAACTCTGAGATTACACTGAGCCATAAGAGCTCCAAAGTTAGCTTTATTATTACAGTAACTTTGCAGTTCTATCATCATTCTTACTGACCTTTCTTATGTATTCCCAACTAGAACTCAAATCTTATTCCAGACATATTTTTCTAGAAGTTTTATCCTTCTGTGTTTATGAAAAGATAAAAAAGAAAATGGTTTCATAAAAACCTGAAAGGAGGATCAGTTCCTTGCCTGTTAGAAAATAACAAGTCTCATGTTATCTTCAAGGCAGGCAGAAGTCCCAAGTGCAGATACAAAGTAAAAACTGAAGGAGATCTACAAACTGAAAATGGGCTTTTCAGTGACTTACTCTATTTGTTTAAATCTCACCAATGTTTACCCTTGGAATACTTTGAGTATTTCTTGATTCTCCTCAAAATTAACAGTACCCAGCAGCATGCAGTTTGCCATTAAATCCAAATGCAAAATCAGGGATAAAATAGGTATCATGTCTCTGAGATAGACACCAAAGAAGAAAGCTCTGAAAGAAAAAAAGGGGAAGGGGGTATTAAATACTACCAGAAGAGAACTTAAGCTTTGCACCACATCTGGGAAGCTAGGGTATTTCTTCCAACATCTTTGATAACCTTGAACCTGTAGAGTTTCCTGTGTTGGCATCTCTGTGATGCTGGTTTCCATGCATAGCGCAGGTCGCTATGTACAAGCGTAAGCGGGGAAAACAGTCGTGAGATCTTGTACACATCTTGCTGTACAGAAGTGCAGACTGGCAGAGAGTAGAGGGAGTCAGAGCTCAGGACCTATGAAATGACAAGCCAGCCAGGAGAGCCAGCCTCTTCCAATCCGTGCTTCATTTCTATAATGAGAAGGCATTAAGGGGCTAGATGGAAAAACTGTATTTCTAAATCCTTTTCCCCAGGCCTTTACATGGGACTGTATGGTTACTTCACTATGATACATTACCTAGTTCTTTATTATCCAGGATAGCTAATAACTACCATTTTCACCCAGAATAAATGATGATCAGAATCATATTATGTATAGAAACCTAAGGACATGATTTTATGCAGTTTTTCCTTAACAGACTTGCACTGGTCTTACTGAAATCTGAAAAAAAATAAAGAACAAGAACTTTTTGGATAGGTATGGTACAGATTGAGAAGACAAAAAGGTATAAAAATCAACCTATTATCTTGGTTTTATTTGTAACACTGCAGATCCAAAAAGAACTTCCATTAAGGGCAGCCTTTAGGGACAAGTTTTGAGTATATAACCTGAATACAAAACACTTAGGATCATGCATATTTATCTCCGCTAATGAGAGAGTAAGTGTTCTATTAAATGACATTCATTTTAAATGGCTGTCTCATAAATTGCATATCTTAAAGTCGTAATTAGGATCTGTGATTAGCTGAGACATTTCAGAAGAGGTACTTGAGGAATCAGTAAAATAAAAAAGACATATATCAAGATTCAATGAATAAAACACCTTGTTTGCATTACAACCCTTACACATACAGCAGGAGTGATGGACTAGAAATGTTAATACTGAGTTTAATTTATAGCGTGATTTGAAATGTCTCAAACACTGGCGGTTTAAAGCAGTAGTTCTCAGTCTCTTTTTATGGTAATCTCATATTTCAAACATAAAAGGAGAATATATCATCTTCCAAGAAAGGGAAAATGGCCTGTGAGCCCTTACAGGATTGTCATATTTTAATGTAGCATATATCTTGGCATGAAGGTCCGTGCTTTAAAGTGCAACCACCGTATTGGGAAGTGTTAAAAAGAAAACAATACAGCCATCATTTCTTTTTGCTCATCCCGAACTATATCAGGATAAATACATTCTGACCTGAATTAAATGAAGTCAAATTGGGCTGTGTTAAACAGGAATCAGGAACTAAACATAGCAAAAGTCTTTTTAGGAAAGTGAGAATGCATGTTATATACATTCCTAGCAACAAAATAAGCTTTTGAAAATACATGTTTAATCTAATATCCCAACCACAAATGGGGTGGAGAATGGATTGAGAGAAGCCCTGAGGAGAAAGACTTGGGGTGTTGGTGGATGAGAAGCTCAATGTGAGCTGGCAATGTGCACTTGCAGCCCAGAAAGCCAACCATATCCTGGGCTGCATCAAAAGCAGCACGACCAGCTGGTCGAGGGAGATATTTTCCCCCTCTACTCTGCTCTCGTGAGACCCACCTGGAGCACTGTGTTCAGCTCTGGGGCCCCCAACAGAAGAAAGACATGGACCTGTTGCAGGGAATCCAGAGTAGGGCCATGAAGATGATCAGAGGGCTGGAGCACCTCCCCTGTGAGGACAGGCTGAGAGAGCTGGCGTTGTCCAACCTGGAGAAGAGAAGGCTCTGGGGAGACCTTATAACAGCCTTCCAGTGCCTAAAGGGGGCCTGCAAGGAAGCTGGAGAGGTACGTTTTTCAAAGGCCTGTAGTTGATAGAAGAAGGGGGAATGGCTTTAAGCTGAAAGAGGGTAGATTTAGATTAGATATTAGGAAGAAATTATTTACTGTGAGGGTGGCAAGAAACTGGTCCAGGTTGCTCAGAGAAGTTGTTGATGCCCCATCCCTGGAGGTGTTGAAGGCCAGGTTGGGTGGGACTGTGAGTTTATTGGAAGGTGTCCCTGTCCATGTCAGGGGGATTAAAACTAGAAGATCTTTAGGTCCCTTCCAACCCAAGCCATTTTATGATTCTATGATTCTAATACAAAGTTTCCTGTTTGTGTTCTGGGTTTTGGTTGTGTTTTTTTAAATTGTGGTTTTTTTCTAAATTGTTGTTGTTATTATTATTGTTGTTATTATTATTGTTATTGTTGTCATTATTATCATGTACTGCACCAAAACACAGGATTTAACATGTACATTATTACTAAGATATGAAAGTATTATTTCCTGCATGTCAGCATCCAACTAACAAAATTTGCATGTTTGATTTTGAAATGAGTTAAACAGTGATCAAAATATGGATAAATATTAACAGCAGAAGAATCTAGCACGAATTTGGCAGTGCTTTCAGTTTTTCTTTCTCATGTGAGGACTTTTACCTTTCCAAAATTTAGGCATCTACTCGTTGACTCAATTATTCTTCTTGAGTTAAAGTCACTTTCATCATAACTGTTCTGTGGATTTTTAGCAGGTAATTGAGAGAAAACAAACAAACAAATTACTTAGAAGGAAAATAATAATTTGTGATCATTTTAATGTTCTTCTGTGTAGTTTAACTGTGAAACAACCCAAGAGAATTTGCAGAATAAGAAAAAAGAATCACCTAGAATGAAGATACTTATAATCCTTCATCTGCATTAGTTTTCATTGATAAGCTATGTAATATAATGTCGTAATGTAATGTTACTTAATCAAGGTTGATACAGTAGGGATATGCACTTGTTAGTCATAGAATCAGAGAATCATTGAGGTTGGAAAAGACCTTTGAGACCATCAAGTCCAACTGTTAACCCAGGACTGCCAAGTCCATCACTAAACCATCTCCCTAAGCACCACATCTAAAAGTTTTCTAAACACCTCCAGAGATGGTGATTCTACCACCTCCCTGGGCAGCCTGTTGTTGTGGTTTAACCCCAGCTGGCACCTAAGCACCACGCAGCTGCTTGCTTACTCCCCCTCCACCTGGAGGGGTGGGGAGGAGAATCGGAAAAGAATGTAAAACTTGAGGGTTGAGAGAAGAACAATTTAACAATTTAAACAGAATGAAAAGGAAAGAACAACGATAACAGTAACAGTAACAGGAACAACCACAACAATAATAATAACAACAACAATAACAGTTATAATGGAAATGTGGGAGAAAGGATAAAATCCAAAGGAAAAGGGAGAAAAGAAAACAAGTGATGCACAGTACAACTACTCACCACCTGCTGACTGATGCCCAGCCAGTCGCCGAGCAATGATCCTGTCCTGGTTTTGGCTGGGGTGGAGTTAACTTTCTTCTTAGTAGCTGGTACAAAGCTGTGCTTTGGCTCTGATATGAGAACAATGTAGACAATGCACTGATGGTTTTAGTTGTTGCTGGGTAATGTTTATACTAAGTCAAGGACTTTCTGGTTTCTTGGGCCCTGCCAGTAAGAAAGCTGTAGAGACACAAGAAACTGGGAGGGGACACAGTCAGGTCCCAGCTAATCCCCCAAGTTTATATACCAAGCATGACGTTCCACGGTATAGAATACCTCTTTGGCTGGTTCAGGTCATCAGCAAACTTGCTGAGGGAACACTCTGTCCCTTTGTCCAGGGCACTGATGAATAAGTGAAACAGGACTGGACCCAGCACTGACCCCTGGGGAACACGGCTAGCTACAGGCCTCCAGGCAGACTCTGCACCGCTGATCACAACCCTCTGAGCTCTGCCATTCAGCCAGTTCTGAGCGCACCTCACTGTCCACCCATCTAACCCACACTGCCTGAGTTCACCTATGAGGGTGTTATGGGAGACAGTGTCAAAAGCCCTGCTGAGGTCAAGCTCCATTCCTATTGAAGACCACAAAAGAAGCCCTAGTGATTCAGTTGGATCTAAGCACAAAGGGAACTGTCTTTTGTGGTCTAAAAAGTTCTATAATGAGGCAGAATTATTCCTGCTTTTGAAGCAGGAGCTCAGGACATGGAAAGTACTGTAAGTCATCCAGCTCTGAGTTCAAAACTGAACTTCTTGTGTTATACCTTTTTATTTCCATGATGAATGTCTTCTGTGAGTATGCATGCAAGAAAAAAAAAATGTTTCTTTCCAAAGTGTTCTGGCGTCACTGCTAAGGAGAAATAGAGAAAATTATCCTAGTGAGCCTCAAAGTTTATTTTGTAGCTCAGGAATTCTCTGCACCAGCTTTCTGTAAACAAAGCTGGTTTTATTCTGCCTCTCTTGGAAACAATTTTGCCACTTCCTTAATCATATTTCCTTTGTTCTGAATGGAATAAAGACAAGTAGTTCAGAAAACAGATGGGACATGAAACTCAAGAAAGTGTAAACAAGTTTGGAGAAAGAAAGCACTGGTGTGTGGCTGATTTATTGGCTTTAAAATAGATTTAAAGCAAAAAGATTAAAAGGCTTGATCCTTTGAACACTAAATATCATTCTGGAAAAAGCTTAGAGATCTTAAGTTGAGCAGGTTCTTCTATCCTTTCCTTCTTACAGAATCCTCTTTGTGGGATTTTCATCTATGTGAAATACAGCAGAGGTCAGAGAAGGAAGGAACCAAAAAGTACCATATGCATGTCTTTGGGATTGACTGTCATTCCTTCAGAGTGAACCAGAAATCTCAATAGATAGCTCCAAATGTGTGAGTATCTAATACAGTTCGGCAGAACAGGCTAACCGCAGCAGATTGAATTAAGACCATAGCATTTGCCTTGTGTCTTGAAATGAGTAATGAAGTGAAGATAAATATGTGTTCAGAACTGAGGAGCACAGTGAACTTCACAAAGGATATGAAAGCTCAGATTCCAGCTGATTATACCCTGCTTCCTTTCTGGAAGTAAAAATTATAGAAGATGTATCCCAAAGTACCAGCTCCTGCAACTGGGATTGGCAGGTCTGAGGCTATTACACAAAATTAGGAGTAAGTGGCCTAAGACTGTATGTGTGCATTACAAGAATGTGAGATGTAAATTCATTTCAGAATAACATAATCTCTGAGTGACAGTTAATACTGGCTACATATGGCCTACCATAAAGTAAAGACAACATCTGTTGAAGCAGCTTGGTGGTAAATGTGTGTCTGCCCTTTTCCAAAATAGGTGTGTGGAGGAGTTTTGCATACTTCTGATTGCATATGTGCAACTAGAAGATGTATAGCTGAACTCTGTTTCTGTAGGAGGTTGTTGCTGTTTTAGACAGTAGCAAAATGAATTTATAGAAAGTCTATGTATGTGTGTGTATGCATATACACCAGCCTTTGTTTTTTAGTGTACTGATCTGGCTTGCCTAGGTTTAAACATCACTTGAAAAAATATAGATTTAATTTGTCCAATTTGATGCATTCCTAGGATACTGAACTTATTCCAGTTTATAAACATCAGTGCTTTTTGTGAAGGTGAACATGCTAAGACCCTCTTACTAGCTCTAACTTATAAGAACACAACCACTCTTAGTATCTACACTACATGCATTAGTCCACACAAAAAAAAGCATACATTAACAGAAACATTTTGTGCAGTCAGTGAGATCTGCTGTTTCTATGGGATATCACCCCACAGCAACCAGAACAGAGAGTTTCTTAGGTCATTTGTTCACCTTTTTTTCGTCTCACACTGATTTCTTATTGTTGAGATAGTCCTTTCCTATTTCCAGGAGGCAGGATTGATGGGGCAGGATCTGTGTTAGTACAAGTAAGTTTGATTTTAGAGACTTTAGCTAACAATTTAAATGATGGCATACCTAAAGAAAGTAAAACATGTAAATAAAGAACAGTATAGTAGTGGGTCTGTTGGGGAAATACTCTGTGGAATCAAACTTAATAGAAAAAGCAGCAGAATACTAAATGTACCACACACTTAAACCTAAACTCTGCTTGACTGAAATAATTTCCTTGTAAATAAATGAATGGTAAAAAGCATAACTGCTGACCAATTATTTTTTTATATCCTCCTTCCCCACACACACCTACCTTCTTTTAACAACCACCTTCTCTTGTTAAAAATGCTGAACATGAGAGAATGCATTAAATAATTTATAACTGAAGTGGAAAGTGAACAATTTCCTTTTTCATGTTACTTGGTTGTGGATCTTAAAAACAGTCTTATCTTCATATTGTAATTTAATTTATAAATTTATTAAAGAGTCTGTATACCAATCAACTATTACTTCAGTTACAGGGAGTGAAAAACACTTGAAGAACTATTATTAAGGTGTGCAGCCTGTGGGTACTGGTATAATTTTAACTATCCCATGGTTTGTATTAGATGAGTCTTCCCAGAGGAGCCCTTAGAACTGAGTCACAGATCAGACGTCTTGTTCCAAGGCAGGAAATTTTGGCTGTGAGATGCTCTTTTTTACAGCATTACTTGTGGGGTATGTGGAAATATTGGTAATAATGAGTACTCAGAATTAGTCTTTGTCGCGCACAGAGTAAACTTGAGCTAATAGCAAGCTATAAGATAGCCCCCTCTTCTGAATATGTAGTTTTCCTAACTAGAAAGACTAAGCATGACTTGCTTAAGATTAAAAAGAGAAAATAGTTAGCACTTTTCCAGCACAGGTTCAGTGGGCTAACCTTGTATCAATTGAGGATACTTTTTGGAGAGGTTTACTGGACCAATATGGAAATGGTTCTGTTCCCATATGTGAATTACTAATTTCAGGAACGGTCAACATTAGCAGTGTTTTGTACTTCTTATCTTACAATGTGTTATTATTTTTTTTATAATGGTTAAAATCTTCTTGTTGACAACTGATTAGTTCATTTTGTGCACTTGCACTTAATCATCTATATAAGCAAATCCGCATGTTATTTGATTTAGAGAAAGCCAATTATAACCTGAATTTTAAAATTCCATCTTCCTAAATGTTGTCTTTACATCACTTGAGTAGAATGACAGTTTTCATTATTCTCTCTGGATAAAGAGAAGCAGCTTTATGAGAGTATTTCTTTCAGTATGCTGACTTAATTTTTAAATTATATGACACTAAGTCATAGTATTTACCACTTCTAAAAGAGAGAAAAAATATACATTCTGTCAGACCACACAGATAGACTTCAAAGAACAGTAGTGAAGATGCATTTTATGGGTAAAAATTGAGCCGAAAGTTTCCTTTTGAAAAGGGTTGGAAGAATATATGAAGATAAGATCAGTCAGTCATTATCCTTAAAAAACAATAAAGTCAGCAGTGAGGTTATTTTTCCGTAATTAAAACTAACTCATCTCTTACATGTAGTAAATGGTAAGAAATAAAAAGTTAGCATATGCTGATGCATATAAATCCTAGGATTGGAATCTTTAGCTGGACTTGCATTCTGAACAGTTTTTTAAGGACAACCTAGTCAGTAGGCTTCCCACATACATGCTGTTGACAAAGTCCTCCTTAAAACTTTAGTGGAATTTAAAATTTGCTCCAACAGTAATACACCCAAATTAACATCTTCTTGTATCCACCTCAGTGAATGTTACTTTGGCTTTCTCTTTTAACTGAAATGGAAATCTCTATGGCAGTGGAGAAAACATAACTTCATGAACATGAGGTAATTTTGCTTGACATTATTCCTGACATCTGAAAAGCTGATTACTGAACAAGACAGAACATTGATGAAATATATATGAAGTCTTTCCTATCATGCAGCACTCCAGTTGTCTGAACCTGGTTCTTTTTTCTCGCTGTAGGTTGAAACTCTGCACCGATAAAGGCTGTATATTTTAAGAGTGTAGCTCCCAGCATCCTGTTAATGTTTATCAATCGAAAAATAGCTGCTGATAGCCTGGTGATGACTTTTTGTTGAGACCAAGTACTCTGTCCTGCAGAGCCCACATGAGCAAGACACTTGCTGCCCCGAGGTCTCAGTTCTGGCGCCATCACAGTGATTGTTTAAGTGCAATATGCAGATTTCAGTACTGTTGTGATTGATGATTTCTGGAGCCAGTTATTGAAGCAACTTGTGATAAATACAATTAGGAGTCAGAAGGTTAACTTGATGGACTGTAATGGCTAGTGCTATGCAGGCTTAATCTAACCTGTTGATTCTTTCTGTCCTTAAGCTCAGTGAACCTGTGAATTTGCTGAGCTTTCAGAATTTCCACAGCCACTCAAAAAGAGTTTCAATAAACAAGATCATACCTTACTTCACCAAATAAATACTGCAGGGTCCCTACTCTGATCTCATTGTGAAATAAGAATGATGCAAGTATAAAACTGATATTAAAACTAGTAGAATTAACTATATTTCACCCTTTTCCTGAGAAGTCTTAACAGCTGAGCTTTTCTGAGGAGGGGAAACTGATACAGTGTGACACAAACTTTACATGAGGTTAAACAAAAGTTCAGGAATCTCCCATCAGAAATTGCTTACGCACAAAAAAGTCATAGGGTAAAATTATTTTAAGAATAATCAGCAGTGCAGATGGAGGGCATCTCTTCCTCCTTGCCAATTTATCTTTCCAGCAGCTTATGCAACTAAACCCAACACAATTATTTTTATATAACTAAACCATCATTCATGCATTAATAAAACAGCAATAGAGAGTCTTGTACAACAGGATCATATGTAACCATAATAGTGCTAGTACTTGGTATTTTCTTCTACAACCAGAGCAAACAAAAGTTGATCACTGCTGTCCGTTATTTCTGGATCAGTGAATGAACCCTTCATTTTACATCTTCTCTATAATACTTCCATAACCTTTGCAAAATGATATGCCATAGCTCTTAAACTTTTTTGTATGTTTTTTTCCCTTTGTAAATAGTGACTGAAGGAAACTTAGGTATCACATTTTCTTCTATTAAATCAATTTTTTCCCCCTGTTTCTCAGGAATTGTTGTGACTATTTATATCCTGATCATTGCATTTCAAATTATATATGCATTGTGATACATGCAGTCTTTTAATTCAGTTTTTATGTTGCATTATATAGTTATACATATTTCTTTTTCAGTGTGTCATACTTTAAATGGCTCACACTTTGCCATGCTGTGATTAAAGTTGGTGCTTATACATTGTTTCAATGGAAGAAGTACAAATACAAATTCATGTAAAAGGCTATTTGAACAGACTGAGATCAGCAAGTAACAGCTGTTACCACTTTCAGATATGTCTGCAGAATTGATTCTTTTCCTAATGCAGCTTTAAGTCAATAGATGTAGGTTAGCTGATGGGATACACCATTTGCAAAGGTATCTTTCATGCTACTGAACACCTTGAAATCAAGCGCTTTATGGTGTTTGTATCTTGTCAGCCTAAATGTGTTGCAGATAAGGTTTTTGTGACTGATTTAATATGGCATACAGATCTGTAAAATTTTGGGTGTGTATATTTACATATAGTATATGTAGTGCATCATATATATACAAGGCACTAAAAAGGAACTATCTGCAGATCATCTCTTTTGACCTGCATGACAGAGATCAAAAAATGGATGCCGCCCAAGTCCAAAGCTTAGAACATAGATCCTGGGGTTCAGCAGCTAGTACTCATTTGCAAACATAAGTATTATAAATTGGATGTGTGGTTTCTCAATCATTCTTTAAAGAAGGGAGATCACAAAACACAAGAATTGCAGTGCTCCCAATAGTAGTCCATCTTTTTACGTGCGTTCGGTGACAGATGTTTGTATGCTTGTCAATTTAATAGAAAAATATTTAATTTTGGTCTGACAGTCATCTATACCTGTTATTATCTGCTAACATCTTTCCACCTCTGGTGAAACATGAGCAGAAATTGCAGACGGTAGTCAACTGTCCTATTGTTCTGTCAAGGCAGAAAGAAGAAATAATGTTATTCAGACCTACTTCTGATCTACTAGCCATTCTCACTGTGCCACCAAATATTGGTCACTATCAAGAATATAGAATAATAAAAACAATATTGGATTTTGAATGTTATATGGTCATTCTTCACTGACAAAGGAACATAGTATTCTTGCAGAAGGAAACTAAAGTATTGAGAAGATGAGATGTTTGATTTCAAAACAAGGGCACACTCTGCCACTGCACCTCTTCCAGAAAAGGTTACTACATGACAGATTCAACTTTTCAAACCTACGTACATCAGAAAAGCATTTCACTAGTTTTGAATGAACGAAGGTCAGAACTGAGGAAGCTGCAAAATGTGAAGGGCTGCAGCTCTGCAGTTATCAGTAAAGGGAAAGAAAGCAAATGTTTTTCACTCTAAGAGTGTAGATTCTAATGCTTGAATTAAAAAAAAAAAAGTCAATTCTTCATTGACTGGAATTAGTCTTACTCCAGATTTAGAAAGGAAACAAAGAAAAGTAGACATATGTTTAGGCATTTTTCTACCTTAGAGCAACAAGGCTTAATGTTTAAATCAAAAATTAGAAGCGAAAAGTAGACATAATGAAATACCGCATGATCTCCATGATAGCAGGATTCTCTACATGGTGAAATTAGTATTAGCATTGTCCATAGGAATTCAGGAGCTGAATGAAGATAACTAAGAGTGATACTGGATCGTCGCGCTGCTGCAGCTCTGTGGAGTGGCAGGAGGTATCTATGAGCCTATAGGTTTGCTTTTCATGGGAGCAAAACAAAACCAGTAATCAGTAATACAGATTAGCAGCAAATCTAATTTGTTTTGTGTTATCAGTCTCCTCAACTCTGTCATTCCCCATGAGGATAGCATCTTATGCTTTCCACTGTTATTTTAAGACATTCTTACACTGTGAAGTCCTGTGACTCCTCTCTGCCCTTTGATTCTACGTTAGCAACCTGTGTTCCACCAACCAAGCCCTACCTCAGTGTGTGGTATGAAAGAACAAAAGTGAACGTGTGCCATTACATCCAGACTAGCTAAAGTGAGGCTCTGAGCCTATTGGCAGTTCCCTGATGCAGACTCTTTTGACTTTATGCTTTGTTGCCTTGTATGTAGAAAGAGAAGATAACATTGGTGCAATAAATCTTTTCTTAGGAATTTCATCCCATCTTTTGCAGAACTACTTTGCTTCAAAACCTGACTTTTACTGGAGATCAAGGGGAGATCAAAGTGCTTTATTGTGTACAAAGTTTATCTGCAAAGAACCTCACTTTCATCAGCCGTGTCATTTACTATATGTGTTTGCATGTCTTCCTAGAGTTGCCTTTTGTGTTATTGAAAGAATGTGGAAGATAATATTAAATAATAGTGTCACCCATTGACACTTCCATAACAACAATGTGTGTGTGTGTGTGGGGGGTGGTTCTGCTTGACTGGGAGCTAGATTCATATTTTTTAATTATTTGCTAATTGTCGTTATGGTAATCTGATTTTGAACTCAAAAAGTCAGATCAGTTTCTTCTCCTGGATTGTTAAAAATGTTGTAGGATTGATTGCAAGTTGTGTAATTCAGTGAATCTCCTTCAATTTAAAGCTGAATCTCATCTGAAAAATCTGACAGTGCTCCAGACCTCACAGCTGCTGATTTCTGCCTTACTCTCATTGAAAATTCCTACTTTCCCTCTCCTATAGAAGCTGTACGTTTCCTATCATAAATTTCAAGCAAAGCTTGGAGTTTAATTTTGTAAGGTACTGATGCCTCACCAGTAAGACTAGCCCCTTTGGTAGTGAATGAATGACTGGTTTAAGCACTTTTAAGACCTATTACAAGCCTTCACCACCTAATTATTTGTTTATATGTTGTTCTAGTAATTTCTAGAGGTTTCAAAGATAATTTGTTTCTGTACCTGACCGCATTTAGTAGGATTATTTATCATCCCCTCAAGAAGAAAACATCCTAATTATTTCTTTCTTGTTGAATATTAAGCTGAAGCTAAGTACTTCCAGACGATGCAATACTTAAAGCTTAGCTGCTGCTCAGTTCTCCCTATGCATATGATATACTTGCAGACATTTTGCTGTAGAAGAAATTCATTATGATTGTAAATACCTGTTGTGAACTGTGAACTCAGAACAGATTGTGTTGCAGCTATGAAAACATGGCCTTTTTTTACTTCACAGTAGGTTTAATTTTTAATTTTGGTTGTTACGCCATAAGCTTTGCCAACATTTTTCCTTTACTAGCAAGTAATGATTTAAATCAGCCAGTTAGATAACTTGCTTAGAGTTCTTAATACCTATTTTTGTCCACTCACATAATTACATTGTTATCTACAGTTTAATAGAACATTGCAACGTTTAATTAAGACTGTGTAGAATGATTACTATTTTGATTAGGCCTGGGTTTGGAACCAGCCAATTTGTCAACATGAGCTCAGCATGTCTTGCTTTCTACTAAAAACTTTCATTAAGGTCACATCTGCTTCCTTTGACTCCTTCATCTATAATGACCTTGTGTTTACTCTATTTTATGATCATAAAATCTCTTAGTGAAAAAGCCCTTCGAATCTGCTTACACTTGCATTCTTTAGCTCCTGAATATTTTCAAACTGTGGGTAAACAGATCACTTTAAGTCAATATACAGCTCATCCTGGAGCCAAAAGTCACTTAGCTACTGAATTTATCTGCCACTCTTTGCTTCTTTTGTCTGGCAAAAGGAAGTTTTAGAGGACTAATACTAAACTTTAAACTTTACCCTACTTTTTTGTGAGAGCATCAGGACATGAAGAACTATGGGAATAAAATACCCTGCTGTTGTATCACATAAATCTCTTCTGTTACCCTTTAAAGGTTAGAAATTTCATAAAATGTAATACAAGCATCACTGGTGTACTAATATATCCTAGAATGTACATGAAGGGAAAACTTTGCACCCATTCAACTCAGTTTTTATACATACATGACTCAAGCTCTTCAGAAAAATCACTAGGAAAATCACACAAAACAGCCTTAAAGCAGCTTAAAAAAAAATCCTGCACAGTTCTGATTCTCATCATATCCTTCTAGTATGAAAACCAGCAGGAAATTACCTTTTCTTCTCCCGCCTCTATACTATCCACCCTGCCAGCCCTGCTTTCACCAGTCATTTACAGATTATTACTTATACAGGAGAGTATGGATGATCACTATCCTGCTATGCTTTTGTACAGGTTCAAACAGAAGTAAAATTATTCCCATTCTAAGAGATCCATGTTTTTATTATTTATGGTAGCAACCTGATAAGTTAAGAGTGAGTGGACTTAGGATAATTCTCTTCCACCCCAGTTTTCAAAATGTAAATGGATGTTGCATTAATTGGTGATTACTCAGAACAGAATAAGAAGGGAATTTTATATGATATGAGACTTTATCACTGCCATCTTACTCATTACATCATTGTGTGACTGCAGGACTTTATTAAACATCCCAGGATATTGAAATCCTGGTTTGGTTCCCACCACATTATTTTTTTAAAAATGTCCTTAAAACTACACCTGAATCACATGCAAGTACTTATATAGAGACTAGAGTTCAGAAAACTACAAAGAACTGTGTATGAAACTGTTACTGTTGTTGGTTGCTGAAATTCCTGGTCAACATTCATGAAGAACAACCAAATCTGGCTGTTCTATGTGTTCTGTCTCAATATACAAACCAAAAACCTTGCCTAAAAATGAAAAGTGGAAAAAACCCCAACCAAAAACATTTGACAGGAATGCAGCCGTAAGACTTCTGTATTTTCCTTGAACAGGATTGTAGACTGGGCCTGGTGATCCAAAGACAGTGGCTATGTTTTTGCACCAAAAATGTTGCCAGAGACCTAAGTTACATGAGAGGAAAAATTTATATTAGTAGGCCCAACGCTAAAGAACTGTGGGTGATAAGCACAATACGCTCTTGCCTTGAGCCCATCATTAAGTAGTTTATGTATTTATGTGAGTTGTGATGAATGGTCATCAAGAACAGACAGAATTGCAATGTTTGGTCTCACACTCAGACCACTGTTCCTTGACAGTGCGTCTGATCATATATGAACTAAATGATGCAATAATATTGGTGAGAGATGAAAAGTCACCTGGGCTGATATGTCATACCTGTTGAAATCTGTGAAGTGCCTGTGCTTGCACCAGCTTTTCTGATACTTAAGTTTAAGATTACTCTCACAGAATTTCAAACATGAAATGATTATCAGGATGCTCAAGGGCAAAACAGATATATCACCATGGGCATCCCTTCTCTGATTTTGAAAGATGAGATTGGTGTTGTCGCCAACTAAATATGTTACATTAGGGATTTATTTATTTATTTATTTATTTTTACAGTCTTTATGGGCACCCAATTGACTCTGCAAGATTCTTGATTCCTAAGATTAAGTATTAGGTCCTATCAAAGCAAGAGAGGTCTAGAAGCTGTTCCGTAGACTGATTTGCTAGTTAGCAACCAGCTTTGACTAACAAACAGGATAGTTATGCATTAGTCCCTAGGGGAGAGTGTATTACCTCTTCCAAATCCATTCATAAAACTTGAGTTCTGTTTATTCATACACTAATCCACCTTGAAAAAATTTGAATAATTCTAACAGCAAACTTTGTGACATAACTTACTGAAGACTAGAATTCCCCTTGTTTGGTTTATGAGAGAAATATAAAGTCAACATGCTATCAAGCTTTCCATCAAATAGAAAAATTAAAGCCTCTTTAGACATATCATTCCACCTGTTGTGGTTTCAGCTGGGATGGAGTTAATTTTCTTCTTAGTAGTTGGTGCTGTGCTGTGTTTTGGCTGTGATGTGAGAGC